>OZ012737.1:597044281-597644281 GCA_963859935.3 Lathyrus sativus | reverse complement strand
TTTATTGCTATGAACACAAGATAGAATTCGAGGTTGAGGTTCTTTCAAATATGCTTCGAGGTTATTTGCAAAAGGGATTAAGGAACGGGCTTTGGTTTAAGAGATATCCGAAATTTTTATTCATACTACTTAGAGTTCAATTGGTGTTTTTTCATTTGGATAAGATTAGATTTATGTTCAAGATCAAGTCACTATTTAACTCCAAGTCATCTACGTGTTTTAATAAGAAGATTAACAAGGTGCACAATGGAGAAAGTTGGATTTGATCTTGAAGATCTAACTGGTTGCATAACCAAAATGTGGTGGCCTGGACAAGAAGTTTTATGAAGAAGAACTTTTAGGTCCCTTGATCGTTTTAAAAAAGGGGCATACGAGAAATTCTGGTCCTTTTAAAAAGGGGGGTACATAATCAAGCATATAATTTACGGGGGATTATAATTTATTCTATGAGTTAGATTTCTTCTACCACAAAATGCCATACATAAAAGTCAAGGAATTCAATCAAGTGACTCATGAGACTTTACTTTTTTGCTACTGTGAGACCAACACAAGGTTTTCATATTTTTTTTTAATTAATACAAGTCATTACAAGGCATTGCAAACCGGAACTTTGAAAATACAAGACATGGTACTAGAATACTAGAAATTGTTACAACTTGACTACAACTACATTTAGACCTCCACGGCAAGACAAGTCCAGCTTCTTGATTGAAACAACACATCGATATAGAGTTGTTCTGATACAACCAGCTCTGAGTTGTTTCTCTTTCCTTTGACTTGTTCGTAGCATCCGCCTTTTAGTAAAATAAAGCAGTAACTGTACTTTGTCTTTGACGACCTATAAATGAGAAAGACAATTGTTAATATTTGGGACGGAACCGAAACTCCAATCAAAGGATTGATCAGGAACTCGTTTTCTTCTCGCTTTACCGGAAGGAATGATGAAGATGTCATCTAGTCAAAACAAAGCAGTTAAATATTTCACCTTCAGTCTATACCTTTGCCGATCCTCAGCTTTCACACATGCAACACATAATCAGATGCCGTTAAATTTGAAGTACAGTTCAGGAATAGAGAAATGAATTGAAGGTCCAACCCTCAGTTGTAAACTCATCATCAGACGGAAGACTCGAGCGGCTTGAAGGGCAACAACCGAGGTTGTCGCCAACTTCCTGCCAAAGTATTGAACGAGTGAGTTTCGGACAATCAAAGAAATCATTTCAGAATAGCTCTCAACATAATTCGCAAGTAACAACTACAGACATCGGCACTTTCAATCTCTTCACGGTTCAGACTTATAAGTCATCATAACAGCAAGACCTTTCTCGGCAATGGCATAGAACCGACAGCTTCGAAACTGCTATCGGCATCCTGAAAGAAGAAGAGAAAACAGATCAGCTGCAAACAACAATAGCAGGTAGCAGCAACGGTCGCGTTGGCAAGTATCAACGAACAATAGCAACAGCAAAAACATATCAGAAGGTAATGCCACTGCAGTACAGAAACAGCAGCAGCAGCAGCACGCCAAATCCGTCCCTCTGATCAAAGCTATGCAAAATCATGAGAATCCATACATGATTCCAATGATGTAACTTTTAACAAGAAAGATCCCAAGTAGTTCAAACATGGAAAGCTCCGGGCAAATACTAAAAGTTATGCCATTTGCTCCATGCTAAAAACGAAAACCACTTCAAACAAGGACAATGATGAGAGATACTAAACCAAGTATCGTGTTCTGGTCGAATTAATGCATACCGGAACATTGAGGCAACCTGAATAAGATTGGAAGACAAAAATTTGTGAGATTATTTCCATTATAAGTTTGCACGACATCAATCGAGATAAGCAACAAGACCGTGGATTCTATGCTGCATTCCTCTTTATTTTAGCAAGAGTATGGTGCTATTTACTATGTGTGAGATTATGCCCAGCACAACTCTTCGCATCCTTAAGGATGAATCCAGCAAGCCAACATCTCACGATTACCCTTCGAAGAGTCCTCCTAACGCCGTGATGCCGAGACTGTGTATTGAGTCAAACCTATGATGTTCCCAACATGGTTAATATTTTAAGTTAGAATTCAATATCAATAAATCAAGAGCAACTCTGGCAATCTCTATGTTTCAGATATGATCAATTCAAGAAAGGGAAACCAAATTTGTCATCATCATTTATTCATCATTAGAAATCAACAAGAATGGAAATGATTTAAGCATATTTAAGACAAGAAATCACAGCTTCTACTTCTTTCCAAAAACACTCAGACATGTTGATGCAAGAATGGAAATGGTTTTATCACACATTAATTCAGAAATGAAAATGTTATTTCATTTCATCCATCTATAAGAAGGAGGAATTCGAGATGAGGAGGGGACAGTAATCACAAATTCGCAGAAACCCCTTAAGCCCCAAAATGGAAACCTTACGAAATAAGAGAAAAGTCAGAAGAACTCACCTTTTCCAAAACTCTCGCGCCGTCAGAGCCTCCACCCTCCACCATTCCTTTGTAAATTCTCCGCCGCCGCAAATCCATCACCCTTCAAAGCCCTCGCCGCTTCTACGAACCCGCTGAAAACTGTTGCGAAGAATCCCCTCCTTCTAGCGCCATTTGTGTCGAAGCCATTCACCATTGCTGATACACTTCACGTTTCAGGAAGGCTCGCAAACAAGGAGAAAGATGAAGAGCGTGAATGAAGAATGGAGAGGTCGAAATTGCAAGAACAGCGGAAGATTTGAAGAAAAGGGAGGGTGAGATCGAGAGGAGGGAGATGGAAGGGATTTGGGGGCGATTTGGGGAAGCTAGGGTTTTCCGTCCTGATTTGTGTATTTTGATTGTAACAATCTTATGTATGCGCGCACACACACATACGACGCACCCTCACGCACATGACCCGCAGATCCCCAACAGATCCCATCACATGGCTGATATTATGCTTGTCCACGGTGTACCCACGCACCTGCAATACATCTAATCACTCGCCCCACTATCTTTAACCCCTAATCTACTGTTAATCCCATTTAATCATTTTAAATCATTAATTAACCCCCTAATCTTCTGATTAAACCCTTAATTTAATCTCCATTTAATCTCACTTAAAATCATTAATCAACCTTTATTTAACATAATTATTTAATTTAGTTTTAATTTAATTAATAAACCCTTTAATTAATCTGGTAATCAACCTTTTTAATCTAATCCATTTTTTACTTAATTAGCTCCCCTTTTTAAATACCCCTTTTTATTAGCCAAACTAATAACCCTTTTACTTAATAAAATTCATTAGTGATGTTAACAAAGAATTATAATAATAAGTCATTTCTTTTTAATTCAATTTTAACTATTTTATAAAAAAAATACTCTTTTAATTTTAATAAAAGTAATTTACACTATGACATCAACTTATTGACTAATTTTTTTATAATAAACCCTTTTAAAATATTAAGACTAATCTTCACAATTAATTTAATAAACAACTTTTACTAAAACCGAACTACCTCACCGTTTATTAAGATAAATCAAAATCCTTTTATTCAAAAATGGACCAATTCACCGACTTTTACTAAAACTTATCAAACCTCCCTTAACTTAATCAATTCAACCATTTTCTTAAATAATCTCACCAAAAAATATAATATAACTCCTAAATCAACTCAACCTCTCCCTTCAGATCAATTCGACTAAAATTAATCAACATCATAGTCAATCAATCGTGCATGCTTCTGTCTTCGATCCGTTCACACTCCACTTTCACACACTTTAGCGCTTTCATGTGTTTATGTACACTTTATTTATATGCCCTTATTTTCTGCACTTTATCTTTACCTATCCGCAATTCATTTTATTGTATTGCATAAGCGTCCAAAGGAAGAATCTGCGCATGACTTAAACAATTGTGCGTATGCATATCATTTGCATCATATTCCCCTATGATCCTTGATCCCATTCAAGTTGATCTTTTAGGATAGAGCCTACCCCATAAGGAGGACCTTTTACCTTTATAACTTAGAATAAATAATTAAACTCAATTCAAAATTTTCAAACATACTAGAGAATAAGATGTTAATTATCTTAAGTGGGATAAAACTCCTACCCCATAACAATTCAATCAATATGTAGGGACTTTGCCTTAGGAGAGATAATGGCATACTTGTCGATTAAATTCTGAGTACTTGAGCCTTTCTCTTAAGACGATGCAAAGACTATTTTCCTACAAAGTTGTGGCGTTTAAATCAAGTAATCTCCCTTAAAATGACAACTCATCTTTTCTCCTAAAATTAATCAATCAACTACCCTAATCCCGTAGGAACTTTGACCACAGTCAAAGAACTCCTCAAACCCTTTAGGGGAACTACAGATACTCTAATTCTACTCCCGTCAGGATATGTAGGCACAAGATGCGATATCTTGTCGAGTATACTTAGAAATAAACCCCTAGGTCCTTCATCCTTAAGCAAATAAAATTAGCAATAAACAACATAAAACAAGAGGTTCCTGTATAGTACTACAAAAATTTAGGATGCTAGCACCTTCCCTAAGTTTAACCAACCCCTGAACCTATAACTCTCTAGCTTGCATTTGCATTGCATTGTGGGTATTTCGATCTTTATCCCTTCCTTTGGACAAATCAAAGTTCGGTTGTAATGAATTAAGATTCAAGCTCATCAATAGCTTGGTATCCAAATTTCACCGCGACAGAAATGGCGACTTCACTGGGGACTCTCTCAGTGGGTTTCCCTAACTTGTTTTGTTTTATATATTTGCTTATATTTGCTTAATTGTTTACTTGTATACTTGTTTGTTTATTGCCTTTGGGTTGATACTCTTGAGTGGTGAGACAAAGTCCTACACCTGGACTTGAGTGAACTTAAGATAGGATAGTGATATGTTCGACGAGGCTTATAGGGGATGGAATCCCGACCAAGCTGACTTGAAAATCACGCTTAATTGAGGCCCTCTTGAAAGTTGTATTGTTGAACGAGTTTTCACCGCGACAAGATTATCATCTATGTTCTTCATCAGCAATGGCGTCCTGTATAAAAGAAACCATGATATGGTTCTACTCAGATGTGTCGATGAAAAAGAAGCAAGTTTCTTAATGACTGAAGTACACGAAGGAACGTTTGGTACTCATGCCAATGGCCATGCCATGGTGAAAAAGATTTTAAGTACTGAATATTTTTGGTTGACATTAGAGACGGACTGCATCCACTTTGCTCGAAAGTGCCACAAGTGCCAAGTCTATGCCGACAAAGTGCATGTTCCTCCACATCCTCTCAATGTGATGACATCACCATGGGCATTCGCAATGTAGGGCATCAACATGATTGAGGAAATAGAACCAAAGGCTTCCAACGGCCATTGTTTCGTCCTTGTTGCAATTTATTACTTCACCAAATGGGTAGAAGTAGCATCGTATGCGAATGTGACCAAGCAAGTGGTCGCCCACTTCATCAAGAAGGAAATCATTTGCCGGTATGGTATCCCTGACCAGATCATCACCGACAATGTGTCAAATCTGAACAACAATACAATGAAGGAACTTTGTGATGACTTCAAAATCAAGCATCATAATTCGTCTCCTTAGAGACCCAAAATGAATTGCGTTGTCGAAGCTGCAAACAAGAATATCAAGAAGATAGTATAGAAAATGGTCGTAACCTATAAAGATTGGCATGAGATGTTACCATTTGCTTTACATGGGTACAGAACATCAGTGTGAACTTTGACAGGGGCAACTCCCTTTTCCTTGGTCTATGGGATGGACGTGATGCTACCCATCAAGGTCAAGATACCTTCTTTGAAGATCTTAATGGAAGCAGAGCTTGAAGAAGCCGAGTGGATAAAAGAAAGGTTCGATTCATTGAATCTCATCGATGAAAGAAGAATGACTGCCATGTGTCATAGCCAGATCTATCAACAAAGGATGATAAGAGCGTTCGACAAAAAAGTTTGTCTCAAAGAATATAGGGAAGGAGAGCTTGTGCTCAGAAAAATCCTACCAACACAAAAAGACATACGGGGAAAATGGATGCCCAACTACGACGGCCCTTTTGTTGTGAAGACTGTTTTCTTAGGAGGATCTCTAATTATCGAGACCACGGATGGCGAACAACTCAAGTACCATATCAACTCAGATGCAGTGAGAAAGTACTACGCCTAAAGAGGAAAGCCTAGAAAGGTGATTCAAGTACTTCAGCAAGACGGAAGTCTGAAGGGTAAAGCCGACAAATGCAGGGGCAAAGTCTTGTCCAAGGTGCTAAAAGAAAATCAAGGCCTATCATTCTCGTCAGAAGCAACGAAGCGCATGGATTGCTAGTTAGTAGGACTGGATCATTGTGGGATTCTGTAAACCCCTTTTGTTCGCCATTTTTTCAAGATGTATTTGTTCCCGAGACTCTACCCTTTGTAAAGTTCTCGTCTATTAATAAAATCAGATTTTTTGACCAATCATCGTTATGATCTTTTGTTTTTGTTATGCAATTTTCGCTTATTCGTCAATAAGGATTTTTTCAAAAAGCAAAGTGTTTTGAAAACTTAAATTTTTTATTTAAAGAAAACTAATTTAACAAAGCACGTTGAAAAACTCTAGAGGTAACATAACAGTGTTACACTACTCTCAGAACCGTAAAAGCTTGTTATTACCTCCGACCAAAGACGCATCTAACAACAATCCCCGCTTTTAAGCCAAGATTTCCCCTCTGCAGGTTTGCAAGAGCTTTGATTATGTTGGAAAATCGTTATTTTCCCCGGAAAAAGTGCCATCCAATTTGAAACATCGAGACTTTGCGTGATGATGTTTCCTCTTTGTGTTCCTCGCTTTTCTCTTTCCTTCTCCCTCGTGGGTCGATCTGCATTTTGCATTTGCATCATAACAGCATACACATTTATTTTTATTTTGCTTTAGGTTTCTGTTTGTCTGGATGTTGCCATTGAGATCCTTTGGTCGTTACCTCTCTCTTTGATCCGTTTTGTCACGATTTTCGCTTTGCGGTTGTTACCCAAACTTTACCAGTGATCTTGAGATTACCTGTTTCCATCCTGGGAGGCTAGTTGTTACTAATGTTTACCTCAATTTGGTTGTCACCAATAATATTTATCAAGACCACTTGTTATTGGATTGCTTGAATCCAATTGTTATTGGTACCTCAACTTGGTTGTCACCAATCATTCTAAAACCCAGTGGTTACTGGCGTTGCTAAAATCCAATCATTATTGAAACACTTTGGTTCGGTTATTACCAATCCTTGTTAAAATCTAGTAGTTATTAGTATCGCTTTTAAATCCAATATTTATTGGTATTTGAGTTAGTTGTTACCAATTTCCCCGGTAAGTCCAGTGGTTACTGGCATTGCTTAAAAAAACCCATTGTTATTGGTACTCTGTTTGATTATTATTGATTCCCCTATGTAAGTCCAGTGGTTACTGGCATTGCTCAAAATTCGCTTGTTACCAGTATGGAGGTTGGTTTGCTACCAACTTCTCCCTAATTGAAGTCCAGTGGTTACTGGCATCGCTTAAACCCAATTGTTATTGGTATACCTTGGACTTGATTGTCACCATATTCCTTTGAAAGCCTAGTTGTTACTAGCATCGCATGAAAACCCAATGGTTATTGGTACTTGAGTTGGTTGTTACCAATTTCCCCATTTAAGTCCAGTAGTTACTGATTTTTCTTGAACCCAATTGTCATTGGTACCTTGATTCAGTTATCACCAATCCCTATGAAGTATAGTGGTTACTCGTATTTCTTAAGCCCAATTGTTATTGGTATCCTTTGTTCTGGTTGTCACTATGTTGCTACCCTGAAGGCTTAGTCGTCACTTACACCTCCAAGAAGTCTAGTAGTTACTAGCACCGCTTAAAACTGTTTGTTGTTTTTGGTTGTCACCAGTATCCCCAGCAAAGTCTTGCTTTTCCCCGGTTGAGTCTCGGAGATCTAGTGGTTACTAGCATCCCCGACGCGTCTGGTCTTGTTTCTAGTCCCTTCCTGAAGATCCCGTTCGAACTCTTCGCTATAGGAGGTTCCTTACTTTAGACTTATCCCCAGTGAGGTTCGTGTCTCTGGTCTTTCGTTTCCCCGATGGAGATTTGCTTTCTTCCCCAGTGGAGTGTGTTCCCTCTCCTTTCCCCTAGTGAAGATTTGTCTTCCCTGATGGAGTTTGTGTCCCTGTGTGAAAGATTCCCCTTGAAGTAGCATCTTTAGTCATGTATGAACTTTTGTTTGTTATGCCTTGGATCTTTCCCCGGTGTGTCGATTCCTCTGTGGGTAGTTACTTGTTGTTTTGCCATTCTTTTATTTTTTGCTCGTGTGTCAGCATTTGTCTTGCATCCAAGCATCATTTAGAATTCATTGCATATCAGCTTTCTTCCTTTTGCATACCATCAGATCTAAGGGACAAAATTTATGGTTTGCTATATTTAAATACCTTTCAATACGATTCTATGAGGATTGTCATCTCTCATTGCCATCGGGTGAAGATATTTAAATAGGGGCAACTGTTGCACTCCAAATTTTTACCTTTAGATCTTCGTCATCATTCTAGGAGTATCATCATTGTTTATCTAACTATAACCTATTTCAAATTTATTTTTGTGAAGATACAGGTGAATTAGGGTTCCATACAATCAAGAATCGAGGTTTTCGATGGTTTGATCAGTCAATATCTTGGACTGATTCTCCATGGAACAGGTCTCTACATCATCAAAGATACTATATTGGATCAAGTATGAATCCAATTTGAGGTTGTCACCCAAAGATCAAGAACAGTGCAGTCTAGGACACCCGATTAGGGTTTCTGATCAAGAAAAGTCAAGTGTAGTTTGAATTTTGATTTAAAAGGTGTTCCAATGATGGAATCATGGTCCATGAAGATCATATGACTTAGTTAATTCCACCCAATAAGTTTCAAGACCTCAAAAGACCCAGAACATCAATAGTCGATTCAGGGGTTTTCGATCAATCGGTCCGTTTGACTGAAAAGTCAACTTTTTGACCAAAAGGAATTTGACCTCAAATTTTGAAGCAAATATGTTCCTAATAACATATTACATCTATTCATGAAGTTTTGTGACCATTGGATCAAGAATTGAGGAGTAATCAAAAAAGTCGGGAATTAGGGTTTTGAAAGGGGCAAGACCATAACTTCCTAACCACACATCCAAATGAGGTGGTTCAGAGCTTGTTGGAAAGGTCTTGGCAAGTCCTACAAAAGTGTAAAGGTGACCCATGGACAAAAAATGCATAGGTTTGGAGTTATAGTCAAAATTCAGTAAACATGAAAGATATAGAGCATAATGAGGGCTTTCCAAAAAGTACAAGAACTCCTCCATATCCCTTGTGAGCTGAGATTTTCGAATTGGACAAGTTGGCCCCAAACACTTGATTGTCATCATGTCAAAACTCAGCATAAATTTGATTTCCAACTATGCACTTCATTTCTAACCATGGAATGACATCTGATATGATGTGTTAGAGGATGCAATGAACTAGATCAGAAGGGAATCCAAGCAAATCCAAGTTTCATCCATGATCCATTTGTTTATTAAAGAAAAGTACAAAAGGTACATCATGAGAGAGAGTATTGGTGGCTGCATCTTGAAGGGTGTCCTTGCTCACTCTAAGGTCACTTCTTACAGCTCATTGATAACTAGTTTAAGGGGGTTAAACTCATTTGAAGCAAGCAAAGCCTGCAGAGCCTAAACCTTCACCTAGTTTCATGAGATTTTTCACTAAAACCACCTTGAATACCACTTAAGAAAATATGTCCAAACCTTTCACTTTTCCTATAAATAGAGGCTCCCTCTCATGTTATTTCACACACCAGAGCCCTCTAAACCCAAGAGAAAACATAGGTCTCATTCTATCTTGCTTTACTTGTAAGTGAAGAAAGTCACAAAACCACCAAAAATTGTCTTATACAAGTTCCATACCAGGTCCATTTCTAACCATAAAACCACCATAAAGACCATCCACACAAACTTAAAATCATCATTTGAAGCTATTCCAATCATTAGTTTCATAAAAAAAACCATAAATCCAAAAGTCAACTCATTGCTCACTTAAGTTTGACTTTTATGCATAATATGGAACAATTCACTACCTAGATCAATTTCCACTACTTTGACACTTTGAAAACCCTCTATTTAGGTCATACTAACTGTCCATAACTTCAAACGACAACTGAAAATACATTTTCTCAAACTGTCCTTAAGGTTTCCTTGTTACTTCAAGAAGAAGAAACTTCACAAGCTTGCTCAAAGGAGGAAAGGATCTCTTGTTTTTGCTAGCTTATTGTGGGAAGACTCATACTTAAATTTGTTTATAACTACTGTCCTTATGCTTGATGATAAAACTGGTTCCTCATACTTAAATTTTTTTATGACTACTGTCAAGGGTTGTAACCATCTTGAATATATGATAACATTGTAATGTTCAAATCCCCCAACTTTGCTGTCAAATTATTTTGAAGTTACGAGTTTGTCAGCTCATGATTCATTGTTGTTTTAAAGTTTGCTTCTCATAACTAAAGCCTATTGTGAAGTAATAATTGTCTTGAATATATGTCAAAATATGGATTTGCATAGTTCCAAGTTTGGTTTTTGGTTTGATTTTTGAGTTGTGACTTCATATGCTTTGAGCAGTTTTGAACTTGGACACTTTTTTTCTAGTTATAACATTATTGATGAACTGTTTTGAGCTCAAAGTTGTTCAATTAATGTCCACTCACTTTTGAGATTTTTAACTGTCATAGAGGTCATATATTAATTGATGTTTGCATTGTAAGGCCAGACTTTTTTTTTGTTTTTGTCAAGACAAAAAACTATGTTTGAGTTGAGGTTGTCCAACCTGTACATGTTCATTGTTGCATATATGTTTGCATTGTGATGTAACTTTTGCTTTATTCAACTGTCTTAATTTGTTTGCTATTGGCTTGGCATTGTAGTTGTGATCTAAGTCACTTTAAAAAAAACTTGGTCTACATGTTTGCTATTGTAAAGTTTGATTTGTTGACTTTCTATATGTGCTTGCTATCTAGATTGATTGAGAGGTTTGTCAATCTAAAAATTTTATCAGAATTCCAATTGTTCTTTTAGAGTTCATATAGGTCAAACTCATGGCATGTTTGTCTAGTTAAGTTAGTTTGGTTTGAGAAGTTTCTGCATAGATTTATGTTGCTGTCAAAACTGTTAGTGAATGTTTTGGTGCATTGACTCTACCAGCTTCTTGCTTTGAGGTTTGATAACCTCTGATTCCTTCAAGCTCAACCTAATTTTGTTGCAATTTATATGTGTTGAGTTCTTGATCAGTTGTAGTTTAGATTAATGAGCATTGCATTGTATTTGAGTCACTTGTTTCAACATTGTTTAGATGCCAAGTCTATCTTAAACCATTTCCATAAATTGCAACTTGATGGTCACTTCATGATTCAGTAAGGATTTGAGATCATCTCATTGAACATAATCATGAATTGCATATTTGAAACTTGTGCATATTTGGAACTTAATCTGTTTGCATTTGTTTTGGTCATTGAACTTCAAAATGCATCTCAAACCTTACATTGCATGTACATTCGAGTTTTATTGTATGTGCATCATTTTAAAATTTGATTGGAACCATCTTAATCCTCTCAAAATTTCAAGTGATTTAGACTTTTATTTCACTAAAATTGATTAAGTTTTGACTGATTTAGATTGAAGTCGTTTTTGATAAAATTACCTTGAGCTTGCCTTGCATTTGGCCTAGAAACTTGCCTTGATAGGTACAAGTTTTAATGGGGTGGCTTGATACGTTGGATGTATCGCCACCTGGCCCGCTATCGCGCGCGGATCATAACGAGTGTTTTTGTAAAAATGCAGTACAGCGACAGTAACTCGAAATATCATTCTCACAAGGATTCTTATTTGAATTAATCTACCGATTGCACAAATGGGGGGGGTTAGGTTTCTGATATAGAAAAAGTGATTAAAAATATAAGTGATTATAAGATAAGTTAATCTGCTGCTTGTTCTCCCACTTATCATTGATCATACAATTTTGAAGCTCTAAACGCATTCCATTCCCATTCAATTACAGTAAAAATTAACAAGCGTGATTGCAACTAATATATGATTTATGTTCCTAAATCTGAATTAAGAAAACAGATAACGCAAACACGAATTAAGCAAACGCGGTTACGATTAACAGACATATATCAATCGAATTAATCCAATCCCATTCTATAAAATATGCAATTGAATTAAGCAAACAATGAAAAATGAATAAAGCATTCAGAATTATAGATAGAATTGAAAAGGGAATCAAAATTACTTGAAAATTGTATTAACCTCAAAGTTAACGGAGATACGGTTACAGCAGATCAACCCGAAGAGGTTAGTTCTCCATGAGTTTTACAAGCGTACAATTTGTTCTCGTGAATAGTGATTATGAACAGTAAAAATGAGATTGTTGTTAAAAAGAAAAACAAGGGATCCGGTTCATAACCCAGCTGGGTCGAAAACATAACCCAAGCCCAAAACATTACCTAAAACTAAAATAAAACTAATGTTGCAGCTTCAAACGAAATTCTGGGAATTATGCGCTCCGAATCTGACTTTGACTCAAACACAAAAGTTGTAGCTCTCTGTCTTAGCTTTACATCTATTAGTAGAACGCGTCGATCCGACTCCCGAAACTCCAGTTACGATCGTTTCTGTAAAGGCTGCTAAAGCTGAAAATTAAGTACGAAAATTAAATAAAGGTAAATATAAACTGAAATAGAAAAATATTATAAAATATAAAAATGAACTAATCAAACCATGAAAATGCATAACTACAAACATGGAAGAATGTGCATCAAAATGCACTGATCACCACCCCAGTGGTTATGCCTTGCTTCTCATGTATCTTGTCATGCCTTGTATCGTGTGTTCAATCCTCAGCGAGGACCATTATTTAGCATTTTGTGATTTTTAGCATTTTTAAATATTTTATCTTTTCTTTTCCATTAATGATATCATGTGTGCATGGTGGTAGAATTGACATGATTTTGCTCCATAATTCATAAGGTCTTGAGTTCAAGCCTTGGATGAGACACTTTTTTATTTTAATTACTAAAATCTTTGATTTTTCTTTAAATTTCAAAGTAATATAACTTTACCATTTTTGATTGGTTCTTTTTGCAAATTTTTGTTATTGTTGCCTACTTTCATATAGTATTTAAAGAATTTTAAGATTCATATTTTAGAAATACTTTATACTATAAGAAAGTTGTGTTCTATTTTAGGGTTTTTACCCTCATATCTTTCAATCTTCTTTTCAAACTTTTGATTTCATTTTCTTTGAGTTTAAATTAAATTTGATGTGAACTTGGTTTGTTAAACTCCTTTGTGTGCTTGGCTGTTGCATTTCAATCTTTACTTGTAAGCATCTGTTTGATTTACCTTTACAGTTGTGTGTTTGTTAACCATATTACTTCTTGTTGTTGTGACCACTTGAGTATACTTTTCAGTTCATCCCTCACTCTTTTAAATCTTTTTAGAACTTAATATGATATGGTTTGCTTCATTTATGGTTGTCACCTTGAACTTCTAAAATTCCCCATGAAGTATTAAAATACTGACTTACATTGTTGTGATATTGTTTGCTTGTTTATTTGCATTTAATTGTCATCAATGTATGATCTTTGTTCTTATGTGGTTGCATTTGACATTCTTCAAACCTATAACATGCTTACCTTAAGTTGTAACTTGTTTGCATTTATTTATTGGTTGTTACCTCATCTTTATTAAGATATTTCATATGGTTGTTACCTCATATTTGTTAAGATATTTTATATTGGTTGTTACCTCATCTTTGTTAAGATATTTCATTTGGGTTTTTTCCTCTTGTGTTTAAGTTTTGTGAGCACCTCCATCTTGATATTGTAATGTCTTTGGTTGATCCTTGCTTGATATTGTCATATGCTTGCGTCTCTTCCTTGGTTGCAACCATACTCTTTTTATATGTTCATCATGTTTGAATGAATGATTATGTATGTTTTTTTTAACCTTGTTAAGTTATTCCCCAAGTGATGGAACTTGTTAGTTCTCATCCAATTGCCTCATCATTCCCTATTCCAAAGGAAAGTCTCTTTGTTGACCCTTGGGTCATAGATAGCTAATATCTCCCTCTAACTTTGTTAAGTCATCTTTCAACCATAACTTAGTTAAGTTAGAACCTATATCCATTATACTTTTGCTTTATGTCTAAAAGACCTACCCCTTGTTAGGAGTACCTTTTTAATTAAAACTTTAAGATAGAGTTGGTTAACTTTATGTAAGAATCGTTGTCATGATTACTTACTCCCCCTCTTGGATTTTGTCAAAGTCAATCTCCTTTGAGTGTAAAATATAGATCTAGAGAGTTTGGTTAAACTCTATACAAGCATTGTTATGTTTGTTCCCCTAGAAGTCTTGACCATAGTCAAGTACTTTTCATCCCTAGTGAGGTAAACTACGGTTGCTCTGATTCTATCCTAGTTAGGATACGTAGGCAGAGGATGCAATATCTTTGCGAGAAAACTTAGAAACTATCCCTAGGTCTTTACCTACACCCTTAACCTTGTACCTTTATCCCAAGCCATAGCAAACATTTAGCAAACTTAGCATACAAACAAACAAAAGGTTCCTGTAGAGTACTACAGATGTTTTGGATGTGAAATGCCTAGGGTTGGCAATGAACCGAACCAACTCGAAAATAGTTCAGAATTCGATTTGACAATCAAATCGTTGAACTAGGTTCATGAACCAAATGAGTTGAGTATGAGCGAAAAATTAAGTTCGTTAACTAAATAAGTTGAACTTGAACTATACATAGTTCGACTCGTTAGGTTCGTGAGTCAACTCAATTACATATGAGAAGAATTATACTGTCTTTAAGATTAAGTTTAAATATTTACTCCAAATCTTAGACAAATTTAATCTTCAATTTAGCAGTTTTTGAATTAGACTCTCAAATGTATCTCTTGAAAGTTGTGTAGGTTTTGAATTAGTAGATTTCGAAGATAAAGTTAAATTTCAATATGATAACTTTTATTTTATTTTAATATTTTATTTTAAAATATATATATTTATTTAAAATGTCAAATATACTAAAAAATATATATATTTTTAAAAAAATAGTTTTTAAGTCCGTGAATCATGTGAGCTGAACCTAATGAGATGAACCTAACGAGTTGAACCGAATTGTTCGTGAACTTATAACGAGTCGAGTTTGAGCTTAAAAAAAAGTTTGTGTCAAACTCGAACTCGAACTAATTCTTAACGAGTCGAGGTGAGTTCGACTCGACTCGACTCATTTCCAGCCCTCTCAAATACCTACCCTAGGCATAACCAACCCCCCGTCCTTGAATCTCTTAGCGTTGTTGTTACATCGCGCAAAAGGTCTTTCTTTCTTTAACCTTTATTTTGGATAAATCAAAGTCCTATTGTGAATTTAATGAATTAAGATTCAAGTTAATCAATAGCTTGACATCCGATTCTCACCGCAACATCTGGTATACTCTAACATCCACCTTTCTCATATAGTATGTGTGAATTCACTGAATCCACAACTTATCCTGCTTGGCCCATATATGCCACAACAATTTACCAATAGTAGCTTTATTTAAAGAAATGAGAGGGATAAGATTAAGCCCAGATGCAGCTTTAGGGTCACACACATGATCCCAAGCAATAAGAGCTTTTCTGCTAGCATTATCTTTCTTTGTCCATAAAAAGGTTCTACACAATCCCTTAATATGGGATATCACCCTCTTGGGGAATGAAAATATTTGCACCCAATAGTTGGCTATTGAGAAAATCACACTTTTAACTAACTGGAAACCTACATAAGACAGTAATATAGTGCTTCAACGTCTCATTCTAATCAACATTTTTTTAATAAGAGGTTGGCAATGAGCAATGATTAGTTTCTTACTATCCAAAGGCACTCCTAAATACCTAAAAGGCATTGCACTAATGTCAAAACTAGTTTCTTGTTGAATGAGTCTTTGAGTATCTCTATCCATTCCTCCAAAATATATTTTACTTTTGGAATTGCTGATATAGAAACCAATAGCAGTAGAAAAATATTTGATTTTGTTCATAATCAAATTCATCGATCCAATATCTTCTCTCACAAAGATTAAAATATCATCAGCAAAGCATAAATTGAGGATTCACTTTGGATGGAAATTGAAGTTGGGATTAGAATTTATCCCTTGGAGGACTTTATGCAGATACTCCATAATAAGCACAATAGAAGAGGAGGGATAGGGTCACCCTGTCTCAACCCTCTTTTAGCTTTAAGAATACCTGAAGGCACACCATTTATGGAGAATCTATATGATACAATACTGACACAAGCCAAAATCTATTTTATAAATAAATGGGGAAATCCCATTTCCACCATAATCTGATTCAGGAATTGTCATTCAACAGTGTCATATGCCTTTTGTATGTCCATTTGGACCATACATCTAGGTGAAATGTTCTTCCTCTCATAACCTCTCACCAACTCTTGGTCTAAAATGATATTATCATGAATTGTTATCCCATAAATGAAAGTTGATTGAGTGTCTTCAATGATATGATTGATCACTTTCCCAAGCCTAGTAGTAAGAATCTTGAAAATCATCTTATAGATAGTACTACAACAAGAGATTGGCCTCATGTATTTAATAGTTTTGGCTTCAGGAGTCTTTGGGATTAAAGTCACCAAAGAGCAATTAACTACTTTATACATATTGCCAGATGCAAAGAAATCCAAAATAACAACATTCACATCATGTTTAACAATTTTCCAGGTTGGTTTAAAGAAAAATGAGTTGAATCCATCCATACTTGGGACTTTATTATTTCCTATACTAGCCAGGGAATTCTATATTTTAGTCACCTCAATTGGTTTAATCAGCTACTGAGCAAGCTCTGTTGAGAGAGATTTTCCATTCCTCATAATAGGCATCTCAATCCCCTTTAATTCAGTAGCTTTTATGCCAACCAACTTTGTATAGAAGTCAATGATTTTTTTTCAATAGTTTCTTGGTTACTAAGTAATTCCCCATCCAAAGAAGTCAAGGTACATAGACCCTTCTACTTGTTTTTCTCTTTCATAGACGAATGAAAATAAGAGTTATTATTATCTCCCTGCTTGAGCCAAGTAATTTTGTCCTTTTGCATAAGGATTGTTTCCTTCATATGGTTGAGGTAAATAACCTTGTCAGCATACTGCTTCACTTCCTCAATAGCCTGAATGTCAAAAAGTTTGTAATGGAGATTTTCTTGAGCTTGGAGGAGCTCATGTTTAGCCTATTAGATTTGCAATTGGATTTCAGAGAACTTTCTAGTCATAGGCTTAAGGGTAGGCTTGAGTCTTTTAAGTCTGGACCAGAGTTTAAACATAGGAGTGACATGCACCTCCTACTGCCAACTACTAGCAATAATTTGCATATAGGAGGGATCATGTGTGATACAGTTAAAGAATTTGAACAAGTAATTTTTCTTTGTCTTTTGCAGATTCAGACCAATTTTCAAAGGGGCATGATTAAAAATGTTGGGGGCAAGAATCTCAATTGTAGTCTCTTGATATTTTGAAACCATTCAACATTCCCTATAACCCTATCAATCCTAGAATAAATCACATTTGTTATGTGTTTATGTGGAATAATTAATACAAAATCAAATGATTCTGTTTGTACAACTCATTAGGATTATGACTAATGTAATTAATTAGTTATTATTTCCTGTTTTTACTGTAATTAGAATTAGCATTTATGGGAAAATTAACTCCCCTGATTTCCAGGACAGATTTCCCTTTCAAATTCTGCCTTATGTATTCTATAAATACAAGGAAATATAAAGTATATTTCTACATGGTATCAGAGCATGATCTGAACCATCGCTAACCTAGCGCCGCCAAACTATGGAGGATCCTAAATCTGATGAATCGCTCAAAGTGGAGACTGGATCATTTCCGACCAGTTCACATGAAGGGATCACTCACCTCATCACAGGCCATAAATTAAATGGTCAAAACTATACCCAATGGGTAAGGTCAGTCAAGATCTTCCTCGAAGGAAAAGGAAGGGAAGGCTACACCACGGGAGATTCTAATTGTCCTGCGGAAGGAGACAAAAAATTTCAGAAATGGAAACTTAAGAACAGCCAAGTAATGTCATGGCTGCTCAATACCATGAAAAATGAAATTGGTGAAAATTTCATGTTCTATGACACTGCAAAAGAGATATGGGATGCAGTGAAGGAAACTTACTCAAATGTTGACAATACATCTGTCGTATTTGAGATAAAAAGCATTCTTCATGACCTTCGACAAGGAGAATCTTCTGTTACCGAGTATTTTAACATACTTAACAAACATTGGCAGCAACTGGACATATATGAAGAGGTTACATGGTGTTGTACAGAAGATAAAAAGAAGTATAACGAATTGGTGGAAAAAGATAGGATTTACAAATTCCTATTGGGACTAAACAAGGACCTAGATGAAGTTCGTGGAAGAATCCTTGGAACCAAACCACTTCTCAAAATTCGAGAAGCCTTTTCAGAAGTGAGAAGGGAAGAAAGCAGGAGGAAAATCATGTTGGGGACACCCAACTCAGTTCTGTACAGCGAGAGCTCTGCAATGGCAGCAAGGGGGAATCGGCCTCAACCATCACAAAAGAAAAACCGCCCCTGGTGTGATCACTGCAAGAGACCAGGCCACACAAAGGAAACATGTTAGATCATACATGGAAAACCTTCGAAGGCCAAATTGTTCAAAGGCAAGGAGGGCAAAGGTAATACAACATTTAACAACCAAGAAGATGAGGTATACTCTAACTCATCTCCTTTTAGCAAAGAACAAATGGAGACTCTTCAAAAACTCCTTCAGCAAACTATGTTAACCGTAAAAAAAGGTGGTACTGCTGTAGTGGCTCAAAGAGGTAATTATTTACATGCTCTAAACACTAGTAAAGAAAAAACAAAATCATGGATTGTTGACTCGGGGGCTTCAGATCACATGACTGGAGATTTCACCCTGTTTAATAGTTATTCTCCATGTCCCTATAACTATAATGTTCAAATAGCCGATGGTACACATTCTAAGGTCATAGGTAAAGGATCAATTATAATTTCACCAAATATTACTCTTGACTCTGTTTTGTATGTGCCTACACTTGATTATAACTTGCTGTCCATTAGCAAGATTACAAGAGATTTGAAATGTGTTACTAAATTCTTCCCTAACTTGTGTGAATTTCAGATTTTGGAGTTGGGGAAGATGATTGGCAATTCTGAAGAGTGTGTTGGACTCTACTTCCTCCAAATGGAAAAATCAGAGAAAAAACTCAAATAACTATCATGTTGCAGCTGCAGTTTCAAATGATAATAATTCTGTAATGATGTGGCACTATAGATTAGGCCACCCAAATTTCATGTACTTGGAAAAGATTTTTCCCTCGTTATTCAATAAAAACAAGGAACATTTTCAATGTGAAATCTGTCAATTGTCTAAACATACCCGAAACCATTACCCACCCCAATCCTATAAACCATCCAAACCTTTTCATTAATTCATAGTGATGTATGTGGACCATCATGAGTCCACAACATTACTGGCTCGAGATGGTTTGTCACCTTTATTGATGATCACACGTGTTACATGGGTGTTTCTAATGAAGGAAAAATCAGAAGTAGGGAGAATATTTGAAATTTATCATAAGATGGTACAAACACGATTTCAAAGCAATATTCAGATACTTAGAACTGACAATGGTCGTGAGTATTACAACCTTGCTCTAAATTCCTATCTTCAAAAGGTTGGAATTATTCACCAAAGTTCGTGTGTGGACACTCCCCAACAAAATGGAGTAGCAAAAAGGAAGAATAGACACCTTTTGGAAGTGACTAGATCAATCATGTTGGCCACAAATGTCCCACAACACTTTTGGGGAGAAGATGTCCTTTCGACAACTCACCTTATAAATCGAATGCCTTCCCGTATCCTTAACTTTAAGACCCCACTCTCCACACTTCAAAACCTATTTCCAACCAGCAAAATCTTTTCCTCTATTCCATTAAAAATATTTGGATGCTCAACTTTTGTCCATAACCTCAACCCTCATCGAAGCAAATTGGACCCAAAACCCATCAAATGTATTTTTCTTGGTTACTCTCCTCACCAAAAGGGTTATAGGTGTTACTCTCCCCATACCAAAATTTTTACCAAACTATGGATGTAACCTTCTTTGAAAATCAACCATATTACACCAAAACTGGTATTCAGGGGGAGCAATCATACATACATCATATTGAAAATTTAGAATACCAACTTTTGCCTCTTGAACTAACCGAACATGGAAAAATCTTACCAAACCAAACCGGTAACACTCAATCAGCCGAACCTATGCCTAAACCAGCTGAAAAATTACTAAACCAAACCTCTAACATTCAGCCGAGTGAAAGGACAACAGAAGATGTGACGGAAACCGGACCAATTATAGTCTCAACCACACCTCAACAGAATTGTGATCCAAAAACAGGTAATTAGAAGGTTTATAAAAGGAGGAGGAAAGAAGTAGAGTCAAGTATAGCTCCAATGCAAGGCCATGAGTCCAACCGAGCTCTAGAAAATGAATTTCCCACCGGTAATATTCTCCCTAACTCTGAACATATTGTTACAAATACAGCAGATATGGATATTCCTATTGCTATTAGAAAAGGGGTTAGAACATGCACCAAACACCCTATTGAAAAATATATCTCCTATGAAAAACTATCACAAAGTTATAGGTCCTTTGTAGCAGTTGTTGACAACATAAAAATTCCAAATAATATTCAAGAAGCATTGTATAAAGTTGAATGGGCAGCAGCTGTAACAGAAGAAGTTCAAGCACTTGTAAGAAGTGGCACATGGGAGATCACCGCTATACCAGAAGGGAAGAAAGCAGTAGGATGCAAGTGGATATTTTTAATTAAGTACAATGTTGATGGGAGTATAAATAGGTACAAAGCTTGGTTGGTTGTTAAGGGGTTCACAAAATCATATGGGGTGGATTATGAGGAGACTTTTGCACCTGTTGCGAAACTTAATTCTGTTCGGGTTCTACTATCTCTGGAAGCAAATCTAGATAGGCCCCTGTACCAACTAGACATAAATAATGAATTTCTAAATGGTGAGTTAGAAGAAGAGGTATATATGAAAATTCCTCCAGGACTTGAATTACCCAGGACCTCCAACATGGTGTGTCGACTTCGAAAATCTCTATATGGCCTCAAACAATCACCAAGGGCATGGTTTGACAGACTAACAAAAGTTATCAAGCAAGATGGTTTTGTTCAATGTCAAACAGACCATACTATATTTGTCAAGCACTCTTTGGATGGGAAGATAGCTTTGTTTATTGTCTATGTTGATGATATCGTAATTACGGGAGATGATGATGAACAAGTTAACCAGTTAAAGAGACTTATAGCCAAAGAATTTGAAGTCAAAGACTTAGGACAGCTCAAGTATGTTCTAGGGATGGAAATTGCACGGACAAAGAATGGTATTTCAGTTTCTCAAAGGAAGTACACTTTGGATTTACTTCAAGAAACAGGTATGCTTAGATGCAAAGCTGCCAATACTCCCATAGAACAAATAAAAAGGAGTGAAGATGAGAATATACCAGCTAATAAAGATAGATACCAAAGTCTAGTTGGAAAACTAATCTATCTAACTCACACCAGACCAAACATTGGTTTTGCTGTAAGCATGGCTAGTCGTTATATGTAAAATCCAACTGAAACTAACATGAGAAATGTTAACAGAATTCTCCAGTACCTAAAAGGTACGCCAGGTCGAGGACTCTATTTTCAAAAGAACTCAAACAAAGGTATTGAAGTCTACACTGATTCAGATTGGGCAGGATGTTTATCTGACAGGAAATCGACTACAAGCTATGGCACATTTGTATGGGGTAATATGGTAACTTGGAGAAGCAAGAAACAGTCTGTTGTGGCTAAGAGTAGCGCAGAAGCATAATTCAGAGCTATGTCACAAGGTATTTGTGAAGGAATTTGGCTTAAGCGAATGCTAGGTGAAATCAAAATTCCTACCAAACATCCTATGAAGATATTATGTGATAACAAGGTTGCTATAAGCATTGCGAAGAACCCAGTTCAGCATGATATAACAAAGCATGTAGAGATAGACCGACACTTCATCAAGGAGAAAATTGATCATGGAATTATATGTGTTAACCATATTCCATCATGCCATCAAACTGCAGATATTCTAACAAAAGCCCTTCCAAGGAACATATACGAGAATATTAGATCCAATCTGGGTATGATAGACATCTACCAACCAGATTGAGGGGGAGTGTGGAATAATCAATACAGAATCAAATGATTATGTTTGTACAACTCATTAGGATTAGGACTAATGTAATTAATAAGTTATTATTTCCTGTTTTTACTGTAATTAGAATTATCATATATGGGAAAATTAACTCCCCTGATTTTTAGGACAGATTTCCCTTTCAAATTCTACCTTATGTATTATATAAATACTGCTATGCAATTCTCATCAAATACAAGGAAATATAAAGTATATTTCTACAGTTTATTTGACCAAGTAAAGTGGTTACCTTTAGTATTAGCTTCAAACAGACCAACATTGTGCATCATATTGGCTAGATCTCTACATTCATCCTCAATCACATTGTTCCCCCTATTATATCCTGGCTAGTTATGGCATTACTGAAATCTCCCATAACAATCCAAGGCTTGTTCATATTGGTGCCTAAATTTTCAATATCATTCCACAAGATTTTCCTCTTTTCAATCTAGTGAATGCATATATGACAGTTACCAAGTAATGAAGGTTTTGGTCCAAGCCATAAACCTCTACATGAAGAAATTAATCAGTTGTTTGCCTGACCTTAACTTCCACTTCCCTTTGGTTCCATATAAGTTGAATCCTTCCATTACCATGGTTATCATAGTTGTCAGCATACTTCCAATTATTCCCTAATTTATTTCTAATTTTATTAGCATTGTGATGCTTAACTCTAGTCTCAAGCAAGGCAATGATAAGAATATTAAAGTTAGAGAGATATGAGCTAACCTCTCTATGTCTGGCCTATTTATTTAAGCCCCTCATCTTCCAAGTTACAATCATTGGGCATGGCTGGCCTCCCCCATAAGACTGTCTCCATCCTTATGGGAGTAAATACATTTTGGTATGCCATAAATGAGATCTTTGGAGTATCAATCAAAGATTTTTCCCCTTTATCCATTCTTCCTGAAGTCACCATTGTCTAGTCCTCTTTAAGTAAATTTAGATTTCTTTCCTTTTCACCCTCCTTATTATTGTTGTTTCCCTCCTCATTTGGCTTAGGGTGTACTTCTTCTTTATGGTCCTCCAAGTTTGGTTTACTAGCAACGGGTTTTCAAATCTTTGTTGGTTAAGGTTTCTTCATGGTATGCTTCTTTAAAGCACATTCATATCCTATTTTTCAGGCAGGTTTGGCAATAGCTAGGTTTTCATTCATATTTAATTTTTTGCTCCATAGCTTTGCCATTGTGATCTTTGATACAAACTGTCTCTCTTGGCTTCTGTGTGATGTCAACTTCAACCAAAACTCGGGCATATGAAATACAAAGCTTTTTGGTTGTGCATTCATCTGTAGTGATTGGTTTTCCAACAACACTAACAATCTTCGATATACTCATTTCCCCCAAAGATGCAGATGTAGGTTTGGCATTATTATTCAAAGGGGCAGGACACGTAGAAGATCTTCCTTCATTTCAAAATTTATTGTCCAATGTCTAATGAATAGAGGCTTTCCATAGATAAATTAAGGTCTTTGTGTCATAACATTCTCCTTATCTTCATTGTTCTTAAATCTCACGATACCCTTCATCATTATAATAGAGGTCTGGTAACGAAACAAAATTCCATGTTTTCTCCATGAATTTCTTCACGACATTCATCAATAGAGATTCTCCCAACGCAAATAGAATTATCGAGTGTTCCAAGAATTCCAGTTCTTCAACAACATATGATTCCTCAATCACAATTTCGATTTCACCATTCACGATCTTTGGAGCCACAAATTCCACCATCATTCCTCGATTCAAACTTCTATTTCCTGGAATTATATCCACCCTGGACTTAGGTTGCACTTCGTCTTCCCTCGTCGGTGATTCTTCTGCTCAATTATCTCTCCTTTGGGGTTGGATCTTCACTCAGTATTAGAAAGATCCTAAAGTCCCACATTGGTTGGAGATAGAGCATTGAAATAGTTTATATAGAGTGGCACCCCTCACCTTACCAACCGGTTTTGTAAGGTTGTGTTAGGCCAAACTCTAATATGGTATCAGAGCCTATCAGTCGGACCTTGGGCAGCCCACCGTTTAAATCCACGCACCAAGCTCAAAAAGAATGTTGGGCGTGGGGGGGGGGGGTGTATTAGGAAGATCCTAAAAGTCCCATATTAGTTGGAGATAGAGCATTGAAATAGTTTATATAGAGTGGCACCCCTCACCTTACCAGGTTGTGTTAGGCCAGACCTTGGGCAGCCCACCATTTAAATCCACGCACCAAACCCAAAAAGAGTGTTGGGCATGAGGGTCACCTTTATGAATCTATTCTACAACTGCTTGTGTTATGATCATTCTTTCCGCTCCCTTCTTACGCATCTCTGCCGATTTCTTCGACTGACCGACACCTCTTTTATCCATGATTACCAAACTCTAAACGAGCATCTTCAAGAACTTCCCTTTAAAAAATCTAAATATACAAAAAGTTAATTATCAAACAACTTTAATTTTACTTTTAAATTTAATTTTAAGATAGCATTTGAACTAAAAAAACGGGGCCAAATATACGCACCTTAAGTTGAGAATAATAAAAATATTATTAATTAAAAAGTGAAATAAAAAAATAATTAAAATTATACAAAAATTTATTGTGAGATTATAAAGTCTGGACATAGTCAATTTCTAATCCTAATAATTAAGTAATGATATAGACTTGATTGTTAAAGTTTAGAGTAAGTTTGGTCTTACAAATAGCACCGTCATTAATGTTTTTTTCCATCAATTTCATTTCAGTAAAGAAAAAAGAATTGTTTTAATTAAGGATATTTTCTCCGATAAATATTATAAGTAAATTGACATTATTATTGTGATCGAAGGGAATATCATTTAAAAAATCTATTACTTTATTTTTTTTAAATATATATTTTAATTGGCAATTTCACACTTATTATATAAATGAAAAAGAAATTAGTATGATTTTCTAAAATATTATTATCATATATTAGTGTATACTATACTTTTAGCATAAATGCAAATTGAACTTATTCAATTGAAAACTATACAATAGTATTGATTAATGATATAATTAAAAAAAAATAATTAATGTTATATTAAAATTTAAAAAAAAATTAATTATTTTGGGAGATATTTTTTTGCATGCAGTTTACATCAATTTAAAATGAATTGAGCAAAAAAAAAAGGTCTTAGTAATCTTATATAAGTTAAACTATTATCAAAATATAATTATATTATTTTGCATAAAAAAAAAAGTTTAAACATTTTAGTTGCTTAATAAATACTTTTAAAAAAGTTATTAGTATTATCAACACACAAAAATTGATGGTCTATGGAGGTTCTATCCTACAATGGGTAGGTGGAGGTTGGCATTTACTACGGGTACTACTAGTATGCTGAGTAAGTAGGCCAACCACATCATAAATTACTACCTAATGTTTGAATTAGATTCTGCAAAATAAACACTCCCTCAGTTTCAAAGATCAAGCATAATGCATGATAAATTGATGATATACATACCCACATTAGAAAATGTAGTATTCATGGTTTGAATGTCAACTCAGAATAAATATTTCCTACAACACATGCAACAAGAGTCTCTTCATTTATCCACACCAACAAAATGACCAAAATGGCATCTGAAGAGAAAACAGAAAATAAAAAGTAACTTTTTTTTAAATCTTAGAATCCGATCTTATGATTGATTAATTTAAGAGAATTAATTTTATCATCAATTAATGAGTCTCGTTTAAAATTAGAGCAAAATTCTAGATGGACGGACTCAATAATTGATTACATTTAAAGAGGAGCAAAATTCTAGTTGTTATTGTCAATGAGTAATCAAAACTCTTCATTATTATTTGATCGTATCTGACCAGAAGGGGATCGATGATCTGCTACGTGTCGTCGATCTGGAAGCTGTTCACCCAAAGTGTAGAAGAGGAGGGGGTGTACCTGAAACACACTTCGATGCCAAAGTAAATGACGAGCAGAGTGGAAACAAGTACAGAGAGAGAGTAAAAAAGTTAAGTTACCTGACCCTCTAGTGAAGAGGGTATTTATAGTGTGCCCTCAGCGCAGGGCCAATGGTTACCTAACACTGGGCTGGGCTGCCAGGTTCAATGTTAGTAACTGCTAGGGCTGACGTGGCGTCGTGAAGACCAGGACGTGGTCTTCGCCCTAGGATAATTGTTCCGCACTATCTAGGAGGAGGAAGACCAAATCTCCAGGAAGTGGGTAGTTACGTTATGACGTGTCCCTGCGTGAGGGACACGTGGAGAACGTGGGGGGGAGGCTCAAGGAGTCACTCGGACAGACAGAGGTGGCTGGTCGGATGCAAGGGTCCTGCCCGACGAAGGGGAAGAGGCAGACTGGCTGATCGGAATCGAGGGTCCTGCTCGACGGATGTTGGCCTGTGCCCGACAAGGAGGTGTCCTGTTCGACGGGGATTCTGCCCGTTAGCGTGGTATTCTTGGGCCCAACTTCATTGGGGCTTGGGTCTGCTTTTTGTGAGCTAAGCGTCGACCCATTCCAGAACAGTAGCCCCCCAAGTCATTGTTCGCAGTCGTGCGAGCTATGACTTGAGCAGGGAGTGGCGTCGGGCCCATTGATCTGTCGAACAAGTAGCAGTCGGGCAGGTTGCGATCGTGTCGACCAGGAGAACTTACGTCGAGGATGTGCCCGTGGTCGAGGGGAGAAGTTAAAGAGATGCATGGAAGATGGAGGGTCGCCACGTGTCTTCCTGAAACGGCTACGGCCTAGGCACTTGAATGCCAACCGACGCTTCGTTTCTCGTGCTAGGGGTATATAAACCTTGACCTGGCTCGTTTCTTCGTTCATTTGCTTTTCGCCGCTCCTTAACCTCTCAAGTTTCCTGCCCGACGCTTTGATCGTTTCTGCTCAACAACAACCTTTCTGCGTTTTTCACTCGTAAGTTTCTTCGTCCCTCTTGGTGTTTTCTATTGTTACGGCGGTGTTTTTGGTGGCTCCGTCGGGGGCACTATGGGTTTTTCCGGAGAATACGCCTGAGGATCCTTCAAAATTAGGTAGGAAACGTCTGTCATCGGCCCTTGCGATGAGTGCCCCGGGGAGAAATGAGTTGAACTTTGAATTCCCCAAGGACGGTGGGATGAAGGCCACAGGCGCGAGCGGATGTGTGTGCCGAGGCCAAGGGGCGTATTTTTTTGTCTTCCTCGGGTGAAAAACCTGACCCGACCTGCCTCGTGGGCGGTAGGGGCGACCATGCCCTTTCACTTGAATTGCGGTGGAAGGGTGGATTTGATTTAGCTGTCGAATTCGCCGGGTTCCTCTGCTTTTTCAGGTATAATATGATCGGCCACGCCGAGGAAGGACTGGAGTGGTATTTGTCCGAGGATGAAAGGGATCGTGAGGAGGTCGAGTTGGACCCGCAGGCGAGGCCCTTGGAAGAATGGGTTGGGGAAGAACC
Source organism: Lathyrus sativus (assembly GCA_963859935.3). Taxonomy (NCBI): domain Eukaryota; kingdom Viridiplantae; phylum Streptophyta; class Magnoliopsida; order Fabales; family Fabaceae; genus Lathyrus; species Lathyrus sativus. The sequence continues at coordinate 597,616,514 of OZ012737.1, read as the reverse complement.
CCTAAATTATACGTCGAGGTTCGTCCACGACGACTCAGATGCGTTCGCTGTAATCGAGGAGAGGGTAGCCGGGAGCCCCCGACAGTTCCGGGCATGTTTGCCCCGGGCGGCCGACCGTATTTGCTCACGATATGACGGTGGCCAGTTCTCCATGTAATAATTTTCCTTCAAGGAGGTGGGGATGTGGATGCCCTTCACCGAATTTCAGCAAGGTGTCTTCGACCACCTCATGCTGGCGCTGTCTCAGCTCCACCCGAATTCGCTGGCCTTCCTCCAAGCGTTCGAGATTGTGTGCGACTATCTCGAGCTCGGGGCCATTATTCCTTTGTTTTTCTGTGTCTTCCACCTGCAACGGCAGACGGTGGCCGGCCGACACAGCTGGGTTTCTCTAAAACAGGAGACCAGGCTCTTTCAGCCGTACACTGATTCTGTTCGGGGGTTCAAAGACCGCTAGTTTATGGTCATGTCGGTCACAGAAGAGGCGTATGCTACTATTTTTCGGAAGGAAATCGTCGAGGTTGACGGGAATCCTCAGGAAAACTATGAATCTAACTTCCCTCTCGACTGGCAGGACCTGCACTTCGGGTCGGGGACGGACAACTTTATCTTCAGGCCTGGTAGGTTGGGCGAGGAGGATAGCTTGGCGTTTCTCCGGCTAGTAGATTTTGTCGGGCGTCTTCCTCCTCGGAAGTGTGTGTCCCCTGACGGGGAGTACATTCGTGACGCCGAGGGGCACGTACTGACGGGGACCCGGTACATCAATGTCCGGGCATTGCTCGAGTGCCGGACAGAGGCTGAGGCCCACCGTTTCCTAGGTAGTTTGGGCCTGCCCAAGCTGCTTTATTTTACTTAGCCATTTTTGGTTCTGACTATTGCTCTGGTTTCCCTTTTGCAGGTTCGATGGGTTCGGTGGAAGAGAGAGTGACGAAGCTAATGAATAGGGGAAGCCGATATACTTAAGATCGGGCCCCTGCTGCTCGGAAGGATCTGGCCGTTGCTTCTCCAGGGGAAACCTCGTCTTCGCAGGCGGCAGGGTCCCTGATCCAAGCTCCGGTCCCCAAGCGGCGGAGGGAGGAAGGGGTGCCTCGGATCGACCTTACTGAAGCTTCTCCGGAGCGAGTGTTTGCTCTGGCCCTTTGCTGTGTCCGACCGAATTTATTTTCGGGGGGAACGATCCTGGGGTGGCACCGAATGAGGAGAAGAGTATTTTGGTGGCGAGCAAGGAAGCTCGACAGAAGATGTTGTCCACTGATCTGGCGGCAATGGTGAGGATCTTCGAGACGGCTCTCGTGTTGAATAAAGCGGGGTGTTCCTCAGAGGATCTGGCCGCTGTTAAGGGCGAGCTTGCAATGTCCGAGGAGGTCAGGGCCAAGCTGGCGGTCGACCAAAGAGAGTACTAGCAGCAGGACAAGCTTCAGGGGGACCGTATCGAGGAGCTAGAGAAAGCCTTGAAGGACCGGGATGAAGAGATGCAGAGGGTCACAGGCCGCATGGTCAAACTCGAGGACCTGGTTGCCCCAGCCGAAGAGGAGTCTGAGAAGGAGCGATTGATCTCATCACGGAGAGGGTTTGTGGCCAAGGTTCGTCAGCTCGAGGAAGATTGTCTGGGAGCCATCGAGGTGGGCTTCAAGCATGCAATCGACCAGCTCAGGATTGTCAATCTCGATCTGATGACCGACGGGATCGGCCCCTTTCACCGGATCGAAGGTGGTCAGATTGTTGCGGTTGGAGGCTCTGATGATGACGACGGGGACCATGATGCCCACGACAAAGAGGAGGACGTAGAGTAGGAAAGGTGGCCTGCGTGCCTCTAATATTTTCATTCGGTCTGCGTGCCTGATAGTTTTTGGCCTGCGCTCCACGTTTTGTTTTGACTTTCGGGCATGTACCCATTTATTATAATGGATATTTTGACTCCCGGGCTGGTGCCCGTGTTATGAATGTTTGTTTGTTTTACTTTCTAAGTTTATGTGTGTGCTCGGTTTATTTATGCATAATTTACATTTATGTTCGCATTGCATGCTTGTATGTTTGGTTGTATGTTTGGTATGCTTTTAATGTAAATTTTGCTAACTTGGAAGCGTAGCTCGACAATCGTTGTCCGGTCGTGTAGGGAACTTGACCGGTTGACCGAGGTTGTTACCTGATCGGTAACGGGTGGCGTGAACGTCCCATCGCGAGCATCGGGAGCTGGGGTTCTGGTGGACTTAGTACTGCAGCGGCGACTCTCGGTCGAGGGGTTGCCATCGAGCATAGCACCCTGCACGCACACACACAAAGGGCAGAGGCTTGCTTTTTCGTTGATCTCGGGGAGACGCGGTCGTACCGCACCGTGGTCCCGTGGTCGCGAGGAAAGTTTTCGCGGGCAGTGTTTAATTGTAGTATTTTTTTAGCTTTTCAGCGTTCCATGGTTGAGCTATCTGGTCCCCGTGTAGGTTTTCGAGGTAGTAGGCCCTATGCTTCGTCTTGTCCTGGACACAGTATGAGCCTTCCCAATTCACGAGGAGTTTTCCCTCGTGTGAGTCCTTTTGGTTTCTTTGTAGGACCAGGTCGCCGACCTGGAACTCGCGTTTTAGGACTCTGTTGTTATAGCGAAGGGCGATTTTTTGTTTCAGGGCAGCCTCACGGAGAGCAGCTCCTGATCGGATCTCTTCGACTAGGTCGAGTTCCTCCCGAAGAGCCTCGTTGTTGTTCCCCTCCTCGAGGGGAGCCTCAGTCCTTCTGGATGGCTCTCTTATCTCCATTGGGATCACTGTCTCGGTTCCGCACGTGAGGCAGAATGGGGTTTTCCCAGTGGTCGAGTGGGGCGTTGTTCGGTATGCCCAGAGAACGCTGTGGAGTTCCTCGACCCACCCTCTCTTGGTGTCGCCGAGTATTTGTTTTAATCCTCGGAGGATCACTCTGTTTGTGGCCTCGGCTTGGCCGTTTGTTTGAGGGTGCTCGACTGAGGTGAAGTGGTGTTTTGTCCCGAGTTTGGTTACGAAGTCTCAAAAGTTCCTGTCAGTGAATTGTGTTCCGTTGTCGGTGACTATGGCGAGCGGGACGCCGAACCTGGCGAGGATGTTCCTTTTGTGGAACCGGAGTATGTTGTGCACTGTGATTTTGGCGAGGACTTCGGCCTCGATCCACTTGGTGAAGTAGTCGACGCCCACTATCAGGTACTTGTTCTGATACAAGCTTAGGGTGAATGGGCCGAGGATATCCATCCCCCACCATGCGAACGACCATGGGGAGGAGAGGGATTTGAGCTCCTAGGTGGCGCGAGGTGCATGTCCCCGTGCCGCTGGCACCTGTCACACTTCTTGACATGTTCTTTAGTGTCCTTCTACATCGTCGGCCAGTAGTATCCTTCCCGCAGGCTCTTCCTCGCTAGAGACCGCCCGCCGAGATGTTGTGCATTGATGCCCTTGTGAACCTCTTCCAGGACGGCCGAGGCTTGGACCTTGTCGATGCATTTGAGGATAGGTATCGAGAAGCCTCTTCGGTATATCTTGTTGTCGAGTAGAACATACGAGCAGGACCGTCATTTGATTGTACTAGCTTCTTTGGCCTCGACGGGGAGTCTTCCTGTGCTAAGGTAGGCATGTATGGGCGTTATCCAGCAATTGGCGTCCCCAGTGGTATTGATGTCGGGCAGAGTTTTTGCCTTTTTCGTGCTTGGTCGCGCGAGGACCTCTTGGATGACTGATTTGTGCCCTCCCTTCTTCTTGGTGCTCGCCAGCTTTGAGAGGATGTCTGCTCGCGCGTTATGCTTGCGTGGGACGTGCTGGACCTCCGTGGAGTCAAAATTCTTCATCTGTTCCTTTATGAGGGCTAAGTACTCGGCCAGGTTGTCATTCTTCGCCTGGTATTCGCCTCGTACTTGTGAGGCGACCAGCTGGGAGTCCGTGAAGATTTTTATCTCCTTAGCCCCGAGGTCTTCTGCTAGGCGGAGGCCGGCCAGGAAGGCTTCGTATTATTCCTGGTTATTCGTTGTCAGGAAGGCCAGTGTGAGGGATACTTCCACGACAGTGCCTTCCTTGTTTTCGAGGATGATGTCTGCGCCACTTCCCGAGGAACTTGAGGCACCATCGACGAAGATGGTCCATTTCTGTATCCCCAGGGTAGATTCTGGCGCGGGGGTCATCTCGGCGACGAAGTCGGCCAGGACTTGGGCCTTGAGGGCTTTTCTTCCTTCGTAGATGACGTCAAACTCGGAAAGCTCCAGCGACCATTTCAGCATGCGCTCCGCCATGTCGGGTAGGCCGAGCAGCTATTTAATAGGTTGTTTGGTTCTAACTACGATGGTGTGGGCCAGGAAATAGTATCGGAGTCGTCTGGCCGCGGTGAAGAGGGCTAAGGCGAATTTCTCGATCTGTTGGTATCTCACTTCAGGGCCGTGGAGGGCTTTGCTCGTGACACAGATCGGTTTCTGCCCCTCGGGGGTCTCTCGGATCAGTACGGCGCTGATGACTTCGTTCGCCACAGCCAGGTATAGGTACAAGGTTTCCTCGGCCTCTGGTCTCGTCAACACGGGCGGCTCCGACCTGATGCGTTTGAGGTGGAGGAGGGCTTGCTCGCATTCCTCTGTTCACTCGAAAGCGGCTTCCTTTCTTAGCAATTTGAAGAAAGGAAGGGCATGCTGCGCGGATTTAGCGACGAAGCAGGAAAGTGATGCGAGCATCCCGTTGAGGGACTGTATCGATTTCTTTGAGCTCGGCGTTGAAATATCGGAGAAGGCCCAACATTTGTCCAGGTTTGCCTCGATCCCACGCTCGATCAGATAGAATCCGAGGAACATCCCCGCGCGCACCCCGAAGGTGCACTTTTCCGGATTGAAACGCATCTTGCATTTCCTCGTTGTCTCGAATACTTTCCCGAGGTGTGTCGTATGGTCAAATTCCGTGCAGAACTTGACGATCATATCATCCATGTAGACCTCGAGCATTTCGCCAATCTCCCCTCGGAAGACTTTGTTCATCATCCGCTGGTAGGTGGCGCCGGCGTTTTTTAGGATGAAGGGCATTACGTTGTAGTAGTAATTTCCCGAATCGGTCATGAAAGTTGTGCTCTGTTTGTCGGCCTCGGCCATGGGTATCTGGTTGTACCTCGAGTACACGTCCATGAAGGACAGTAGTTTGAAGCCCGTCGAGTTGTCGACCAGCTTGTCGATGTTAGAGAGGGGATATGCGTCCTTAGGACATGCCCGGTTGAGATCTGTGTAGTCAACGCACATCCTCCATTTTCCATTATTTTTCTTAACAAGTACAACGTTGGATAGCCAGGTTGAATACCAGACTTCCGAAATAAAATTCGCCTCTAGGAGGTCTTTTACAGCTTTTTCAGTCGCCGCTGACTTTTTGGGGGACTGCCTACGTCTATGTTGTACTACGGCCCTAGCGGTCGGGTTGACGGAGAGCTGGTGGCAGGCGACCTTAGGGTCGAGTCCGGGCATCTCTGCGGCACTCCAAGCAAAGAGATCAGCATTCTCACGGAGGCAGGCCTTCAGTTGCTTCCTCGCAAGATCGGGCAACCCTGTCCCAATCTTCACGGTCCTCGTTGCGTCTGCCCCGAGGGTCACGAGCTCGAAGTCCCCGTCTGGAATGGAACGCGTTGGGTGGAAAGGATGCCCGTTGGTTTCGCTGGCTTCGTCCTCGTGGTTAGACTCTTCGGTGAGACGGCAGTCGAGGTCCATGGTGTCGACGTGATCCTTCGATTTGACTTCCCGAACGGGAAGTGGCTTAGTTGCTTTGGTCGTGGGACCGATTGTACTAAGGCCCTTCATCGCTGCATCAAAGCATCGATGAGCAGCTTCGGTATCCTCGTTAAGGGTGACGACGGCTCCCAGCCTAGTGTAGTATTTCATCTTTAGGTCGACGGTTGACGGTACCGCGGTAAGTTCAGCCATCATTGTCCTGCCTAGGATGCAGTTGTACAGAGATGGACATTCAACGACCAGAAAACGGACGTTAATTTCCCTAGTCGTTTCCTTTTCCCCGAATGTGACCTTGAGTTCCACATACCCCCATGGCCTCGTCATTGTCCCGTTGAAGCCGGGGAGCTCCTCGAGGTAGAAGGTGATTGGGTTGGATCGACCTCGGAACTTGTCAAGGGTGTTCATCTTGCCGGAGTTGTTGCTCATAAGCTCGTCAAACTTCCGCTTAACTGATCCCACTGAGAGTTTGCTCGGGGTCCCGCCGGAAATGACCATTGCCCTTGGGAACTATTCCCACCGGCTGGTGGGGAGAACCGGCTCCTCGGGTAATTGAAGCTCGACGGGGAGGCTGAATTCTCTTAGGGTGAACCAGTCCTCTGGCCGGCCAACGGTGAGAGCTACCTGTAGGCCGGAGTCATCGTGGGGAGGAGTGAGGTCCTCAATTTTCTTAGCCTCGGGGGCCTCCTATCATGGTGGGTCCCCACCCCGTGTGTACCTCTTCAGATGCCCGTCTTTCATCAGAATTTTGATTGCATCCTTCAGATTGATGCAGTCTTCTGTCACGTGATTGTGGCTTCGGTGGAAGCGACAGTACTTAGATTTGTCCACGTTAACTTTGGTGGGTGCCGGTTTTGGAAAGCGGACACCTCCCCGGACGAACTCTGAGTTGGCGCGCTCCACCAGTATACGCTCGCGGGAAGCGACCGGCGCCGTGTATTCGATGAAACATCCGACGGGACCCCGTTGTTCGCGGGGTTCTCGGGGTGTTCTTCTCGTCGTCTGTCCCTTCCGCGGCGTTGGCCCGAGGTCCCTTCGTCTCGGGTTCCCTGGGGAGTCTCTTTGTTACGGGTGTCGCGGGCGGTGTTGGCGGCCTGCGTCTCCTCAAACCGGATATAATGACGAGCTATGTCGAGTAAGTCTTGAATTGATTCTGGCCGGTGGATGGCCATAGCCTTGTAGAATTTTGAATCTCGGTGTAGCCCCTGCTCCATCAGGTAACGTTTCATCTCGTCAGAAGTTGTCTCCTGGACTGCCTCCCTCATGAACCTCTCAATGTAGTTCCTGAGGGGCTCGTTAGGGGCCTGGATGATTGCGCCCAGCGCTGCCTCTGTCTTCGGGTGGCGTTTGGATGCCGTGAAGTGTCATGAAAGCAGGTCCTTTAGGACCCTCCACGATGTAACAGGCTCTGGTTCTAGGCTTTTATACCACGTCATAGCGCCTTTTCTTAGGGTCGTTGGGAAGAGCATGCACTTGATGGCTCCCCGGAAGTTTCGGTAGTCGAGCATAGCCTCGATGTCTTCCAGGTGGTTGTCCGGATCCGAGGTTCTGTCGTACGTTGAGAGCACAGGCGATTTTTCCATCCCGTGGGGGATGGGGGCTGCCATGATCTCTCGGGACAACGGGGTCCTATAGTAGTCCTTATCGCTGAGGATCGGGGACTGGGGGGGTGAGGGCCTGTGCCGAGGAGGAGGTTGGTTCCGTACCCTCGGTTGCAGGACAGGGGCCTCAGGTCTCCCCGTCCTCAGTTCCTGAGAGTGTTTGTCCTTCTGAGCCAGCGACCTTGCTCGCTTCTTGGAGGCCACGGGTTGGGACCTCTTTAATTATGGTCGGCGCTGGCGTGGTTGGGGGGAAGGGCTCCGAGAGTTCCCGCGCTGATTTCTCCACAGAGGAGAGCAGGATGAGGTGTCGTGTTCCAGCGTGCCTATGCGCTTGTTCTGCTGGAACAACATCTGGTTTGTCTGGTTGATGGCTGCAAAGAGGGCGATCATCATCGGGTCCGCACCGGCCGGAGTGGGGATAGGCTGGAACACTATCGGACTTCTTGCCCGAGGAGCGTCGTGGTGCGGCGCGTCCTCGGATGAAGGGGAGGAAGTCTGGCCGTCTCTGACGTCGGTTTCACAGAGTTGAGATGTCCCTATGTGACCGTCACCATTAGTGGCAGGGACAATGAAGGAGTTGTAAACAGCGTCGTTACGATGTGAGCTAGTCATGATCCTGAAGTTGAGATGAAGCTTTGGTTCTCTGCTCGGAGGAACAGGGAAGCTTAATTTCCACAGACGATGCCACTGATCGTACCTGACCAGAAGGGGATCGATGATCTGCCATGCGTCGTTGATCTGGAAGTTGTTCACCCAAAGTGTAGAAGAGGATGGGGTGTACCTGAAACACACTCCGATGCCAAAGTAAATGACGAGCAGAGTGAAAACAAGTACAGAGAGAGTAAGAAAGTTAAGTTACCTGACCCTCTAGTGAAAAGGGTATTTATAGTGAGCCCCCAGCACAAGGCCAACGGTTACCTAACACTGGGATGGGCTACCAGGCCCAATGTTAGTAACTACTAGGGCTGACGTGGCGTCGTGAAGACCAGGACGTGGTCTTCGCCCTAGGATAACTGTTTCGCACTATTCGGGAGGAGGAAGACCGAATCTCCAGGAAGTGGGTAGTTACGTTATGACGTGTTCCTGCGTGAGGGACACGTGGAGAACGTGGGGGGAGGCTCGAGGAGTCACCCGGATAGACAGAGGTGGCTGGTCGGATGCAAGGGTCCTACCCGACGAATGGGAAGAGGCAGACTGGCTGGTCGGAATCGAGGGTCCTGCTCGACGGATGTTGGCCTATGCCCGACAAGGAGGTGTCCTGCTCGACGGGGATTCTGCCCGTTAGCGTGGTATTCTTGGGCCCAACTTCATTGGGGCTTGGGCCTGCTTGTTGTGAGCTAAGCGTCGGCCCAGTTCAGAACATTATCTAATATTGAATATGGAGGAAGTAACTGTCAATTTGTTTGGTGAAATTTTGTTTGATATGTAATAAGATATCATACATAATATTAAAATAATATATGAGACAATATGATTTAAATTAAGTAATGAATAATTGTCCCTACTCGAAAAAATACGCGCAACGACGGGGAAGGCGAAAAGGAAAAGGACAGAAGAGTCGCCACCGAATTTTATTTATCCCACAAGGGGAAAGGAAAATATCGAGAAAACCTCAAGAAAAGAACGGATAAGATGGTTTCGCGACCAAGAACGGGTTCGGAAGCCGGTTATGCGAGGGGAAGGTGTTAGCACCCCCCGCATCCATCGTACTCGATGGGAACCATTTGTTTGTCGAATGTGTAAATTTATTTGCTTAAATATTATGTTATAAAAATGTTCCACGGGACAGTGAAAAAGGGTTTAGAAACGGGGAAAGGACGTAACAAGGAAGAAGAGAGAAAGGACGGACTCGGTAGGACTTCGCGGTCCTAGGCCTATGTATTCTCGATAGACATGAGAAAATCAGAGTCGACGTAGTTCGGGAAACTACAGATATAAGGGGGAATGTGCTCGACAAGGATTGTGGCCCTTGTGCCTACGTATCTTTACTTGAAAAAGTAAAGAATCAGAGCATCCGTAGTTCGGCCTACGATTTGTTGATGCTTTTTATGGATGATGCTATCGTACGCATTCTAGCAGTTAGGTGTATTGCTACTCGCTCGCTGGAGACTTAGGCATCACCTGTTTGCGGTAGAACGGACGTATCATATCCTTTTTGAAAGATAAGTTTTCGCCATGCGAGGCAAGATGTCACATTTGATTTGTTGAATTATTTTTTAGGGGCGGGATAGGTCCTCGGATAGTAACCCCTACGGGTAGTACCCAATTCTTTATCTCAAAGTTTTTGTTATGAAAGGGTGTGGCGAACATAGCGTCTTCGTATTGAAAGACGAGTATCAAAACCACACACACTACAGTGAGCGTCTCGACACTCGGAAAGGAAGAAGTCTACACTTAATCCTTTCTCCTTAGTTCAATACAAAGAGAACTTCATTCTCTTATTAAAGTGTTTTTTGGTTTTGAATGGTAAGTGCTTTTGCGACATAGAACCCTAAGGTAAACGTCAGCACTCGGGATAGGAGAAGGCCTACGCCTAACCACTCCACGACCATTCAAATTTTTGTTATGAAAAGAGTTTGAAAATGCACTCGGTGCAGGACCGAGGTTTTAGGAGAAAAAGGTGTGGATGAAAACGTCTTCGTATTGAAAGACAAGTATTAAAACCACCCACACTACAGTGAGCATCTCGACACTCGGAAAGGAAAAAGTCTACACTCAATCCCTTCTCTTTAGTTCAATACAAAGAGAACTTTACCCTTTTATTAAATATGGCGAATTGGCTTAACAATCGTTTGAGAAAATTCGCTTGACGTTGGGTCAAGGATTTAATTGTTTAAAAAAGGTTTGAGGTGAAGCGAGCAAGGTCGATGGCGGACGCACAAGGCGGCTGACTTACAAGGATTAAAAACGGCTCGATAAAATCGAGAGTTTGCTTTTGAAAATGGTTTTTGGAATCAAAAGTCACCAAGGACAAATAGCAACATTCCTACTAAAATCATACAACATATGGGATTAGTCGGCTAAAAAAAATCGGGACGTGCCAATAAAAACGGGAAAAAAATTTTTGAGGTTTTTTTTTGAAGATATTTGAAGTCATAACAAACTGCACAAAGCCGGAAATTTCTCATTTTTTTGCAAGTTTTGAAGCCATGAGTCGACCATAGGGTCAGCGCATGACTTTCAGCCTTTTCCCACGGCTCGGCGCATAAACACCATGCGTCGACCATACACTCGGCGCACACCATTTTGATAGACTGACGGGTAAGCGCCCGCCGACTCATGCGTCGACGCATACTGTAAGTTTTTTTAATTTGTCTAAAAATGCAGGCTATGCGTCGACGCATAGACCTACTGTGGTCGACCGTTAGCCTGTTAAAACAGCCAAAATCCTAACTTTTTCTACGTTTTCTTTCGTTTTCGTAGTTTCTTGGAAATGGTTTCTTGGTCCCTTATGGGGCCTTACATGATATATACAGTTCAACAACACATAAAAGAGTAAACAAAATGAATATAAGAGCAAAGAAGTAAAGAGAGAAAAGTTTGAGAAAATGGATACCCAAGAGTTTCTTCTTCTTGCAAGTCCTCCTTGGTTTTGGATGAATGTGCTCCACTCCTCACTCTATGTTGTGAAGGCTCTTGCTCTTTAGTGGTTCTCTTGTGTTTCTTTTTTACTCTCTTCACTTTTTTGCTGGTTTTTTTGTTAGCTCTCTCTATTTTCTGGTTTTGCAAATGTGTGTAGAGAATGAATCTTGAATGAATGAAGAGTGATCCCTTTTTGTTTACAGCCCCTCCTCTTATCTCAGCTCCTCTAGGGTTTTCTCTTCCCCCCAAATATCAGATTTTTTCATGGGGCAATGTCTCTTGCCACCTTTCCTTATGTCACTCTCTTTCTTTCCATTTCCATGCAAGGTGCTATGCTGTATTTTTACTGCACTACTCTATGCTGTTTTTCTGCAGCACCTTGTGCCTTGCACCCATTTTGTTGGCTTGTGCTTGGACAGCTCTTGGTCAATGCTACTACTCTTTTGATAGCATTTTGAAAATTCTGATGTGTAGAAGCATTGTCACATGTTATGCCTTTGGTCTTGTGACATGTAGATTTTGTGACATGAGGAAATTTGTCACCTTTGCATGGGGCTATTTTGCTTATGACTAACATGCATAATCTTGGTCTTAAAACAATCCAATGTTGATTTAATCCTTACATATTTCTTGGATGTTTGTAAGCATAATGTAGACTTGGTGTGGCATTACCATAACATGAATTTGACTAGAGACTTAAATGAAGTATTAGAAATAAATTAATTTCTAAACATTACTTAGAGTTGAAAATCTTGCAACAAATGACATTCTTGTAATCTCACAAAACTTCTCTTTATAATATTCTCGCCTTTAATCTTGAATTCATGATGGATTTCCTTTATGTCATTGAATTTGAAAGAAATGAAGAAATGAGTCAAGTCTTGAAAGAGGGCAAATTTTGGGGTACAACAATAATTAAACATATAATAAATAAAAATATAAAAAATTGATAATTTAGTTTGGTACAACTGCAACCTACGTCTGAAAGTCTGTGACTCAATATCAAAAATTTTACTATTTATAAATAGTTAATATTACGTGATGATTTCATCTAAACTTTCATATTTAAGTGCAATTTTTTATTACTATCCTTGAATTTCAATTCGATATCTTATGAATATGAGATTCTCTCACTTTAACTCAAACAATTTTCGAATTGTTTGTAAGAATCAATGATTATGGCGTGACAAATTTCACAAGTACATACCGTAAAAAAGAATAACAATGATAGAGTTTTACACAAACAAAACACAATACAATACTCAAATTAATAAACTCTTAAAAGTGTGATTATTCTCTCTAAGATGTAACTTCCACAAGGTGAATAACCTTTTTATATAGAGATGACGATCCATTAAAAAAAACTCAATAGAGTAAACACAAAATCATACCAAATTCAATCTTCAGCAAAATAAATATTTCAATCAAAGTGAATCTAATTAAACCTTTTCAAACCGATTGTGATAATTAAATCTTTTTAAGCCGAAATATTTTTAAAACATGTCAGTAGAATCTTGAACAAAATATATCTCTTTGAAATAAATCTTTGTGAATTAAATCTTTCTTAAATAAATATGGAATCAATCGAGGCAAAATAGATCTTTTCAAAATGCGCTTCAGAGGAAAATTGAGTCAAGATGTCTCAATAATATTCAAGACATCTTACTTAACATTTTTCCTAGAAAGAATAAGTAAATCAAAATTTAATAACAAACTCCCTCTTTAGCTAATTTTTTAAGGAAAAATAGAGATTTAAACACTTCTTCTAGAACAACAGAAAAAACAAAGCACTTCTTCTAAAAGATAAAGTACACGTACGACATAAATCAACCATAATTCATATTAAAAGTGTGTCTTTCTACCCTTATTTTCCTCAAAAGAGCCGAGGGTAAAAAGAAGCCAAATTCAAAAAAATTATATCAAGAGGCGAAAAGAATCAACAAATCAATCCACAAAACAATAATAAACCAATAATAACTATGAAAATCAAAGAGGATAAGTAGCAGAGTCACTGTCAGAGGCGTCTTCCTTGTTGTGGACGTGGCTATAATATCTTGAAGAACATTTACTTCATGAACCAAGACCTTGATAATATGACTTCTCACAAGTCTTGAAAGGGGATCAATATCTAGCATTTCTTCATCAAAACCCATACCAGTTTCCTCAACAGAAGCAATAATGGGTATTGCAATGTTAGAAACATATTTCCTAACAACCAACTTGTAACTAAAAATTAACACACTCGAGGAAACAAAAATATCATCATCACCTGTAACAATATCATTCTTTTGACTACTGAAAATACCACATATTATACTGGGAAACTAATAGGTTTCTTGAGAGCATAAGGCTCATCATACTTAACAATTGATGAAGAACATATTCTTCAAAGTCAAAGGCATCTTAAGTTCCTACAGACCGACAATACTAGAGGTGATACATGATCCTTGAAAGAAGGAAGCCCAGTTATCCACTCTAATCTTGTACAAGATGGCATACTTTGGACTAAGACTGATAGCCACCAAAAGGCCTTTTGAAGGTCAGTCGTCATGAATATTTCAGGTGATTCCTCGAACAATGCTCTTCAGTGAGGGAATATAGTCCTACCAATCCTCCACAACCAAGGTATTCGTTTATGATTGTCGGAGAGAATGCAAAACAATGTCCTCTACACATGAACCTTCTTATATTATCTACTTTCATCATTATTAAACCCACTAGGAAGATTGGTAATAAATATTTTTACAATCTTATAATAATAATGTCCAACATCAATCACATTCTTCAACAAATGAGTCTCACTAAGCAGCTCCACAATCTCATTGCACTTATGTGCATCAGAAAATAGATCTTTCTTTCGAGTGTTGATCTCTTGTGATAGACGAACATTCACTTGGCTAATATTTCCTCATAATGGAAATAAAATTTATCAAGAAGGATTAATGGAATGTTCTTGAGAAGTTTCTTCCCACCAATAGACATTTTCACATATTTAACATGTTTTATAGCATGTTCCTCAATATCTTCATCATCTTCAATTTCCTCCAAGATGTTAGTGACATGTTTCTCAACATTATACTTCATAATGATAAGAGCGATTTTCTTTGTTTTCACATACTTGTTTTTATCAAACTTCTTTGTCTCCTTCTTAGCACTCTTTCTCTTATTTTTGGTACTTTTATTCTTCTTTTCAAAATTCTTCTTCTTCTTCTTCTTCTTGTTCTTCTATATATTGTTCTTCTTCTTCTCTATTTTCTTCATCTTCTTCTGATCTACAACCTTTTCTTATCACTAGTAGTCTTCTTTTTATTCTTCTTAAAATCCACTAAGGGATACTAAGGGATTTTATCTTTAAAAACCTTCTTTGCTTTTTGGGGGATTTTTTAACAGCAGGAACTTCATGAGTAACATAATCATTGAAAAACTTATTGACATAATTATTAACACCTTCACTTACATCCTTGTCAACTTTTTCATTGGCACTCACTTACATCCTTATTGACATTTTGACTAACTTCCTTATTGACATTATGATTGACATTTTTAATAACATGTTAAATAACATCTTTACTTACTTCTTCACTGACATTACCATTGTCATCTCTACTAACATTTTCATGGACATCTTTGTAGAAATTTTCATTCACATCTTCACCAATCTCTTTAGGCTCAAAGTGAGGTGAACATCATGCATGGGGTTATTAAGATCAATTTCAATGATAGAAACCTCAATATTAATAATAACATCAATCACATATTCACTAGGTGGATTATAACGTTCGTTAAAATCCTATAATGTTTGATCTAATTTACCAGACTCATATACAACATCATTTCTTATTTCTATTTGATCATCTAAATTAGGACTCTTATTAACAACAACAATGGTCTCACTAATGAAAACACTTTTGAAGGTTTTACCTTGAACAACTTTATGGGGACTTTCAATTGGAGAGTTTTTCGTGCTAACACAAGTTGATGAAGGACTGGGAGTTGCTTCAGGTTCCTTGTTCGCTTCAATGCTCCCAAGAGGTTCAGAGACAACATCAGTTAGGTATTACATGGAAAGAGGGATACGATCAACTATTGGACATATGACTCCACACACAAACGGGGGTGAATTGTGGGTTTCATAAAAACTTGAGTTTGAAAACTTTTATAAATATTTGTAGAGTTTAAAACCATTTAAAAGTTGTTTTAGAGATTTTCAGCAGAAAGAATTAATTATAAAATATGGAAAGTAAAAAGTTAAGGGTTAGAGAGATAACACCAGAAATTATAGAGGTTAGGTAAAAAAAGAGATTATATAATCCTCTCTCAAGATTTTTTTTCTTGAGAGTATCTATTAAATCTTAATAACTTTTAGTTGGTTGAACTCTCAAACTCCCTTATACAAATAAAGTGAAGTTTCTGTCTAACTTTCAACCAAACAGCCACCAAGGAGAAAAGCAACAAATTTTCCTTCCAAATGAAAGATTGAAGCAGTAAGTCTTCTCTCTAAATAGTAAGTTGAAGTTGTTAGTATTCAAGCCTTAAACCAATATTTTACACGGTTTGATCTTGAACCTGAGTGAGCTTTTAATCTAAGCTGAACTCACAAACCGAATCGAGGTTTTGAAGGGCTGACCACGAACCTATTAGATTTTATATCTTGCTTATCACCAACCTTAGAAAGCTTTTATCTAGGATGAGCTTACAAACCAAATAGAGGTTTTACATAGCATAACCACAAACCAACGTGAGATTTTATATCGGGATGATCGTAAACCTTAGAAAGCTTTTGAGCGGGTTGAGCTTTCATACCGAACCGACGACTTAGTAACTAAATCCCTAAACCAAATATTTTAAATGGTTTAACTTCAAACTCAACTAAAAAATAACTAATTGGATAAATTAATCAACCAAGGTTAAAATGTTCCTCAGTGAATTTACAATACTATCCTTCTATAGTTACACAAATGCCTCACTTGCAATAGACCTTTCTCAAAAGCACTACAACTAAATTTCTAAGTGAGAGAAAGTGAGATAAATATTTTTAGAGAGAGTGTGTGATGAGTGAGAAATGAGATATCATGATTGTGGATGTAAAAATATGGGGGAATGAACATCTATTTATAGGCTAGAGGTTGATACAAAAAAGGAAAATTTTTATGGCCAAAATTAATGTGCCAATTGATTGGTATCATGCTCCAATCGATTGGTTGGCCTAAAATTAATCATTTAGAAGTTTTTAAAACTAAATAAAAGATATATAACTATTACCATTTATTAAGGCATTGTCTTACACGTTTAGGATGCATTTTTGCACTAATCCAATTGATTGGGTATAAGTGTTAAACAATTGGAAATACAAAAAAAAAACCATTACTTTTCTGATAGCTCATAATTCATTTGGTATGACTTCAAGACATTTTTAGAAAAAATTTCTTAATAGAAATAGGTTTTAAAACTTTTTTTTTTTTGTGTGTGTGTGTGTGTGTGTGATAAGTTGTATAACTTCACGAGAAAGACCAAATATACTATTCACTCAGACATATTAGGACGAGCTTTTGCATACTTCAAGACTTGTCAGGTACTTCAATCTTATAGACACTTTCTTGAGATATATTTGGTGATGAGGCTTGTGTCATATTCCATTAAGTGTCATTGTAATACCCTAATTTTTATACCTAAGATCCCATATATCATTTGCATCTCATTCCACAAACAAGATCACAAGCTTTGGTTCTCTTACTTTTCTCTGTGTGTTTATTTTTGAGAGATCACCGGGCACCCTTATTTCCTTGTTTGTTTGATATTTGTCTATGTTTATGTTTACTAACCATTATTCAAAATCCAAAAAATGTTTGTTTTTCCATTACTAACTTTTTCAGGAAGAATTTGGATCAAAGATATCAAATACCAATCCCTCAGCTCGAATGAAATTCATCTAAACAAAGTCAAAGTTGATTTGCAAAAATTCAAAATCATCTGATCAAGAGTCTCCCAAGATTTAATTGACTTTTATTCAAGAGACTCTAAGGTTCATGTGTTTATTTCCATGCCTTCTTTCACAAGCAAAAAGAATCGAGCCAGAGCCAAGATAGCACATCAAAAAGCAAATTTTCACAATTTTTAACTGTGGTAAACGATTACCATTATTAGGGTAATCGATTACCCTGTGCATATTTTGTGAAAATTTGCCAAATTCAAATTCTGCAGCATTTTTGGAACCAAATATAAATGTTTCTTCATGAGAATATTCTAGATCACTTTATTTTAATTCCCCTACCTCATCATAATTAATTCCCACCATACACCTTCACTAATCACCATTGGATCTTGATTTTGCCTCTAAATTTAAATTCCAAGCCTAATTTTGATTCCAAACCAAACTCCAATCCACCAAATTTTCCAAGCCTAAATCCTATAAATAGAGACCTCATTTCATTCATTTCAAAAGCTTTTGATAGCCAAAATTACCTTGTCAAATTCTTTCTTGACTCTCTCTTTTTTCTCCAATTACCAAATTCATCAAAGCTCTTTCTTCCTTTGAAATTGATGAACTTACCAATCTTTGAGCTAAACCTTCATCCATTCACTTTTTCATCATCAATTTCAGTATATCAAGACTTTGGAGTGTAGTTTTTGGAGTTGATTTGAAGAGTTTTCAAATTTAAAGTGGTAATCTCTTGATCCACCATTGTTGTTCTTGATACATCCTTCGTAATGTGATCTATTGTTGATTCTTGTTGCTTGATCTTTGGATCTTTTAAATTGTGTTCTATTGGTGTTGTTTGATATTATTTTACTTAAATTTCCGTGCTCAATTGCTTTCTTGATCATGAGGTGTTTGAATAAATTATTGATCAAGTTTTGCATATTTTCAAAATGGATTTGTTGTTGTTTTAGCAGGTGTAATCAATTACCTTCCTGGTGGTAATTGATTACACAGTGTCTAATTTTTCTATTTTCGCTTTGTTTTGGGACTGTTTTGATTCTTTCTTCTTCTTCTTCCATTTTCATTTGGTTTTTGCTTTGGAATATACTTTAAAAGGTTTGTTTCCTCTTTAAATTCATTGGACTTAGGGTGTAGATGAAGTTGGATAAACATTCACTAATTCAAATCTACCTTTAAAGTGAATTGTTCAATTCATTTTAGGTGCTTTGAGTTAATGATATTTTTAGTGCTTTAATCCACCAAGATGAGTGGATGAACTTAAAGATGGAATAATCTTGAAATTGTAATTCAATTTGGCATTCCCTCTCCTCTTCTCTTTTTCTTTTGATCAAGGAAAATCTTCAATATCATTGGAACATATTTTAAGTTTTTGATGAAGATGAGATCGTTACCTATTTTATTTTTGTGCGGTATTGCTTTCGGAGAGTGATCTACATATCACTTCTCTATCATGAATTAACACTAACATTTTTATTGATCGATCTCAGATAGTCGTGGTTTCTACATAAACCTGATTACGATTGCTTAACATAGCGCTAAATTATCCCGTAATCAGAAAATGATCATTTGTGGCTGAAACTTATGTTTGAAAGTCTAAGTATGGTTGATTATTTGTCTTAGGTCCATCACTTATGAAACTTGTTTTTAGTAGGCTTTAATTTTATCAATCCTCTAATGAGTCTTCACTAACTTTGGCCTAAGTGCATCAGTTAACCATCGTCGATCATTTGTTCTAACAACTAATCACTAACTCACTAACAATATTATTGTACTAACTTTATTTATGTTTCCTTCTCGCTCCCTATCTCTATTTTATTTTTATGCTCCATTATTATCATATCATATCATATTCTTGTTTATGCTTCCACTCTGTCTTTTTTTTGTCCATTTGGATCATATCTTATTCAAAACACTAATAAAGGATTAAACCTCTAAAAAAACTTGGTTCTCTTAATTTTATGGTTATGCTCATGGATGGACTTAGACTTTGGACCTCTTGGACTATTCTTGGACCTGTGGACTTAGAATTAGGACTATTTTCATATGCTTGGAGTATTATGGATCTTTGCCTTTATTTGGCTTGCTTATTTATTTATGCTTCAAGACGGATGAAATTATTATTTCGCTTGCTATGGAGTTTGCTATATTTTGGTTAGATCCTTTGTATCTCTAGCTTATATTTTTCTTTCTAGGGTAGTCACTTCATCTCCTCCCCTTAAATTTTCAAAATCTTCTCCCTTTTTCAAAAACCTTCTTGTTTTCAAACTTAAAACCGCTTTCATAATAAAACCTTGACTTTGGTCAAGTGATTTTCAAACTTTATTTTCCTTAATAAATGGCAATCAATGTTAATCATACTTTGACCAATTTCAAAAAAGATATAAAAAACATTTCACCTCATTCAAACTTTTTGTGCCTTTGTGCACTTTTTCTTTTAAAACTTTTCATAAAGTTTAGACATGAGTTATTTCTATAGTTGAGATATAATTCTCCTATTCCCCATAGTATTTAAGATGTTGACATTTTCCACTTATATGTGAGTGATAGACTTGTTGATTTTAATCCAAGCAAAATCTTCCATATTTA
Source organism: Lathyrus sativus (assembly GCA_963859935.3). Classification (NCBI taxonomy): domain Eukaryota; kingdom Viridiplantae; phylum Streptophyta; class Magnoliopsida; order Fabales; family Fabaceae; genus Lathyrus; species Lathyrus sativus. Next base: position 597,597,112 of record OZ012737.1, on the reverse strand, counting down.
GGTGATGCAAATGTCGTCTTATACTTGTTGACGACTAGTCGTAGTTTTCTCCTTAAAATGATTACTTGTCTTTACATATAAAAATGAATTATAACCAACAATTTTTTGTTATTTGTACCACGAACTACGGGGTTTTGATCTTATATTGCGCTTTGTGGGTACGTAGGCATGAGGCGATAAGTCTCTCCAAACACAAAAGACTTAAAAAGTAATTCTCTTCTCATCTCCCCAATCTCCTTTCAAACAAACCATTTTCAAACCAAAAAGCGTAGATATTTCAAAGGGATCCTACAGAGTACTATAGACGTTTTGGGTGCTAACACCTTCCCATCGCGTAACCAACTCACTTACTCGTTATCTATTTGTTCTTATTTAGAACTCTTTAGGTTTTATTTGCTCTTTTTCCTTTCCGTTTTGGATAAAATAAAAGTGCGGTGGCGACTCTTGAATTTTTTAGTTAAGTTAATTAATAGCTTACACTCACAAGTTTCCGCGCTATAGAAAAGAGGCGACTCTACTGTGGATGATCTGGTTCCCAATGGGTTTAGCCTACTTTGATTTATTTACGCTTATTTGTTTGTTATTGTTTGTTCTGTTTGGGTGCTTGGTGATCTGTGTGGTGAGATAAGTCATATACCCAAACTTGAGTGCACTTATGATAGAAGGGCGGTATAGTTTTATTGGCTTACATGGAGTAGTCCTTACCAAGCTGACTTGAGATCCCTCACTCAGTGGAAGCCTCTTTGGATTACTAATGTCTTACGAGTAGTCCTATTTGGCATTACTTTTTCCGACCTGGGAGCCTGAGAAGCTGAGGACCTTAGCACCCTTTAACCCATATTGGCCTTATTAAAATGTGGTGTGGTGGCTATTCAGATGATTAGTCACCAACTATATGAGTTTTCACTCATTTATTCGGTAAAAAGTCATGATAATCAGTAACACTTTGGTTAGTTTCACATTCTGTCCGTTTAAGTTGTTTTAGTTTAAATTTATGTTAAATAAAACACTTTTGAAGTTTTAGTCTGGTAGTGTTGGTGATTTCAGGTCCACGGAAGTAATTAGAGGAAGAAATGCGAAGTCAACTGAGTTTAGGAGGATTTTCCTCAAGATCAAAGGCCTGACATGGGTGCCCGTGTCACCTGACACATCTCGTGTCAGAATGGGAAGATGAGAGCACATGGAGAAGAGCAACCAGTGGGCTGACACGGGTGCCCGTGTCAGCATGCTTGTAGATTGCAGTTCTGGAATTTCATACCAGTTGCCCAACACTGGTGCCCGTGTCAGCTGACACGGCCTGTGTTAGGAAGAGCGACCATATTTCTGATGTTTTTGGATTCTATCCAGTGTTAATGCATGAAGGGTAGTTTGGACTTTGCGCATGGAAAAGATTGATCTAATACTATTAAGACGTGATTTTGGAAAGGAAAAAGGGAACTTTTGATCATACGAAAAAAATACAACAGAAAGAGGAGAGCTCTAGAGAATTGGAAAGAAGAGGAGATTTTCAAGATCGGAAGAAATTTAAGATCAACTTTATTCACCAAGTCTTGTAATGTCTCTATTTTATATGTTGTTTTTGTTGAATATTATGCATAGCTAAACTCCCCATTGCTAGAGGGTGTCCCTGAATTGTTTTGTAATGAACATTTGTTGAATTGCTCAATGAGATTTTGTTTCTTGCTGTAATATTTTGTTATGCAAATCATTTAAAACTTTTAAGATCGTACAAATTGGGAATGATTTACGATTAGAGATTTGGCCTGAAAAACCAATCGATCATTTTGCATAATACATTACAGTAAATTTTGCCTAGGAATAGGGATGTCCCGTAATGATTGAAAGAAACGTTTGTCAGAACTATTGCTTGATGTCCTTTCTTGACTGCTAAGGAATTAGGGTCAAGGAAGAATATCAAAGGTTTTTTAGTTAAGGAATTTAAGAAAAATACTTTGGAGGTACAATAAAAATTAAGGCTTTGAGGCATGTCTCGTTGATAGTACTTCAAGGTCCGTACTAAACAATTCATACACGTCCCCTAGCATATTTTCTCATATTCGTTAAATTAATTGTATCATTTTGCTTATTGCATTTGTTTCTTATCTTTTTAAAAACCCCCAAACAAAACCCTAAGGATATTTTGTTTAATTGAAATAACACATGTACTCAAAATTGCACGCAGTCCTCGAGAGATCGATTCTGGGAAAACCCCACTTATTACTACATCGGTAAAAGTTAGTACACTTGCTAATTTACCGGTCATCAGGTGTAAACTTGAATTATTTGTTACGTGATACTATACTCAGACAAGTATTTGTTTAAGCCGATAATATCCAAAAGATGGAATTATGACTCTGGGAACTTTTTAGAACCTTGTTCTACATCTGTTGATATAACCTTAGAACATACCATTGTGGGTTGGTTCTTACCCTTGGCCCCATGCTCGTGCCGAACCTTTTAACATGTGTTCATTATATGATCTTGTTTGTGGGTGTTGCATATTGCACTCATGCATTCATCGACATTTTATTTCAATCAGTTTTTAAGGATCTCAGAGATTTTCCTCTGCAAACATTACAGATTTTGTGATTATGGATATTAGAAGGAGAAACACTCAGAAGTACGGTTTTTGAGCTCCCGATCTTACAGATTTGAGAAAGCTAGTGTCCTTGGTAGTTAATCGTGTAGGCTTCATATCTCGTCATGGGAGACTTCTATTTGTTCTTTCTACCAACATTGAAGACAGAATTCTGAACACCCTTGTGCAATTCTATGATCCTGTCTACCGATGCTTTACTTTTCCTAATTATCAGCTCATGCCAACCTTAAAGGAGTATGCTTATCTGTTGGGTATACCAGTTTCTGATAAAGTTCCTTATACTGGTTTGGAGGAAGTTCTTAAGCCTTAAGATATTGTTGCAGCCACCCATTTGACGAAATCTGATATAGATGTTAATCTGATGGTTAAGGGAGGCATCAAGGGTTTGACTTCTTCTAAGTTCTTGATTGGGAAAGCCACTTTATTTCTTAATTCTGGCAATACATTGGCGTTTGAGGTTATACTTTCTTTGCTTATCTACAAACTAGTCTTGTTCCCTAACATTGACAACTTTGTGGATGTTAACGCTATTAGGACTTTCTTGATTAGGAACCCTGTTCCGACTTTACTTGGTGACACATATTTCTCCATCCATAATAAGACTTCCAAGGAGAACAGTACCACTGTTTGTTGCACACCTCTGTTGGATAAGTGGTTTATTTCGCACTTGCCACAGTCATCTGTTTTTAGGGAGAACAAGAATTATTTAAGGTGGTCTCAGAGGATTATGTCCCTTACTCATGCTGACATTACTTGGTCTTTTCTGTTTATGAGAATGTCTAGATTATTGATATTTGTGGGAATTATCCAATGTTCCTCTTCTTGGAACACAACATGGAATTAACTACAACCCGAGTTTAGATCGTCGTCAGCTTGGTTATATGTTGAAGGATAATCCTAAAAATATTCTATTAGAGGGTTTGTTTTTCCAAGGAGGGGATGATTATCTTGGTTTGAGGAGAAGAATGGCTCATGCTTGGACTAAGATTCATAAGATGGGTAAAGGAGAGCTTGGAAGACAAGTTTGCACTGCCTTGTAACCTTATACGCTTTGGGTGAAGAAGAGAGCTAAAGAGCTTAAAATGCCTTATCCTTTTGAGAAACCCATAACTACAATGGTCGTTACGCCACTCCCTGTTTCTTCTGATGATGTAAATACTCTTCAAGATGCTTTAGCCAAGATGAAGCAATAGAAAGAGATATGGGAAAGTAAGTTTCATGCTTCTGATGAGGAGAAGACTGAGTTGCAAAAGCAGATGAAGGAGAAAGATGACTTGATTGAGTTGCTTGAGTGACGCGCTGTGAAGAGACATGTAGAAGATTTATTTTCCTCTACTACTTTATCATCATATCCTCCTACTTTTAGTGGTTAGAAAGGTATTATGGATCAACTCATGTTAGAGAAGATGTCTATGAAGGACAACTATGAGAGAGAGATTAAGAGACTCCGAAGGAAGTATCAGCTCGGATCATCATCAGATGCTCCTTATAATCCTTAGGACCTAGCTTTTTCTTATTGAATTTTTATCTTTTGTGACTTGTACATCCAAGTGTACCTCTTTCCAATATTTAATGAAATGAGATTTTTATCAGTATTTCAAAAAGTGTTATTTCTTTACGATGTTTGTAACTGCTTTATATTTTAAAGATCCTTGAAAATTGAATGAAACATTTGCATTTGCATTCGCATCTTTTGCATTATGTTTTGCCTTTTCCAGGTGTCTTATGTTTCTTTTGGTCTTCGTTCAGCCAAGTTGTCGCATCACTACAACACTCGATCTAATCTCAAGGAAAAGATGGATCAATTGCAACAAGAGAACCACGAACTTTGTGAGGAGGTGACAACTCTAAAGGATAGTTTGGAAAGACTCACTGCTGCAATGGAAGCTCTGGTTGCTGCTCAGAATCAGCCACCACTGCCTCGTCCTTCTCCTGTGCAGAGAACTGTAATTTCTGAGATCATGTCAATGCCCATTTCTGTGGCCCCAGTTAATGATTCTCAATATCAGATGCCTCCTGGTTTCCCTTGGGGCATGCCTCTCAATTTTGTGCCAGAGGGATATCAACCTCCTGCTTCTGAAGGTCCAAGAATTCTTGTTTTTATGACAGTACCACCTCATGTGGTTAATGTTGTTTCTAATATTGAGATTCCAATTGTTCCTACTGCTACGTCTGTGCCGCCACCCTTGGGTCATATTACGCCTTATGCTGAAGGACAATTTTGCCACACTGCTCCGAGCAAGAGTTTGGATGATCGTATTGATGATTTTCAAGATCAGTTTGCTGAGATGCAGAAAGAAATCAGGTCTTTAAGAGGAAAAGAGTTATTTGGAAAGAATTCTCACGAGCTTTGTCTTGTCCCAAATGTGAAGATTCCTACCAAGTTCAAGGTTCCGAATTTTGAGAAATATAAAGGGAACACTTTTCCACAAATCCATTTGGTCATGTATGCCATAAAGATGTCCACCCATACTGACAATCGTCAGTTGCTAATTCATTATTTCCAAGATAGTCTTATTGGTGTTGCACTGAAGTGGTACGTGGGACTTGACAGTTCCCAAATCAAGACATTCAATGATCTCGGAGAAGCTTTTATCCGTTAGTATAAGTACAATCTGGATATGATGTCAGACCGTGATCAACTTTGTGTGATGTCTTAGAAAAAGAAGGAAACTTTTAAAGAATACGCACAGAGATGGCGCGAGATTGCAGCTCAGATAAGCCCTCCAGTTGAAGAGAAAGAGATGAACAAAATCTTCCTGAAGACTCTGGGTCCATTTTATTATGAAAAGATGTTTGCGAGTGCTCCTAGTGATTTTACGGAGATGGTTAATATGAGAATGAGATTAGAGGAAGCTGTCCGTGAGAGACGTCTAACAAAAGAAAGTAGTTCTGGAAGTACGAAGAAGTTTGGTGCTGGTTTTTCTAAGAAAAAGGACGGAGAAACCAATGCCATATCTCAAGAGAGGTCTAGAAGACACAAGGTCGTAAACAATAATGGTTATCATCGTCAACAACAAGTAGCTTATGTTACTCCCATCATCAGTGCCACTTCTGTCGCTCAAGCTACTTCAAATTATCAACCACGGTTCCAACAGAAAACACATCAAAATAATCAGCAAAGTCGTGTACAGAAGAAAGTGCAATTTGATCCCATTCCGATGTCGTATGCTGAATTATTTCCGGCTTTGATAAGGAAGAATTTGGTTCAGACTCGTGATCCGCCAAATGTTCATACAAATATTCCATGGTGGTATAAGCCAGAACCCCATTGTGCATTTCATCAGGGCACCCCTGGGCATGATATTGAAAATTGATATCCCTTGGAGTACGAAGTGGCAAAGCTTGTAAGAAGTGGTATTCTGTGTTTTGAAGATACCAATCCCAATGTGCAATAAAATATGTTGCCTAAGCATGATAGTGCGACTGTCAATATGGTATATGGGTGTCCTGGCACATACCTTACTTTTGATACAACTGCAATTCTTGAAGTTGACTTTGAAGATTACATCTCAGATGGATATGAAGATGATTTTATTCCTGCTCAAGACTAGGACCCTATTTGGAAGATCCTGGATATGGTTTTGAGACAGAAGATGCATATGTACCTTTTTACTCTCCTCGACCAAGACTTAAGGAACCTGAGTATGGAGTCAGCGTTATCATTGAGGATGATCAAAAGGAGGAAATGCCCAACTTTATGACGCATGGATTGATATGCCAAAATTGGATCGCTGTTGACGTTCCTACTATTGTTCATGTTTCAAAGTAATTTGTTTTTGTTTCTTTCAAAAATCCTTTCACTTTGCCCAAGGTGAAAGTGAATTTGTGAGGGCTTTGTTTCAAGTTGTATCATCATTAATAAAATGTTATTTTGTTGTCCATATTATGTTTTTCCTTTTTGCTTTATTTTGAAAAATGGTAACATAAAGAACCAAAAAATAATAATGTGATAATCACTTTTATCTGCATGATATTTACACTTCTTGTTCATATTCTATAATCAAACATAAATCATTGTGCAGATTATTTTTTAAATCCATTGAAAAAAAATGACCCTATGCCCTCTCCCAAATTTGAGTTCCTTGTGTTTGAAGCAAAAGAAGAGGATATTAAAGAAATTCTAGATAAAATTTATTGGTTGCTTGAGCATGAGGAAAAGAGGATTCATCCTCATGAAGAGCTAGTGAAATTGGTTAATTTGGGTTCTGGTGATGATAAGAAAGAAGTCAAATTGGGGCACTGCTTTAGTCAGATGTTAAGAAGAGGATGGTAGAGCTTCTTAGAGAATATGTTGATGTGTTTGCTTGGTCCTATCAAGATATGTCTGGTCTTGATATTGATATTGTGGAGCACCATTTGCCATTGAAGCCTGAATGTCCACCTGTGAAGCAAAAATTGAGAAGAACTCATCCCGACATGGCAGTGAAGATTAAAGAGGAGGTTCAAAAGCAAATTGATGTTGGTTTTCTTGTGACTGCTGAGTATCCTCAATGGATGGCCAATAGTGTGCCTATTCAAAAGAAAGAGGGAAAAGTCCGAATGTGCATTGACTATAGAGATTTGAATAAATCAAGTTCGAAAGATGATTTTCCACTACCACACGTTGATATGCTGGTAAATAATACTGCTAAGTTCAATATATTTTCCTTTATGGATGGATCTTCCAGTTATAATCAAATAAAAATGGCACCCGAGGATACAGAAAAGATAACATTCATTACACCCTGGGGAACATTCTATTACAGAGTGATGCCCTTTGGTCTGAAAAATGCTGGTGCAACATACCAGAAAGCTATGACCATTTTGTTCCATGATATGATGCATAAATAAATTGAGGTCTATGTGGATGATATGATTTGTAAGTGGAAGACTGAAGAAGATCATATTAAAAAACTTATTGAAGTTATTTCAACGTTTGAGAAAGTTTAAGCTCTGTTTGAATCCTAATAAATGCACTTTTGGTGTTCGTTCTGGAAAGTTGTTGGGTTTTATTGTCAGTCAGAAAGGCATTAAAGTTGATTCTAGTAAAGTTAAAGCTATTCAGGAAATGTGTGCGTCCAAAACAGAAAAACAAGTAAGAGGATTCTTGGGACGTTTGAACTATATATCCCAATTTATATCCAATACGACTGCCACATATGCACCGATCTTCAAGCTTATCCGAAACGATCAGGGTTATGTATGGACAAAGGATTGCTAAAAGATTTTAAAAGAATTAAAGAGTATCTGCTTGAACCTCCTATCTTGTCTCCTCTCGTGGAAGGAAGACCTTTGATCATGTATTTGACTATGCTGGAAGAGTCTATAGGTTGTGTTCTGGGTCAACAAGATGAATATGGGAGAAAAGAATTTTCCATTTATTATTTGAGCAAGAAGTTCATCGATTGTGAGTCTCGGTATTAAATTCTTGAAAAGACATATTGTGCTTTAGCTCGGGCTACCAAGCGCCTTCGCCAATATATGTTGAATCGTACAACTTGGTTGATATCTATGATGGATCCAATCAAGTATATTTTTGAAAAGCCTGCTTTAACTGCAAGGATTTCTCATTGGTAAATGTTGTTGTCAGAATATGATATCGAGTACCGAACTCAAAAAGCGATAAAAGGAAGTGTTTTGGCTGATCATTTGGCACACCAGCCAATTGATGATTATCAACCTATCAAGTTTGATTTTCCTGATGAAGATGTGATGTATCTGAAGGTAAAAGATTATGAGGAACCATTACCTGAAGAAGGGCCTGAACCTAGATCCCTGATGGGGTTTGATTTTTGATGGAGCTGTTAATGAGTATAACAATGGCATTGGGGCAATTATTGTTACTCCACATGGTTCTCATATTCCTTTCATTACAAGTTTGGTGTTCACTTGCAAAAATAATGTAGCGGAGTTTGAAGCATGTATTATAGGCTTGGAAGAAGCTATTGATTTAAGAATCAAGATCCTTGATATATATGGAGATTCAACCCTGGTGATTAATCAGATTAAAGGGGAGTGGGAGACACGTCAACCTGATTTGATTCCTTTTCACGATTATGCAAGAAGGTTTTCAACTTTCTTCAATAAGGTTGAGTTTCACCATATACCCAGAGCAGAGAATCGAATGGCAGATGCTTTAGTGACTTTATCCTCCATGATTATGGTAAATCATTGGAATGATGTGCCAAAAATTGATGTTATGTGTCTTGATAGACCAACTCATGTGTTTACAATTGAAAAGGTTGTTGATAATAAACCTTGGTATTATGATATTAAATGTTTTCTTCAGAATCAAGAGTACCCACTTATGGCATCCAAGAAGGATAAGAAAACTTTAAGAAGATTGACTGGTAGTTTCTTCTTGAATGATGATGTGATGTATAAGAGAAATTATGACATGGTCTTGCTAAGATGTGTAGACAAGCGTGAAGCAGACATGATGATGAAAAAACTCATGAAGGATCCTTTGGTACCCATGCCAATGGACATGCAATGGCTAAGAAGTTGTTAAGGGCAGGTTACTATTGGCTGACTATGGAATCTGACTATTGTAAATATGTGAAAAAGTGCCATAAATGCCAGATTTATGCTGACAAAATTTATGTGCCTCCAATTCCTCTCAATGTTATCTCTTCTCCATGGCCTTTCTCGATGTGGGGAATTGATATGATTGGAATGATTGAGCCTAAAGCATCGAACATACACCATTTCATATTGGTGGCTATTGATTATTTTACCAAATGGGTTGAAGAAGTATCATATGCCAATGTGACCAAGCAAGTAATGGTCCGGTTTATCAAGAATCAAATCATCTGTCAGTATGGTGTTCCGAGCAAGATTATCATTGATAATGGGTCAAATATGAATAACAAGATAATGAAGGAATTATGGATGCGTTTAAGATTGAGCATCATAATCCCTCCTTATAGACCTAAGATGAATGAGGTTGTTGAAGCTGATAATAAGAACATTAAGAAGATCATTCAGAAGATGGTTGTTACATACAAGGATTGGCATGGTATGCTCCCTTTTACTCTGCATGGGTATCATACATTCGTCTGTACTTCAAAAGGGGAAACCCCTTTCTCTCTTGTTTATGGTATGGAAGCAGTGCTCTCGGTAGAGGTTGAAATCCCTTCTATGAGAGTATTGATGGAAGCTGAGTTGTCTGAGACTGAACTGTGTCAGAGTAGATATGACCAGTTGAATCTGATTGAAGAGAAAAGAATGACAACCTTGTGTCATGGCCAATTGTATCAACAAAGAATGAAGAAACCATTTGACAAGAAGGTTCGACTTTGTGTGTTTAGAAAAGGCGACCTCGTGCTAAAAATATATCGACTTTTACCAATGATTCTAGGGGCAAATGAACTCTTAGTTATGAAGGCCCATATGTTGTTAAGAGAGCCTTCTCTAGCGATGCATTAGTTCTTACAACTATGGATGGTGAAGAGTTCACTCGTCCTGTGAATGCCAATGCAGTCAATAAATACTTCGCCTAAAAATATAAAAGAATAGCTCGCTAAGTTGAAAACCCAAAAGGGTGACTTAGGCAAAAATGAGAGTCTCAGTGGATTGAAAACCCAAAAGGGAGGTCCAGGAAAAAATCAGAGACAAAAATAATAATAATTATCCCGGTAGATAGAAAACCTGAGAGGGCAATCTAGGCAAAAGTTAGGGATTATGGAAATTAACCGCGTCTGGCCAATCTTGATTGTTTGAAGCAATATTTCCTATCAAGGACTTTACTTCAATCATCCTCAACTGAAGTCTCAAACACAGTTGGAATTCAAAGTTGTTAGGGATAATAGTGGTCATTGTATTTCAATGTAGCCCTTCCATTGTATTTACCATTTTTTCAAACTTTGTAATGATCTGTGGAGTTATGCCTTTTGTGGACTACCATTCTATCAATAAAATTTGGGTCTTTGTCCCTTTATTTGCAATTCTTATTTGTTTCTATTTGCAGTGTTTCATTTTATTTTTGATGATGATTTTTGAAACAAATGTGAATATTTGATTTAAATTTTGAAAATTATAAAAACATTTTTCTTTGATTTATGAATATAAGAAGGAATGTCAATAGTTATTCCAAGAATGGTAAAATCTCGAAGCGCAAAACTTAGTGTTATCTTCTCAGTGGAGTTTGTTCTCATTGATATTCTCCTCAATAGAGTTTGTTGATATTTTCCTCAACAGGGTTCATTCTTACTCCTCTGGTAGAATTTATTAACAGCTCCCCAGTAGAGTTGTATTGATGTTTCTTCAGTAGAGTTTGTTGATATTTCCTCAGCAGAGTTTTATTCCTATGGATAACCATATGGGCGTTGATCAGCTTTCCCCAGCTAAGTCTTGATTCAAATCTTCTCCAGGTGAGTAAGTCACCTTCATCCAGTCAAGTTATGGTCAGACAGTTGAGCAGTTTTGAGGGCCACATCTCCTTGATGTTAATGCCCACGCAGAGATTTTTCCTTGTTGGTTCCTAGTGGAGGTTATGCATATTTACTTTAGATGCTTCCCAAGCAAAGAGCAATGTTGCTTTTTTTCTAAGAAGTGTTAATATAACAATCATTTGTTGGGTTTTCTCTCACCTTGTGTTGGGTATTGATTTAAAATCCCCACAACTTGACTTTTTGCTATGATGTTAACTTCTTATTTTCCCCGGCAAGTCCAGGATGTTTCTCTCAGAGTTGGATAGTCCTTAGAGTTCTTTTTTGTATCCCTAGAAAAGTTGTGTTATTCCCTACTGGAATTTATGTAACTTTTTACATGATTACAATCCCTAGCGGATCCATTATATATTGTAGCAGATCTCTCCATCCCTTTTGAAGCGGATTTTGATTGATTTTTATTCTTATCCCCAGGATATCTCAGGAATATTTGGGTTGATGTTCCCCCAATAGTTTATCTTCTATCCTTGAAGCAGAGTTCATGTTGTTATCCTCTTTGTGGATTACTGATTATTAAAGATCGATCTTTGGGTTTTTCCCCAAGCAGTATTTTCATCTCCTCAGTGAGATTTGAGCCTTGTAGTAGGATTTATTTTCCTTTGATGGATTTTGTTTGTCTCTTGCGAGATTTCTTATTTTTTTTATTCCTAGCAGGATCTCTAATGATGTCTCCAGCTTGTTGAGATTAGCCGAGTATTTCTGTGGTGTTGTGATGTTTTGTTCACCCTCTGTTTATCCTCTTTGTCTGTTTTGTCAGCATATTCATACTCATATGCATTGCACGCGCATTCATTTTGTTGAACATAACATGTTTTTGTTGCATCGTGCCTCTTACATTTTTGTTGGTGCTTTCCCATTCTCTGGTGTTGTGATCCCCGCGGAGTGCGTGTGTCCTCTTTCCATTAGAATGTCAACCGTTAAGTAGAAAATGCCTATCTTTTTTAATTCTCCACTGAGTTTATGCCTCGTGGAAGACGTTTGTTTTAGCTTTCCTCCCCAGCTTTTATCTGGATGAAATTGATCCCCAGTTAAGTTATTTCCTCATTGGGTCGAGTCTTGTTTAACCATTTCTCTCCAGTTCGTTCCTGGATTGAACTTTGGTCTCTTGCAGCGGTTATTTTGATGTTCTATGGGTTGTGGAACATGGATGATGAGAAGGTATTTATTTCTCTCTTTTGAGGATTAATTTTCCTCGACAAAAGTCTGTTATTAATCTCCATCAAAAGATGAATATTTGAATTTCCCTAGCGGTGTTTTGATAACACTCTCTTGCCAATCGCTTGTGCAGCTTCAAGTGGTGTCCTCTTTATTTGAGCATCTTGTATGGCCCCAATAAGGTAAACCTCACCTGGTAACAAGTGGAAGCCTCTTTATTTGAGCAGCTTGTGTAATGTTCAGGAATTTATTTGTATCTTTGTAATAAATGGCAGTTCTGTAGTTCATCCTCAACAGAGAAGTTTATTATGAAATGATAGATTCTTATCCGACTAACTTTTCCATCAAATGGAATCTCTATGGAAGAAGTCTTGGTGAGAAGTTTGTTGTGAAATCCCCAACAGATGGTTGTCTCTTTATTTGAGAAGTCTGTTGTATGATTTAACCTGCCCGCATCTCTTTTGAAGATCCCTGACAGAGTTATTGATCTATAATTCCTAGAAGATAGAAGTCCCTTCAACGGAGACAGTTTGTATTTGGTCCTTTTTTCAAGTTCAAAACTTGACTAAGGAAGAAGTTGAGCCCTATCTTTATAGTGGAATATTGTTATCGTTTGATTTGGTTTGTTATTTGAACAAATGTTTTTCTCCTTATATGAGAATCATGTTACAATCCAATGAATATTTTATCCCCAACAGATGGTTGTCTCTTTATTTGAGAAGTCTGTTGTGTGATTTGAGCTTCCCAGGTAGCTAATGATATATGTTTGTCCTACCCAGTGATAAGTAGTCGACCTTTATTTCCTTCTTCTACTCAGTGACATGTAGTTGAATTCTGTTTGTCCTACCCAATGATGGGTAGTCGACATTTATTTGCTTCTTCTACCCAGTGACAGGTAGTTGAATTCTGTTTGTCCTACCCAGTGACAGGTAGTCGACCTTTATTTTTTTCTCCTATCTAGTGATAGGTAGTCGAGTTTTGTTTACCCTACCCAGTAATAGGTAGTTGGTAATCTATTAGTGTGAGTTCATTGCCTTTATTTTTTAACCTAGTGATGGGTAGCCGGTAATGTTTCTTCACCTTTTTAGTTTATTGCCTTTTTTCTACCCAGTGACAGGTAGTAGGTAATATCCCTCATCCTTTTTGGTCAGTTGCCATTTTTTTTCTACCCAGTAACATGTAGTCGGTAATCTTTCCTTGTGAGTTCATTGCCTTTATTTTTCTACCTAGTGACGGATAGCTAGTAATGTTTCTTCACCTTTTGAGTATATTGCCTTTATTTTTCTACCTAGTGACAGGTAGCAAGTAATATTTCTCACCCCTTTTGGCTAGTTATCCTTTGTTTATACCCAGTGACCGGTAAAAGGTAATCCTCCCTCTCGAGCTTGTTGCCTTTATTTTTCTACCCAGTAACTGGTAGCAGGTAACATTTGTCTCTCTTTTGGTTAGTTACTGTTATTTTATACCCAGTAACCGGTAGTCAGTAATCTTTCCTTTTGGTAATATTCCATTTCTTACCTAGTAATAGGTAGTTGATATATTGTTTACCCTATCCAGTAATCAATAGTTGGTAACCTTTTCCTTCAGGTTTATTACTCTCACTAAACTACTCAGTAACTAGTAGTTGGCATTGTTTCTTTTCCTACCCAGTAACAGGTAGTTGATTATCTCTCGTCAAGTGGATTACTTTTTACCCAGTAACCGGTAATAATTAATACATCTCTTTGTTTTTTGCCGAATAATCGGTAGATGATAATTCTTTTGTGTTTATTGCCCTTATTTTCTACTCAGTAACCAGTAGACAGTATTTTATCTCTTCTCTTCGGTTTGAGTATCTTCGCCTAGTAACCGATAGTTGGTATCTCTTCCCCATTTTGAGTTGATTCCTTTCCTTTATCGGAATAAAATCTCACTCTTTTGTTTTCCCTTGCGGAGTCTCTTTTCCTTTCTTTTGTTCTCTAGCAGTTTGTTTGTCTCTTGTGGTTTATTTTCCCCACAGGGGTCTTGCGTCTATATATCATTAGCATAATCATATCATTTTGTGGCCTCTTAGGGACAAAAATTGGGATTATTTATTATATTTAAGTCTCTTCTATCTAGTCGAGACAAAGATCTCAATCTTCATATCTCTGGATAGTAGAAACTTAAATAGGGGCAGCTGTAATACCCTAATTTTTACCCCTAAGATCTCACATATCATTTTCATCTCATTCCATAAACAAGATCGTAAACTTTGGTTCTCTTGCCTTCCTCTGTGTGTTTATTTTTGAGAGATCACCGGGCACCCTTGTTTTCTTGTTTGTTTGATATTTGTCTATGTTTAGGTTTACTAACCATTATTCAAAATCCAAAAAATATTTGTTTTTCTTTTACTAACTTTTTCATGAAGAATTTGAATCAAAGATATCAAATAACAGTCCCTCATCTCGAATGAATTTCATCTGAACAAAGTCAAAGTTGATCTACAAACAATTCAGAATCATTTGATCAAAAGTCTCCCAAGATTTGATTGACTTTTATTCAAAGACTCCAAGGTTCATGTGTTTATTTCCATGCCTTATTTGGAAAGAAAAAAGAATTGAGCAAGATCCAAGACAGCATATCAAAAAGCAATTTTTCAGAATTTTTGACTTTGGTAATCGATTACTAGTATTAGGGTAATCGATTACCCTGTGCTTTTTTTGTGAAAATTTGCCAAATTCAAATTCTGCAACATTTTTGGAACCAAATTCAAATGCTTCATCATGAGAATATTCTAGATCACTTCATTTTAATTCTCCTACCTCATCATAATTAATTTCCACCATACACCTTCACTAATCACCATTTGATCTTGATTTTGCCTCCAAATTCAAATTCCAAGCCTAATTTTGGTTCCAAACCAAACTCCAATCCACCAAATTTTCTAAGCCTAAATCCTATAAATAGATGTCTCATTTTATTCATTTCACAAGCGTTTGATAGCCAAAATCACCTTGTCAAATTCTTTCTTGACTCTCTCTTTTTTCTCTAATTACCAAATTCACTAAAGCTCTTTCTTCCTTTGAAAGTTAGTGAGGTCATCATTAGAACTTACTAATATTTAAGCTAAAGCTTCACCCATTCACTTTTTCATCATCAATTTCAGTAGATCAAGGCTTTGGAGTGTGGATTTTGGAGTTGATTTGAAGAACTTTCAGATTTAAAGTGGTAATCTCTTGATCCACCATTGTTGTTATTGATACATCCTTCATAGTGTGACATATTATTGATTCTTGTTGCTTGATCTTTAGATCTTATAAATTGTGTTCTATTGGTGTTGTTTGCTGTTATTTTACTTGAATTTTCATTCTCAATTGCATCCTTGGTCATGAGGTGTTTGAAGAAATGATTAATCAAGTTTTGAATATTTTCAAAGTGAATTTGTTGTTGTTTTAGCAAGTGTAATCGATTACCTTCCTGGTGGTAATCGATTACACAATGTCTATTTTGCCATTTTGGCTTTGTTTCAGGATTGTTTTAGTTTCTTCTTCTTTTTCTTCCATTTCCATTTGGTTTTTATTTTGGAATACAATTTTAAAGGTCTTTTTCCTCTTTAAATTCATTGGACTTAGGGTGTAGATGAAGTTGAATAAACATCCACTAATTCAAATCTATCTTTAAAGTGAATTGTTCAATTCATTTTAGGTGCTTTGAGTTAATGATATGTTTAGTGCCTTAATCCACCAAGATGAGTGGATGAACTTAAAGATGGAATGATCTTGAAATTATAATTCAATTTTGGCATTCCCTATCCTCTTCTTTTTTTTCTTTTGATCGATGAAAATCTTCGATATCATTGGAACTTATTTTAAGTTCTTGATGAAGATGATATTGTTACCTATTTTCTTTTTTGTGTGGTATTGCTTTCGGAGAGTGGTCTACATATCACTTCTCTAGCATACATTAGCACTAACATTTTTATTGATCGGCCTTAGATAGTCGTGGTTTCTACATAAACTCGATTATGATTGCTTAACATAGCGCTAAATTATTTCATAATCAAAAAATGATCATTTATGGCTCAAAATTATGTTTGAAAGTCCAAGTATGGTTGTTTATTTATCTTAGATCCATCACTTATGAAACTCATTATTAGGAGGCTTTGATTTTATCAATCATCTAATGAGTCTTCATTAACTTTGGCCAAAGTGAATGAGTTAACCATCGTTGATCATTTGTTCTAACAACTAATCACTAACTCACTAACAATATTATTGTACTAATTTTATTTATGTTTCTTTCTCGCTACCTATCTCTCTTTTATTTTTATGCTCCATTATTATCATCTCATATCATATTGTTGTTTATGCTTCCGCTCTTTTTTTTCTTTTGTCCATTTAGACCATATCTTATTCAAAATACTACTGAAAGATTAAACCTCTAAAAAAACA
Source organism: Lathyrus sativus (assembly GCA_963859935.3). Classification (NCBI taxonomy): domain Eukaryota; kingdom Viridiplantae; phylum Streptophyta; class Magnoliopsida; order Fabales; family Fabaceae; genus Lathyrus; species Lathyrus sativus. The sequence continues at coordinate 597,580,514 of OZ012737.1, read as the reverse complement.
TGATGCTCTTAATTTTGTGGTTATGCTCATGGATGGACTTAGACCTTGGACCTCTTGGACTATTCTTGGACCCGTAGACTTAGAATTAGGACTCTTTTACTATGCTTGGAGTATTATGGATCTTTGCCTTTATTTGGCTTGCTTATTTGCTTATGCTTCAAGAGGGATGGAATTCTTATTTCGCTTGCTATGGAGTTTGCTATCTTTTGGTTAGATTCTTTTTATCTCTAGCTTTTATTTTTCTCTCTAGGATAGTCACTTCATCTCCTCCCCTTCTTAAATTTTCAAAATCTTCTCCCTTTTTCAAACTTAAGACCGCTTTCATAATAAAACTTTGACTCTGGTCAAGTGACTTTCAAACTTTGTTTTCTTTAATAAATGTCAATCAATGTTAATCATACTTTGACCAATTTCAAAAAAAGATATAAAAAACACTTCACCTCATTCAAACTTTTTGTGCCTTTGTGCACTTTTTCTTTTAAAACTTTTCATAAAGTTTAGACATGAGTCATTTCCATAGTTGAGATATAATTCTCCTATTCCCCATCGTATTTAAGATGTTGACATTTTCCACTTAGATGTTGAGTGATAGACTTGTTGATTTTAATCCAAGCAAAATTCTCCATCTTTAGGTGATGCAAATGTTGTCTTATACTTGTGGGCGACTAGTCGTAGTTTTCTCCTTAAAATGACGACTTGTCTTTACATTTAAAAATGAATCATAACCAACAAATTTTTGTTATCTGTACCATGAACTACGTGGTTTTGATCCTATATTGCACTTTGTGAGTATATAGGCAGTAGGCGATAAGTCTTTCCAAACACAAAAATCTTAAAAATAATTCTCTTCTCATCTCCCCAATCTCCTTTTAAACAAACTATTTTCAAACCAAAAAGTGTAGATATTTCAAAGGGCTCCTATAAAGTACTATAGTAATTTTGGTTGCTAACATCTTCCCATCGAGTAACCAACCTCCTTACTCGTTCTCTGTGCGTTCTTATTTAGAACTCTTTAGGTTTTGTTCGCTATTTTTCCTTTCCTTTTTGGATAAAATAAAAGTGCGTGACAATTTTTGCATTTTTGAGTTAAGTTAATCAATAGCTCACACTCACAAATTTCCCCGCTACAGTCATCAATAGAGGATCAAACTCATCAAATCCTATTTAGTCTTCTTGCATCTTTAACCTCTTTATACTTGAATTTAGTTGCTATCATCAAAGACTTATCGTCATCATCAAAAGAATGTCCATCTTTAAGAGAGCTTCTTTGATTACTAAATCGTAAAGTATGGTTCCATATTCTCCCCATATTTCATGATGACAATACATCTCTTAGGTATGTATTAAAATTAATAAGTGAATATATTTAAAGTGATTAAACTCCCTCTTAATTAAGAAGAGTGTAAACACTACCCCCTGAGAGTATACTTCTTCCCTTTTGTCAAAATCAAAAAGGCGAGTAAAGTTGCATTGAGATAATTTAAATTTGCAAACATTTTCAAAAGTAAACATTTAGGAAAGGAAAAACATCAATTTATTTAATTCAAGGGAAAGTACAAAAGGGAAATTGCAGGAAATGCAAAAATGATGACTTCTCGACAATTGTACTGATAGTGTCGAAGTAATAAAACTAAAGGTCGTATCTACATGGATTGTTATCTAACAAAGTTAAAATTGTGTGAATTTCAAAATAAAGATTGGTGGGTTGAGTTTTAATGCGAAAACTTAACTTGTTTTGAAATTAATGCAAAAAAGCGATTAAGTTTTGTGTGAATCCCTTGTTTATCTCCTGTTCATGTTTAATGCATTATATGGATGGTAAATTCGTTATATTTTTACGACGAACTAAAAAGACCATTGCATCCAATCCATTGGTGTAAAACTCATTAAATTCTACTAGAGGTCTCTTATCCCTATTAAACATTGTTGGAGTGGTAAAGCAGCAAGAAAAAATATTAAGTACCCAGTTTTGTCGTCTCCACAGGGATCGGTGCGAGGGAAAGAATACCATTCGACAATCTCCACGTCTCTAAGCTTGGGTTTGAATGGTTTGGGATAAAAATGCAAAAAGAAAAACATAAAACAAGAAAATAAATACATTCTTAAGAAATGAGAAAACTCGTCAGGAGTTGTATTCCGTTCCACCCATCATACACTAAAAAAATATATGGATCAAATGCACGCAACCTAAATCGCCTGTCAATATCATCACGTATCGCTCACAATAGAGGTTATGTCTAACACAAAGTCGAGAGATCAACTGCATCGTCTCATCGATGATGTCTCACGCAACTCGACAAAACAGAGCATTAAGAATCGATACCCACATGAATATTAGTCCTAAATCTATGTCTAGAGTTTAGAATCTATTAGATGTTCATCTGATCGAGTTCGAACCGTATATGTCTATAGCAATCCAAACCCATTAAGTAAAAAATCAAGATAACCATCGATAAAGAGTTGTAAAAGAGATTTTATACAAAGATCCATAAATATACATACAATCAAGATAAACTTACATACAAAACCCCAACAAATAGAGAGTACAAAGAGAAGAGAGAAGAAGAACACAAATCTCACGGTCTGTCAACTCCGATTGAAGTAGATTCGACTCAGGATCGTCAAGATGCACACTCTAATATTGTTTCTAAGCTAAATCTAAGCAAGAATGTTTTTGATAAAGTTGGGGTAAAAAGTTCCCAACAACATAACTTAAAAAATGCTGAAAATGACTTAAATAGGCAAAAATGGGTTCCTGTGTTCGCACTGCGAACTCCCGTTCGCCCAGCGAACATATGCCACCTTAGCTACTGCCAAAACAGTATTTTCCATGCTTCTAGGAAATTTTTATTCGCCTTGAGTTCGCAGTGCAAACTCTTGGCAAGTTCGCTCACCTCTAGTTCGTACAACGAACATGACAGTAGACCAACACTTGTTTCGACCATAACTTTTAAAGTGTAACTCCATTTTACGTGCGGTCAGAAGCGTTGGAAAGCTTATTCAATGCTCTATAAGACAATGAAAAAATATCATTGCTTATATACCTATAAAATGATAGAAAAATAATTAAACTCAATGACATTTATGCGATACACAATATATACACTATAATGTAAACTATACAACATATACACAAAAGTTGAGGTTTATTGGTTGAATTAAGCCAATAAGTGCCAGTTATTCACACTAAAAATTAGTACATTTTAGCACTTATCAAACACGCGTAAGTAAAGTGAGACATTGTTACAGTACATTAATTCAAATGTCGCTACTAGAGGTCTCTTATCCCTATTCAACCGGTGTAAGTATATTAATTTCCCTATGTCACTCATAGGATTAGGGTCAGTAATCCCTACTCGCCTAAAATCATACAATCAGTGCGTCTACAAATAATAAGCATCAATAACAAAAGAAATTTAAAAAAAGTATAGCCTCAATTATCCATATAACATCGAATTAAACATATGATCTAACGAGTTCAAAACAAGTTCATCAAACAAAACCTAATATAGAGTAATTTAGCTACTCATAGTAATAAAATAAAATACTAAGCAATCATATGAAGATAGCATGTGAAATCCTTGAAGATTTTGACCTCTAATGGCTTCCCATGCTCTCAAAATCGTCCTCGGGGTACCTTTTTCTGTCACTCTCAGTGAAAAAATGCAGAACCCCACAATTATGTACCAGAAAAGCCTTTTTATAGCCACTCAGTGCGTAAGAACGCATCATAATTTTTCCATATTTTCAGCCCATCACGCCCATATTGCCCAGTATCACGTGTGCAATGCAACTCTATCGTGCCCATGATGGCGCGAGATAGAATGCGAGAAATCTAGTAGCTTTCGTCTTTTTGTGCCACTTTTTCCCTAACTTTTGCTATTTTATCCTATTCTATTCACTTGTTCAAACTTGGCTATTCCTTGGCACTTTTGCTCTATTTTTACTTGATATTTCACCAAAATCACTTGAAATACTCATGAAAAACATGTAATGACAGAGTGTCATCACAACCTCTAACTTAATTTGTTGCATGTCCTCAAGTAACTTGTATGCAACTGCATATTTCAATAGAAAATAAAATGCTATTATAACCAATGAATATCACCTTTCCTTATTTTTTTACCTGGTCGTCATTTTTGCCTCAAACTTCAATCAAGAAAATTTGTTAAAATAGATTCAACATGCCAAATACTCAACTTGTCTCACATCTCACTATGATTTCACTCGTAATAACAAGGTAATCTTTCCATCAACATACAAGAGTATCTTATATTCAATTCGAAAATTTTCTATAAAAAAGTAAACCAGAATCATTTAAACACACACTATTTAAGGTCTTTTGGGTTTTAGTAAAGCTTATGTCAATGTGGGATAATTTGGGAGAGTAAGCTTAAATCTTTGAATTTAGGTACCTAGTTTTCCTTGTGTTATTAATTTAATTTCCATAAAACTATTTTTTTTGTTCTATTGGTACTAAAGATGATCTTTTCCATTCTTATTTTTTGCTTTTTTTTTTTGGAAAAAGTTATTTTAACTTGTTTATTTATTTTTCACATAATTTTTATTTTTGACCAGTTTCTCTAGTACCCAATCCCAAACTTAAAATTTTCTAATTTTCAAGAGCAACCCCAAACTTATTCTTTTGCCTACAACTGGAAAACTAAAAATTCTACCTAACTCCAAAGAGAAGGTGGAAAGATTTAATATTTCAAGTCATGAGCTACTTAATTTGGCTATGTCATTGAAAAAGGGTTAAGGCTCAAAGTGGTTTGCAAAGGATATAACATTAAAATCGAGTTGGCTTAAAAAAGACTCAAATTTTATAACAAAAGTTTGCTTCAGTGTGTATATATTCAACCAATAAATTAATTCAGAAGAGTCACAAATTTTATAAAATATAATTGCATGGATACACTTAATAGAAGAAAAAGTAAATAATAGAATAATTTGGCTCAAACCATACAAGCTGAGGTATCTGAAGATTGAGCACAAGACACTTAATTTTATTTTCCTTCCTTAACTTTCAATCTATAAGAGAACCTCCATGATGATCACTTTTATCCAACGATTCTTTTTGGTTCATCTATTCATTGGTAAAGTTGCAAATTATAAATATAAAAGAAATAACAGTCACAAACTCATTTATTAAGACACACAATAGATAAATAGTACAAAGGAGAAGAGTATTTATAAGTATCTATTACTCTTTGTTAGATCTTTAAAATTAGAAATTTGCTCAAAAGAAATAAATTTGCTACATGTTCCTTTTTATTTTATAGGCAGAAAAGGTCTTGCATTTAAGTGATTGTGTTGTTGAAGTCTCTGTTTTTCCTGGCTCATTCTTCTCTCATCCGTTCTCTCCTTCTTGTTTGGTTCTGGTCTTGATTTCTAAAATAAGTCTCCATGTTTTCAGCACTTTCAAAGCATGCTCTTAAGTTTGTAGTAGGCATATGATTTTGATGTTGATCATAGAAGTCTTGGAATATTGGTTCAAATTTGGGTGGTTCATCATATAAGGTGGGTGGAATTTATGTTGCCCACCTTGTCATGCCCAGTACATGTGCTTCTATTCTCCTTTGAAACTCTGATTCTTGCTGATCATTTTGTATTAACATTATTTGTTGCTTCTCTTTTGGCATGTAGAATTGTTCATTATCCCCACTTGGTTATTATCTTGATCTTGTTGGACTTCTCCTTGATGTTGGTGTGCTTGAAACTTTCTCATGGGCTTAAGTAGATCGGTTCTTTTAGAACTAATATCTCGTCATCCAGATGAGTGAGCACTCCGGTTAACCTACAAACTCATTAATAATACAAAAATGTCCACAAGCTCATTGTGGTGCGCTAGCCGTGTATTTGATATTTTAAGAAATTAAATGCCCTACATCAATTTGTTCACCATTTAAAAGAGAAAATAGTCCTAAGCACCAATTTAAAATAAACTCATCCTTTTAAACTTTTTCAGCTTCACTCTCTTTAATAACTACCCCAACATCGGTCTTCACAACTTTTCATGTTTCATACTTAGGATTATCTACGGAGTTACCTGAGAATCCTCCACTCGAACTTCGTAAAGTCGCTAGTTGTCTTGACAACTGCCCAACTTGTGTCTCCAAAATTTTTTTGGAAGCGTCATGGTTTCTACTCATTGTTTCATGGTTCTTATTAACCTGATCCAAGATATTTTGAGTGGCTTTCATGAAATTTTGTAAGGTCTCTTCCAACTGTGAGGGATTCCTTTGGAAATTATAAGCTTGTGGGTTTTATTGCATAACCTGGTTACCATTTTGATTTTGGTTGTTGGTCCAACAAAAATTTGGATGATTTTTCCATCCCAGATTGTAGGTGTTGGAATAAAGGTTGTTCTTTTGAAATTTTGAAAATTAAACCTTTTCACTTGGACCTTTCAAATAACACCTTTCATTTTCATGTCCTCCTCCATAAAAGTCACACCTTAGTGCTTGTACATGTCTCACGTTAGCTTTATTTGTGAAGCTTCTAACTAGCTGCTTATTTAACAATTCAATTTGAGTTATATTATGTAGTTTGAGTATCAACAGTTAACATACCTTTTGGTGTCCATACCTTCTCAACTTTCACTGACCTTTCCCTAATTATTTGGTACTCGTTCAAGCACATATTTTCAACTAGATTCTTGACTTTTGGTTTGGTCATTTGTCTAATCGTGCCTCCCGCGGAAGCATCAAGCAGCATATGTGTCTGACTCTTCAAGCCTTTAATGAAACTTTACATCTACTCCATCTTATTCAGATTATGATTGGGGCACCTACATAGCAATGATTTGAACCTTTCCCATGAGTCATATAGTAACTTCACACTTGTTGCTCAAAGTTTAAAATTTCAGCCCTTCTTTCAGTAAATTGGTTAGTGGTGAGATTTTTTTCCAAGAACTTATCCTATAAGTCTTTCCATGTTCGAATTGTTCCATTCGGAAGGTATAACAACCAATCCTTATCCCTTCCAATAAGTGAGAAATCAAACAACCGTAACTTCACTTGATCCTCTATGAAATTATATGGCTTGCACATCTAAGCGGTTTTGTAGAAGTGTGCAAGATGGGCCCAAGAATCCCTGATAACGTTCCCGTCGAACAAATTGTCTCTTAAACCTGAAAGCGCATAATTTTTAATATCAAAGTTAACATAGTCTACTGGTACAAACCCTCTAGAAACCTGTACGTCGTCGGTCATTTTACAATAATCCCCCATAGTTTGAAGTGGTGGGGTAACCATGTTGTTCTCCTCTTCAGAGTTCGAAGAAAGTAGTAGTGGATCTAAACAGACAACAAGTCGCACAATAACAATTGAATATCACCAAAAAAAATTTGTTACCTGACCATTGTTCCAGCTTCCAACTTCCATCCGACAAATTCAGAAAATACACAAACAGAAAATACCTCAGCAGCACTATGATAAATAAGAAAATAAATAAAAAGTAATAAGAACTAAAAATAAAATACGTTGCACAAAGCATTGCCCTGTTGCAATCAACAGTCCCCGTCAACAACGCCAAAAACTTGATGACTCCTTAGAAAGTGTACCAATAATGTCGCAGTAATAAAAAGATAGACCCCATAAAGGACTATGTTCGAACAAGACAAGAATTTTGCAATGTAATAGGAAATAGTAAATAAGGGGGGTTGCAAGTTTTAGTGCAAAAAGTAAACAAGGGAGTAAACAATGCCACAAAAGCTGTCAGGTTATGTTGTAGAATCCCCTATTCCTTTATTGTTGATGTTTGATGCTCTATATGAATGATCTAATCATTATAACCCCACGAAAAATTAACAAAACCGTTATAGATAACCCCTCATGAAATAACCTAATAACCACTACTCAGTGCTTTCTATCCATAGTCTGCTAGTATAAGCAGGGTTAGACGATGTATAGAATGTTAATTCCTTATGAAACTACTCGGGGTTTCTTATCCTTATTCGACTAGTGTAAGTAGAACAATTGCCCTAGTTCCAACACATAGGCTAAGGGTCAGTAATCCATGTGTCCAATATCAGATTAACAAAGTATCTCAAATAAAAAGCACTAAGATTAAGAAACAATTCAATATCATTATAGATCAATATGTGTTAGAACACAGATTGGTTCATAGTTATATCTCTATGTTTTGATGATAACTCTTACGAAATTTTGTATTAAGAAATTATATACTCTAAAATTTGTTTAAGTATTTTTGCTGCAGATATTAAAGTTAATATACTTCTGAAAGCAAATTGGAATTGAACGTTAAATTTTGCAAGACTCTGAAGTGTCAGAAGCATCTCTTAGAAGAATTTGAACGCTACCTATAGAAGATTCTGAGTGCTGCCTACAGAAGGATCTGAAGCAGAAGCTACAGAAGGATCTCAAGCAGAAGCTACAGAAGGATCTGAAGCAGAAGCTACAAAAGCATCTGAAGCAGAAGCTACAGAAGCATTTGAAGCATTGAAGACTTTGTATGAAGAGTTTCAAGCATAGTTTTTCAGAAGACTCTGATAGTACTACGCTGCAAGTACTGAGGATCTGATTCCTAAAACTCTGCTCTAATGAAATTACACGATGAAGCACACTTGCTGCAATGCTCTGATACAACAAACTCTGATGAGCATCAAAGACTCTGATCACTTAAGGCTCTGATGTTAATTGCTGAGTATTAGAAACTTGTTGAAGAAGAATTCAAAGTTATATCCTTTGGTTAGGCCAAACGACTCTTTCCTCATTTATGCTAGACACTAAAACACAGGCAAAAAGGATTTCTCTAAACGTTCTACTTCTAGGAAAGGTCAAGTGATGTGAAGACGAAAAGGTTACAACTCTTTTCAGTACACGGTGTTCAAAGTGCAAACGTCTTGGACTTCTGTGCCTATAAAAGCAAGTCTCCAACACTCTTCTTCAGTTGACGACAATTGAAAGAAATTCAAAGAAAAGCTCTCATACAATTTATTCTCTTTGCTGAATTTATTTCATACGATCTTAAACTTAAGTGTAAATCACAGTTGTGATATAGCTTACTTAGAAGCATTCAAACACTTGTTTAGTTTTACATATTTATTGTAAAAGTTCCTTGAGAAGACCCAGTTGTGGTCAGTAGTTCTTGAGAAGACTAAGAACAGTTGATCTTAGTGCTTGCTATTGTAATCAGCTTGATTAATAGTGGATTAAGTCCTTGTGGAGAAAGGCAAATCACTCTTGATAGGGTGGACTGGAGTAATTGAGTTCAACGAACCAGGATAAAAATCTTTGTGTTTTTATTGCCATAATATTTTCTCTATACTTATTCAACCCCCCCCCCCCCCTTCTAAGTATTTTCTCACCTTCAGTTGGTATCAGAGCCTGGTTCTGTGTGTGCTACCACTTCACCATGACAGAAAAGATCCAGTGAGAAAACTTTGATATATATTCTTGGTTGCTATTATGGCTGAAACTTCAACATCTAACAGCAACAACAAATATGAAGAAAGGGATAGAATCAGCACAAAACCCCCTATGTTTGATGGGGAGAAGTTTGACTATTGGAAGGACAGGATAGAGAGTTTCTTCCTTGATTATGATGCTGGTTTATGGGACTTAGTCATTGATGGGTATGTTCACCCTACTGATGGGGATGGCAAGAAAATTGATAGAAAATCTATGATTGAAGCCCAAAAGAAGGAGTTCAGAGATCATCACAAAGCTAGAACAATCTTTTTAAATGCAATATCTCATACTGAGTATGAGAAGATCACCAACAGAGAAACTGCATTTGACTTGTTTGAGTCTTTGAAGATGACACACGAAGGAAACTTACAAGTTAAAGAGACTAAGGCTCTGGCGCTAATACAGAAGTATGAAGCGTTCAAAATGGAAGAATCTGAGTCTATAGAAACTATGTTCTCTAGATTCCAGATCCTCACATCTGGTCTAAAAATATTGGACAGAGGCTACTTAACTGTTGATCATGTGAAGAAGATCATCAGAAGCTTGCCCATCAGATGGAGACCTATGGTCACTTCTCTGAAGCTAGCTAAGGATCTGAACAAGATCACATTGGAGGAACTAATCAGCTCACTGAGGAGCCATGAAATTGAACTTGAGGAAGATGAGCCTCAAAAGAAAGGTAAGTCAATTGCCTTAAAATCTAACAAATATGTGAAAGCTTTGCAGGTGTTAGAAGAGAGTTCTGAAGAGTCTTCTTCTGAAGAAGAAGATGAACTGTCCTTGCTGTCCAGAAGAATCAACAGACTCTAGAAGCACAAACAGAGGAAGTTCAAGAACTTCAAGAAGCCAGATCATCGCAAGGAGTCCTCTGGACCAAAAAGATCTGGAAAGAAGGAGGTTGTTTGCTTTGATTGTAAAGAACCTGGCCATTACAAGAATGAATGTCCAAAGCTTCTAAAGGAAAAGCCAAAGAGGAAGTTTGACAAAAAGAAGAAGGTTTTAATGGCAACATGGGATGATTCAGATGAATCTGGATCTTCATCAGAATCTGAAGATGAATGCGCCAACATGGCTCTGATGGCAGGCGTGGAAGATCAGAATGAAGGATCATCTAGATCTGAATCTGATTCTGAATCTGACTCAGAAGAGGTACTTTCTGATCTCACTAGGGAAGAGCTTATTAAAGCTTTATCAGAAGTCCTAAAAAACTATAACCAGATTAAGCTCAAATGCAAGAAGCTTAAATGCAATCTTGAATCTGAGAATAATCTGTTAAAGTCAGAAGTTGTTGAGCTCAAAGAAAACAATTTAAAAATGAAAACCAATTTTGAAAAAGCTCAACAAGACTCTGAATCTAAAACTAAGTCAAAATGCAAAAATATTTTAGAAGAATATGACTTCAGCTTTCAGAAGTTTCTGGCTAAAAGCATAGATAGAAGCAAAATGGCTTCAATGGTCTATGGAGTTAGCAGAAACAACAGGAAAGGAATTGGATATGAATCTTCCTCTGGAAAGGATTTAAATCCAATGCCTGTTGATAAACTTATCATTAAGAAGACTCTCTTATATTCTCATTTTAAGTTTGGTCATCTGAATGATATAAAACACACACGTTCTGATCAGAACGTTCCTGTGTTTAAACCAAAAGTGAGTCAGAACAAAACTGTTGTAAAAAGACAGAAGTTCAGAAAATCTTTTAAGGTAACTAACCCAAAAGGACCCAAAAATATTTGGGTACCTAAGGATAAGATAATCCCTGTTGCAGATGTATTTAGCAGAAAAGTCAAGACGCCAGTCATGGTACCTGGACTCTAGCTGCTCACGTCACATGACGGGAGAAAGGTTTATGTTCCAAAGCCTGAAGCTTAAATCTAGAGGAGAGGTGAAGTTTGGAGGGAATCATAAGGGCAAGATTATTGGCTCTGGTACTATTGGCAATGGTAACCTTCCCTCTATATCTAATATTTTACTTGTAGAAGGATTAAAGCATAATCTATTGTCCATAAGTCAATTAAGTGACAATAGTTATGACATAATCTTTAATCAACAATGTTGCAAAGCTGTTAGTCAGAAGGATGGCTCAATCATATTTAATGGAAAGAGGAAGAACAACATTTACAAAATCAATCTTTCAAACTTAAGGTTCAAAATGTTAAATGCCTTATGTCTGTTAATGATGAGCAATGGGTCTGGCACAGAAGATTGGGGCATATTAATATGAGACGTTTATCTCAGATTAATAAACTCAATCTGGTCAGAGGACTTCCTAAGTTGAAGTTCAACTCAGACTCTCTTTGTGAAGTATGTCAAAAAGGAAAATTTTCAAAATCTTCTTTTAAAACTAAAAATGTTGTTTCAACTTCAAGACCATTAGAATTACTTCACATTGATCTGTCTGGACCAGTGAAAACTGCATCCATCAGAGGCAAGAAGTATGGATTAGTCATTGTTGATGACTACAACAGATGGACATGGGTGAAATTCCTAAAACACAAGGATGAGTCACATTCTGTGTTCTTTGACTTCTGCAAACAAGTCTAGAATGAAAAAGATTTTAAAATTGTGAAAGTCAGAAGTGATCATGGTGGCGAATTTGAAAACAAATATTTTGAAAAGCATTTTAATGAAAATGGCATTGCTCATGATTTCTCCTGCCCTAGAACTCCACAACAGAATGGATTTGTAGAGAGGAAAAATAGAACTTTGCAAGAAATGGCCAGAACCATGATCAACGAGACCAATCTGGCAAAGCATTTTTGGGTAGAAGCAATAAACACAGCTTGTTACATTCAGAACAGAGTGTCTGTAAGACCTCTTCTGGAAAAGACTCCCTATGAATTGTGGAGGAACAGAAAGCCCAACATTTCTTACTTTCATCCTTTTGGATGTATATGTTATATGTTGAACACTAAAGAGAATCTAAACAAGTTTGATTCTAAAGCACAGAAATGTTTCATGCTTGGCTATTCTGAACGCTCTAAAGGCTACAGGGTATACAATACTGAAACACAGATTGTGGAAGAATCTATACATGTTAGATTTGATGATAAGCTTGGCATTGAAAAGCCAAAGCAGTTTGAAAGTTATGCAGATAGAGAAGTAATTCTCACAGACTCTAAAGGCTTAGAGGCAGAAAAAAGCTCAAGTGAAGGAACCAGAAGCAACTCCAGATGCAATCCCTTTAGCTTCTCAAATGAACAACTTAAATACTTCTGAAGAATCAACTATTAGAGGATCATCTTCTAGAATCAAGGCCTCTCACCCAGAGGATGTGATCATTGGAAAGAAGGATGACCCCATAAGAACAAGATCCTGAAGGTGAGAAAATACTTAGAAGGGGGGGTTGAATAAGTATGAAGATAAAACTTAGAAGTAAAAACTCAAGTATTTTTATCCTGGTTCGTTGAACTCAACTACTCCAGTCCACCCTACCTAGAGTGATTTGCCTTTTTCAAACAAGAACTTAATCCACTATTTAATCAACTGATTACAATAGTAAGCACTAAGAACAACTGTTCAAAGTCTTCTCAAGAACTACTGATCCCAACTGGATCTTCTTAAGGAACTATTACAATAAAATGTAAGATTAATACAAGTGTATGAATGCTTCTAACAAGCTTTATCACAACAGTGATTTTTCACTTAATGTTAAGAACAAAAGAATAAACTCAGCAATATTTTATGAGAGCTTGTAAGAGTTTCTATCAAAGATTCGTTGGTTTCTTGATCACTACTGAAGAAGATGATGAAGACTTGCTTTTATATGCACAGTAGTCCACAAAGTCTTGACATTGGAGGCTGTGTACTGAAAAGGCTTGTACCTTTTTGTCTTTACATCACATGACCTTTCCAAGAAGTAGAATGCACAGAGAAATGCTTTTGGTCTGTGTTCTGGTGTCAAGCATGAAAGAGGAAAGAGTCGTTGAGCCAAATCAAAAGATATTACTTTGAATTCTTCTTCAATAAGTATTTCTTTTCAACAAAGTTAACCATCAGATTTTGCATGATCATAGTCTTGGATACCCATCAGATTTTGCTGAATCAAAGTAATGCAGCAAGTGTGCTTTAGCGTGTAGTTCTATCAGAGCAGAGTTTTATGAATCAGATCCTCAATACATACAGCGTGTAGTACTCTCAGAGTCTTCTGAAAAATTGTGCTTCTAAACTCTCATACAAAGTTCTTCAATGCTTCAGAGTCTTCAGATCTATTAGAGTCTTCTGCTTCAGATCCTTCTGTAGCTTCTGCTTCAAATTCTTATGTAGCTTCTGCTTCAGATTCTTCTGTAGCTTCTGCTTCAGATCCTTCTGCAGACAGCGCTCAGATTCTTCTATAAGATGATTCTGACTCTTCAGAGCCTTCCATAGTTCCATGTTCAGATTAATTTGCTCTTGAATGTATATACTTTAATTATCTACAGCAAATATTCATGAACCAATTTTAGAGTATATAATTCTTTAATACAAAATTTCATAAGAGTTATCATCAAAACATAGAGATATTACTAAGAAACAATATGTGTTCTTACAATCTCCCCCTTTTTGATGATGACAAAACATGAGAAATTTTGTTCAATAAAAAAACAATAATTATAACTCCCCCTGAGATTAAGAATCTCCCCCTGAAATGAATACTCTAAGGAAAAGAATACTTCCCTTTTTGCTTGAGTGTATTTCAGAATCAGAGTCTGATGACTTCTTTCAAACACAGAGTCTAGTTAATCAGAGTCTGATGACTTCTTTCAAACACAGAGTCTGGTTTTACGTTTATACTCAGAGTACAATTTGCTTCAAGAATCAGAGTCTGGTTGGGTAATTCTCAGGATAACTTCAATGAATTTATTTTGTCAGATGAAACAATAGAATCTGAAAGACTTAAATTCAAAGATAGTTAATAATATGTCTGAATTTTGTTTTAGTATTTGCTTATGGATTGAACAATCAGATTCTTTTTCTCCCCCTTTTTGTCATAATCAAAAAGATGTGTAAAGACAGAAAAGATAATAGAAGAAAAGCAAAGCAAACAATTTCATTCATTCAGATGGTTCACATAACAGATGATAAAAAACAAGCAAGAGAAAACAGATGAAAACAACAGTGCAGAAACATGAAAAGAAACTAAGGTTGACGAGATGCAATCAGGGTTAGAAGATCTGTGATCTTTGTAGTAGACTCTTCTTGCTTGGCCATCCAAGTCTTAATCTCTTCAGTTGTTTGTTTTTGTTTGATCATCCATGACTTGATTTCCTTAACCTCTTTCACAAGTTCTGAATTTTCAGCCTTTACTTCAGATGCAGATGCATCAATGTCCATATCAGATGCAACGTCCTCAGATGGAGAGTCTTCAGCAGGAGCAGCTTCCAGAAGCAGCACTGGTGGTTTGGGAATGCTCATCAGAGTCTGTCTTACCAACTCAGCAAACTTTGCCTTAGCATCTTCAACACAGATTGTCTTGAGATGAGAGGCCACCACGTTGAACTTAGAGATAAATTTATCCCAAGCAGCTTCAGACTTAACAGGGTCTATACTGAACAGACACTCTTCTTCCACACGTGCAATCCTCATACGAACTTCCTTTTTGAAATTTTCAAACAGTTTATCAACATCTGATCTAGGGTTGGGGTAAAGAAATTCCTTAAGAGTCACTTTCTCAGCAGATTCAGAGTTTGGCTGAGGTTGTTCACAAGTGGTGTTAGGAGGTGTTGGATCAGATGGTGGTTGTTCAGATGGTTGAGGTGCGGATTGTTGAGGTGCAAATGGTTGAGGTTCAGATGGTTGTGGTATGGTAAGTTGAGGTGTAGGGGTTGGTGAAATTTCAGCTTCAGATGATGAATTTTGAAAATCTGAGAGGTTGAAATTTGAACAAAGTGAAACTCTACGATTTATTTGGTCAGGTGCTGATAGATCAGAAAATGCAGGTTTGAGTGGATCAGGAATGTGTAAACAAGAGGGTGAGTGAACTTCTGATTCAGAATCAGATGAATCAGTGGAATGGCATGAGGTGGATGACAAGACAACCATGGTTGCAAGTGGTTCTAGATCAAGAATGTCATTTGAGGGTTCTGGAACAGGTAACATTTGTTCTATTATTAAGGGATGTTCAGATGGTGTTGGTTGGGGAGGTTCAGATGAAATGGGTTGAGATTGATGTTCTGGCAGTTGTTGTTGTTGTTCTGGTTGTAGTTGTTGTTGAGGTTCTGGCTGAGATGGTTCTTGTTGTTGATGTTCTGGTTGAATTTCTGTTTGAGGTACAAAAGATGGTTGAGAATGTGTAGTTTGAGATGGAGGGGGTTCAGATGTATGAATTCCAGATGATGGTGGTACAGATGATTGTGGTCTAGAAGGTGATGGGGGAGGTGAGGGTAATGGAGAGTGAATGGTTGGAGTTGGATCAGATGTTAATACCTGCTTGATAGTTTCTCTTATGTCTTCTAGACTAGCTTCTGGAGGAGTGGGTTTCACTTTCTTTACCTTCTGAGGCTTAGCAGCAGCTTCAGAGGCTTTTCTCTTTGGCTGAGCCTCAGATCCTTCTTCAGCAATCTTCTTTGAACGCCTTTCTCTAACAGGATTAGGCAGAACTTCTCCTTCCTTCTGGACGATGTTCACAGGAAGAGGAACACCATTTAACAGACAATCAGCTATGTAGGATAAGTGATCTCCCTTGGTTCGTCAGCAGTGAACATTG
The DNA here is from genome assembly GCA_963859935.3 of Lathyrus sativus. Lineage (NCBI taxonomy): Eukaryota > Viridiplantae > Streptophyta > Magnoliopsida > Fabales > Fabaceae > Lathyrus > Lathyrus sativus. The sequence goes on along the minus strand of OZ012737.1, from coordinate 597,564,398 downwards.
GAAAATCTTCAACAGGAATCCTTCTGTTGCTGACATCCTTAGTAGCAATTTTCTTAGGTTTGCTGGCAAGCTCTGTGATGAATTTCATCCTCTTCAGAGTATTGCCATTGATGATAGAACCTATGACATATGCCAGATCCTCTGTCAATCCAGTATCATACAAATATTTCACAAGACCATTCTCTGTTAGAATGTCTGATATCAGTCTACCCATAGGAATCCAATTCCTAACTTTTACAGTTTTGACTCTTACATCTTCTCTTGTTTCTTTTATGTGATTCAGAAGGTGACTAAACAGAAGATAAGGCAAGTCCACCTTCTTTCCCTTGCTCATACAGAACATAAAGTATAGTTGTTAAGCACTGACATAATCTGGGGAATTTGATGATTTTCTGTGAAAGATGGAACTCATGAAAATCTTGGCCCAGATCCTGTAGACTGGCTTCAGTTCCCTTACTTTGCTAGTTGGTTCCCCAAAAATAGTAACTTCTTGAAATACATCAGCAAGATCCACACGAGCAGATTGTAGACTGGTTTCACCATCAGTTTCAGAGTACCCAATGAGTTGTCTGATCAGCTTCTCAGTAATCACAATCTCTATTCTAAGGACAGAAGAATGGATGAATTTAGGGCACACCTGAGCATGTATCCAGAATTCTTTCACCAAAGTTGGATAAATAGGACCCGTAAGCCTGTCAAAATACTTTGTCCAACTCTGAGTTTGGATGGTTGAGGAAAGACTAAATCCATTTTCTTCAATGGACTCAAAGTCTATAAAGCATTCACTCAGAACTTCCAGTTCTAAAGTTGGAGTGAGAAGAGTTCTCACAGGTTCTTTGTAAGCTACAGCATTAGGAGCAGAAACAACAATGGTTGATTGTATCTGAGCAGATGTTGATGAAGAAGATTCCATTGATGTTCTTGAGAGAGAGGTTTTAGGTTTAAGGTTTTGGTGAAGAGCAAAGAGAAGACAGAAATGCATAAAAGGTTCGTGAAGTGAAAAGTGTGAAATGGTGTGATTTATGGTATTTATAGATAAAATCAGGCACACAAACAATCACATAAGCACGCTTCACATAGCATTAAATGAAAAAGTAAAAAAACATCATTGCACAGCAATTATGATTCTGACAGATGGGGGGAAAATCAAGAAAAGTCAGATTTTCAAAGCAGTACTTCAAACGTTAATTCAGTAAAGTGCACTCTACCTTTTCAGTTTCTGAGCGACACGTGGTTGCTTGCTTGTGCTTCTGAAATCTCTTGAGAAATGAAATGTTAGACAACATTCAGATCCTCTGAGTATTGTTAGTTTAGATTTACACAAGTAAAATAATTCAAGAAAATGAATAAATTAACAGATGAAATACTTCAGAGCATTAAACATTTTGCATCTGAGAAGTTTGCCTCTAATAAATATTATTCTAGACAAAAATCCATACCAATATTTTTCATAATAAACTTGAACCTATCTTCAATAAGGGGTTTTGTAAAAATATCAGCCCATTGATGATCTGAATCAACAAAAGCTAAGTTTATAATACCCTTCTGAACATAGTCTCTGATGAAATGATGTTTAATTTCTATATGTTTTGCCTTAGAGTGTAAAATTGGATTTTTAGACAAACATATAGAAGAAGTATTATCACAGAAGATAGATACATTACTCTCAAAGATCTGATAGTCCTCTAACTGACTCTTCATCCAGAGCACCTGCGTGCTACATCCAGCAGCAGCAATGTATTCTGCCTCTGTTGTATAAAGTGCAATTGTGGGTTGCTTCTTGCTGTACCATGAGATCAGATGACTTCCAAGGAACTGACAGCTTCCAGAAGTACTTTTACGCTCTACTCTGTCTCCGGCATAGTCAGCATCACAGAATCCTACTAATGTATATTTATCAAATCTTCTGTAACACAGACCCATGTTAGTAGTACCTTTCAGATACCTTAGAATCCTCTTAACAGCAGTTAAGTGAGATTCTCTAGGATCTGATTAGAATCTTGCACATAAACATACACTGAACATAATGTCAGGTCTAGAAGCATTTAAGTATAGAAGGGATCCTATCATACCTCTGTAGAGTTTCTGATCTACTTTCTTACTTACCTCTTCCTTGCCTAGTGTACTAGTTGGATGCATGGGAGTCTTTGCCATCTTACTATTAGACATGTTAAATTTCTTCAGAAGTTCTTTAACATATTTGGTCTGATGAATGTAAGTGCACTCTGGAGTTTGGTTGACTTGAATTCCCAGAAAGAATCTCAATTCTCCCATCATGCTCATTTCAAATTCTGCCTGCATACATTGAGCAAACTCCTTTCCCAGCATAGTATTGGTAGATCCAAATACAATATCATCCACATATATTTGACATATTAGAAGATCTTTCTTAAATGTTTTACAAAAGAGTGTTGTGTCCACTTTGCCTCTGATGAAGTTTGTAACACCCCTTTTCTATACCCCCAAAATAAACAATTAAATCATTTAGGCACAAATTCAAAATTTCATCAGAGTATATTTGCAACGTGGCATAAAAGGGAAATATCACATTATCATAAAAATTCCAACACATACAACACCTGCTCAAACGGATATGCAACAACAGGGTAGCACCCACAAGAAATATTTAGAACAAGGCGGAAATATTGATCGCGACTTTCTATGTCTAATACAACTAACTGCAAGTGCACAGTCTATCGTGTAGTAATAATAGATATCGATCCCACAGGGACTCGTAATCAAACTAGTGTTCTCGGGAGTTACTGTGTTTAGCTAGGTAGAATATGTTTAAGGGGATAAGATTGTCACTAAAAAGGGAACTAAGATTACTATTTAGATTATAATTAATTGAATCGATACGTAGTAATTGTGTTCTTCAGGGATTTGATAAGTTATGGTGCATGAAATAATTTTCAAAGTTTATTCAAGCAGAAAATGGAGATTTGAAAACTCTCGCCTCACGATGGTTATTGACGCTAATCATAATCCTAAGGGCCAAACGTATACTTTCGTATTCCGTTAGGGGTTAAAATTATTTTTTGGAAATCTCTAAATTCTAATTCTTTTTAAAGTGCTTTCGCTGTTATTAAAACAAATGCCTAGTGTTTACTATCTGACCTTACCGCAGCTTTCGCTTGTTGGTTCGTATCTTAATTAATTTCCCACTTTCGTGGCAAAACTACTTTTAAATAAGTTCTCGCTTTCGCGACGAAGTTTATTCCGTGAATCAATTTTAAACACTCAGACCATAAATTACTTTTGTGAAAAGAAAGTTTTCAACCAAGTGTTATCAAATCCCATTCGAATTATTACTACATATCGATTACCTAAGTTTAGCTAGACATGGAATTGGGAAAAACAAAATATAAATAAGAATAATAAATAATAAATTGCATTATAATAAAACAGAAGTCGATCAAAATGAAAACCTGTAAATATGCCAATTGGCCTTTGGGCAGATCCTCCACAGATGTTGGCAGGATTCTGGTCTTTTGTGCCAATTTGATCGTACAGTACAATAGCAATTACAAAAGAGCGGAAATGGGAATAAGGAAATGTAAAGAGAAATGAATACAAATAAAACTGGAAAGTAATTTGCTCTGGAAATTAAATTCGGCAGCACTTCGTGGTATGAATGCAGCACCCTTTCTGAAGTCCTCTGCTTCCCTTTTTATAGAAGTGGAATCCCAACGGTTATCTCTGAGGATGATGGACCTTGAGGCAGATAATTTAGGGAGTAGTGGTCCACTTTATGGGAATTGGAACTGCTCTTTTGACGTGTAATCTGAGTGGGGCGTTTTTGCCTGCATGACGGTCGTCACAAGGTGTGACGGTCGTCACCCATGTGACGGTCGTCATGAAGCTGTGACGGTCATCACATCAGCAAAAACTGATTGCTGCGCTTTTCATTGTGTTTCCACTCCTTTTTCGTCCATATTTCATCTGAGATTGCTCCTTTTCTTCATGTTGCCTTGTTTAGACGTGATCATTGAATACCTGCAAAACATCAGACAAATACACGGAAATAACCCGAAATCGGATCGAAAACGGTTAGACTTTAGTTGAATTATGCATAAAAACATTTATATGATTTCGTGTTATCAAACTCCCCTAAGCTTGAATCTTTGCTTGTCCTCAAGTAAAACATGGAAAAGTCGGCAAGCACGAGGTTGCTTCTTCGTTCGTAGAGTTTGGAAAAACCGGGATTCTTGGTAGAAACAAGACGAGTATCATGACGACACTGGACTACGAGTCTTCGGAGGTCTCCTTTTTATGCAAATCGGTCTCAGTCATGCTACTGTATCTTGGTGTCAAGGTTCTCGCGGCAAGTTCACCCTGTTTGTTCTAGCGCAATCACATTAAGCCCGTTGTCCGTACACTTTCATGGCAAGTCGACCTGTTGGTGAATATGATCTCATTTCTGTTTTTGATCTTCTTCATTGATCATATTTTATGTCATTAATTTTTCAATGAGTTTTTCATGCCGTTGGGCTAAATGCTCGGGTGAGGAGCACCTAACTTAGAAGGAAACGTATCTTATATTCTTGGGCTTTTTTAGCTCTCTTTTCATGATTTTTCATCTTTTTGGAGATCATACACTTATTTGCATCGGTCGCTCGCTTAGAAGTGTTTTTAGGATGGTGCTGACTGCTAGTATAAACTACTTGGGGTTGAGTTTGCGTAGACACTTGAGACTTTGGTACACGTAGGTGGTGAAACCGACTCGCATAAACTAGAGATCTAAGGTGTCTGGACGATACTGGTTTTGTTAGAACTGTCGTTTCCTCGGAGTTTCAAAACTTGGTTTGAACTCAGGTGCATTCTCGTGATGCTTTTGCTTTTGAGGAACAAATGAAAGTTTTTTGTTTACGTTGAATAATGTGGGGATTGTTTGCGTGCAGTGAAAAATATATAGACGAGCTTTATTTGCTAGAAATAGAAAGTGTAAAAATAGATATTACTAGAATTCAAAGTGCAAAAATAGATATTACTAGAATTCAAAGTGCAGTGAAATGGAAATAAAGGGAAATTCAGAGTACAGTGGAATGGAAATAAGGCTCCGCTCCCACACTATCTCGATCAGTGTCCTCACTGATTCTTGAAGCATGCGAGAGGGAGATACAACTGAAAATGAAAATACAAATAACTGAAATATAGTAAACAATGAAGGAAAAAAAATGGAAATCTAGTCTCGGCCTCTGTCACGTCCGCGCTGGCGTCCTCTGGCTCTAGCAAGGGCTACTCTGTCCTCGTAGCTCATAGCTCCGGTGTGGTAGACGGTGTCCCGGAGTCCTTCGACCTGCAGGGTCAGATTCGCTAGGCTCTCAGTGATCGTAGCTTGGCCGGTGTGAAGTTGTTGCATTTGAGTGCGGTGCCAAGCTTCGAACTGGTCAGCTCGCTGGTTCTGCTGCTGCAGCATCGTGAGTATTTGTGCCTGATGGTCTAGGGAGCGACGGAGGTCCTCTTCGGTGTAGTCTGGCACAGGATGATGACGGCGGCGGGAGGATGTACCTACGGGAGGAGGAGGCTGCGATGCCTCTGGCTGCTCAGACCTGTCCAACTCAGCTTGGATTTCATCTTCGGAATCGTGAGTGGGATTCTGAGTAGGGACAGCGGCAGCAGGAGGGGCAGTAAGGTCGAACAACCAGTTGGTACGGTCCTCTGGATGGATGCGGGTGCGGGACGGAAGGATGATGCTTCGGACGGTCTTGCCACGCACAACCGGATGGTATTTCCTGTCAGCTCGGGAGCGGATGAGATGGGAGGCTCTGCAGTGGTCGGTGTCAAGGAACACCGAGGGTATGGAATGGAGGTGCTGGAGGCGGTCGCCAAGGTTCAGCCCAAGTGCAATAGCCGTGACAATCCCGCCAAAGTAGAATGGCTTCGAGCCACGGTTGCAGTTGGCCTGAATGTGAGCCAGCAGAAACGGGGCAGCGTTGACGGGTTCATTGTTGAAGACGCAATGAAGAAAGAAGAGCTCCTTGGAGTTCACTTTGTGGTTGCTGTCTCTGGCGAAGATAGTGTTACTCAACGCTCTGTGAAAGTACCTGATGGTGGGGTTATGGATGTGAGTGGCGTACAGGGAGTCCCAACCATCGGCATTTAGGCCGGTCAACTGATACCACAGCGCGAAGGCTTCGTGTTGGAACTGATCGGTGATGCGGCAATGAGCATTGTCGCCGCGAGGTAGCTGTAGGATGCTGGCAATCTGATTCTGATTCACCTGATAGTTGACACCAAACATCCGGAAGCATGCGGCACCTGTGTGCTGGTTAAGTTCGCCGCTGCTGGTGACGTAAGTGAACGAACTCAAGAACTCAAGAGTGAGTTGTTCGTAGGTTGGCTATGGGTTGGTGCAGAGGTTCCAGATGCCTACTCGTTGAAGCATCCAGGTTACACCTTCAAGGAGTCCGAGCTCCGTAAGCGATGGAAGGTGCGGGTAGTGAGTCGGCTGGAGTGACCTCTGATGAAATGCAATGTAGTGGGCTCGTTGTCTTTCGCCTAACTCGCCCTCAAGGAAGGTAATGTTGCTGACATCTGCATTCCTGGCCATTGTTGGAAGATGGGGAGGTTTCTGAGGTTTTGGGGTTTTTCTGCAGAGAGGGAAAAATGACAGAACGGTGGTTTGGAGGTTGAATCTGGAGTTGAAGTTTATAGTTCAATGGGGGGGAGGACGAAAATTCGTAGTGGGGTAGGAGTTTGGATGTTTGAAAGTGATAATGGGGGGAGTGGAAGGGAACACGAACCCTGTTTTATCAGATAGCAGTTCTGGACTGCGTGACGGTTGTCACATAGGTGTGACGGTCGTCACCCGCGTGACGCTCGTCATGGGGTTGTGACGGTCGTCACAGCAGCAAAATCTGCAGAACGCAGAATTTTGCTCTGAGGGCGTAGTCGTGGTGATTTTAAAGCTTAGTATTGATACGGTGATGTAATATAACAGCCAACAAACAACAATTAATGTGAAAACAGAATAGTTGAATAAAAACTAGAATTGAAATAACATAAAATGGAAACAATTGTATGTAATACATAATGAAAACTAACAATGCGAAAAATCCAAATGATTAAATGAAACTAAACTAGACTAGACTAAACTGAAACTACGGCTAAGAACTAATAACTAATCTTTTCGTGCTTTCAACTCATCGAATTTCTGCAAATAGTAGTCGAGTTGGTCGCAGACTAGATCCATGAAGCCTACCAGTTCGCCATGCATGCTTGCGATATCAGCTTTTGCATTAGTCAGAGCTTTATCAACGTCGTCCAATCTGAGTAACACGGCATCCATTTTGTCGGTGGTTTCCTCAGGGATGGGCTCAGGATAAGTATTATAGTGTGGAGGAGTCATAGGGTCTACTTCAGTTTCAGAGGCAGCGTCTTCATAGTACATATAGTCGTGTGCCTCAGAGATATGGTCACTGTCATACATATAGTTCTGGGGTGTTGACTGTGGTGAAGGAGGTCCCATAGGCTCATCCAATTTGTAGAGCCAGTTATCCTTGTTGTGGATGCTTGTCATCAGATGATCAGGCAATGTGAATAGCTGTACTGGTTTTTCGTTAATAAGGTACTCATACGGTCCAGGTCCCATAGTCCCTAAGATGCGCCTGTTAAAGCAGAATTGTATGTGCATGGGTCTGATGGTACCAAAACGAGTGCTAGCATTTAAATGGAATCTAAGGCCAAGCTCGTGGGCAATCATTGTTACTAGGCCTCCTATAAGAATAGGTGCCTGAGGTTCCAGCGTGAGGCGTTTGAAGGATCTCATCATGAAAGGCACTGCATTTACTGTCTGTCCCTGAGAAGCACAGAACATGATGAATAACTCTTCCTTAGACACTGTAGTAATATTTTCTTCTTTTCCAAACAAGGTGTGAGCTAGTATCTTATGGAAGTATCTAAAGGCTGGGTTATGAATGTCATCATTGTACATTTTGTCTGGTTCAGGGTGATAGTCGCCTGTGATTCTACCCCATAAGTGATCGAGTTGCAAATCAATATCGTCATCTTCTGCACTGATGAACACATGCGGTCCGCTAGGGAATCCTAGGAGGTTAGCTAGTGACATCCGGCTATGGGTTTGGTCCATTCCAAACAATCGGAAGGTAATCAACTCTGTGCTGGATCCAAAACCATAGTTGGGTGTATATCTGAAAGAACTAAGGAATTCGTAGGTAAGATCCTTGTAGGTAGCGAAACGTGTTTTTAGAGCAGTGTTCTCCCAACCCAGTTGATTGAACAGGTATTGAATGCTATCCGTGATCCCTAGTTTATCCATAGTAGCCTTGTCATAATACAGCGTTAAGGCGAATTCTCTTTCGGTCAGTGCTGCAAATCTTGCCTTTTGAGCGAGTCCTCTGAAGTGAACCTTTGTGAAGTCGTACTCGGCCATATTCGCAGGTAATTCGGAGAAAACAGAAGGAATGTTTTGAAGACTTTAAAAATCCTGAAAAGTTTGAAACAGGAAATTGAAGTCAGGATTTTTAGAAACGAAAAGTGGTAGAAACAAAAGACAAAAGAGAAAAAATAAAATAAGAATAAAAGTACGAAAATGAACGAAAGTAGAAAGTAGTAGTAATTTTAGAATTTTTTTTTTTTTTGGATTTTTCAAAGTAGAATTTTTAAAGAAAAATGAAATGCAATAACGAGGGAAATTTGGGTTGCCTCCCAGTAAGCGCTGTTTTTAACGTCTAAAGCCTGACGATAGCTTGGTGAGAAGCTATGCGGGTGTCTGAGCTGGAAGCTCGAGCAATGTTATATTGCTGACTTGAGGACTGTTGTCGTTCTTATTGTAATGTTTTAGACGTTGCCCGTTTACGATAAATGGTGCATTTGTCTTATTGGTAATTTCAACAGCTCCACTCTGAAGTACTTTAGTCACTTCATAGGGTCCAGACCACCTAGATTTTAGTTTTCCTGGGAAGAGTTTTAATCGTGAATTAAAGAGCAATACGATGTCTCCCACACTGAATTGTTTCCTGATTGAACGTTTATCATGCCACTTTTTAGTTCGTTCTTTGTAGATACGGGCATTTTCGTAAGCGTCTAACCGAAGTTCTTCCAACTCGTGTAAGTTCAAGATTCGCTTTTCTCCTGCCTTGGTGTAGTTGAAGTTGAGTGTTTTAATGGCCCAAAAGGCCTTATGCTCTAACTCTACAGGGAGATGGCAGGATTTACCGTAAACTAATTTATAGGGGGTAGTACCTATTGTTGTCTTAAATGCGGTCTTATAGGCCCATAAAGCTTCTTGTAGCTTCGATGACCAATCTTTTCTTGAGGTAGCGACAGTCTTTTCCAAGATCTGTTTTATTTCTCTGTTAGAGACCTCTACTTGTCCGCTAGTTTGCGGATGATAGGGTGTAGCTACTCGGTGCCGGACTCCATATCTAGAGAGAAGTTTATCAAATATTCGTGATATGAAGTGAGATCCGCCGTCACTAATGACGAGTCTGGGTACACCGAATCTAGGAAAGATTGTGTTCTTGAAGAGTTTGATTACTACTCATGCGTCGTTTGTTGGAGCAGTTATGGCTTCTATCCATTTAGACACGTAATCGACAGCGACGAGTATGTAGTTATTTCCAAAAGAAGGTGGGAAAGGTCCCATGAAATCTATTCCCCAGACGTCGAAGATTTTTACCTCTAAGATTCCTTTCTGAGGCATTTCATCGCGTCGTGAGATGTTGCCAGTTCGTTGGCATCTATCGCACTTTTGCACAGCGATATGAACGTCTTTCCAGAGATTAGGCCAGAATAGGTCGGCTTGGAGAATCTTAGCGCACGTCTTGGACGTACTAGCATGACCACCATATGGTGCTGAGTGGCATTGGGAAATAATATTTTCTATTTCTTCCTCTGGGACACAGCGACGATATATGTTGTCGGCCCCTCTCTTGAAGAGTAGGGGTTCGTCCCAATAATAGTGTTTCAGATCGTGGAAGAATTTCTTCTTTTGCTGATAAGTAAGATCCGGTGGAAGCACGCCAGCAGCGAGGTAATTAACGATGTCAGCATACCAAGGTAATGTGACTTGGGCGTAGACGGCTTCTACGGCTTTTTCGAATTCTGGATCTTCCGAGATTGAATTGGGTGTGTCACTTTCTAGTTTGGCTATCAGACGTTCGTACGGGAAATCGTCATTTATCGGTACCGGTTCGTGTCTGATGCCTTCTATTCGGGATAAGTGATCCGCAACAACGTTCTCGGTTCCTTTCTTATCTTTGATTTCTAAGTCAAACTCTTGTAATAACAGGATCCATCTCAATAGTCTTGGTTTGGCATCCTTTTTGCCTATTAGGTACCTTATGGCAGCGTGGTCTGTGTATATTATAATTTTTGCTCTTACTAAGTAAGAACGGAATTTGTCAAGCGCAAATATAACTGCTAGAAGTTCCTTTTCTGTGGTAGCGTAGTTCATTTGGGCAGGATCTAAGGTTCTACTGGCATAGTAGATTGCATGGAGTTTCTTGTCCTTCCTTTGTCCTAGAACTGCGCCTACAGCGTAATCACTCGCGTCACACATGATTTCGAACGGTAGTCGCCAATCGGGTGGTTGCATGATTGGTGCGGTGATTAGGGCTAATTTCAATGTTTCGAATGCTTTTAAACAGTCGTCTTCGAAGACGAACTCAACATCTTTCATCAGCAGGCCGGTCAGAGGTTTTGTGATTTTCGAGAAATCTTTTATAAATCTTCTGTAGAAACCGGCATGTCCTAGAAAACTCCGTATTTCTCGTACGGATTTTGGAGGTTGGAGATCTTTTATAATCTCTATTTTAGCTTTGTCTACCTCAATCCCTCTATCTGATATGACATGTCCTAGAACTATTCCTTGTCGGATCATAAAATGGCATTTCTCCCAATTTAGGACGAGGTTTACTTTTACGCAACGTTCTAGTACCATTTCTAAGTTTTATAAGCATCCTTCGAAACTTTGTCCACATACCGAGAAATCATCCATAAACACTTCCATAATGTCGTCTATGAAATCTGCAAAGATTGCCATCATGCATCTTTGGAAGGTTGCTGGAGCGTTACAGAGTCCGAACGGCATTCGGCGGTAAGCAAAAGTACCGTAAGGACAGGTGAATGTAGTCTTTTCTTGGTCATCAGGATGGATGGGAATTTGGAAGAAGCCTAAGTAACCATCTAGATAGCAGAAATATGAATGTTTGGCTAGTCTTTCCAATATTTGGTCTATGAAGGGTAACGGGAAGTGATCTTTGCGCGTAGCCTTGTTAAGCTTCCTATAATCAATACACATCCTGCTTCCAATCACGACTCTTTTTGTTATTGATTCGCCTTTTTCGTTTTTAACTACTGTGACTCCTCCTTTCTTTGGTACGACATGAACTGGGCTAACCCATTCACTATCGGAGATCGGATAGATGATTCCTGCATCTAGTAATTTCTTTACTTCATCTCTGACTACAGTGCTCAGGATGGGGTTCAGTCTTCTCTGATGCTCTCGAGAGGTTTTAGAGTCTTCCTCTATTGTAATTCGATGCATACAGATCGAAGGGCTTATACCTTTTAAATCGCTTATGTTATAGCCTAACGCGGTGGGGTACTTCTTTAGGACTTCTAATAACTTTTCGGTTTCTTGTTGTCCTAAGTCGGCGTTGACTATCACTGGTCTTTTTAGTTCATCGTCTAGAAATTCATATCTAAGGTTTTTGGGTTGTGTTTTAAGTTCTAAAGATGGGTTCTTCGGACCTGGCATATGGTTTGGGGTCAGTGCTAAGCTTTCTCTTAGGCTGTCGTCTTTATACGGTTTACGCCAATTGTCGTCTTCAGAAATGTCGGGTATTTGAATCTTTATTATTTCTGAATACGTGGTCTCTTCATTTTCAAGTTCTCTTATGCATTCGTCAATTTCATCTACTAAATAGCAGGTATCGTCTATTGCTGGTGCTTGTAAGAACTTGGTGAGAATGAACTCTATCTTTTCTTCTCCTACTTCGAATGTTAGCCTTCCTTTCTTCACGTCTATGATCGCTCCGGCTGTAGCTAGGAACGGTCTTCCTAGGATAATTGGGGTTACAATGTCCTCCTTGATGTCCATGATTATGAAGTCGGTTGGAATGTAGAATTGTCCTATGCGTACTGGAACGTTTTCCAGTATTCCGACGGGGTATTTTACTGATCTGTCAGCTAATTGTACGGACATTTTGGTTGGCCTGAGGTCTCCCATATTCAGCTTTTTGCATATAGATAAGGGCATAACACTGATACTGGCTCCTAAATCGCATAGAGCTTTGTCTATTACGAACTTTCCTATGACGCAGGGTATGGAGAAACTACCTGAGTCTTTTAATTTAGGAGGCATGCGGTTCTGAATAATAGCGCTACACTCTGCAGTAAGTGTAACTGTTTCGTTATCCTCGATCTTTCTCTTATTCGACAGGATCTCTTTGAGAAATTTGGCGTATGACGACATTTGAGTTATTGCTTCTGTAAAAGGAATAGTGATATTCAACTGTTTAAGGAGCTCTACAAATTTCTTAAACTGTCCTGAAGTTTTAGAGTTTATTAGTCTTTGCGGATAAGGAATAAGTGGTTTATATGGCATTGGAGGTGCTTGAGGTTTTTCACTTGCGGTATCCTCCTTCTCGTTGTCCTCCTTCTTCTCTAACTCAGATTCCTTTTCTGCTTGTTCAGTTGGTTTCTGTTGCATGGCTGAGTTTTCGGTCCTCGGATCGATCGGTTCGTCCAATTCTTTTCCACTCCTTAGTATCACAACATTTACTTGGCCTTTGGGATTCTGTTCGGGTTGTCCAGGAAATGTGCCAGCAGGTGCGGCAGCAGATGCTTGCTGTTGAGCCACTTGTGATATCTGAGTTTCTAACATTTTGTTGTGGGTGGCTAAAGCGTCTACTTTTCCTGTCAACTGTTTAATTTGCTCGCTAGTGTGTATGTTTTGATTCAGGAACTCTTTGTTCGTTTGAGCTTGAGTAGCTATGAACTTTTCCATCATCAATTCGAGGTTCGATTTCCTAGGTGTATTCTGAGCAGCTGGTTTTTGATATCCTTGCGGAGCAGTAGGCATTTGCAATGCATTTTCGCTTTTGTAAGAAAAGTTTGGATGATTTCGCCAACCTGGGTTGTAGGTATTTGCGTAGGGATTTCCTTGAGCATAATTTACATGGTCTGGCGGGATTCTGGCTAGCAATGGGCATTCGGGTGCATTATGAGTGGTGCTTCCGCATAACTCGCAATTTGGAGTTACTGCAGCGACAGCTGCAGTGGGGTTAACGGTCAGACTATCAATCTTCTGTGCTAGAGCATCTACTTTAGCATTGAACTTTTCAAGGCTGCTGATTTCGTACATCCCACCTTTCGTTGTGGTTTTCTCAGTTGGAGTGCGTTCACCTCCCCATTGGCAATGGTTTTGTGACATGTTTTCTATTAATTGATAGGCTTCATCGTATGGCTTATCCATAAGTGCACCGCCCGCGGCAGCGTCTATTGTCAATCTAGTATTGTATAGAAGCCCATTATAGAAGGTATGGATTGTCACCCAGTCTTCTAGACCGTGGTGAGGACATGTTCTCATCATATCTTTGAATCGTTCCCATGCTTCGTAGAGAGATTCAGTATCTTTCTGTCGAAATCCGTTGATTTGAGCTCTAAGCATAGCAGTTTTTCTTGGCGGAAAATATCTCGCTAAGAAGATGTTCTTCAATTGCTCCCACGTCGTAACGGAGTTGGATGGTAACGATTGCAACCATGTCCATGCTCTGTCTCTAAGAGAGAATGGGAAAAGACGAAGTCTTATCGCGTCTGGAGTTACTCCATTTGCTTTCACTGTGTCTGCGTATTGTACAAACTTCATTAGATGTTCGTTCGGATCCTCAGTTGCGTTTCCTGAGAATTGGTTTTGTTGTACAGCCGACAGCAATGACGGTTTCAGCTCAAAATCATTTCGGGTAATAGCTAGGGCAGCAATGCTACTTCTAGGCTCCATCTGAGATGGTGTAGCGTATACCTTCAGCGGTTTGTTCGGAGTTCCTTCAGCCATCTCTGGTTCTTCTTCTTCTGATTTGGGAATGGGAGTGAGAGGTTCGGGAGTGTTATGTTTGAGTTGTTTGAGTTGGTACTCAATGATTCTACTTCTTAAATGTAAGAAGCGTTCTAGTTCTGCGACTGAAGGTTTTACGATATCGCTTTGCGGGCGATTTCTTGGCATACAATCGACAGAACTAGTAAAGGAAAAATGAGAATTGTTAACCTAGTCTATACGGCGTAACAGAAGGTTACACTATTGACTAAACGAGTCCCCGGCAACGGCGCCAAAAACTTGATCGCGACTTTCTATGTCTAATACAACTAACTGCAAGTGCACAGTCTATCGCGTAGTAATAATAGATATCGATCCCACAGGGACTCGTAATCAAACTAGTGTTCTCGGGAGTTACTGTGTTTAGCTAGGTAGAATATGTTTAAGGGGATAAGATTGTCACTAAAAAGGGAACTAAGATTACTATTTAGATTATAATTAATTGAATCGATACGTAGTAATTGTGTTCTTCAGGGATTTGATAAGTTATTGTGCATGAAATAATTTTCAAAGTTTATTCAAGCAGAAAATGGAGATTTGAAAACTCTCGCCTCACGATGGTTATTGACGCTAATCATAATCCTAAGGGCCAAACGTATACTTTCGTATTCCGTTAGGGGTTAAAATTATTTTTTGGAAATCTCTAAATTCTAATTCGTTTTAAAGTGCTTTCGCTGTTATTAAAACAAATGCCTAGTGTTTACTATCTGACCTTACCGCAGCTTTCGCTTGTTGGTTCGTATCTTAATTAATTTCCCACTTTCGTAGCAAAACTACTTTTAAATAAGTTCTCGCTTTCGCGACGAAATTTATTCCGTGAATCAATTTTAAACACTCAGACCATAAATTACTTTTGTGAAAAGAAAGTTTTCAACCAAGTGTTATCAAATCCCATTCGAATTATTACTACATATCGATTACCTAAGTTTAGCTAGACATGGAATTGGGAAAAACAAAATATAAATAAGAATAATAAATAATAAATTGCATTGTAATAAAACAGAAGTCGATCAAAATGAAAACCTGTAAATATGCCAATTGGCCTTTGGGCAGATCCTCCATAGATGTTGGCAGGATTCTGGTCTTTAGTGCCAATTTGATCGTACAGTACAATAGCAATTACAAAAGAGCGGAAATGGGAATAAGGAAATGTAAAGAGAAATGAATACAAATAAAACTGGAAAGTAATTTGCTCTGGAAATTAAATTCGGCAGCACTTCGTGGTATGAATGCAGCACCCTTTCTGAAGTCCTCTGCTTCCCTTTTTATAGAAGTGGAATCCCAACGGTTATCTCTGAGGATGATGGACCTTGAGGCAGATAATTTAGGGAGTAGTGGTCCACTTTATGGGAATTGGAACTGCTCTTTTGACGTGTAATTTGAGTGGGGCGTTTTTGCCTGCATGACGGTCGTCACAAGGTGTGACGGTCGTCACAAGGTGTGACGGTCGTCACCCGTGTGACGGTCGTCATGAAGCTGTGACGGTCGTCACATCAGCAAAAACTGATTGTTGCGCTTTTCATTGTGTTTTCACTCCTTTTTCGTCCATATTTCATCTGAGATTGCTCCTTTTCTTCATGTTGCCTTGTTTAGACGTGATCGTTGAATACCTGCAAAACATCAGACAAATACACGGAAATAACCCGAAATCGGATCGAAAACGGTTAGACTTTAGTTGAATTATGCATAAAAACATCTATATGATTTCGTGTTATCAAATATCCAAATATTCCATAATTCTCCAAAACATATGTTCACATATACAGTTATCATTCATCGTGTTTACAAAACATATCATCAGCAAATACATACACAGAAGTATCACAAAAAAAAATCAAAATAATTCCTATCTACCCGGTGCTACATATCAGAGCCGACCGACCAAAAAGGGAAGAAGCCACGCTTCACAAAAATACCTCCAGTAATCTAATCTGCAATGCCTCATAGAGCATTAAAAGAAACAACAGAAGGGTGAGAAACGATATCATAATAACAATGCATATAAACATATATATATATATATATATATATATATATATATATATATATATATATATATATATATATATATATATATATATATATATATATATATATATATATATATATATATATATATATATATATATATATATATATATATATATATATATATATATATATATATATATATATATATATATATATATATATATATATATATATATATATATATATATATATATATATATATATATATATATATATATATATATATATATATATATATATATATATATATATATATATATATATATATATATATATATATATATATATATATATATATATAATATCCAATATACGTCTTTCGCATTCTCGCCGCAACTCACCTCGTCATACCGTACATCGCAATGTATTCACATTATCTATTTACAAATAGAACACCATGTATATACAATATGCGTCAACAATGTTTATATCAGTTCATAAACACACAAAACATACATATACATATATTCACACATACATGTGTCTTTAAGCATACCAATCATGCCAATCATCAACAATTCATATAAACATTTACAATTATGTTTATTCACCATACACCATGCAAGATGTCAACATGCAACTCATAGAGACCGACACTCGACTCTATGCAGATGCAAATGCGGTACCGACTCATTTCAGCAGGTTCAATTGAAGAACCAAATAACCATCGCTCACACCCCACATGGGCACACGAGGTTCTGCAGATTCTACGCGGAATCAAAATAACCATCGCAACATACGAGGTTCTGCAAATCCACCGAGGGATCAATAATTAACCATCGCTCACACCCCACAAGGGCACACGAGGTTCTGCAGATTCACCGAGGAATCAATCGACACAAGAATGCATACCATGATGCTTCACATGCAACATGACTCATGACACTCTTGAAATGGACACATGTTTACAAACATACTCATGCATTCTACACATTCATCGCATATATTCATACAAACATCATAAATTTTTAATCAAGCTAAACAATGCACATAATTGCCCAAACGGCCATAATTCATAATCTAGGATTCACGCCATACGGCTACCCACAGCACATCACAAACCAGCATATAAGCTATTAAATCAAAGAAGGGTCGATCGCAACCGAAACCCCAAGCCACGACAGCACCACGCAACAGGGAAAATTCATCCTGCTACGTTCGCTACACGCTCGCCTAGCGAGCTGCTAGCGAGCGTTCGCTACCTCCTCGCCTAGCGAACTGCTAGCGAGCAAGAACAGAGGCTACAGACCTCGTTCGCTACCCTGTTCGCCACAGCGAACCTCCAGCGAGCTCCTCGCTACTCCCTTCGCTGCCAGCGAGGGACATCAGGATCTCACTGTCCCAAGTCTGGGACCGTTCGCTGCACGCTTGCCTAGCGAGCGTTCGTTGTGTGCTCGCCTAGCGAGCTGCTAGCGAGCCGCCTGCGAACAGCAACATTCAGTTCTGCTCCAGCACCTCCAAACTCACCAAAATCACTCGATAAATCCAAAGTTGTTTCAGTAGCCTTAGTCTAACATATATCGTCTAACCTACATCATCTAATCACGATTCTAACCGTTAAACAACGATTCCTTTCGATTAAACCAAATTCAACCTAAAATGGAAAGTGTAGAAAAAATACCAACAATCCAAAACAATCCAACAAAATCATACATGATTATACACATTGATAGAATAATAAAGTCTCACACCCTTACCCGATCAATCGAAAGCTTTGGTGATGATTTCTTGAAGTTCTAGGTTTTCCTCTTCTTTTCTCTCCACTTTCTCTTCTCCTCTTTCTTTCTCTTGTTTTTCTTTCTATGTTACTATATTTTTTCTTTTCCTCTCTCATCTCATATTTCTATTTCTTTCCTCTCAAATTCTTTCCACACACCAATTAATCAATTCTCATAAAAATATCCACTTAGCATAATCACTAATGCCCAAAATACCCTCCAACCTATTTTTACCCGAAACACTCAAAATCGGTAAAAAAAAATAGCATAATATGCACACATAACATATTAAACACATAAATCCTATATTTAAAATAATAATTCAATCAATTAAATTAAAAGGACTCAAAATAAAGGAAATCGGAATCGGGGCGTTGCAACTCTCCCCCATTTAGGAATTTTCGTCCTCGAAAATATTACCTGATTCGAACAGCTCAGGATGCGACTCACGCATCTTACTCTCCAATTCCCAAGTCATATTGCCTTCCGCAGCACCTCCCCATGCTACTTTTACAAGCGAAATATCCTTGCCTCTTAGGTTCTTAACTTCGCGGTCCAAAATCATAACCGGTAAAACCTCAACCGTAAGATTATCTCTTACCTCCACCTCATCCATAGGAATCACATGTGACGGATCTGGAACATACTTCCGAAGTTGCGAAACATGGAACACATCATGCAAATTCGAAAGATTCGGAGGCAACGCCACACGATAAGCCACCGCACCAACTCGTGCAATAATTTGATACGGACCAATAAAACGAGAAGTCAACTTCTTCGACTTCAAAGCACGACCCACACCCGTAACCGGTGTAACTCTCAAAAACACATGGTCACCTTCTTGAAATTCAAGATCCTTCCTTCTCTTGTCATGATAACTCTTTTGCCTATTCTGAGAAGCTTTCATCTTCTCCCGAATAAACTTCACCTTCTCCGTCGTTTGTTGTACCATCTCCGGTCCAACTACCGATCTCTCTCCGGTTTCATGCCAACACAAAGGTGTTCGACATCTCCGACCATACAAAGCCTCAAATGGTGCCATACCAATACTTGCATGAAAACTGTTGTTGTAAGTGAACTCAATCAATGCCAAAAAGCTATCCCAAACACCACCTTGCTCGAGCACACAAGCACGCAACAAGTCCTCCAACGATTGAATCGTCCTCTCAGTTTGGCCATCCGTCTGCGGATGATACGCCGAACTCAATCTCAACTTAGAACCTAAAGCCTTTTGCAAACCTTCCCAAAATCTCGAAGTAAATCTAGGATCTCTATCCAACACGATACTCTTGGGAACTCCATGCAACTTTACAATCACCCGAACATAAATCTCGGCTAACTTTTCCAAAGGATAACTAATATCAATCGGAATAAAGTGAGCAGATTTAGTAAGCCTATCAACAATCACCCAAATAGCATTGTGACCTCTTTGCGTATTTGGTAAACCCGTAACAAAATCCATTGATATACTATCCCATTTCCATTCCGGAATATCCAACGGTTGCATCAAACCGCTAGGCTTCTGATGTTCCACCTTAGACTTCTGGCAAGTCAAACACGAATACACAAACCAAGCTACATCCCTCTTCAATCCGGACCACCAAAAGATTTTCTTCAAATCTTGATACATCTTATTCGCACCCGGATGAATACTCAAATTACTCCGGTGTCCTTCCTCCAATATCATCTTTCTCAAATCCACTTCGTCGGGAATACAAATACGACCACGGAATCTCAAAACTCCAAAATTATCAACTTTAAAGTCCTCATTCTCATTCATCATCAAATCCACAAATTTCAAATCCAACTTTTGCTTTTCACGAACGGTAGCAAGAAAATCATTCGTAACATGCAACATACCAAGTTTCACACTTCTCGGCGTCATTTCACAAACCAAACTCAAATCTCTAAAATTCTCCAAAAGTTCCCATTCTCTTACCATCAATGTAGACATATGCACTAACTTCCGACTCAAAGCATCAGCTACAACATTTGCCTTACCCGGATGGTAATTCAAACCAAAGTCATAATCCTTCAAAAACTCTAACCACCTCCTTTGCCTCATATTCAATTCCTTTTGTTCAAATAAATACTTCAAACTCTTGTGGTCGCTAAAAACTTCAAATCTCGCACCATAGAGATAATGCCTCCAAATTTTCAAAACAAAGACCACGACCGCCAATTCCAAATCATGCGTAGGATAATTCTTCTCATGCACTCTCAATTGCCTTGAAGCATAAGCCACAACTTTACCGTCTTGCATCAAAACACCACCCAAACCGGACAAAGAAGCATCACAATAAACCACAAACGATTCCGTCGAATTTGGCAAAATCAAAACCGGCACCGTTGTCAACCGTCTCTTAAGTTCAACAAAACTCTTCTCACAATTAATGTCCCAAACAAAAGTATTTCCCTTACAAGTCAACTGAGTCAATGGAAGTGCCAACTTCGAAAATCCCTCAATAAACCTCCGATAATAACCGGCCAAGCCCAAAAAGCTTCGGATCTCCGTAACCGACTTAGGAGCCTCCCATTGCATCACCGCATCAATCTTGGACGGATCAACACAAATACCATTACCAGAAATAACATGCCCAAGAAAACTCACTTCCGATAACCAAAACTCGCACTTGGATAACTTAGCATACAATTGCTTCTCCTTCAAAACTTGCAACACAACCCGCAAATGCTCTTCATGCTCTTCTTGAGACTTAGAGTAAATCAAAATGTCGTCAATAAATACAACTACGAAACGATCCAACTGCTCATGAAAGATAAGATTCATATATTCCATAAACACACCCGGCGCATTAGAAACTCCGAATGGCATCACAGAAAATTCATAATGACCATACCGTGTCCTAAAAGCCGTCTTTTGAATATCTTCTTCTTTAACACGAATCTGGTGATAACCTGACCTCAAATCAATCTTACTAAAAACACGGGCACCAACCAATTAGTCCATCAAATCATCAATTCTAGGAAGCGGATACTTATTCTTAATAGTCACCTTATTCAACTGCCGATAATCAATACACAACCGCATGCTCCCATCTTTCTTCTTTACCAACAATACCAGCGCACCCCAAGGAGAAACACTCGGCCTAACAAATCTCTTTTCTAATAAATCATTCAATTGTTTCTTCAACTCTACCAACTCCGATGCCGACATACGATACAGTGCCATCGAAATCGGTCTAGTACCAGGAACTAAATCAATCGAAAACTCAACTTCCCTTTCCGGCGGTACATCCGTAATGTCCTCCGGAAATACTTCTGGAAAGTCACATACCACTGGAACCAAATCCAATTCAACCTTATTCTCTACCGACAGCGACGCAAACAAACAGAACACTTGAGCTTCATCCGCCAAAAGTTTCTTCAACTCTTTATTGGATAGAAAACTCTCTTCCTCCTCATCTCCCAAAGATGGAAACCTCACCAACTTGTGATAACAATCAATACGAACTCTATTATACTGCAACCAATTCATACCCAAAATCACATCTAATCCTTCTAATGGCAAACACACCAAGTCCATAATAAAGTCCTTACCATACATGGTCAAGGGACAACTCAAACATACCGAAGACGTAGTTACCAACCCCGAAGCGGGCGTCTCAATAACCATATCACCACCACAAGAAGACAAACACAAATCCAAACGCTTAGCGCACTCGAAAGAAATAAACGAATGAGTCGCTCCGGTATCAATAATAGCAACTAAAGGCATATTATTAATAAAGCATGTACCTTTAATCAACCGATCCACATTAGTAGTGTCTGCACCCGCTAATGCAAATACCTTCCCGCTTGACGGAGCTTGCTTTGCCTTAGTACACTTTGTACTAATATGACCAACCTCCCCACAGTTAAAACACTTAATCACATTCCTTCTACATTCAGTTGTAGCATGACCGAGACCACCACAGTTAGCACACTTTTCCCCAGCCTTCTTACACTCAAAAGATTTGTGCCCCACTTCGCCGCACCTATAGCACTTAATGGGACCAGAACTTCCACCACCGGGTCTCTTAACAAAGTGTTCCCTATGCTTGCCTTTATCAGCAGGCGTCACATAAGGTCCACTCCTTACCGATTGCTTTCCTTTCTTCTCATTTAAACTCTTATAGTGAGTAGAACGAGCTCTACTATCTTCTTCAAAGATCCTGCAGCATTCGGTCAAGTCCGAAAATCTTCGAATCCTCTGATAACCCACCGCTTGCTTGATCTCAGGACGCAAGCCATTCTCATACTTAGTGCACTTGGAAAATTCCGCCGTCACCGCATCATAGTGAGGATGGAACTTCACCAACTCCGTAAACTTAGCCGTGTAGTCAACCACGGACATGTTCCCTTGTTTCAATTCTAGAAACTTCATTTCCTTCTTTCCCTTCACACTCTCCGGATAATACTTCCTCAAAAATTCAGTGTGGAACAAATCCCAAGTTATTTCCTCATCATCAACTTCAAGAATTTGTCTTATGCCGACCCACCAGTCATCGGCTTCTTCTCTCAGCATGTGAGATCCAAGTCTCACCTTGTTCCCCTCAGTGCAATTCATAACTCTGAAGATCCTCTCGACCTCCTTCAGCCAAATCTGAGCACCGTCCGGATCAAACCTTCCTTTGAACACCGGCGGCTGATTCTTTCTAAACTCATCGTTAGCATTCACATTCGGCGCACCCTGCACCGCTCGAGCCATAGCCTCCAATGCCGCAGCCATAGCGTTGTCATTACGACCAGCCACATTCTGATTATTCCCAAAAATAACAACAAGGTCAAACAACCGTTCAACCAACAAAACAGCGAGATAGATACAACTGACTCAACACTGGCTCTGATACCACTTAATGTAACACCCCCTTTCTATACCCCCAAAATAAACAATTAAATCATTTAGGCACAAATTCAAAATTTCATCAGAGTACATTTGCAACGTGGCATAAAAGGGAAATATCACATTATCATAAAAATCCCAACACATACAACACCTGCTCAAACGGATATGCAACAACAGGGTAGCACCCACAAGAAATATTTAGAACAAGGCGGAAATATCCAAATATTCCATAATTCTCCAAAACATATGTTCACATATACAGTTATCATTCATCATGTTTACAGAACATATCATCAGCAAATACATACACAGATGTATCACAAAAAAAAATCAAAATAATTCCTATCTACCCGGTGCTACATATCAGAGCCGACCGACCAAAAAGGGAAGAAGCCACGCTTCACAAAAATACCTCCAGCAATCTAATCTGCAATGCCTCATAGAGCATTAAAAGAAACAACAGAAGGGTGAGAAACGATATCATAATAACAATGCATATAAACATATATATATATATATATATATATATATATATATATATATATATATATATATATATATATATATATATATATATATATATATATATATATATATATATATATATATATATATATATATATATATATATATATATATCCAATATACGTCTTTCGCATTCTCACCGCAACTCACCTCGTCATACCGTACATCGCAATGTATTCACATTATCTATTTACAAATAGAACACCATATATATACAATATGCGTCAACAATGTTTATATCAGTTCATAAACACACAAAACATACATATACATATATTCACACATACATGTGTCTTCAAGCATACCAATCATGCCAATCATCAACAATTCATATAAACATTTACAATTATGTTTATTCACCATACACCATGCAATATGTCAACATGCAACTCATAGAGACCGACACACGACTCTATGCAGATGCAAATGCGGTACCGACTCATTTCAGCAGGTTCAATTGAAGAACCAAATAACCATCGCTCACACCCCACATGGGCACACGAGGTTCTGCAGATTCTACGCGGAATCAAAATAACCATCGCAACATATGAGGTTCTGCAAATCCACCGAGGGATCAATAATTAACCATCGCTCACACCCCACAAGGGCACACGAGGTTCTGCAGATTCACCGAGGAATCAATCGACACAAGAATGCATACCATGATGCTTCACATGCAACATGACTCATGACACTCTTGAAATGGACACATGTTTACAAACATACTCATGCATTCTACACATTCATCGCATATATTCATACAAACATCATAAATTTTTAATCAAGCTAAACAATGCACATAATTGCCCAAACGGCCATAATTCATAATCTAGGATTCACGCCATACGGCTACCCACAGCACATCACAAACCAGCATATAAGCTATTAAATCAAAGAAGGGTCGATCGCAACCGAAACCCCAAGCCACGACAGCACCACGCAACAGGGAAAATTCATCCTGCTACGTTCGCTACACGCTCTCCTAGCGAGCTGCTAGCGAGCGTTCGCTACCTCCTCGCCTAGCGAATTGCTAGCGAGCAAGAACAGAGGCTACAAACCTCGTTCGCTACCCCGTTCGCCACAGCGAACCTCCAGCGAGCTCCTCGCTACTCCCTTCGCTGCCAGCGAGGGACATCAGGATCTCACTATCCCAACTCTTGGACCGTTCGCTGCACGCTCGCCTAGCGAGCGTTCGCTGCGTGCTCGCCTAGCGAGCTGCTAGTGAGCCGCCTGCGAACAACAACATTCAGTTCTGCTCCAGCACCTCCAAACTCACCAAAATCACCCGATTAAATCCAAAGTTGTTCCAGTAGCCTTAGTCTAACATATATCGTCTAACCTACATCATCTAATCACGATTCTAACCGTTAAACAATGATTCCTTTCGATTAAACCAAATTCAACCTAAAATGGAAAGTGTAGAAAAAATACCAACAATCCAAAACAATCCAACAAAATCATACATGATTATACACATTGATAGAATAATAAAGTCTCACACCCTTACCCGATCAATCGAAAGTTTTGGTGATGATTTCTTGAAGTTCTAGGTTTTCCTCTTCTTTTCTCTCCACTTTCTCTTCTCCTCTTTCTTTCTCTTGTTTTTCTTTCTATGTTACTATATTTTTTCTTTTCCTCTCTCACCTCATATTTCTATTTCTTTCCTCTCAAATTCTTTCCACACACCAATTAATCAATTCTCATAAAAATATCCACTTAGCATAATCACTAATGCCCAAAATACCCTCCAACCTATTTTTACCCGAAACACTCAAAATCGGTAAAAAAAAAAAGCATAATATGCACACATAACATATTAAACACATAAATCCTATATTTAAAATAATAATTCAATCAATTAAATTAAAAGGACTCAAAATAAAGGAAATCGGAATCGGGGCGTTACAAAGTTTTTCTCCAGAAGAAAATTACTTAACCTCTCATACCAAGCTCTGGGAGCTTGTTTTAAACCATACAAAGATTTCTTTAGTTTGAAAACATGTTCTGGAAATTTTTCATTCTCAAAACCAGGAGGCTGGTGAACATAAACTTCTTCTTCTATAATACCATTTAGAAAGGCACTTTTAACATCCATCTGATATAGAGTGATGTTATATTGTGCAGCAAATGAAATAAGAAGGCGTATAGATTCCAACCTTGCCACTGGAGCATAAGTTTCAGTGTAATCAATACCTTCTTGTTGACTGTACCCTTGAGCAACAAGCCTTGCCTTATTTCTTTCAACTTCTCTTTTCTTATTAAGCTTTTTTCTGAAGACCCATTTAGTTCCAATTATGTTGAATCCTTTTGGTCTTAGAACTAAGTCCCACACATAATTTCTAGTGAACTGATTTAGCTCTTCTTGCATGGAAATAATCCAGTCATTGTCTTATAGAGCTTCATCCACAGTGGTTGGTTCAAAAAACTGACACCAATCCAAATAATGATGCTTCAGAGGATCTGAGGAAGGATCTTGTTCTGATAGGGTCATCCTTCTTTCCAATGATCACATTCTCTGGATGAGAAGCTTTGATTCTGGAAGATGATCCTCTAATAGTTGATTCTTCAGAAATGTTTAAGTTGTTCATCTGATAAGTCAAAGGAATTGCATCTGGCATTGCTTCTGGTTCCTTCACTTGAGCTTTGTCTGCCTCTGAGCCTTCAGAGTCTGTGAAGACTACTTCTCTATCTGCAGAACTTTCAAACTGTTTTGGCTTTTTAATGCCAAGCTTATCATCAAATCTAACATGTATAGATTCTTCCATAATCTGTGTTTCAGTATTGTATACTCTGTAGCCCTTAGAGCGTTCAGAATATCCAAGCATGAAACACTTCTGTGCTTTAGAATCAAACTTGCTAAGATTATCTTTAGTGTTCAACATATAACAAATACATCCAAAAGGATGAAAATAAGCAATGTTGGGCTTTCTGTTCCTCCACAATTCATAGGGAGTCTTTTCCAGAAGAGGTCTTACAGACACTCTGTTCTGAATGTAACATGCTGTGTTGATTGCTTCTGCCCAAAAGTGATTTTCCAGATTAGTCTCATTGATCATGGTTCTGGCCATTTCTTGTAGAGTTCTATTTTTCCTCTCTACAACTCCATTTTGTTGTGGAGTTCTAGGACAGGAAAAATCATGAGAAATGCCATTTTCATTAAAATATTTTTCAAAATATTTGTTTTCAAATTCACCACCATGATCACTTCTGACTTTTATAATTTTGAAATCATTTTCATTCTGGACTTGTTTGCAGAAGTCAAAGAACACAGAATGTGACTCATCCTTGTGTTTTAAGAACTTTACCCATGTCCATCTACTATAGTCATCAACAATGACTAATCCATACTTCTTGCCTCTGATGGATGCAGTTTTCACTGGTCCAAACAGATCAATATGAAGTAATTCTAATGGTCTGGAAGTAGAAACAACATTTTTTGATTTAAAAGAGGATTTTGAAAACTTCCCTTTTTGACATGCTTCACAAAGAGCATCTGAGGTGAACTTCAACTTAGAAAGTCCTCTGACAAGATTAAGTTTATTAATCTGAGATATACGTCTCATATTAATATGCCCTAATCTTCTGTGCCAGACCCATCGCTCCTCATTAACAGACAAGAGGCATTTAACATTCTGAACCTTAAGTTCTGAAAGATTTATTTTATAAATGTTGTTCTCCCTCTTTCCACTAAATAGGATTGAGCCATCCTTTTGACTAATAGCTTTATAATATTTTTGATTAAAGACTATGTCATAACCATTGTCACTTAATTGACTTATGGACAATAGATTATGCTTTAATCCTTCTACAAGTAAAACATTAGTAATAGAGGGAAGGTTACCATTTCCAATAGTGCCAGATCCAATGATCTTGCCCTTCTGATTCCCTCCAAATTTCACGTCACCTCCAGATTTAAGCTCAGAACTTTGGAACATAGACCTTTCTCCCGTCATATGTCGCGAGCATCCAGAGTCCAGGTACCAAGACTGGCGTCCTGACCTTGTTGCTAAGAACATCTGCAACAGGAATTATTTTACTCTTAGGTACCCAGATCTTCTTGGGTCCTTTTGGGTTAGTTGTTTTGAAGGTTCGTCTAAACTTCTATTTTTCAACATAAGGTTTATTCTGACTAGCCTTAGATTTAAACACATGAATGTTCTTTTCAGAACGAGTGTGTTCAATATCATTCAAGTGACCAAATTTAAAATTGGAATATAAAGGAGTCTTCTTGATGATAATTTTATCAACAGGTTTTGGATTTAAATCATAGGAAGATTTATATCCAATTCCTTTTATGTTATTTCTGCTAACTCCATAGATCATAGAAGCCATTTTGCTTCTGTTTATGCATTTAGCAAGAAACTTCTGAAAGCTGTAGTCATACTTTTCCAAAATATTTTTGCATTCAGACTCAGTTTCAGAATCAGAGTCTTGTTGAGCTAATTCAAAATCATTTTTCATTTTTAAGTTCTTTTCATTTAGCTCAGCCACTTCTGATTTGAGAATATTATTCTCAGATACAAGATTGCTTTGACGCTCCTTGTATTTGAGCTTAATATTATTATAGCTCTTCAGAACCTCTGATAACACTTTGATAAGTTCAGCTTTAGTGAGTTTAGCCATTACCTCTTCAGCCTCAGAGTCAGATTCAGAGTCAGATTCAGAACCTGAAATTCCTTCCTCCTGATCTTCTATGTCTGCCATCAATGCTACATTGGCACATTCTTCTTCTGCCTCAAATTCAGATTCAGATGTATCTGAATCATCCCAGGTTGCCATTAGAACCTTCTTCTTCTTATCAAATTTTCTTTTAGGCTTTTCTTTCAGAAGCTTTGGACAATCATTTTTGTAATGCCCAGGTTCTTTACATTCGTAGCAGACAACCTCCTTTTTGCCAGATCTTCTGTGTCCAGAAGATTCCTTTCTTTGGTTAGGCTTCTTGAAGTTTCTAAACTTCTTTCCTTTATGCTTCCAGAGTTTGTTTATTCTTCTGGACAACATGGATAATTCATCTTCATCTTCAGATGAGGATTCTTCAGAGCTTTCCTCTATTACCTGCAATGCTTTAGCAGATTTATTAGATTTTAAGGCAATTGACTTACCTTTCTTTTGAGGCTCATCTTCCTCAAGTTCAATTTCATGGCTCCTTAGTGAGCTGATTAGTTCCTCCAAGGAAATCTGGTTCAGATCTTTAGCCATTTTCAGCGCAGTCACCATAGGTCTCCATCTGGTAGGTAAGCTTCTGATGATCTTCTTCACATGATCAGCAGTAGAGTAACCTTTATCCAGAACCTTTAGTCTAGCTGTAAGTATTTGAAATCTGGAGAACATGGCTTCAACAGATTCAGCTTCTTCCATCTTGAAAGCTTCATACTTCTGAATTAGAGCCAGAGCCTTTGTTTCCTTGATTTGAGAGTTTCCCTCATGAGTCATTTTCAAGGACTCAAACATGTCAAATGCAGTTTCTCTATTTGTGATCTTTTCATACTCAGTGTGAGATATTGCATTTAACAATATTGTTCTAGCCTTGTGGTGATTTCTAAATTCCTTCTTTTGGGCTTCTGTCATAGATTTTCTATCTACTTTCTTGCCATTCCCATCAATGGGATGAACATATCCATCTATGATCAAATCCCATAAATCAGCATCATAACCAAGGAAAAAAATTTCAATCCTGTCTTTCCAATAATCAAATTTCTCCCCATCAAACATAAGGGGTTTAGTACTGATTCTGTCTCTTTCTTCATACTTGTTAGATGTTGAAACATCAGCCATTATAAACAACCAAATATAAGTATCAAAGTTTTTCTCACTGGATCTTTTCTGTCACTGTGAAGTGGTAGCACACACAGAACCGGAGCTCTGATGCCAACTGAAGGTGAGAAAATACTTAGAAGGGGGGTTGAATAAGTATGAAGATAAAACTTAGAAGTAAAAACTCAAGTATTTTTATCCTGGTTCGTTGAACTCAACTACTCCATTCCACCCTACCTAGAGTGATATTCCTTTCTCAAACAAGGACTTAATCCACAATTTAATCAACTGATTACAATAGTAAGCACTAAGAACAACTGTTCAAAGTCCTCTCAAGAACTATTGATCCCAACTGGATCTTCTTAAGGAACTATTACAATAAAATGTAAGGTTAATACAAGTGTATGAATGCTTCTAACAAGCTTTATCACAACAGTGATTTTTCACTTAATGTTAAGAACAAAAGAATAAACTCAGCAATATTTTATGAGAGCTTGTAAGAGTTTCTATCAAAGATTCGTTGGTTTCTTGATCACTACTGAAGAAGATGATGAAGACTTGTTTTTATATGCACAGTAGTCCACAAAGTCTTGACGTTGGAGGCTGTGTACTGAAAAGGCATGTACCTTTTTGTCTTTATAGCACATGACCTTTCCTGGAAGTAGAATGCACAGAGAAATGCTTTTGGTCTGTGTTCTGGTGTCAAGCATGAAAGAGGAAAGAGTCGTTGAGCCAAATCAAAAGATATTACTTTGAATTCTTCTTCAATAAGTATTTCTTTTCAGCAAAGTTAACCATCAGATTTTGCATGATCAGAGTCTTGGATACCCATCAGATTTTGCTGAATCAGAGTAATGCAGCAAGTGTGCTTTAGCGTGTAGTTCTATCAGAGCAGAGTTTTATGAATCAGATCCTCAATACATACAACGTGTACTACTCTCAGAGTCTTCTGAAAAACTGTTCTTCTAAACTCTCATACAAAGTTCTTCAATGCTTCAGAGTCTTCAGATCTATTAGAGTCTTCTGCTTCAGATCCTTCTGCAGCTTCTGCTTCAGATTCTTCTGTAGCTTCTGCTTCAGATTCTTCTGTAGCTTCTACTTCAAATTCTTCTGTAGCTTCTGCTTCAGATTCTTCTGTAGCTTCTGCTTTAGATCCTTCTGCAGACAGTGCTCAGATTCTTCTATAAGATGATTCTGCCTCTTCAGAGCCTTCCATAGTTCCATGTTCAGATTAATTTGCTCTTGAATGTATATATACTTTAATTATCTGCAGCAAATATTCATAAACCAATTTTAGAGTATATAATTCTTTAATACAAAATTTCATAAGAGTTATCATCAAAACATAGAGATATTACTAAGAAACAATCTGTGTTCTTACAGATCCTTCCTCAAATCATCTGAAGCGTCATTATTTGGGTTGGTGTCAGTTATTGAACCAACTTTTGTGGATGAAGCTCTGCAAGACAATGACTGGATAATTGCCATGCAAGAAGAGCTCAATCAGTTCACAAGAAATGACGTTTGGGATTTAGTTCCAAGACCAAAAAGATTCAACATAATTGGAACTAAATGGGTCTTCAGAAATAAGTTGAATGAAAAAGGAGAAGTTGAGAAAAACAAAGCAAGGCTTATTGCTCAAGGTTATAGTCAGCAATAAGGAATTGATTATATAGAGACTTATGCTCCTGTAGCCAGGTTAAAGTCTATTCGTTTACTCATTTCTTTTGCTGCACAAAATAACATCGCTCTATATCAGATGGATGTTAAGAGTGCCTTCTTAAATGGAATTATAGAAGAAGAAGTTTATGTTCACCAACCTCCTGGTTTTGAAAGTGAAAAATTTCCAAAACATGTTTTTAAACTAAAGAAATCTCTTTATGGTTTAAAAAAAGCTCCTAGAGTTTGGTATGAGAGATTAAGCAATTTTCTTCTGGAGAAAATTTTTATCAGAGGAAAAGTGGACACAACACTCTTTTGTAAAACATTTAAGAAAGACCTGTTAATTTGTCAAATATATGTGGATGATATTATATTTGGATCTACCAATGTTATGCTGGGAAAAGAGTTTGCTCAATGTATGCAGGCTGAATTTGAGATGAGCATGATGGGAGAATTGAGATTTTTTCTGGGAATTCAAGTCAACTAGACTCCAGATTGCACTTACATTCATCAGACCAAATATGTTAAAGAGTTTCTGAAGAAGTTTAACATGACTGATAGTAAGATGGCAAAGACCCTTATGCATCCAACAAGTACTCTTGGCAAGAAAGAGGTAAGTAAGAAAGTAGATCAGAAACTCTACAGAGGTATGATAGGATCTCTTCTCTACTTAACTGCTTATAGACCTGACATTTTATTCAGTGTATGCTTGTGTGCAAGATTCCAATCAGATCCTAGAGAATCACACTTAACAGTTGTTAAGAGGATTCTAAGGTATCTAAAAGGTACTTCTAATGTGGGTTTGTGTTACAGAAGATCTAATGAATTTAAACTAGTTGGATTCTGTGATGCTGATTACGCTGGAGACAGAGTGGAAAGAAAAAGTACTTCTGGAAGTTGTCAATTTCTGGAAGAAATTTAATCTCCTGGTACAACAAGAAACAACATACAATTGCGCTATCAACTATAGAGGCAGAATATATTGCTGCTGCTGGATGTAGCACGCAGATGCTCTGGATGAAAAGTCAGCTAGAGGACTATCAAATCTTTAAGAGTAATATTTCTATATTCTGTGATAATACTTCTGCTATATGTTTGTCTAAAAACCCCATTTTACACTCTAAGGCAAAATATATAGAAATTAAACATCACTTCATCAGAGACTATGTTCAGAAGGGTATCATAAACTTAGCCTTTGTTGATACAGATCATCAGTGGGCTGATATTTTCACAAAACCCCTTGCTGAAGATAGGTTCAAGTTTATTCTGAAAAATATTGGTATGGATTTTTGTCCAGAATGATATTTATCAGAAGCAAACTTCTCAGATGCAAAATGTTTAAAACTCTGAAGTATTTCATCTGTCATTTATTTGAATTATTGAATTATTATTATTATTTGTGTGTATCTAAACTAACCAATCTCAGAGGATCTGAACGTTGGCTAACGTTTCATTTCTCAAGAGAATTCAGAAGCACATGCGAGCAAACACGTGTCACTCTGAATCTGAAAAGATGGCGTGCACATTACTGAAGAGACATTTGAGGTATTGTTTGAATAGTTAAAATCTTGGTTTCCCCCCCCCCCCCCTAAATTGTCAGAATCAATTAATGTTTTGAAATGATTATTATTCTTTTCATTAAATGCCATTTAATGCTAAGTGAGTACGTGTTAAATGTGTCTGTTTGTGTGCCCTAATTTTTCTTTATAAATACCACAAATCACACCATTTCACACTTTTCACTTCACAAAAAAGTATATGCATTTCTGTTTGCTATTTGGCCTTCATCAAAACCCTAAACCTTCATCCAAATCTTCTTCATCTTCAACAATGGCAACATCATCTTCAACCTCAGCTCAGTTTCAATCATCTATGGTTGCAGTTGCGTCATCAAATATGGGTGCTACTCCGTTTAAGGAACCTGAGAGAACATTGTTAACCCCTGCTGACAAGCTTGAAGTTCTTTGTGAATCTATGGTGGAATTTGATTCCTTGGCTGAAAAATGGATTTGATTTGCGTTCTATTATTGATGCACAAGGCTGGGTTAAGTATTTTGATAGATTATTTGGACTAGTGTATCCACACTTAGTGAAGGAATTTTGGATTCATGCATCTGTTTACCCAAAGTTCATCCTCTATTCTGTTCTAGGAAAAGAGATCATAATCACTGAAGATCTCATCAGAAAACTCATTGGGTATGAGGAAACTGATGGAGTTTCTCACCTGCCAGCTAGGCGTGTTGATATGGAAGAAGTTTATGAGGAAGTTATTTCATCTGGACAGGCTTCCAACAAGTTTAAGGATCTGAAACCTGACTACAAAATATGGGCAAAGATTTTTCTGGGTTGCATCAACCACAGAAAATCCACAAATTCTCCAGATTATGTAAACAATGAACAACTCTATTTCATGTACTGCTTAAGTCAGAGTACCAAAGTGGATCTGCCACACATTCTCTTCATGCATCTGTGGAATCACATTAATGCATCCAGAGAATCTATTAAGACTAAGGGACAGAAGATCAGGACGTGGATTCCTTTTGGAAGATTAATCTTAGACATTCTGACAGAGAATGGTCTGGTAGCTGCTTTTTATGAAACTGGAGTTAAAGAAGAGCTTGAGTCAATAGTTGGAAAACCCTTGAATGGAAAGAGTCTCCAAAAACTAAAAGTTGTGGATGAACTCACAACTGCTCCTAAAAAGCTGAATGTTGCTGAAGTAAGTCAGAGAAGGATTCCAGTTCAAGACTTTCCAATCTTTGGTGCTGAAGAACCTAGAGATATTATTCTTAGGTACATTGAGTTGTGCAAGGCAGATGGAACACCTATTCCTGCTGATATTTTGATACATGCTAGAGAACCTATTCCAGATGTTTATGAGGAGAACATGAGGAAAAGAAGACAGTTAGAGACAGAAGAAGCTGCTGCTCAGAAGAAACAGAAAGTTGCTGAAAAACCACAGAAGCAGATTAAGAGAAAAGCTTCTGGAGAAGTTCCCTCTGTTCCTACCAAACGCATCAAGATAAAAGGTACTAAAACATCTTTACTTTCTATTTCTAAAATTGCAGTAGATGTATCAACAATTAGTTCTATACCTAAACCTCTTCCCACTCAAAATCAAACAATTCCTGCTCCATCTCAAACATCTGAACCACCCACTATTCCTACTTCACAAATTCAATATGATATTGTTCCTACAACACCACTTAAATCATCTGACATTCCTTAATCAGAACCTCTAACAACAAAACCAGCAGAACCAATTCCAACACAACAACAACCTGAAATTCTACAAACCTCTGAACCTGCACCAACACCATCTGAACCAGTTGTATCTGAACCACCAACATCCAAACCTTCAAATCCTCAACCAGAACAATCCAAACCTACTGAATCAAACATACCTAATTCTGAGATTTTGGATGTTCAACCCCTCAAGACTGTGTTTGAAGTATCTTCTACATCTTGTACCCCAACCACCTCATTTGATTCCTCTGAATCTGATGTTCATCCAGATGTTATCTCACCCTTTCTCTCAGAGAATATGAATCTAAACAATCTGATCCACCTATTTCATCTGATTCTATTCTTCCTGAACCCACTCCAAAACCTAAACCCAGGACATCTGAGTTTGTTTCAATTGCATCTTTTAAACCATATCCCTCTGATCCCCTTCCTTCTGGTCTAAAGATTAAAAACTTTTATACCAGAATAGAACCATCTGACTCTACCACTCCATATAAACCTAAGTCTTCAACTATTTTACCATCTTTACTTCAAACCTACTTAAAGGAACTGCCAGATATCATTTCATCAGAACCTCTGTTGCCTGATAAATTTGTTTTCATTCCCTTCACTTCCACTACATTTGATGTCGTTCCCTCTGCATCACGTGTAAAACCATCTCTGGTTCATGCCTTATCCAGATCCAAAACTGCTTCTTCATCATCTGACCATCCATCTTTTCCTTCCTACTCTCGTCCTCTGTTCATCATCCCACATTTCACCATACCAAAACATCCCAAACCATCAACTCTTGAAGCCCTTCTCAAACCAAAACCTAGGCTAAACGTTGATATTCTATTTGCTAATTTTCTGAAAGAAATAAAGATGAATTTAGGCTCTGTACAGAAAAGATGCTTGTCAACTATGAATGCAAAAGAATCTGATGCTATCTGGAATAACTTCATTACCAGATTCAATATTGTAGCCTCAAATCTGAAGAATGTTTGTTCTGATGATGCAAAGCTCAGATTTGCCGAGACTGCCAGAACCATGGTATGAAACATGAAAAGATATGCACCTTTTGCTTCTTGAGGATGTTCCTTCATCTTCTGGAGTATCTACTATAGAATTTTATGCAGAATCTGCTTCTGAAGAAAATCCATTGGATCTGACAATTGTGGAAAATCCCTCTACATCTGTGATTCCAGACTCTGCAACTCCCATGATTATTGACTCTGCTCCTGCATCAGAATCTGCTCCATCTACTTCTTCTGAGATCAAGAAAGAGAACCCAGACTTAGAAGATAAGATTGCAGTATTAGAAGCTGGGCAATCTAAGATCAAGTCATGGATGGCTAAGCAAGATCAAAAGAATGAGAACATGGCAAAATAGATGACAAAGCAAGAAGAATCCTCATCTGAGATCACTCAACTTCTGAAGATGATTCTTTCCAAGCAAACCTAGTTTTATGTTTTCTGTATCTGATGTTTGTGCACCTGTACTTGAATTTCTTATCTGATGATTTGTCTGTTTTTATCTGAATGAATGAATGACTCTGATGTTTTCTCTACATGATTGTATCTTTTCTCTATTTCCTTTTATTTTGTCTTTAAAGTTTTATTTTTGATTATGACAAAAAGGGGGAGAAAATGAAATTCTGACTGTTCAAATAAACTCTACCTAAATGAAATTCAGACATATCAATTATAACAAACATGAACTCTTAGTATTTCAGAACTTATGAAAAATCTGACAAATTCTTTAAAGTAACTCTGAGATCACCAGATCAAGTTTTAACCAATCCGACTCTGATTCTGAAACGTTCATCCAAGTCAAGATCTATTTTTTGGAACAATCAGGCTCTGATTCTGAAAAGAATACTCATGCAAAAAGGGAAGTTTCTATTCCTTCTAAGTATTCAATTCAGGGGGAGATTCATAATCTTAGGGGGAGTTATAATTATCTCTTTATTGAACAAAATTTCTTATGTTTTTGTCATCATCAAAAAGGGGGAGATTGTTAGAACATAGATTGGTTCTTAGTTATATCTCTATGTTTTGATGATAACTCTTACGAAATTTTGTATTAAGAAATTATATACTCTAAAATTTGTTTAAGTATTTTTGCTACAGATATTAAAGTTAATATACTTCTGAAAGCAAATTGGATCAGAACGTTAAATTTTGCAAGGCTCTGAAGCGTCAGAAGCATCTCTTAGAAGAATATGAACGCTGCCTACAGAAGATTTTGAGCGCTGCCTACAGAAGGATCTGAAGCAGAAGCTACAGAAGCATCTGAAGCATTAAACACTTTGTATGAAGAGTTTCAAGTATAGTTTTTCAGAAGACTCTGATAGTACTACGCTGCAAGTACTGAGGATCTGATTCCTAAAACTCTGCTCTAATGAAATTACACGTTGAAGCACACTTGCTGCAATGCTCTGATACAACAAACTCTGATGAGCATCAAAGACTCTGATCACTCAAGGCTTTGATGTTAATTGCTGAGTATTAGAAACTTGTTAAAGAAGAATTCAAAGTTATGTCTGTTGGTTAGGTCAAACAACTCTTTCCTCATTTATGCTAGACACTAGAACACAGACAAAAAGGATTTATCTGAATGTTCTACTTCTAGGAAAGGTCAAGTGATGTGAAGACAAAAAGGTTACAACTCTTTTCAGTACACGGTCTTCAAAGTGCAAACATATTGGACTTATGTGCCTATAAAAGCAAGTCTCCAACACTCTTCTTCAGTTGACGAAAATTGAAAGAAATTCAAAGAAAAGCTCTCATACAATTTATTCTCTTTGCTGAATTTATTTCATACGTTCTTAAACTTAAGTGTAAATCATAGTTGTGATATAGCTTACTTAGAAGCATTCAAACACTTGTTTAGTTTTACATATTGATTGTAAAAGTTCCTTGAGAAGACCCAGTTGTGGTCAGTAGTTCTTGAGAAGACTAAGAACAGTTGCTCTTAGTGCTTGCTATTGTAATCAGTTTGATTAATAGTGGATTAAATCCTTGTGGAGAAAGGCAAATCACTCTTGATAGGGTGGACTGGAGTAGTTGAGTTCAACGAACCAGGATAAAAATCTTTGTGTTTTTATTGTCATAATATTTTCTCTATACTTATTCAACCCCCCCCCCCCCTTTAAGTATTTTATCACCTTCAATATGTTCATACAACGGTCAAATCAACATAGAATCCAACAATATAGAAATAGGTTCCTCATAACACATCCTAACCTAGGAGAATTTAGCTATTCATAGTGTAATTAAAATACCACAATTGATAGCTGAAAATAACATAAGAGGTCCCTTGAAGAGATGGTTTTCAATGGCTTCCAATGCTCTCAATATCACCACTTGTGCTCTCAAACTCGTGCTTCATTCTCCAAAATTCATAACCCTTGTCAAACTGCTGAAAATTCCCTTAAAAAGCACTCAGAACGGGTCATAACATGTTAGAAAAAGCCCGAAAAGTGCATATCGCGCACAATTTATATGCATCATGCGTGTGATGTAACCTTTTCATCCCTATCACGCACACAATGTCATGGGTGATTATTCCATTAGCTGCGTGAAAATTCACAGTTTTGTACCAGAATTTCCACTAAGTCACATTCTTCCATACTTGGCTAACTTTCACTCATTCTTGGAGCTTTCTTCATAATTTGGCTCATCTTTCGCTTGTTTTTCACCGATTCTTTGCCTACTGCGTGAAAATTCACCGTTTTGTACCAGAATTTCCACTAAGTCACATTCTTCCATACTTGGCTAACTTTCACTCATTCTTGGGGTTTTCTTCATAATTTGGCTCATCTTTCGCTTGTTTTTCACCGATTCTTTGCCTAATTAGATGCAATGATAAACTATCATCATAACCCAAACTTGAATTTTTGCTTGTCCTCAAGCAACTCGCCAGCAACTGCATATTTCAACAAACAACAAGTTATACAATAACAATTGGACATCACAATTTTTTTGATTACTTGACCATTGTTCCAGCTTCCAATTTCCAATCATAATACACACATAAGAGGTCGTTTTAGGTTGTAACTTGACTTATGTTCAGGTAGGATTTTTTTATAGGAAAGTAGGTTTAAACCTTTAGAGTTAGGTGCCTAGTTCTCCTTCTATTCTCACACCCCTTTGTACCTTCTTAACGGTACTAGATATTCAGTCGTTCTTTTTTATTCTTTCTCATATTTTTTGAAGAAGTGACTTTTTTCACTTCTTATTTTCTCAATATTTTTGAAATTTTGACCACTTATCTCTAATACCCCAACTCCAAACTTAGAACTTTGCTCACTTCCAAGAGCAACCCCAAACTTAATCTTTTTAATTTACGTTAAGAACCAACATTCTATCTAAATCCAAATAGAGGATGGAAAGAAAGAATCTTTCAAGTTAAATGGCTAAGAGTTGTAGGCTACAACACCGAAAGAAGGGCTTAGGCTTAAAGTGGCTAGCAAAAGATGTTCCTAATACTACTAGTTGACTAAAAAGGCTCAAAGTTATAAATATAGAACTTACCTCAATGCGTGTCAATCAAACTAGAAAATTTAATAAGAAATGGACCAAACCAGACCAAATAGAATTGCATGGATACACTCTAAAAAATAAAAGTGGATAATGTAAATTATTTAGGCTCAAACCTTACTAGGTGAGGTACCTGAATGTTTAGTACAAGTTCGTTGATTTTTTATTTTTTGTTTGCCTTCAAGTTGTCAATTGCTTTAAACATGATTAAGTCACTTCTCTTTTTTTCTTTTCTTGGATAATGTGTTCAATGCTAAAGTAGAACTTGTAAATCTGAAAAGAGCAGCTACAAACAAATTTATTAAGAACAATATACATTTGTATGACAAAGTTATTCTTGAGTAGCTAATTTCTCTTGTGGATGATCTTAAATAAAACAAAAGTAAATTATGGAAAACAAAAAAACTGATTAAAATTGATGGGTTGCCTCCCATCCGACGCTTCTTTTCCATCATTAGTGAAATTCTGGTATCAGATATTAGATGTCAAAGGAGATGTTCACGACACAAATATCTGTATAATAAGAACAAAGATAAACAAAAACAATTGTAAAGAGACACAACAATTGTTAACCCAGTTCGGTGAAACCACACCTATGTTTGGGGGCTATCAAGCCAGGGAGGAAATTCACTACCATTAGAATTAATTCAGAGCTAAACTCCCAGTTTACAACTCCTCACTTAATCTCTACCTATGCAATTTATGCCTAGAACACACCTAGACAAGAGACACCTATCACTCCCCCTTAATCACAGCAGTGATAACAATCAATAAAATAAGAAGACTTTAGAAGACACTCTTCAAAGTCACAACTTGATCTTGCTTAAAAGCTTCAATCAAGTACAATACACTCTTGCTTACAAGTTTTGAGTGAACAATTTACAATTAACAACTTAGTCCAATTCACACAATTATCAATGAGTGAATGGCTCACAAAACTACCACACACGAAGGCTTAAGATGCACACACTTTTAATCCTTGCTTCTCTGATCTTCAAGCTAGGGTTTACGTCTCTTTAAATAGCAATGCAGAATGGGCTTGGGCTGTGGCAAAAGTAACAACAGGTTTTGAGAAGATTCCAATCTTCATCAATAGCAACAGATTTAATTTGATCAATCAGATCTAAGCAAATCATTCTTCCAATCTTCAATCAATCTTCTGAGAATAACTCCATATCAAATCAAAACTAATCCATAATAAGTATATCAGAAACGTTTTTAAAACACCACTAAAACCTCACAAATTCCACACCAAAATAGTGCAGCAGACTTGCACATAAAGAAATGAACACACAAACATAATCATACAGATTGTTTTGTTCATGAGTGTCAAGACATCTTGTTTGACATCATGAGATAAGTCCTGTTAAAAAAGTCCAAAGCAACCTGCTGATCCTGACAGACAGATGTTACGACATCTTGTGATTACACCTAGTTTTACCAAAATGCATGCCAATCAAGAACTAACAATCTTCCCATTTGGCAAATTTTGGCTAAAACAAATCACAAGAAAAACAAAAACCAGTAAAGAGTACAACACAACATAGAAACTACACAGTAAGTAAAGGAAAAGCAAAACTCCCCCTCAACTTATGCATCAAACACCACAACAGCCCAAGCAACTTCATAGAGCAGCCTACAAACTTCACAGACTTCATCAACCTGTAAATCTAATCGCAAGGGCATACAAATACAATCATCTAGCAGGATCAGCATCTTGTCATACCAATCAGAGCAGCAAACACCATTTTCACCTTCAGGATTACAAAAAAATCCATTGCTAATACTTCTCCTCTTTATTGTACCAAATTAAAATCCATTGCTTTGTCGTCTCAACTGTCATGGTTTAAAATGAAAATCACTTATATTTACCATAAATTCAGGATTATAAAAAAGCCAAACTATAACATTTCTCAACTATGGTTGCCTTCACATGTAATTCAAATGGATTGCAATAGTTGAAAAATTATGATACAGACCTGTAAACTTACTTCAACGGACCAAAAGTAAATTGGATTACAAAATATAAACTATTATTTTGTGGTGTTTTGCATCAACATTTTAATCAAAGTAAAGGGGACCAACTAAAATGAACCAATGTTACTATTTGAAGGTATATTACTGGATACTTATTGAATATGCTGTTTGCTGTAGTCGGATATTAAAGGCAAGCATTCATTAAAAAAGATCATAACAAATTGTCTTATCATAAATAATAGAGTCATACATATCACATGAAGAGCCCAATTAGTCTTGAAGTATAAGCTCAACATTAACAAAATAAAAGGACTAATACATATTGACATTGTTTGTTGTCAATAACAGTAGGTTACAAAAACTAGCAACACAATATCAGGTTGTTGTACCAAAATAAGTTCAGATAAAGCCAAGGGCTCATTCTATCTTTGCATGCTTCCCACTCTTAGTTGCAGATTGCTTGGGTGACAAGAAAGTAGAAGTTCTAAGGTCTTCAATAGAATGTTCTTGTGACAACCTCTTGGATGGGGTGTTGCTTGAATAGGCTTCATCGCTCCAGTTTTGTGAAGTAGACATGGTTGGCTGGAAGTTGGAAGTGAAATGTATGAGTTATTTGTGCATTATGACTTGTAAGTTGCAACATATGTTCATCCATATATGACTTATAAATAAACTTACTGTATGAAGGGAAGTAGGAGTCAATACTTCATTGTCTGGTATGTGATTGATAAGAACAACTTCCTTTGCTTTTGCGACGGGGGCCTTCATGGCAGCTGTAGAAGTTTCCTACAAAAGAGCATGTTGTAGGATCAGTATACTCCTAAACACTTGTCTTGTGCTATTAAACTTTGATGCCTCATATCATATCATACCTCAATTGGATGAATGGCCTCTTTGATCATCTTGATGACCTCTTTGTCCTCAGTAATCTTGACAACAGATGCTTGCTTATAGTTCGGTTGAAACTTCACACGAAATGCAAATTCCTTGTCTATTAGTTTGTCCAAGTGTTCAGGGTATATTTGGGGATGATCTTCGTTGGACTACGGATATATATATATATATATATATATATATATATATATATATATATATATATATATATATATATATATATATATATATATATATATATATATATATATATATATATATATATATATATATATATATATATATATATATATATATATATATATATATATATATATATATATATATATATATATATATATATATATATAAGGTAAACGTTACATAGTAATATAAATGATTCAAAGAAAATGTAGTTCAACATTGAATAATGTAGTGAATTGGTTGCCAAAGATATTGTAGCATGACTCTGTAAAAAAAATAGGCTTTCATCAAGTAGCACCTTATATGAGGTATAGAATATATATAATGCCTCAAACATATGTTAAAATACAGAATATGGGCTGTATAGTTTTTCCAAGTACATTGTAGCATCACAATGTAAAAGACAACAACATTTCAGCAGGTACAAAGTGTATGAGGGAAGTGACATATTTCAA
The DNA here is from genome assembly GCA_963859935.3 of Lathyrus sativus. NCBI lineage: Eukaryota > Viridiplantae > Streptophyta > Magnoliopsida > Fabales > Fabaceae > Lathyrus > Lathyrus sativus. Next base: position 597,522,521 of record OZ012737.1, on the reverse strand, counting down.
AATGGTTTCATGTGAATATATTCAAAGCAAATATATTTCAAGTACAAATAAGTAGATAGCATGTATATGTATATATATATATATATATATATATATATATATATATATATATATATATATATATATATATATATATATATATATATATATATATATATATATATATATATATATATATATATATATATATATATATATATATATATATATATATATATATATATATATATATATATATATATATATATATATATATATATATATATATATATATATATATATATATATATATATATAACAGGCTGATATACCTCAACTCGATTTCTGCAGAGTATCTCAACTCGATTTCTTTTTAGCATACTAAATAGGATCTTGAGTGACATCTTTGAAAGGAAGAATGGAGATATACCTCAAGTAAGTGAACTAAATGCTTTAGCAATAAATAAATACCCAATGTTACTTAATTACTTTGTCTAACAAAATGAATTTTAATTGTGCCACTGTGTGGAGTTGTTCAATTTCCCATTTATTTATATGTTTCTAGGCTCAACATGCAGCATGCCTGTTGAGAAAGATTCTGCCAGTAATCGAGTTACGCTTTTCAAATCAACTAGAAAGCATGAAAAATGTAAGTTCATCATTTCTTTCTTTGCCAAAAAGTATTTGTTTAATAAGTTCTATTGAATAATGACTAATTTAATGTGTTTCGTACCTGAAGCAAAACAATATTTTCAAGGCTCGTGAGGGAAAGTATCAAACAAAACTAAATGTTGTTGAAACCTTGGCAGCAGGGGCAGCTGAAGAGAATGAGGTATTTTATTTGTTGAGGCATCTAGATGCCTATGTTACTGTTTTATATTATTGTTGTCCTATGTTACTGTTTTATATTATTATTGTCTACTTATTTAAATTTTAAAAGTTTTCTTCACTTTCTACAACTTGTGACAGGTTGGGTTCAGAAGTTCAAAGCAAATATATTTCATGTGAATATATTCAAAGAAAATATATTTCAAGTACAAATAAGTAGACAGCAGGCTCTCATAAAGTACAAATAATATGAGGTATATAATATATATAGTGTATAGTTTTCCTGCCATTATTAGTCTCTATCTTGTGAATGCAGCATAGAACAACAACTATTCCCACAATGAGGTGCACAGTTTATATGTAAAAGACAACATGCTTTCTTCAAGAACAAAGGATATTAGGTATTAGCATGGTTTCATGTGCATATATTGAATGTCTCAAGCATATATATAATGTATCAAACATATGTTAAACTACAAAATATGGACATACCTTTTTCATGATTTCTCTTAAATCATGTGCCGACATTCCAACGTATTTGATACAATCATTGTCCCAAAACACAAAATAACCGCAATTTCCTGCATACTCGACCTCAATTTCGATCTTATACCTAATGAATTGGTTGCAATGCAATAAAATTAACAAACAGATGCATATAAGGTGCTAAGTTTATATATGTATCAAATAAGAATGATGTGCTTACTTGGTGATAGGTGTTGGTATGTTTTCACAGCAAGTGCATATGAATGGCTCCCCAAGTGACTTGTTAGTCCTGTTACATGCTGGACATTGTTCATAGTACCAACCAAACTTACTTGACTTAAACGTTGTACCAATAGTGTTGCAAAATGTTTGTTGTAAAGATGCACATGGAATGTATCACAACATTTGTAGTGAAGCAAACAAAATAGATATGGGATTTACAATTGAAAACAGCTTACGATTGAGACTAAGAAGCTTACATTTTGCAGACTAATGATTTCCCCGATTGTTTTAACGTCATTGGTGTAGGAAAAAGACCTATCAACAAAAGACCCTTGAGATGCACAGGGCCGAGATAATGGTTGTGACATCACCTGGGAAGTCACATTGCCACCCCACCTAAAAACAAAGGAAGCATTATATAAAGTGCAGTACATTAAAGGGACTGCATCATGACATGATTTAAAGGTTAGGGCTTACTTAGACTTGAATGAGGTGACTTGAGGATGACCATAATCGAGAAGCATTTTTATTCCATGCCACGATTTGGAGATGTACAATTTTCCGGTTGCTGCGAAAAGTGAATATTCATATCAGTAACTATAACATGGACAAATTAGAGTGGCATATCAATAACAAGCATTACCTGAACTTTGTTGGTACATGGCATGAGTGATGACGATAATAGTCAGGCCATGTGCAGTTTTCTCATTTGTGTAGGCCATAAACTGAGTGGCATATGCTTCCCACAGAGTCAGATCAATTTCAGAACCACTAATAACAAACAAAGAGAAGTAATTAATAGACATAAATCAAATAACAAATAAAGAGCTAAATAAGGCATTATATGATATATACATTTCATCAGATATGATAAGGTTGATGCAAACCTTCTTTCCGCCACCCGCAACTTGAGTCTTGACAACTTCGTGGAACACACCTATCACATCTGAATGAAAGAAATGCCAAATAGTCAGAATAATGATTTTCAATAACATGTCATCATGCTGGTAATGTGAGGAAAAAAACATTGCGAATACCATATAAGCGATTTACTCGAAAATCTTCGTGTAAGAAATCAACAATGGGTTTGAAACAAAATTGGTAAGCAGGCATTTCTGGCATGTCAACCACCGTTACAGTGGTACCACCATTGAATACAAGCTTCAACGGGTTGTCACATACTTTCAAGGCAAGATCATTGTTTAACAGGTCACCAATAAACCATGACAGTTTGATGTTCTCGTAGTCTCTGCTTCCATAAATCGAAATCCCTATTGCGAGTCACGACGTGTATTTTGTCACACTATGAATGAAATGAAGTGTTAGGACACCTTGTAAGTTTAATAACCGTAACATGACATATTAACATTATATAACAATAAACGTATACCTTGCTATCTTGGAGAACACCTTCAAAGTGCTGTTGTCCGTTACGGTCCTTCACGATCCACAAATCAACGACACAAGTTGCGAGCTTTCATACGTTGTTACCTATCTTCAAATCAACAATTATAATGGATGCTTTAGACATATTGATCTGAAAAGTACAAACAACACAAAAAAAAGAATAACGACACCAACCTTTTTCATATTTATAAAACATGCTTTCTAACAATAGCACTTGAACCTGGCTGTCTTGAAACATGAAAAATGTTGAACATAAAACAATAGGATTTCAAAAAAGCATCTCAAAAACATATGTTGAAACGGATGCATTCATGAGGATTTGAACAAAAAATAGTCTTTCCAAAACCATTAGCAAAACGATTTCAAAGTCGTACAAAATATAAATATGAATGGAAAGAAGGGAAAACCGAAACTTTCGATTTCCGTCATGCATAATGAAGAACAATAAGCAAAAATATATAACCAACTGTTACATTGACGAAAAACCATGAATGAACAATGGAAAAATCAGTCGCAATGGAAAAACAAAAGTCGTTGAACGGTGAATGACAACATACGCAAAGAAGTGGAAAAGAAGTTGTCGAAGGATGAACGTCTTTGATTTTATGCTTGTCTTGCGTGAAAGACCAGAGCTGTAGGGAGAAAGACGAGAGGAAGCAGGAAAACTTGGTGTTTGTATGCTTCTGAAACACAATGAAGTGAGAAAAGAGTGAGAAAACCTTTTTGACATATTGATATTTAATTAGTCCAATAGGTGAGGGATAAGTGGATGGATGTGAAGATTTTCAAAATGTGAAAGAATATAATATGTTAATTACATTGATGACCTTAAGTTAGACATATTTATTTTAGGTGTGAAGGGTATAAATGGTAGAATGATCGACAATAAACAATAATAAGTAGGTAGTTGAGGGGCATTGTTGGCAAAAACATATGGTTACTTACTATTAGATAGTTAGTATATTTTGAAAAAAAGGATGAAGAAGTGTGAAGTGAAGAAGTCTAGTAGGAGAGTAGTAATAAATAAATTGGTGGGAAGTAGGGGAAATTAAGTGATTGTGTGTGTGGTTACATTTCAGTGCCATTGTCCTTGGAAAGACGAAGACAAGACTCATCTACTCTCTTAATCAAGTATTCAATTCCATTCAACACGCTCTTATAAATCATCATTTACATCGCTTCTTATCGATTCATCCCTCTTTCTCTCCCTCTCTCTCTATCCGTTTTTCTGCGCCGGAGAGAGAAAGAGAGAGCAGGCATGGCTATTGCAGCTGCTGCTGTCGTGGTTCCATTAGGCCTGCTCTTTTTCGCCTCAGGCCTCATCGTTAATCTCGTTCAGGTTTTCCCCTTTTTCTTTGGTTTCATCGCCATAGATTTTTTACTTAATTTTTTTCTATCAACATGCATTTTTTTTCTCTTATTCACTTCTCTAACGGTTATTAGCATTATCAAATTCTCTATTTGTTAAAACCCCTAATTCAATTTATACAAATCTGACATTACCAGGGTTCTCTATCTAGATCTTAAGAATTCACTTATTTGAGTTTATATGAAGATATTAGAATTTGATTTAAGTATTTGTTAGTAGAGTGACTTGTCTGTAGGCTGTTTTCAGCTTTTTTGGATAAGCTCTACTGGATAGATTATGAAAGTGGTTTATAGCTTATGTTAAAACAGTTTGACTACTTTATAAATTGTCTTTGATTTTTTTTTTTTAGTTGCACTTCTGAAAAGGTTACACTCGCGCTCAAATAGGTTAAAACCTAGTGAATTACTTTTAAAGCTCAGTGAATTAAGTTCACTTATAAAATGTTAATTTTTTTGGGTGTGGTTGGATATTTTCTCTTTTTGTTATAAAATTAAGTTATTCTTAAGTATTTATATGATAAGCTGTTTATTTAATCATATAAGTATTTATGCTATAAGTGCTTAACTAATTAGTATTTCTTTCTTGTCTTAGGCAACATTCTATGTCCTTGTAAGGCCGCTGTCAAAGAATTTGTACAGACGGATCAACCGGGTGGTGGCAGAACTGTTGTGGCTGGAACTTATTTGGCTTATTGACTGGTGGGCTGGAGTTAAGGTGCTTGAACGAATTTTAATTTCTCTCCAATCCTTTTTCTTGAATGCTTGTAGTTGGAATACTCGTTTTAGTTGATTTGATAGTTGTGGACTGAAACTATAGGATTTGAAGTGCTACTACAGTTCTATTCCGGTGAAACTAGTGACTCGAGAATAAGTCCTTTCAAGGTGTAATGATTAGGCTAGCTTTGGAAACAGCACATTTAGTTGGTTTGTTGATTGTAGGCTGTAGCCACTAGTTATCCGACACTTGGTTGTCATTAGCGTGCTATAGCGGCATAGCGTAGCAGCACGGCTCGTCACTGCTACGCTATTGGTCTGCGAAGCGCTATTGACGATAGCGCTCATAGCGGCCGCTAAAAGCGCTATCGTAGCGGCGCTGTGGTAGTGCAACAGTGATGCCATTGCAATTTGATGGCCGCTATTCTCAATTTGGAGCAAAATCGTAAGCCCTAATATTTTGAAATTTAATTTTTGATTTTTTTAACAGTACGTTGGCCTTTCCCACACTGTTATTGGTCAAACATTTAACCTCACGTGTTATGCTTCTCTAATTTCACTGTTTTTTTTTTTCTTTTTCTACTAGTTCTCCCCTACGACGTCTTCCACTGCGTCTTCTGCATTCTTCGTTGTTTTAATCTATTTCTTTACCGTTCTCCTCTGCTTCTTCATTGTTTGCCCCTACTACCAATGCATTAATGTCTGGGGTTAATACCAATGAGGAGGATGATAATGTTGTGAAGGAATACTTTTATAAATTGATTTTGATGGGATATGTGATGTTGCAATTTCTATTTTTATGTATTTATGTATGTTGTTGGAATTTATGTTTACTATTTACGTTGTTTTTTAGTCTTCACACAATAGCGGTCATCCCGCTATTTGCTGTGCCGCTATAGCATTTTAGGGGTTCGGCGCGTAGATTAACAACCTAGATCCGACACGTGTTGTATGAGTATCATATGTGTGTCGGTCACTGGCACATGCCTAATCCAAGGAGTGTCCGGGGCTTCATAACTCCTTAATGGTTCGATGATTAGTCTAGTTTTGGAAACAATGTATTTAGTTGGTTTGCTGTTCGGAGACTGCACCCTCTAGCCATGACACACGGAACTCCTGGAAATTATATTCTTTTGCTATCTTCCCTCGACAATCATTGAGTGCTTTCATTTGTAACTGGTTATTTGAAAATACAGACTTGTGAACTGTAATTTAGCAGTTTAATTGTTCATTTTGTTCCATTTGGATTAATCATATATTTCATTTGGAACTCTCTGGCTCCAGGTCCAAATATACACAGACCGTGAAACTTTTCGTTTGATGGGTAAGTCTTTTGTTCAACGAAGTTCATGTTAGTCTTCTGGAAAGGAAAACCTGACTTGCTGTCAACAACTTTTTCTTGTATATTAATCATCAGATTCTATTTTGAATTTTTCAGGTCAAGAACATGCACTTGTCATATGCAATCACAGAAGTGATATTGATTGGCTTGTTGGATGGGTTTTAGCTCAGGTGATTGTTTTATTTGGTATGCCCTTTTTTCACATCTTCAATGCAAGAAATTTACACGAATTCACGGTGTATGCTCTAGTAACTTGTTTCATTTAAAAGTACAAATAATTTGATATTATCATGACAGGACAAAAGGACACTTATTTACTCTTATGTATGGGCTATTGTATAATAAGTTTTGGTATTCATTGACTTTCTATTTTCTTACTACATTGTTATTTATTTGTGCTTCAACTACTGAGATGTTTTTCAACATTGTCAAACAGCGTTCAGGTTGCCTTGGCAGTACTATAGCAGTGATGAAGAAATCATCAAAGTTACTACCGGTATATGCTTCACCGTGGCTTTTACTTTTGAAATTAAAAGATAAGATTGTTCTTTTATTCAGTCAACCGGATGAAATAACTTTATATAGAATATGCATTTTAGGGGTTCTTAGTTGTTAGAAACTTAGAAATAGTAGCACATATTTCTATATCATATAATTCCAATTTCTCAGTTCTAAAATGCCAATTGTAAGCTTTTGTAGCAATTAATTCCATGGTTTTCCCTTTAGATGATTTTGAATCTTGTGAAATTTTGGGTGTAACTTACCTGCTTGGAAGCTACACCCTGGTTTTTTCTTCTTATTCAATAGGTATTATTTTGACCCGTACTCAGTCATACTTATCACCAATAGAGCTTTAGAAGTTAAAACTATAAAGCAAGATTCTATGTTTGTTGTATTCAGTTATTTTCAACAATATCGGGATATTTAGTCATACTTATCTCCGTAGAACATTGAGATTTGAGTGTTGAACTATAAAGCAAGATTTTGTGCTTGTTGTATTCATTTATTTTCAACTATATATACAGGTTATTGGCTGGTCAATGTGGTTTTCTGAGTATCTTTTCCTGGAGAGAAGTTGGGCCAAGGATGAAAACACATTGAAAGTACGAGTTACTAATAATCTATTGTTTATACACTTCATGCACTTAATAGACTCATGCTTGTAATTGTTGTAATCTTATCCTTTTACTCATGCATATAATTTTCTTTCTTACTACACAATCAGCTTGATTAAATTTTGGGATCTCATTTGAATGTTTCATTATCATATTTGCAGTCAGGTATACAGCGGTTGAAAGATTTTCCTCTTCCTTTTTGGTTGGCTCTCTTTGTAGAAGGAACACGTTTTACAAAGGTTAAATTGTTAGCTGCTCAGGAATATGCTACATCCTCTGGATTACCTGTTCCTAGAAACGTATTGATTCCTAGAACTAAGGTGAAGTACTTTATATTATTTATTTCTTTGTTTACCTTCTTCCCACACTTTAACTTTGATAGATTGGAAGGTATGCTGCACAGTCTATTCAATATTAGCATCTACTTGTAATACTTAGCAGGATCGATGATGAAATTATGTTACCGTTGTTTGTTCCAATATCATTTTTAGTATCTTTAGCCCTATATGTCTCTTATCCTTAAGAGGTCTTCCCGCACTAGCAGGTTTTTTCGGAATACTTTACTTATTCTGGCATGAGTGGCAAACAGGCCTATGTTTCTTGGTTTCAATAGGATTTCTTACAATCATTGTTTCTATCTGCTATTATCTAAAAATAATTAAGTTATTAATGATTGGATGAAACCAAGAAATAACTCTTCACATGTGAAATTATATCAAATTGAGTATGATTAACTAAAGGGTAAAATCAGATTGGTTATCTTGTGGATAACACATTTGTTATTCAATAAATGAAATGTTTTGAGAACTATAAAGACATTGACATAGAGAAATAGGCGTACAGAAGTTGATTAAATTGTAAGAACTATAGAATAAAGGGAAATTACAGTAGTTAACGTAGATATGAGTTGTTAGAGTAATTAGTTAATTGGCTTGGTTTGTTATGTGGCTGTTAAGTCTATTAGCAAGTCTTTAAATAGTCTTCATTTGGTAGAGGAGAGTATCTTTGGATATTGTTAATTGTGATTAGAGTATTCTCTGGCGAAGGGGAAATCATTGAGGAGAGATTCTGTCCTATCCTATCCTATTTCTGTATAAATTTTTTTGTTCTTTGGAGTTCAATTTTTGGGTTTGGAACATAAATTCAGTTGAATGTGATTTTTGTGGTACATGTTTAATTTGATCTGTTGATCTGTATATGTGCTCCTATTTTTCTTTATAGATTAGTTAATGTGTCTGTTCTATTTTGTGCACATCTTGTATAACTAGTTACTGGACCATGTCTTTTTTAGATTTTGATTAAACAAAATTAGAAGAGCACCTGTGATGCTGTTCTATTTTGTGCACATCTTGTATAATTGGTTACTGGACCGTGTCTTTTCTAGATTTTGATTAAGAAAAATTAGAAGAGCACCTGTGATGCTGGACAACATATTGTGGTTTATTGTTTTGGTGCTTTGAAATGTGCATGTCTGGATGGGATCTCATATTATATGTGTTTGATGGAGAGTTCTGGAATAGAACAATGGGCTTTGATGGTTTGCATTATCATTGTTAGCTTTCAAGTAAAACAATTTTGGACAAGATTGAAGAAAACTGTTAAAAAGAAAATGAACACAGTATTACATCCATCTGATGATCTATTTGAACTCAACCATCACAACGGTGGGAAAGACTACAGTTAAGGTTTTGCATCCATGTAGATCAGGCATGGTTTGAAGAATGTGCTGCCAATCATAGATTGCAATGTTATATTTGAATGTTGAAAGCTTAAATAGCTACTGCAGAGGAGTCTTATAGCCTATGGTACAAGAACTAGGAATGCAATTCTATTTTTGCTACTAAAGTAACGAAACTCACATGGGAAAGTAGGACCGGATGCAAATTTTCAATAAATCTAGTTAACCCAATAAGTATAGGGTGTTGCAGTTTCTAATATGCATAGCAGTTGCGTAGATTTTCTTACCATTCTTTTCTCACTCTGATGTTTTGGCATTGTCTATATTGAATGATATCTTATTGTATAGGCTGTCAGCTAGCAACTATATTAGGTCCCGATGGTCTTGGCTGTAACTTGCTCTGAAATATTCACTGAGTCTTTTTTTTTTCTTGCTTTCAGGGGTTTGTTTCGGCTGTAAGTCATATGCGCTCATTTGTTCCTGCCATTTATGACATAACAGTGGCTGTCCCTAAAAGTTCTCCTGCTCCTACAATGCTAAGACTCTTAAATGGGAAATCTTCTGTGGTAAGCCAATTAAAATAAAGTTTTAGGAATACATTTATATTTCGTACTTTCTTAATTCTCTCTGCCAACATTTTATTATGTAGAGATGCATCATATTTAGAAATAACCCCCATTTAACGGCTTCACCAATAGGATTTCCAATCTTCCTTTCATGCCTTAGATATTTTTATTTACATAATTTATTGTTGATTGAAAAACTTTAACTAAATTTTACCACCACAGGTGCAAGTTCATATCAAGCGACATTTGATGAAAGAATTGCCAGAAACAGATGAAGCTGTTGCTCAGTGGTGTAAAGATATATTTGTTGCCAAGGTAAGTACTGTATGTTCTCAATAGTTAATTTTGGTATACTTCAGTTTTTGCTAAGAACTTGATCAGTAGTAGATTCTTATGCTTTGGTTTTTCGATAATATCACTCATTTTCTTTCTTTCTTCTAATCTCTGGGGTATCAGGATGCATTGTTAGACAAACACATAGCTGATGATACTTTCAGTGATCTAGAGCTGCAGGATACTCGTCGACCAATAAAACCTCTTGCGGTTAGATCCTTTCACAATTTGTCTAACATTTCAAAATTCTTATTTTATTAGTTATTCTTTTGATTTGTACCCATGTTCATATAGATGTTTTCCTAATGAACCATTAATTTCATGTGCGGAAGCAGGTAGCTATATCTTGGGCTTTTGTGGTTGTCGCAGGCACTGTGAAGTTCCTACAATGGTCTTCGTTGCTATCATCGCGGAAGGGTGTTGCATTTTCAACCTTGGGTTTGGCAGTTGTTACTGGTCTCATGCACATCTTGATTCTATTCACACAGGCAGAGCGTTCTAACCCGGCCAAGGTAGCCCCGGCAAAGCCAAAGAACAAGGAAGAACAACCTGAGGTTACAAATGACAAACAACAGTAGTTTACAAATGTGTTTGTTCAACCCCAAAACTTGCATAGATGCGATTGACAACTCACCTGTAATACTAATTACTCCCTCTATGGTCCTATTTATAAGAAAAAGTTGATTTTTTAGATTCATTGAATAATTAATGCATCTGATAGAATATATAGTCTAAATACATTGATTATTCAATAAACCTAAAAAGTAAATTTTTCGTATAAATAGAACCGGAGATAGTATTTCATCTTTAAAATCTACCATGATATGGAATCCAATTCTTATATGTGGTAATGTATTTCTGTCTGCTTAGTTTTCAACATAATTAGGATAATAACTTTGCAAACTATCTTTATAATAGGCACTAAATGGATAAGTTATTATCATTTATTGGATAATTTCCCGAGTCTTCTGTGGTACTTTTTGATATTCCTGGCAAACATAAAACGTTCTAATTCCCATCCCATCTTAAGTGGTAGAAAAACGTTTTATGAAAATACAAAAATGGTCTTTTAATTTTAAAAATGCATTTTCGAATGCATCTCGAGTTTTGTTAAAACACTTATTTTATTTTTTTAAGTTTAGTTTGGAGATGTATCTTCTTATCCACTTTATCAATGCATTTCTATTTTAACATTTTAGGGACAAATTTGAAAGTACATTTTTGAATTTGTGAAATGGGAATTTGAAAACATGCAAAGGTTTGCCTTGTCACCTACAATTTTGAAAGTAAATTTTTGAATTCTTCAAACATAATCTTTAATAAAATAGAACTATACATGCTTTTTTTCCATTCTCAATCAAATTTTGCACTCTAAAATTTCATTCTTGTGTTTCATCACATCAAAAGGAGCAAAAGAAATTGAAATTTAAGGTTAAGATCATTTATTTCATTCTTCATTATTCACATCAATTTAATTTTTGAGCTGAAAAAATTACATTGCGTTTGAAAATTCACTTTTGGATTCTAGGCGAGTTCCTACGGAAGTGCGTTTTCGAAATAGTTCAGTATTTGTTTCATCCTATTTTTAAATATTTTATATTATTGTTTGCCTTAGATATAGTGCACTCTGATGTTTTTCTTAGACCTATTGTGTCTACGGATATCAAATGTGTTCATGTCAAGGAGGTATATGTTGGCAACTAATTTATAAATGGACAAGAGTTTGAGTTTCATATCACATGCTTCAATAGATTCACACGGAAGCATCCAAATTGAGGTTTGATATTGTAATTGGAAGGTCCGATAATGGTTCAAATAGAAGACTTGTATTTGCAACAATGAGATGCGAAAGAAATGAGAAGTACAACTCCTCTTCGAACGTTCAAAGGAGATAACACTAGTTTGAGAAAAAGTGAGTGTTCCTTTAAGTTGTGTGGTTATCTTTTGACAAATAACAAATGGATATTTAATGTGATTTGTGGTTTACATAACCATGACATGTGTGATAAGTTAGCTGGCAATCTCATGAGAAGGAAATTGTTTTGAACATGACATGAAATATGGTCCAACTGAAAAATATACTTACAACTTAAAAATGTTTAAGACCCGGAAACATCTCAAATATCAAGTAAATATACAATATTTGTGTTCTTAACAAGGCATTAAGGGGAGATAAAACTGAAATGCAACAATTGTTGAAAGTTTTGGATGATAACAATTATGTATCTTAGTACAAAACGTGCTTGGATTGAGTAACCGTTCGAGATATATTTTGGACTCATCCCGATTCCGTAAAATTGTTCAACATGTTTCCTACTATACTCATCACTGATACAACATATAAGACAAACTGTACAAGCTTCCACTATTGGACATTGTTGGTGTTACTTATACTGAGAAGACTTATTCTTTCCTATTTACATTTCTGGAGATAAAAAAAAAGAGGAAAACGTTACTTGGGCTTTAAAAGTGTGTCGTACGATGTTGAAGGACAAAAAAGACACGTCGAAAGTCATTATCAAAGATCGCGATACCGCATTGATGAATTCGGTTGTAAAAGTGTTTTCTACTTCATACACATTACTTTGTAGGTATCACATCACAACGAATGTGTAAAGTCGATTTAAACCTAAGGTAGGAACCACACAAATTAACGGTGAAGACACAATGGTTGGCAAAGCTACGTTATAATAAATTCTTCCACGAAAGAATTATATGCCAATGTTGTTATACATTTCAGAAAGGTGTGTGACGTAGGGCTGGAAATGAGTCGAGTCGAGTCGAACTCACCTCAGCTCGGCTTGACTCGTTAAGAGTTGTTCGAATTCGAGTTCGAGTTTGACACGAACTTTTTTTTAAGCTCAAACTCGACTCGTTGTAAGTTCACGAACAGTTCGGTTCAACTCGTTAGGTTCATCTCATTAGGTTCAGCTCACATGGTTCACGAACTTAAAAACTATTTTTTTTAAATATATATTTTTTAGTATATTTGACATTTTAAATAAATAAATATATTTTAAATAAAATATTAAAATAAAATAAAAGTTATCATATTGAAATTTAACTTTATCTTCGAAATCTACTAATTCAAAACCTACACAACTTTCAAGAGATACATTTGAGAGTCTAATTCAAAAACTACTAAATTGAAGATTAAATTTGTCTAAGATTTGAAGTAAATATTTAAACCTAATCTTAAAGACAATATAATTCTTTTCATATGTAATCGAGTTGACTCATGAACCTAACGAGTCGAACTATGTATAGTTCAAGTTCAGCTCATTTAGTTAACGAACTTAATTTTTCGCTCATACTCAACTCATTTGGTTCATGAACCTAGTTCAACGATTTAATTGTCGAGTCGAATTCCGAACTATCTTCGAGTTGGTTTGGTTCATTGCCAGCCTTATGTGTGAGAAATATCTAGATTTGTTGAAATATGTTGAAAGTACAATTCTAGAGCAGGTGAAAGAGAAAATTATTTGTGCTTGAACCGATCAGGTTGAACACCTTTGAAATACAACAACCACTACTACAAAATATACCTTTGGTAACACTAAATTACAACGGTATGATAGTAATACCTTATTTTTGGACGCATTTTGTTTTTTTATATTTATGAAAAGACATTGCATTATGGTCAAAACAATCAATCATGATTATACATTTATGGAGTGATAGGGTTCGAATCACAGCTCCAACAATTTTTCACTATTTCGTTACAATGAGTGTTGTCCTTAATATATATATATATATATATATATATATATATATATATATATATATATATATATATATATATATATATATATATATATATATATATATATATATATATATTAAATTGGGGGCAGCTTCCCCCACTTGTTTAATATTTTATTTAATAAATGTTCAATAATTCTATTTTGATACCATTATATATTAATTATTATCCCCGTTAAATTTGATGTATTGCAATTATTGATTATTTTGTTGAACAAAATATTAAAAGTATATAGTAATTTTTATTAATTCTTTTGTTCAACAAAATATTAAATATTATTTTTAAAGATAATAATAAGTTTTAAAGTGATTTTTATAAAAAAAAATATTTAAGTTAGCTCTCGCTTCTTAATAGTATCACCGTATCTCTCATAACAAAATTTTATCACACATTTTCTCTCTTCTTCTTCGTCATTAGCTTTCCTATTCTACAATATAACCCCATTTTTGCTCTTCATGTCTAAAGGTATTCTTCTTCTTCCTTATTCTCTCATTTTTGTGTATGTTGTTGTTATATTTCACATGATTTTCACATGATTTTTTCTTGTACAAGAGTTTATGGGTTTTGTTGTTGTTGTTGTTGTTGTTGTTGTTGTTGTTGTTGTATGTTTCACATGATTTTCATATTATTTACTTCAAATTCACATGTTTTGTTGTTAGTTTAGATATGCTTTAGGTTTGAACATGCTTTAGGTTTAGGTTTAGAAACATGGTTTTTCTTCTTGTTCAGATTTCAGATCTTTCTCTCAGATTTCAAATCTTTCTCTCAAATTTCGGATCCTTCTTTCAATATGAATAGTGAGAGCAATCTTGTCCAAGATATTGAGGCTTCGAAGAAGGTTATTGGTATGCTGGAGTTATGGTCAAACAAAGTCAAGGAAGCTGAAGCTGTTAGGGACCACATTAATGTTGTTGAACCGTCTGGTGAAACATGCTATAAGAAGATTCTTATTAAGAATCTTAACCCTGCAAAGATAAGGAAGGTAAAGGCTATTGTGAAAGACTCGATGAATATGAATGCAACCAACTCTGAATTAGATGAAGACCTTAAGAACTTCACAAATTCAACTAGGCTTGAAGATTGAAGATATTTTTATGTTTTTCATGATTTATTATTGGTTGTTGTTGTTGACAAATAATTTTCCATATTCTCTCTTATTCGTGTATGTTGTTGTTATGTTGATTCTATTATTATGTATATTGATAAATTTTTATTACAATATACTACTAATTTATGTTAACATGCTGTTTTTTTCGTGGTGTTTGTAAGATTAAAATTGATTTGTCTTGCTATGAAGAAAAAATACAAGAGAGGATAAAAATGAAGTGAAAGATGCAAACTTGTATGATAGACCTAGAATGACATCAATTTAAATTTAACACAAGTTTGCAACTTTCTTGTCATTTCATCCCTGTTTCATTTTACAAGTTTGCATGCTATGGGTGTGGTTCACATGATGGTTTGTCTTGATTTTCCAGAAATGATTAGTTATCAAGTTCTCTCAATCTATGTTAATTAATTGATTTTTTTTGTTGATAAATGTTGTTAGCGGGTTTGTTATATCATATATGATTGCTTGTTTCACTAACCCCTCGTAGAACTTGCATTCATTTAAATAGATTTTTGAGATAATAATCATAAAAATTAAATTATTCTTGAAAAACAACTTAAACGGTCCAATGTTTTTTGAATTTCATGTATCTTGTAATTCATGATTTTCTCATTAACCCGTATAATTTGATTCAATCCCATATTCTTCAAAGTAATGATGATGAATGGATGCCAAATGTTAAAACACAAGAATAACATTGCTGAGATTCGAGCCCATGACCTGTAAATTATTTCACAATGGTTGTTTTCTTTATTCGTTATTATAAGTACCATGATACCTAACTTATAACTACGGTCACTTGTTCGTTGTGGAAACCAACATACATACAATCACACATTACCTGACAACAGACGTAGAACTGTCATTATATGTGTTTCGTAACTGCCATTATATGTGTTATCTGTAGTAGTGAACTAACCAAGTTGAGTATGCCCATGCTACATTAAAGAATTGGTTGGGAAATAGTAAGTGTGATTTGTGTTGAGATTGAGACTCTGTGAACCAAATGATCCAAAATAATCATAATGAGATACATACATCATTTGGTCACGGTATCACAATGTTGGAACACATATTCAAAGACCACAATCTCTATTCTCAGTTGGTTGATAACATATCTCGAGCAAGGCTGTAGTTTATTTTTTGCAAAGTCAAACGAGTTGAGAATGTAGGTTCCGATGGTTCAAAGTGTGGTTGAACACTTAGTAAAATATATGGTCTCCCATGTGCTTGTATAATTTCTAAGAAGGTGAAATATGATAGCCCAATACGAATGTATGAGGTTTGTAGTCAGTGGAAAAGGCTCAGGTTTGATGATGATGGTATTATGAAGGACAGTAAATCAAGCATCTCTATCTTGACCGTATGGGAAGTGATACAAGAGAATTTTTTTTAAAGCCGATGATAATATGAAACTCCACATCAAAGATAAATTGAGGAAGATCACTTATCCAGAAACCATTAATTTGAAACCCCCGTCTCAACCGATAAAAGAAAAAGGTGCTCATCAGAAGGTTAAACCAAAAAAGACAAATTAACGACACAAACTCCTTTGTATTTTGAACATGTTAACATACTTTTTTCGGATTCTCCAACTTCAAAATCTCAAAAAAAGTGTTTTCAAAGGAGCCCACATTTGCAAACCACCTCTGTTGCACCCCAAATTTTGACCCCTTAGATTCTCATCATCATTTTAGAAGCATGCTCATGAATCATCCAACCTTAACCCAGTGCAAGTCTCTCTTTGTCAAGTTACAGATGAATCAGGGTTTAGTACAGTCAAATCGAAGCTTCAGGGTTTATGATCAATCAAAGTTTTAGGCTTATTCAATCATGAAACAAGGTCAAGGGTATCATATGATTTCAATTGAGAATCCAATTTGAAGTTGTCACTCCAGAATCAAGAACAGTGCAGTCTAGGAGCCCCGATTAGGGTTTTTGACCGGTAAAAGTCAACTGTAGTTTGACTTTGGTATTGGAAGGTGTTTTAATGGTGGGATCATGTTCCATGAAGTTAATATAGCTTAATAAAGTTCATTCAATAAGTGTCAAAGTCTCAGGAGGTCCAGAGTGTCAACAAGCGACTCGGTAGTCACCGATCGATCGTACGGTTGACCGAAAAGTCAACTCTTCAAATTTAAGGAATTGGACTTCAAAGTGTGAATAAAAAATGTTCCTTATGTCATATTTCACTTGCCTATCAATTTTCATGACCATTGGATCAAGGATGAGGAAGTAATCGAAAAATCGGGAAATTAGGGTTTTGAAAGGGGCTAAACCATAACTCCTTAACCACACATCCAAATGAAGTGGTTCAAAGCTCATTGAAAAGCTTTTGAAAAATCCTACAAAAGTCCCTAAGTGGTCCATGATCAGAAAATGCATAGATTTGGAGTTATGACCAAATTCATTTTGAGAAGGGAAAAAGACTTAGAAAAATTTCACTTTTAAGCTCATTTTTTAGCAACTTTGAGAGGTTTTTTGGCCAAGATCCTTTGAGAATTTGAAACTCATGAAAACATGAATGTTTTATATCTATTTGAGGGCTTTCTAAAAATTACTAGAACATCTCAATAGCATTTGTGAGCTGAGAGTTATGGATTGGGCAAGATGGTGTTTTCATACTTGAGTCCCACATTGGTGATTTTTCATAAGTTCATCCTTTGGTCACTTGGATCATTTCTCAGCCTCTGAATCTTATTATTTCTGATATTTGGATTTTTTGAAGCATTGAAATGTGCAGAATTATGCAGAGAATTGAAATTGGAAGCTTTGACAAGTTGGCTTGCAAGTTGCCTTACAACTTGCATTAAAAAATTATAAACAAGCAAGAGGTGGAAAGTAAAGTTCTGCAAACAACCATCAACCTACACTCTCTAGCCTGACTTTAGACACTCTAAACTCATCATGTTTCTTGACTTCAAGCTTACCTCCAAGCCAAGAAAACTCTTTTGGGAGGTTGGATCCAAAAAAGCAACTTTTCCCTCTTAGGAGGGAAATCTCCAAATCTGCCCACTACCCCCATTTGCCTATAAATAGAGGCACTCCCCACCTCATACCACACACAATAACTCCTCTAAAAACCAGAGAAGTTGAAAGCTCACTCTTTTCCACTCTTTGATTCATTTTCACCAAAATCTCAAAATCCACCAAACCATAAAAATCTGTCTTGACAGTCCAACTGCCAAAACCATTTCCCCATACTCAAACTCACCAAACATCATCCCCACAATCCATAAATATGATATAGAAGGTGTTCCAACCATTGAACCTTTCAAAAACCTCATTCTCCAAAAAGTCAACTTCCATACCAAGATACTTTGACCACAATGCACAAAATCAGTCAAAACATGTTCTAGACATTCTCTTGATGTTCTAACCATTCAAACACCTCACATATATCCTATCTCAACCGTCCAAAGCATTGAGAATCATTGGTGAGGTCTATTTCTCAAACTGTCACAAGATTGGTATTTTGCTTCAAAAGGAAGAAAAGTTCAAAGCAAGGAGGTGATTGAAGATTCTCTGGTTTTCTTGTTCCTTTTGCTTGCTTTAAGTTGTCTACAAGAGGTATGTGCATTGAATTCATCTCATTCATCATTATACCATAAGGATAATTTTGAGGTTTTTGACATAAAACTTGCTTTGCTATTGTTTTTGGGTTCACATACCAAACTTTGCCTTGATGGTTTTGTACCTGATTTTTGAGTATGATCATGTTTAGTATGATGTTTAGGACATGTGTGGATGATTTGTTCAACTCATTTCTATCTGTTTTGTTATCTCACCCCTAAATTGCATTTACAAGCCAAACATTCCATGAACCATACCAAAACCTGTTTTGTTTACATTATAACTGATTCTTGAGCATGAACACCCCTATTTCCATGAATATGAACTGTGTGTATGGCCTACCTGATGTAAATATGCTTTAAGCTTGATTTGAACATTTTTGATGCATTGCACATACCATGTTGCAACTTGAGTGACATTTTTTTCACTACAATCTGTTTGGAGCAAACTTTGGTGTTTTAAATCACTTGTCCACATGTATGAAAGGTGTGTGTATGTTTCATATGACCTGAACATGCTTGAAGCTGACCTTGAATTTTTCATGTACCTCTCAAAAATGCAAAACTGCAGCCCACACACCCTTCACTACCACAGACTGTTTTGGACCTCTATATGTGTTTGTTTTCTTTGGTTACCATGAATATGATGTGTAAGTATGATCCAATTAGGCTGATTAAGCTTAGAACCTAGTTTTGAACTTTTCATGTATGTACAAGGCATAATACCACAACTTGTATACCATTTTTCATCACAGACCTCTTTGAACTATTTTGTGTGTTTGAATTTGTTCAACAACATATATGTGAGCTGTTTGCATGACTTACTTGATCAATTTGTGCTTAACATAAGAACTGAACACCATCTTGCATTTCATCAAAACATCAATTTGCAATTTGAACCTCATTTTCTGTCACAGTCTATTTAGGCTAAATCTTTGTGTTCAAAATCATCCATCATCATGTTTACAATGTGTGTATGTGGCCTGTTGGATTTGAGTATGCATATAACTGAACTGAGCATCCTTCATGCATCACAAAATGCCAAATTTGCAACTCAGTCTTCATTCTTTGTAGCAGTCTATTTTTGGTTTCAAATTGTGTTCAAATTCATTCAATATCATGTATATGTGCTATGTGTGTGATTAATTGGATCAGAAAATGTTTGGAACTGAAGCTTCATCTCATCATGCCTCATATTCATGACAACTTGCAATTTGTGAACCATTTCTCATAGCGGTCTTTTTCCAACTTGTTTTGATGTTTGAATCCACTTAATATCATGTATATGTGATGTGTATATGTTTGAATTAATCTAAAAATGTTTTGAACTGAAATTAAATATGCTCATGCACTTCACAAGCACAAACCTACACTTGAAGCACCATTTTTCACACCAGTCCGTATTGAGTCATGTTTTGTGTTCATTTTCATCCAATACCATGTATATAATATGTATGTATGCCTAACTTGATTAATTTGTGCCTAGAATGAGAACTGCATCTTATCATGCATCATGTTCTTGTCCAATTTGCAACTTGAGCACCAATTCTTCCAACAGTTTGTTTTTAACTTCAAATTAAGTTTGAACACCCTTATTAACATATATTTGATGTGTGTATGTGATTGATTTTCCAAAACCATGCTTTGAAGCTGAACTGCATTTCTTCATGATTGCATAAAAAATGTCATTTTTGCAACTTACATGTCATATGTTATGCCAAGCTGTCTTGAATTGTTCTTCTGGCTTAAACTCATTCATTATCATTGTTGTGGTGTGTGTGCATAAATACATTGATTTAAAACTGATTGGATTAGGAGTTACATATCAAAATGCATTCTAAACTTCAAAAGTGCAAGTGCTATCGGGTTTTGAAATATGAAAGGAATTTCAAAAAACTAAAAATTCCATCTTGTTCCTTGTTTACAAATACTCAACTTGCACTAGAATTTCACCTAAAACCATTGAGAATTGAGGAAGTTACACCTAAAATGCAAAACTGGTTTTATGTGCTCTTGACTTGCCCAACCTGCCTTGAAACTTACTCATATATTTTAATGGGGTGGCATTTACAAACGGATGTATAGCCACCCCAGTGGTAAGCACACTTGCCAAAACGTGCCTTGTACCAAATGAACCTGGGTTCGACCCCTGAAGAGGGCAACCCTTTTATTATTTTTCACCATTTTTCATCAAAACTTCAAAAAATCATATCTCACTCATTTTTAATCATTTTGCATCCATTCTTTTTGCATTGTGTTTGTTTTTATGTCTATTTTTATGTAGTATTTTAAAATTCCATGTTTACCCAATTTTTCATCCCTTTTAACCACTTGCAAGTTAAGTATGTTTTGTGATCTTTTTTCACGTATGCAGATGAATTCTTTCTTGTTATACTTGTGATTGCTTGTGATATTTGTTTACATTCATATCCTTAAATGTTAGTCAACATGCTAGGATTTTATTTTTGGTTGTTACCATGTTTATTTTGTCCCCTCTGAGGAATTTATTTGAGTTTGATCTGCTGTCGCAGTCCTTGCTTAATCAGTTGCTTTGATTGTCATCAATGCATATCTTGTGTTTATCTTTAACATGTTCACTTAATGGTTGTCACCATGATTTTATCTTCATCATACCTATTACTTTGTTAATTGTTTTCCTTTACCCAAGTGATGAAGCTTGTTAGCTCTCATCCCAGTTGCCTCCCCTCTCTCCTTCCAAAGGAAAAGTATTTCCATTGACCTTCATGTCATGGATAGCTCATTCACCATCCCTTGACTTTGTTAAGTCACTTTAACCTTAGTTTAGAAGCCATTAGAATTTTCTTTAATTCTAAGAAACCCACCTGTACTAGGAGTGTTCTTCAACTAGAACCCTAGGATAGAGTTATTCAACTCTATGTAAGAATCATTGTCATGATTTCTTATTTCTGCTTTTGAGTGTTATAATTTAGATTAGGGAGTTTTGTCAAACTCCACACAAACATCGCTATGTTTATTCCCCTATGAACTTGGATCATAATCAAGTGTTCTTCATCCCTTGTAAGGTGAACTACGATTGCTCTGATTCTATCCTAGTTAGGATACGTAGGCAGAAGACGCGACGTCTTTGCGAGCAAACTTAGTGTATATAACTTTAGGTTTCAACTTATACCTTTTCCTAATCCATAGCAAACATTCACCAATTTAGCAAACAAACAAAAGGTTCCTGTAGAGTACTACAGATGCTTAGGGTGCTAACACCTTCCCTAGGTATAATCAACCCCCGACCCCCGAATCTCTTAGCGTTGTTGTTACATCGCGAAAAGGGTTTTCTTTCTTTAGACCTTTCCTTTGGATAAAATAAAGTTCGGTTGTAAAAGAATTAAGATTCAAGTTAATTTAATAGCTTGATATTCAATTCATCGACGAGATGCCAATTTTTATGCACAAATACACTGAACAGGCCGTCAATGTTGAGGGTGACTGTAATTGTGATTTTTGAGCTATTTTTGCTTTGCTCGGTAAAGGAGAGAAGGATCATACATTTGTCCTCCAATAACTTAACAAAAAGTTGAAGGGACATACAGAATCATACACATGACTATACGAGAAATAATTTTTTTATGCTATTCATGAATCTCTTGTTCCTTGCATTAGAGGACCGACACGAGAGGAAAATGGATGTGCTTCCCTGAGATGTGCCATATTGTAGAAAATGCATATGAAAGAGTGTGTATTGATCTAACAATATATGGTTTCTCAGAAACATTTTTTCAATTGCGCACCGCCCCACCACAAAATCTAAATGATCATATTATGTGTATTGGGTAGCTTTCAAAACACAACACTTTGTTAAATTTTATTTGAAACCAGGATTTTCTATACCACTTACATCACCATAATGGAAATCTCATTCAATAAGGGAAACTGAAATTTGGACAAATTATTTTTTGGATAGAATGCAAGAATTCACCAAGTTTAACGAGATTGAAAGAGAAGCAAATAAACAAAAGACAAAGTGCAATCAGCCATACATATAAATTTAGACAGTGATACATGTTTCAATTCATTTTAGTTTTTATTCAACAATGTATATATGTGGTTAGACAAGCTTTGCATGTAATCTTGTATTAACATTAATGATGTCAACTATATACATATTCAAAGATTTTAGTATATGTTTGAGTTTTCAAATATTTCTCCATTTTTTATTCTAAAACAGGTTCTGTTTATGAAATTGGTTAGGTGTAAACAATGTTGGGTGGTTCCAAAAATGCATTTTCAGATTCACCCCAAATGTTAAAAAAATATGATCAAGGGTTTATTTGGAAATGTATTTTTGAACTCACCCTAATTTCACAAATTTCACACAACGAAATAGGGTGCCTTTGGAAGCACATCTCCGAAATATTTCCATGGGACAATATTGAATTTCAAAGATCCATATTAGCCTAAAACTTGTATAAATATGTGTCTCACATCTCATTTTTTTTTATTTTATAAAATCACATTACACCAGAATGAACATTAATTATCATATCAAACATGTATACTTCAATGTCACAAAGCCCTCAATTGAATTTATGGTTACAGAGTACACCCCTCTTGTAGATCTAAAATTCATACTGGAGATTTGAAGGGAAATTGCGATCTAAAACGCAACAAAAAATAAAAATGTTCCCTTTAGTGATCCTTATGAATGGTCATGATCAATGATAAAATGATTACCTCTTATGACAATGAAACCTTTGATTCTGAACTGAAGGAGGTATCACGAGCGATGTATGATGAATAACGCCTCTACTCAGTCCACACGAACAGATTCCTTCAGTCTTAGTTTTTAATATGTAGTTTAAAACATGTACCAAAATCATGTAATGTATGAAAATGATAGTAAATGTTGTTCATGACACTATAATGTTATAACAATAATGTACCAAAATCATATTCATTGATGTAATAAGGTTAACGATACACTTGTTCATGACACTGATAAGGCATAACAAGAAGAGGCATTATACTTGTTCATGACAGACACTAATAAGGCAATACACTTGTTCATGACAGACATTAATAATGCATAACAAAAAGAGAAATTGCATTGGTTTAAAACACAATATATTACATAACAGAAAGAAATATCATGACACAAAATACACATAGAACATCATCCTAGTCTTGAGTCAGCTGCGTTAGAATTGATGCTTGTGATGAAGATCATATTTTAATTTATGGATTTTTCTTTGACTTCTTATTCTTGTTTCCAATAGTCTTCTTGTTCTTGTGTCCAACAGGCTTCTTGTTCTTGTTGTGTCCCATGACTCCACACCTATGGCAAGTAACTGTTGCAAGTTTTCTTGGCAGCACATGTGGATTTCTAGGCTCATCATTGGTATTAATCCTAAGCCTTTTGGGGAAACCAATTTCCCTTCTCATCAAGGGTGGATTCACTACTAATTGTCCATTCAAAGGCCAAAGTTGTGGGCCATTTGCTGGGAAAATTATATGTGCATAAGTCTTTATAAAATTTACTTTCTTGCACACAGAAATAACACAATAGAAGATATAAATAACAGAAGTATAAAACATGGAAAGATAAATAAATAACAATAATTAATTTTCTTGTTATACCTATAATAATTATAGACATAATCCTATGGTTTTTTTTCTTGTTATGCCAAATACAAGTTATGGCATGGCTGTAGGGATGCTAGACAAGTCCTACTTCATGCATGCACAAGTTTCATTTTTGAGGTTTACACAATATGTTTCAATGCCATTTGTTACTATAAAACGGATAAGTCATCATCCCCATGCCATGTAGGTGACCAGCCCCTGCATATTTCTTGTTCTTCTCAAGTATCAATTGAATCCTTGAACAAATTTCTCCAGCATACTTAGACATCATCTCCTTATGAGTAGCAATACTCTTTGTCAGATAATGTTTAATCCTTTCTAATAAGGTGATTATAGGTTTGTCTCTGTGTTCTAAAACAATACTATTAAATGCTTCAGACATATTGTTCACCTACAAATCATACTTAGAAAAGGTCTTGAAGTGTGACCTGGTCCAGAATTCGGGAGGGACATCATTCATTTTCTTCCATCCAAACTCATTCAAAGTTTTAACTCTCAACATTGCCCTTTCCCAACCTGCAAGTGTTGTAGCACTTGCAACACTCCACATATATTATTTAAAATCCATGCCAGGGTACTTCTTTTTCCAATTTCCATATAGGTGCTTCACACATAGACTTTGCTCAACATTTTCACTAATAGCTTGAACTGATGGTAAACGTCCCTACAGTATAATACATAAACATGATTGAAAAATGTATAAATATGAAAGGACAATGCAATACATAAATATGAAAGGAAATTGTATGATCATCAATTAAACTAACTACTTGCCATACTTGGTTTCCAGGAATTTTACATAACCTCATATAGAATTTGCAGCCAACCATACACTTAACCACCATCCTTTTTCCATCCTTTTTCTTCAAGAAGACATTCTTCTTACTCTCTAGGACATATTCCTTTATAGTATCCCTTATTAACTCTTTACTATTAAAAACCATACCCAACTGGATTTTGATGACCTCGCCACTTTTGTAACTTGGAAAAGTCTCATACTCTTACTCATCCTCACTTTCAGCATGTGTATGCAATTGATCAGAATCCTCACCATGATTCTATTCAAACACAACTTGATATTTCTCACATTGGGCATGGAGTTTTAAGTTTCACCATATAAGACTGATGTCCAATCCAAGTCAATGGAATCTTCACTGAGATTAATGTCACTTTCAGAAGAACCTTCACTTCTGCCGCTATGCAAAAAATACAGTCGCCACCGAACTTTATTTATTCCAAAGGAAAGCGAGAATATCGATAAAACCCACAAAGAAGAGGAAAAGGTTTGGTTGTCACAACCAAGAACGGATTCAAAAGTCGGTTAGACAAAGGGAATGTATTATAAAATTTTCTGGCACATGCTACTCATGATGGAGATTCTGATGTCCCAACATCAGAGTACAATGTCAAGACAAATGTTATGACATCTTAAGTCTGATAGAACAATATTATCAATCTTTAGTTATGAATAAACTGTAAATTGTAGAATGATAAATAACACGGTTAATTGTTAATCCAGTTCGATGCAACTCACCTACATCTGAGGGCATCCAAGCTTGGAAGGAAAATTACTATGATAGTATTATTTCAAAGATAAACTCCCCCATTTAGAACTTATCTCATAATCCCTACCTTGTGCAAATTCTACCTAGAAATCGCCATCTAGATAAGAGATCCCCCTCTCACTTCCTAACAAGCAGTCATAATCCCAATGACCATGTCTCAAGAAACCAAAAAGAAAGATGTACCCTCTTTCAACTACAATACTAGGTCAAGATTCTTGACTAAGAACAATACTCGACTTTGTTTCAAAGCTTCAACCAAGAACAATACTCAACTCCTTTGATTAAAAGCTTTAGAGTGAAAACAAAATACAATAAAAAAAAATGTCTGCTACAATGTATCAATAGATACAAAGGGTGACTTACAAAGTCACACACAAGACACTCTCAAACCTAGCACTACAAAACCTCCCCTTATTTTACAAAAGTGAAATCCGTCGTTACAATAGGTTTAGGTCTTCTTTAAATAGACTTCAGACTTTGTGGGCTTGGGCTCTTGAAGCGCAATTCATCAGGAATTAGCTTAGAATCATAAACATAATATCATGCACCAAAATAGGAACAAAATACAAAGTTTCCTAAAAAGGCTTAAC
Organism: Lathyrus sativus; assembly: GCA_963859935.3. NCBI lineage: Eukaryota > Viridiplantae > Streptophyta > Magnoliopsida > Fabales > Fabaceae > Lathyrus > Lathyrus sativus. Next base: position 597,496,266 of record OZ012737.1, on the reverse strand, counting down.
GATCCTTTTTTAGAAAACTATCACAATCTTTCAAAACAGAAGTTCCTACAATATCCCTCTTTGAATAGCGTATACATGTGAATTAAAACACACTAAAAAATCTCATTGAAAATACCAAAATAGACATGCCTCAGTTATCTGGTATAACATGTCTTGGAACATGTCACAACATCATGTATAAGATAATGTCTGATTGTCATGGCAGAACATCATGTTCAACATCTTGCTAACAACATGATGTTTTACCAAAGTGCAGCAAATCTAAAGGTCACAAAACTTACAATCCCCTCATTGGAAAATTTTGGCTAAAACAACCTTTGAACAACAACTCTGGAGAAGAGAAAAAACTTGCAACTAGAAAAATATTAGAGATAAGGTGCAACTACATGTCATTAGAGGTTACAACTCCTTCAACCTCCAAAATCCAGTGATCAGATGTCAAGACATGTTGTCTGTCATCACATCTTCAAGTCAGCAACCTCAGATAGGTCCATTTCTCCCCCAATTACACATACCAAATACTCTCCCTGAAGGAGAAAACCTAAAGATTGATATTGCGATTCTTACAAAAGCAAGTATGTTTGGGCTTGAAAAGAAATTATACCTCCACCTTTACAAACTGGAACAATGTGATCAACATGCCATGCATTTCCTTCACTTGGATCTTTGGAAAGCCTCTCAAGCCCGCAGATAATCAGCTAGTGTTTCAAAAGAATGCTTCAAAAATAAGAAGATTTATTAACACTTTTGTATAGTCAATCTTTTTAAAAGGCTGTAATGTTACAAGTCCTTATTGTTATTTTCTAACATCATAAGAAAAATTGACTTTAGGTATTTCACATATTAAAAAAAATTAGAATTAAAGAATGCCTAAAATAGAAAAACGAAAATAAGATTTAAATAATAAAAAAATACAATTTTTTTGATTTGAAAATAATGCAAAAAGTTAGAATTAAAGGAATTCAAACTCATGACCCCTCACTCTCACAATTTCTTACACATGTTCTCTTACCAATTGTTCTATTTCACTCATTGGAAATAAAGTGGTACTAGAAAACATATGAAGGGTGGACATAATTTGGGGTACGACAAACAATATGGGTTTTTTGGCTTGAAACAATGTGTTTTTCGAGGTTTGCAGTGATGGGGATGAAAGTAATTATATTGGTGAAGATAATAAAGGAGATGATGATAGTGAAAACTTAAATATGAGCGATGATGATCTTTAGCTTTAGTTACGTTGACTTTTATATTTATTTTAGATAAAGTATATGATTTTCTTATGTTGTGGACAATTTTAAAGTTTGACTCTGGATGAGAGTAATGTAATGGTTTACTTTAATCTTGAGGGGTTCATAAAGGATAATTGTAGAAATTAGAGACTATATTAGAAACTAGAGACTATATTGGGTAAAAATGCAAGGCCACAACAACTTTATGAAAAATCATGACCAAGGTGTATGCACAAATGGCCAATTGGAATCTCTTAAGCTTGTTGTGCACATAAGACCTTTGTCCATTGAAAACGGTTAGGGTATATTGAAAAATCAACACTAAATATTGCAATGCGAAGGAAGATGTGAGTATACAATATGTGAAATACCTAAAGTCAATTTTGGTATGATGTTAGAAAATAACAATAAAGACTTGTAACATTACAACCTTTTAAAAAGAATGACTATACAAAAGTGTTAATAAATTTTCTTATTTCTGAAGCATTTTTTTGAAACACTAGTTGATTATATGCAGGCTTGAGAGGCTTGCCAAAGATCCAAGTAAAGGAAATGCATGGCATGTTGATCACATTGTTCCAGTTTGTAAAGGTAGAGGTGTAATTTATTTTGAAGCCCAATCCTACTTGCTTTAAAGGAGGCCAAGTGTGGTTGGGCTTTATGGAGGTGGCAAGTATGATTGAGCTTCTGCTTTTTTTGTTTGTTTTACTAGACTTCATGCTATGTCAGATGAATGATATGCATGAGCAAATTGACATGATTAATGCATTGTGATGATCTATGTAATGGTTTCAAAGGTTCAAAAAGTTCCCCTAAGGTGGGTCATGTATGGTTGAAACAGGGAAGTATATTACTTGGCTACAAGAATTTTTTTTGAAAAGTCATGGGATGTGCTTACCATGACTTTCTGACATTCGTCTTAAACTTAGCATTTTATTATACACGATAGAACTTGCTTGAGCAGCGTTGAAAGTATGGAGAAGAAATGCCTCTCTATAGCCACTCTTGCTCTAGTTTGTAGGATCTTTGAAGGAATTTTCCTTGAAAGAAAATCTGGAACATTTGTACCATAATGACTTGAGTTGCTTTGCCCCAGTATTTTGAACCTTGGAGTAGTGCCCCTAATTAACTGATTCTTAGAGAGATTTGTCGAATCTCGATGTGATTGTCCCAGATTGATAGAATCTTGAAGCGACTTTTTTTTTTTTGCTCAACGGAGTTTTCAGGAATTTTCCCCCTTGGTGTGATCATTTAAAGTGACGTGCCTATGCTCAACGGAGCCCTTAGACATTTTTCCCTTAGTATGATCAAACTTTTCAATTGATACTCATTAAGGAAACTTTCTTGATGTCAAGTGCTTATTCGCGAATAAAATTGTTCACTTTGAAGATGATAATTCTAATGTCATGCTTATGCTAGTTTTGAAATCCAAGTTATTTTCAATGAAAAATGATGTTGTACTATTCAATTTTCACTAGTCAAAAAATGTCATTTCGATACCAACAAAAATGATAAGAAAATCTTTAGAAGTTATTTTTAACGCGATCTTGCTGTTGTATGCTTTCGAATTAAACCATGCTTCAATTAGGTCTTTTGAATGTTGTAACATGGCCTGATTCACAGTTTTTGAATAAAAGGATTTAAGACTCAAAATTTTATTTTAACCCACACGTTCTCCTTGATGTTATCCAGTCCTACGTTCAGTTAGTTTAACATAAGTGTTCATTTTTCAAAAGGATTTTGAATAGTACAAGTGATGGTTAAGGAACCAATGAGGTTTTGGAGTGACAATCACCCATTATTTGTAGTCACACAAATCTGTTCTTGTTGAGGATACTTTTCTTTTGATCCTTTCTTTTTCTTTTTCGTTTTTTTTGCTTTTCCTAATTTTTGTCTGGACTGATTTTTTAAATTTGCAGTCCACCAGAATGTCCTAAATAACTCATTACACTAAATATAAAGATAAAGATAATAAAAAATAACATTTAATTTCATTGATTGATTATCTAAATAACTCATTATATTTAATATATAAAACTCAAAATGTATCATTACTATCCATGTGATGTGATACAATGTTAAGTATTAAAAAAGTTCTAAAATATAATATTAACTAATATATTAAAATACTAATTAAATATATAACTAATAATTATTAAAAATTCTCTATCATAGATCATATGATCTTTATCTCCACAAAACAAATATATATGATGTGGGAAGATACATCTTAAGCTGGATTGCACCTAATTTATTAGGTATTTAAAGTCATGAACCAAGTAACATAATTGCATATAGCTGAATTTTTTTTCTGAATATAGTGAAATAATCAAGATATGTAGGATCAAACAGAGACTAGTGTGCGTAAAGTTACTTATTACAGGCTTCTCCTTTTTCTGAGTTTGAAGTTAATTTGTATCTTATGTTTTTAGTAACCTCAATAATGCATGATGTATGGGGTTTTTAGTTGGAAATTAAATGTATTTGAAGCTTATTCATCATTGTAGATTTTTTTGGTAAAAATATATATAGTATGTTGATTTCTTTTATCAAGTTTAATAATTGGAATGCCGTGGTTACAATTAACAATTGAGTTGTCTTAACGTCATAAATATTTATGTAAATTTTAATAATGCATACACACTACCATGTGAAAGTGTAACAAAATAATACAGTAATTATCATGTCCCATTTTGTCCATTGTGAAGTCTTTAATTCCTTATTTGAGACAAAAAGAATAAAGGACACACACATTATATATCAACCTGACACATGAAGCCCCTCACATAAATGAGAACGTGTCTACATAGCTAGAAGACAAAAAATACGTATAGTGTACGTATGAAAGCTAGGGTTATGATGTCGAGTTTTCATCATATGTTGAAGGATAGGAGAGATACAATGCATAGATTATAGTGGCCTGACTTGATTGACATAAGTTGTTGATTTTATTAAGTTTGTATTAGTTGGCAAAAATGACAATATATCCCACAAGTTATATTCTTCATTGTGCATAAGTCAGTAATCTATTATTAATCATTAATGACAAATTACTATTTTTAGCAACTTCTCCTACTTATTCTCCATCCCATTGTTTCTCCCATTTGCAGCAATAGTTATGCCTACAAACTGTGCATCAATTACTCTTAAAAAAAAATCAAATGATTTAGCTCAAATAATAATTGGTATGAGATTCACCTAAAGTTGAATTAGTCTGATTGTTCTAAAACTTGGTATCGACTCCGTCACTTATTATAATGTGTAGGGTTTGTTTAAATTTATAGGTTTTTTTTACACAAGTGTCCCATTCTGAAATCAAATATATCTTTATGTCTTACTTTAAAAAAAAATGATAGAAGTGTCCCACATGTAATACATACTCGTCCAATGAGTTGGCGAGTGTGTGATGATTTTTTTGCCGTGCATGTGCTCGTCCAATGAGTGGACGAGCAAGTGAAGGGGGTGTAATTTTTTTTTAAAACTTGTTTTATTTATTTACTGAATTATTTAATAATTTTAAATAAATACTAATTAAAATATTAATTATAAAATACTAATAATTTTTTTATTTATTTTATTTAATTATATTACTTTTAATTTAATTATATATTATGTTATATTAAATTAATTTAATTATGTATTATGTTATATTAAATTAAGTTAACTATATATTATGTTATGTTAAATTAATTTAATTATGTATTTTGTTATATTAAATTAATTTAATTATGTATTATGTTATATTAAATTAATTTAATTATATTATGTTATATTAAATTAATTGAATTATGTATTATATTATATTAAATTAATTTAATTATATATTATGTTATATTAAATTAATTTAATTATATTATGTTATATTAAATGGAAAAATAATGTGAATGTATATAATTTTTCTTTCTGTCATGTATTAAAAAATAATGATTGATGTTCGTACATGGAGGTGTGAAATTTATACAGAGTCTCGGTCATTGAATGACCGAGCTAAATGTAACTTTTTTTTTTAATAAATAGACGTATTGCGCATCAGCATATATCATTCGTGTCCAGTGACCGTGTTATAAAAATGTCTGTTCGAGCTCTTGTTTTCTATGGACAAGAAAAAAAATAAGTGTTTACCTAGATCCGCAGTGGAATTTCAGAACCGTGGTTGCAACAATTAACACGGAGTTTCGACAGTTGGGCGGTCGTCGCATGGCAGTGAGAAAAATGGAGTATCGTTGTCCGTATATAACGCCGACGGATGCTAGCCCGGAGGGTACGTACATGTATTACTTAGATCGTATAGAAAATGATGAAGATGTCTATTGCATATTTTCAGCACATAGTGGCGAAGTTAACAGAGGAGTCACAGATCCACTTGTGTTGGTTGTTGTTGTTGGTTAGCGTGAATGTTAGCTTCCTGAGTTTTATTTTTAACTTTATGGTTGTAATTTGCTAGTATTGTTGTAATTTGAAAGTTGTCTTGAATTAAAAATAAATGTTGGATCACATACAAAACTAGTGCGAGCAAAATATATAAAATTATCTATGTGGTCGGTTTGACGGACCGACAACATTAGGACATTTTCTACGCATATGACCTATTTCTCTGCAAATCCCACACCTTTTTTCTTTTTCAGCGTCGTCCATCTCAGTTCTAATTCTACTACTAGTTGGACGTCCCTTTTTCTTTGTTCTCATGGAATCGTCGTGGCATAGAGTAAAACCTTCATATTTTGGCCAGTTCTCCTCGTGCGGTAGTCTCAAGAAGCTTTCTTTGTAGACTTTGAATACGTTGAGTCCTGTGAAGACCTCTGGAATGTGAATTGTGTAGTCTTGTTGTATGCTAGAACATGTCGCGATCACGTGGGAGCAAGGCAAGTGAAATGCTTGAAATTTTCCACAGTCACACGAACGATTCCTCAGGTCAATGCTGTAAGTACCCGTTGGACGACCATCGTGTTGATTAATTTTTTTCTGCACCATGAAACATAATCTTTCGCGATCAAATTGCATGACATTGTGTGTGTTAGCCTTGACTACCTCATCAGCCATTCCCTAGTTAGAACCATCTGTGAAAACTTTCCCTGTAGATAGAATTTTGGTCCATTTGTGTCCTCGTTTACCAAAGAGTGAAACCATTCGATAATATGTATACTGGACCAAAGCAGTGATTGGAAGATTTCTGGTTACCTTTAGTACAGAGTTTATGGCCTCTGTCAAGTTAGATGTCATATGTCCCCAACATTGCCCTCCGTCAAATGCTCTAGCCCACTTTTCCCTAGGAATGTTGTCTATCTAACTTGAAGCCTCAATGTTTGTTCTTCTGATTTCTCCGCGATAGTAGTTAAATGTAGCCTCTGTCATGCGTAACCTGTAAAAGAAACTATGTGAAAACATAATAAAAGTGTGATACAAAACTTGAGATAAGTGAAATGTGTTTTGTTACCCATATTAACAAGCTTTTTGCGTAGATCCTTGTCCTTAATCTCGCGCATGAAGTTCTGAGCAATGTGTCTAATGCAGTAGATATGTGAAGATGGTGGATGTTGTCATCCGTTTTTGAGATTGTTATATGCACTCTTTATCGATTCATGTCTATCAAAGATTAGGCACAAATTAGGTTGTGGTGTCACGTGTAATCTCAGGTTCTTAGAAAAAAGCTCCATGCTTCCTTTGTTTCACCTTCGACCAATGCGAATGCTATTGAGAAAATATTTGCGTTACAATCCTGTGCCACCGCCATCAACAGAGTTCCTCTATACTTGCCATACAACCAAGTTCCGTCTACTTGCACAATGGGCTTACAATAGGCGAAGCCATGTATACACGGACGAAATGCCCAAAACAGATGATGGAATATTCGTTTTCCAGAGATTTAGGAACCATCATTTGAAATTGCAGGCAGGGTTTGCAAATCTATAATGGTCCATGGAAGGAAGGTTTTCATTACCAGTATCCACTGTGGCAAGTCATTGTAAGATGTTTCCCAATTGCCATATAGCGACTCTATGGCCTTGCACTTAGCGATCCATGCTTTCCTGTAAGATATTATGTACCTGTATTTTTCAAGAATATGGGCAATGATCACCTTTACCTTAAGTGAGGCGCCTCGGTTGACAAGTTCTCTGATACTATGGCTAACCATTTCTGAACTGAGCTTCCTATGGTCTTGTGTCGTAGACGTCGTAGTGCATGTGTGAGACCCAAACAGCTTACCGATCATCCATTTTGAGTTCCTTTTTCTCAAGGAAGCTCTGCACTTGAAACTGCAGTCTTGTTTCTTACACTTAATTACATATCGTTCACTGTCAGATTGATAAACCCAATAGTCAACATTGTTGTTATGTGCCAATGTTGCAGAGCGAGGATGCAAGCTTCCTTGTTTTCAAACTCCATCCCAATCTCTATTTCTTCACCTATATGGTTTGGAGTGACACTTCCAAACACGGAGGTTGTCTCATCTTGTTCGAAACATATATTTTGCATATGTGCAGGTTAGTTGTACAAACTTATGGGTTGTGCGCAAATCAGCTGCGTAGACGCGACAACTATATCTTCATTGTCTTCGTCATTGCTGTCACCAAAAATATCTTGCATCCTGACCTCCTGAAGATCGTCATCGCTTGCTTCGCCGACCTCTTCATTTGGTATGAAAGGTAGATTGTTTTGTGTTGGTTCGTCGTCGGATGTTTGGCTCATTCCATACCAGTGTGACTGTGTCTCTTGTGTTGGAAATGTTTTGGGATTGTCTAGTAGTCGGATATACAACTCAATTGTAGGTAACTGACCAAACATCATGTGGCACCGAAACATCGCCTCCACGTCTTCGTCGTTCCTGATCGGCGTCATTATGTAAAAAATTGTACAGTTGTCTTCGTTAAGTATAAGATGACGATAAATTATCTCCTCAACGCACCGTGCTAATTTTTTTTCCATTCTATCTTTGAAATGGAAAAAAAATCAGAATTGACATGAATTTTGAAGGCGTAGGTATCAGTGTTGCTGAATGAGAAGCCAACAATGCTATTCGTTGAAACAACACCATTGAAGTGGCACGTGAAGATTATATTTCTGAGACATTTTGGAGTGTAAAATATATGTTCTTCTTAGTGAAATTTGGAGGTATGATACAAATAATAGGATACACACAATTATATAAGACATGCATAAAATGAAGAGTGGAAAAATGGCCTTTTGAGCTCTCCCACTCAAAGGGCTAGCATGCTCACGTGTAGGCCTGACGAGCACACTCTTGTGCTTTGTGAATTCGTTCACTCAATGGACGAGTGTGTGATGCTTGCTGAAAAAATTGTCTTGCATGCACAAGACATGGTGTAAGACCTATTCTATTTAGCCTTGCATGCATGCAAATGTGTAAGACCTAATATATATTACCAAGGCCATGCAATTGTCACTTCATGCAGTCACATTTACACTACCAAGTTTCTATAAATTCGGATTTAACACAACCAAATTTCTACACACAATTTTAACATCAACTACTCTCTTGCATTTCTAAACACAAAGCATTAAAACATCAACTACTCTCTTGCATTTCTTACAAATTCCTAATACTCAATCAAAATGGCATTGTTGTGGATGGGCGATGAACACCGTGGAACACAACAAAATATTCAAGTTAGTGTAAGTTTTTCTCTATTCGAGTGCATTCAAAAATAATGCCTATAGTTGCTTGGTTAAATATTATTTCATATAAAAAATAATGATTACATTTTGTTGGTTCAATATCTTTGCAGACTAATGCCCCAAGGTTTAGAGTGCATTCTCATGCTCCCATTCAAGCGAGTGCGAGAATAATGGAGTATCTAAAAATAGCAGGTTTTGCTCAGATATCAAAAACAAATAGTCTCAAAATCGACTCAAGCTTAGTTGTGGCTCTGTTGGAGAAATGGAAACCAGAGAGGCACACTTTTCACTTCCCAACAGGTGAATGCACAATAACGCTTGAAGATGCGAATATGTTACTTGGTCTCTAGTTGATGGAAAAGCTATCAACGATCCTACCGAAGTAACAAATGATGTTTACATGGAAAGCTTGGGGGTGGAACCTACAAAAGCGGATAAAAACAGAGGTTCTGTTAGGATCACCTAGCTAGAAAATTTATATGAAAATTTTAAAAAATAACTCTGCTCCCACACAACAAGAAATTGTGTTACAAGCTAAAGTTTATATTTTACTTGTAATCGCCACTATTTTGTTTCCCGACAAGAGTCAAAATCTATTGCATTCTTCCTGGATTCCTTTCGTAGGGGATCTTGAAAAATGCGGCACCTTTAGTTGGGGTTCTGCATGTCTTGTAAAACTGTATAGGAAAATGTGCAAGGCAGCAGTAAAGGATGTTAGGAGCATGAGTGATTGTGTTCTTCTACTGACTTCTTGGGCATTCACACGTATACCATTGTTTGCTCCTGTTAGTACAATGCAACCTTCATATCCATACGCACAAAGGTATTTCTATATTAAAAACCCATATATATCCATATATATATATATATATATATATATATATATATATATATATATATATATATATATATATATATATATATATATATTATTCAACTATGCCTAACAATATTATATATTTTTTTGTTTATGCAAGATGGGCGCAAAGACGGATGAATTACGAGGCTAATCCTCGTTTTCGTCTACAAGGATATCGAAATGCATTGGACCATATGCAAGAAAAAGATGTAAGTTTGAGACCATAGAACATAGTTGTTGGTTATACTCCTTAATGGTATCATAATTTTCTTTTTTATGTGGCAGTTTATATGGAGGCCGTACATTCAATATCCGGTGCCCAATCTTAGAGATAACCAAATCTGGAGTGCTACAACTTTTCTTATTTGTTTCTATACCGTTGAAATGCATCAAACGGATAAGGTAAAACTCCAGTTTGGATTTGAACAACAAATCCCTCCCCCGTCAAGGTGTCTAAGGGAACACCACACAATGACAATGAGAAAAGCCCAAAAAGTTCATTGGCGAGAGTTAAACAAGGAGGAGGTGAGAGAATGGAAACATATAAGACATGTGATTTTGCAGGGGGACGCTGTGTTTGGTGAATGCAAGCCAAACCAAGAGTATTTAACTTGGTTTCGTGCCATTCCTTATGTGAATATTGCTCCAGACCAATTTTTGACCGACCCACGCATGCAAGGATCATCATCAACACAACCAACTGCCGCATCAATGCATCAGGATGTGCCACCAACCTACACATCTCAATTTGGGGGGCACGCATCTTCGTCAGCTCAGCATACATACCGACAACAAACACCCTACAATCCACTCCCTCAACAAAACTATAACTATCACCACAACTACAACCAACAATATCAACCCTACCTCCGACTACCCATACAGTTCACTCCAGTCCCACTGCCCAACTTTGATCAGACAAACCCTCATTTCCAATATCAAAACTTCAACACTTCATTCTCTCAACCCACCTCCACCTTCACGCCTGATGACGTCTACTACCCAACCCTCCAACAAACCCAACCTGAAACCTACCCACAACCACCGCAACCATCACAATCATTCCAAATTTTTTGCTGACAGAGGAGCAACTGATGCAAACGCCAGATTTCAACATTGATGATATTCTCGATGAGCAACCAAGACCCTCTTCAAGGCCGGTAGACCCTCTACAACACATCACAATGAAGGCATGTCTTTCGACTCATCTCAATCACCTACAAATGCAAATGAGCGTTTGGGGTAGAGGATATCGACAGAGAAGGACCACTAGGTGTGGAACTGAGGGCCATTTTTGATCAAATATATATGTAACACGTATTATTGTTTAATATATTTTATTGTTGTAATAAATTAATACAATAATTTTTATTTATTATTATGGTATATTTATAAATTTTATTTAATTATTATATTAAAACATCATAAAATATTTTAATCTTATAATGTAATTTTAATTAGTATTTATTTACTAAATTAATATAGTATAACATTTTTTATTTTTATAATATATTATTAATTAAATATTTTATAATTAAAAAAAACAAATAAAAAATTTATTAGTATTTTATAATTAATATTTTAATTAGTATTTATTTAAAATTATTAAATAATTCAGTAAATAAACAAAACAAATAAAAAAAAAATTGCACCCCCTTCACATGCTCGTCCATTCATTGGACGAGCACATGCACGACCCAAAAAATTATCACACACTCGCCCACTCATTGGACGAGCATGTACTACATGTGGGGCACTTCTGTCATTTTTTTCAAAGTAGGGCATAATGGTATATTTGATTTCAGAATGGGACACTAGTGTAAAAAAACCAAATTTATACAATTAAATTTCTAATTAGAAAAGCATAACAAAATAATAAAAAAAATTATTGTTGGAAAGTTCAAGGAGCGAAAAGATTTTGACATGAGAATGTGAATTATTTATCTTATATATCCAAAATAATTTTTATTTCTTGTCGCTAAGAGACTTAACTTCTCACACCTGAATCCCAACAATTTTTCCTACAAATGAGAATCACCCACATCACTAATCTTGATCTCCACAAAGTTCTGTTTATATGAGTGGTATCAGAGCTTTTGGCTCGAGCGAGGGACCAACTTCCTTGTATCAAAAGCACTCCCCATAGACGGTGGGTATGAGGTGTACCGTTGAAGAGTGTCAACGAATATACAAGTATATGTAGATAAGAGAGCTTACACTTGAGAGAGAGAGAGAGAGAGAGAGAGAGAGAGAGAGAGAGAGAGAGAGAGAGAGAGAGAGAGAGAGAGAGAGAGAGAGAGAGAGAGAGAGAGAGAGAGAGTATTATGGATAGATTCGCACTCGAGGGGGAGTCTATAGAATAACAAATGTAAAACTTTGAGAAACAAAGTGTGCAGAAGTCCCACACTGATTAGAAAAGTTGAGACTTAAACATTTATAAGTGAGAGAATCCACACACCTATCAACTTAAAGTTTTGGGTGAGTATGTGGTGCATGTGTTTCTTACAAAGTGTGTTGCTCATAAAGAAATTTCCCAATGTAAAAATTCTCCATCGGGTTGACCCCCCAAATTGCTGTCCCTACAGTGGTATCAGAAGTCTTTGGATCAAGTGAGGAACCAACTTCCTTTTATCAAAAGTACTCCCCACAGGTGGTGCGTATGTGTCCCGTTTAAGAGTGTCAATAGCGGTACAAATGTATGCGGATAAAAGATCTTCCGTTAGAAGGGAAGCATTGTGGATAGACTCACACTTGACGAGGAGTATTGAGGGAAAATAAGTATGAGTTACGAACTTTGATAAATAAAGTGTGGGGAAGTTCCACATTGATTAGAAAAATGGAGACTTGAGTATTTACAAGTGAGAGAATCCACACACTTATCACCTTAAGTTTTGGGTAAGTATGTTGCATGTCTCTCACAAAGTGTATTGCTCTTAAAGTAAGAACCCAATGTAAAAATTCTCCCTCGTGTTGAAACACCAACAAGATCCCACTTTCGCTCCCCTACTAACTTTTAGTATGACTCTGATACCAATTGTTGGGGAGTCATAATTGTCAATGAACTAAATGTTCATGGATCCAAGAGACTTTTACATCACATCTATTCAAAATCTTAACACAATGAGCGTTTGAGTCTTTTTTCTTATATATCTAATTTTTTATTATTTTTAATTGATGTGAGACTTAACTTATCACCTTGAATCCTAACCGTTATTTATTTCAATTATAAATAATATTTTTTTTTGTAAAATAAGTTATTTTTGTAAATAACATAATACCTTGATAAAGGATAATAGTTTTTATTAATGTGTGAATTGTATGAAGTGATGCGTTAGATGAAACAACATATCATGTGCCAATAAGATGGGTCACCTTTTACAAGTGTAAAGTATTATTGGAGTAAACTAAAAGTAGTATAACTATTTTAGAAGTTTGTTAGTATTATTGTAAAAATGGTTAAGGTGGTTAGGTAGAGTAACTTACTCTTAGCCATGTAACTAATTTTATGGCTTTTATATATATATATATATATATATATATATATATATATATATATATATATATATATATATATATATATATATATATATATATATATATATATATATATATATATATATATATATATATATATATATATATATATATATATATATATATATATATATATATATATATATATATATATATATATATATATATATATATATATATATCACTACGCCAGAAATCACTTTTAGCAGCGCATAGAAAGACAGCGCTTTATACAAAAGCGCTGCTAAAGGGCCAGTAAAAAAAAAAAGAAAAAAAGAGCCTACCAAAGACAGCGCTTTTAAAAAAGCGCTGCTAAATGGTGGCCTAAGAAAGCGCTTTTAAAAAGCGCTGCTAAAGGGGGGGCCTACGAAAGCGCTTTTCAAAAGCGCTGCTAAAGGGGGACCCTTAGAAAGCGCTTTTTATATAAAGCGCTGCTATATGGAATTGATAAGGCACCCTATGAAAGCGCTTTTAAAAGCGCTGCTAAAGGCTTTTAAAAGCGCTGCTATAGGTATTCATATTATAATTTTAAGGCACCCTATGAAAGCGCTTTTCAAAAGCGCTGCTAAAGGGGGACCCTTAGAAAGCGCTTTTTATATAAAGCGCTGCTATATGGAATTGATAAGGCACCCTATGAAAGCGCTTTTAAAAGTGCTGCTAAAGGCCTTTAAAAGCGCTGCTATAGGTATTCATATTATAATTTTAAAATACCCTCCAGAATTTTAATAGAATCAGAATAGTCACGCTAACTATTTCTTCTTTCTCTGGCGAACGAAAACACGAACCAACCACCACTGTTCATCGTCCGACCATCGCCTTCTTCCGTCCGATCATCCTTCCGACCATCACTGAACGTTCACCGTCCGTTTTTGAGTTCATCCATCCGTCTGCATTGCCGGTCCACCATTATTACGGTACGTGAAGCTTTACTCTGCTTTTCTTGTTTTTTTTATCTTTTCACCATTGTTGTTCTGATGATATATAGATGGTTTTTATCTTTTCAATGATGGTTTTTGTTGTTGTTGTGTTAGTTGTTGTTGTGTTAATATGATATATGAGATATATATGATATTGTTGTTGTTGTTGATGTAAAATAGTTTATATAGTTTACAATGTAAAATAGTTTATATATGATATTGTTGTTGTTGTTGATATATGAGATATATTGTTGTTGTTGTTTTGATGATATATTGTTGTTGTGTTAATATGATATATGAGATATATATGATGGTTTATGTTGTTATTGTTGGTTTATATTTGATATAGATAGTTTATATAGATGGTTTGTATAGATGGTTTATATTTGTTATTGTTATTTGATATTGGTTTATATAGATGGTTTATGTTGTTATTGTTGGTTTGTATTTGTTATAGTTGATATAGATGGTTTATATTTGTGTTATATAGATGGTTTGTGTTATAGTTTATATTTGTTATAGTTTATATTTGTGTTGTATAGATGGTTTGTATTTGTTATAGTTTATATAGATGGTTTGTATTTGATATAGATGTTGTTATTGTTGGTTTATATTTGATGGTTTATATAGATGGTTTATATTTGATATTTGATATTGTTGGTTTATATAGATGGTTTATGTTGTTATTGTTGGTTTATATTTGATATAGATAGTTTATATAGATGGTTTGTATAGATGGTTTATATTTGTTATTGTTATTTGATATTGGTTTATATAGATGGTTTATGTTGTTATTGTTGGTTTATATTTGATATAGATAGTTTATATAGATGGTTTGTATAGATGGTTTATATTTGTTATTGTTATTTGATATTGGTTTATATAGATGGTTTATGTTGTTATTGTTGGTTTATATTTGATATAGATAGTTTATATAGATGGTTTGTATAGATGGTTTATATTTGTTATTGTTATTTGATGGTTTATATAGATGGTTTATGTTGTTATTGTTGGTTTATATTTGATATAGATAGTTTATATAGATGGTTTGTATAGATGGTTTATATTTGATATAGATGTTGTTATTGTTGTTGATATTTGTTGTTGTTGTTGTTATTCTGAATTTCAGGTATATTATGGCCAGCAACGAGGAAACATCACATGATGGAAAAGAAACACCCAAAGAAGTTGAAGGCGAAATTAAAAGAGGCATAACGATAATGAAAAGTATCATCCGTGCGAGAGATAGAGGTGTAAAGTACGATGTCTATTGGAATGAAAGAGATCAGTTGGTTGAGCCTAATGGTGCGCTGCTGACAAGTTATATTGGAGCAGTTGTACGTTCGCAAGTTCCGATTACTTGCGATAACTGGAGAATTCCTGCATTAAAAGCGGCTAAGGATAAAATTTGGACCGAGATTCAAGTATGAGATTTGATCATTTTTAATTATGTTGACAGTTACATCTTTAAATTAATTATATTAACATGTTATATGTATGTGTATTTGTTTGCAGAGATCTTTTAATATTGAGGATTCTAGGAGAAAATATTGTATTCAGTTGGCCGGAAAACGCTTGAGGGGATTTAGAGCGTTTTTAACCAACAAATATCTTAAAGATTCTGATGGCAACTTTGTAGAGTCGGAGCGTCCAGCGAAGTACGCTGATTTGATTTCGGATGCAGAATGGGAGACATTTGTTGCGAAGCGAAGAACCAAAGAATTTGAAGTAAGTACAACTTATCATGTACAATGTATAGTATATATACCTATTCCACAAACAAACTGATATGACTTAAACTTGTTTTTTCAGGTTAAGAGTGGCGTAAATCGGGAACGGGCATCAAACCCTGCGTATCCATATAGAAAGGGGCGTTTGGTATATGCACGCTTAGAACAAAAATTAGTAAGTGCATATATATGCTTTAATATGATCTATTTACAAAAAATAGTAAGTATACATAATAGGATATAATGCTTTATTGTTCGTCTTAATGCGTAGTTGGAAGAGGAGAAAAGTGATGCGACATCTCTTCCGGACCATGTCGTATGGAAGGCTGCCCGGGTGGGAAGAGATGGAGCCGTCCAAGAAGAAGTTCAACAAGTGTTTGAACAATGTGTAAGTACAACATTAGTTTTTGAACAAAGTGTATAAAATATTTAAATATGCTTTTATCTATATTTCAGGAGTCCCTATCCCAGACTATAACTCCTGCTGAAGGCGATGATTGCAGGAGTTTATTGAGTCGGGTGTTGAATATTCCTGAGTACTCTGGGCGTGTGAGGGGCAAGGGATTTGGTGTCACTCCATCCAAACTGAATAAGCAGCCAAGGAAAAAAAATCCAACCAATAAAGAAGTGATGGCTACTTTGGAGGAAATGAAAGCTCAAATTCGTGAATTACAGAAGGATAAGGAGAGATACATGTCCGAAAGGCGCGCTCCAGAGGCCGGTAAAGCTACTAGTGACAAAGATAGTATCGGTTGTCCGCAGAAGCTTCCAGAGGTAATTGTATATATTACATTGAAATTAATTTAGCACATTTTTCTTAATTGACACATTAACTGATCATTATTTGTTTAGGGCATTTCACCTTGTCGACTATATTTATCGTCGCCGACTTATCGCATGGTTGGCAAGGGAAAGGTGCATAACACCCTGGGAGACTTACTTCACCATAAACCCCTCCCTGCTGGATTTTTGAAAGTATCTGTTGATATTGCATTAGAGGGGGGGGCGTTGTTGCCTATGCGAGACGATGTATCAGACGCAAAAGTGGTGGAAGACGCGATAGGAGCTTATGTAGCATGGCCGGCGAATCTCATTTTCATGGATGATGAGGTAGGTTGAACCTTGTAATATTCCAATGTTTTATTACCCATACATGAAAGTTATTCTGACATTTACACTTTCTTATTGACATGATGATCTTAGACTCCCACAAAATCAAAAACAAAAGATGATAAAATTATTGTGCGGGATACCGATTCAGCTGCATCAAAGTTACAGGTACTAGTAATACAGTTTAAGTGATTATTTTATTATAAATTATTTACTGAACTTATATATGACTTTTAGGTTCTTGATCAGCAGTCGCAACATGTCAGCAAGGGAAACATGCCTGAAACTTCCAAGGTGCCCAAAAGAAAAGGTCGAGACAAAAAGAGCATTTGTTCCTCAATTTAGGTTGTGCCTTCAAACATATGTAGGGACAACAGACGTGCCTGAGGGCGGCATCCGTCTAATACATATGGAACAAGGTGTTTTCGGTTTTGAATATTCCGAAACACTTGCTAAGGAGGATTTCGACCAGGTTTTCAAACATTTAGAATTGGGCGTCGGGGTTATGCATACCTACATCAGGTACTTCGATCCATTTTAATTAGATAATTGAACATTTTAAAATTCGCTCGTTTAACTGAATAATCTAATGTTGATTATATTTTTTTTAGGCGCTTGTATGACAAGATGTTGGTCCCCGCTGATTTGACTTCAGTATTCGCATTCTTATCTGCTAGCAGTGTCAACTCACGGACAATAGACCAGACACCAGAAGCAGTCAAAGAGTACACAGTCCAGAGATTTACAGGTGCGAATACGGAGAAGTTGTTTATGTTGCCATATAATACTGGCCATGGGTTAGTTTTTATTCTAAATTCATTTATTATAATTGTGCTATTTTTGCCATATTATATAACATTTCCGTCTAAACTGTTGTCTTATTTTATAGTGGTCACTGGTTGTTGGTCGCAATTAATCCGATTAAAGAAATAGTGTATTATATAGATTCATTGGATGGCGATACAAACAAATATGAAAATCTGAAGAACATGGTTGATACGTAAGTGATGATGTATAGTGTTTTGAATAATTATATATGTTTATTTATTATGTGACATTGTTCTAAATATGTGTTTATATTATGTTAGAGTTATACAAATATACAGAGCACAGAGAGATGCAACAGTGCCAAAAAGCAGGGCTAGCAACATCAACTGGATCAGAGTGGAGGTATATTTTCCCATGTTTGACTGTTATAGTGGTTCTACTTATAAAACTATTTAAACTATATATCCTGATAAATGTTCGTTCGCTTTTTTCCTAATACAGTGTCCTCGTCAGCGTGGTGGGATTGACTGCGGATATTTTGTACTGCGCTTTATGAAGGAAATCATTCTTTCTGGTCAATTAGAGATTCCAATCATGGTATGGATCAATTCATGAGTTATATGATTCATTTTGATAATTAACTAATATTTCATCTGAGTAATTAGTATTAAATCGTGCTTGTTCTGTTATATTATGTAGTATTTTGATGAATTCAGATGCGCTACGTACTCGAAAGTAAAACTGGAAGAAATTAAGGAAGAATGGTGTCAATTTATGATTGAGTTAAGAATTCTATAATGTATATTGCATTTGTAATTATGTGTAAATTGTATATTGTATATTGTATAATGTACAATGTTTAAATTATGTGTAAATTATACTTGAGTTAATTATGTGTAAATTGCAAAGTGTTATTGTATAATGTACAATGTTTAGTTATATTGTGTTGAATTAAAGGCCAAGTGTTGAATTACAATGTTTAAAGGCCAAGTTATGTTTAAAGCCTGAATTATAAGCAGGGAATTTAATTGTTATAAGCAGGTTTGTCTAAAAATATAAAAAAATGTGATATTTCAAAATTTTTTTTTTTAAAAACATGAGGTATAGACAACGCTTTTACAAGAAAGCGCTGCTAAAGGGAGAAAAATAGGCATAAAAAAGCGCTGCTATAGGTTAGGAAAGGAGGGGTCTAAGAAAGCGCTTTAAAAAGCGCTGCTAAAGGGTGGCCTACAAAAGCGCTTTAATAAAGCGCTGCTACAGGGGGGAGGGGGGGGGGGGGGGGGGGGAGGAGAATAGGCAGCGCTTTGAAAGCGCTGCTAAAGGGGTAAAAAAGCGCTGCTAAAAGTGATACCTTTAGCAGCGCTTTTTCCATAAAAAAAAGCGCTGCCTTTACCTTTAGCAGCGCCACTTTAGGCAGCGCTTTAAAGCGCTGCTAAAGGTCAAAAAAAGCGCTGCTAAAGGCCATTTTTGGCATAGTGTATATATATATATATATATATATATATATATATATATATATATATATATATATATATATATATATATATATATATATATATATATATATATATATATATATATATATATATATATATATATATATATATATATATATATATATATATATATATATATATATATATATATATATATATATATATATATATATATATATATATATATATATATATATATATATATATATATATATATATATATATATATATATATATATATATATATATATATATATATATATATATATATATATACACTATCCATGTACAAAGTAATAAACAAAATCTAACGAACACAAGCTGATTTTCAACTATTTTTTAAAAATATTTTTTAGTTCATTCAAAATAGTATCGTAAATCTAATAAGAGACTGCTTTCGCTTCCAATTCATCTTCTTCTTCTCAGTTTGTGTATGAAAAATAACGCTTCATAGAAGCTTTTCCCTTCTGTGCAAGTTTCTACAAATCATATTTTGCATCAAGCTTCATAGGAGTCTCAGTGGAAAATAAAGAACGATCTCCTCAAGACACATAACACGTGGTTCGATCTTTACAAACTTTCTCATCACAATTTGCAAATTCAAGTTCAGAAAACACATTTGCACCGAAGCTATCAACTAAACTATAAGAAAATAACTTTCTCCCGTGGAACCATCAGTTAGAAGGTGTCATTCTATCTTAAAAATTTCACAAGTTGGTGGTAAATTCTCACACACCTCCTATGTTCAAAACTAGCAAATGATAGGTTGGATAATATTGTATATGAAGTTATGAGTATTGGATTGTTTAAGACCAATCATTTTTTACTTGGTTTATCTACAATCCTGAGAATTGTGTTACCTCATGTTCGCTCATGCAAACATGCATTTGAAGTATTAGAGTTTGGCCTAACACAACCTTACAAAACCGGTTGATAAGGTGAGGGGTGCCACTCTATATAAACTATTTCAATGCTCTATCTCCAATCAATGTGGAACTTTATTTTAGGATCTTCCTAATACACCCCCTCACGCTAGGATCTTCCTAATACACCAACCAATGTGGGACTTTATTTTAGGATCTTCCTAATACACCCCCTCACGCCCAACACTCATTTTGGGCTTGGTGCGTGGATTTTTAAACGGTGGGCTACACAAGGTCCGATCGATAGGCTCTGATACCATATTAGAGTTTGGCCTAACACAACTTACAAAACCGGTTGGTAAGGTGAGGGGTGTCACTCTATATAAACTATTTTAATGCTCTATCTCCAACCAATGTGGGACTTTTTAGGATCTTCCTAATATGAAGTGTGGGACAAGGTGTAAAAACACTTTCACTCACAAATTAAAGCTCGAGTTCGTCAATTAAGTTTAAAATTGAAAACTAGTAAGAAAGGTAATCAATCAATCCTTGAGTATGTCCTTCAAATTTGAGGTATATTTGACTCTTTGTTAATTGTTTGGAATCATATATCTCAAAGGGATTAAATAGTTGCAATTCTTTAAGGTCTTCCTAAATAATAAAACCCTTACATTATGATGATCTATGACATGGTTTAACCAACCGATATAGTTTTTGCTAAGGAACTTCTATATGTTTAAGAAGCACAATTGGACTAGATTCGCCAATAACTTTCAACTCCAAGTGCAACTGCTAATGTTGCTCAAGTTGTAAACAATAATTTTCCTTGTAGAAATGGAGGTGCACCAGGTTACGAACAACACTTTTATGGAAGAGCCTGCTCAATTTGAGGATGGGTTTGTAGAAGAAAGGTTCATAGCATAGGGAGTAAACTAACTTGAAAACCTTACAATAAGACTTCTACTGCTCAAGCAACTACTCTCTCGACTCATTAGGATGGTCTTTAGGTTCTAAAAGGTGTAGAGTCTTAGGTCTTAGTACAAAAAATCGCATGAATTGTGGCTATTAATTCAAAAAGATTATTGGAGGTTTTAACAACCATAATTAACAAAAACGACATACATTTAGATGCTGTTGGGTAAATAGTGGGTGTTAAAAATTAAATATCGACTAAACGTCGTTTTATATGTAGTTTAAAGTAGTGGTTTTTGTTTGACAATAGTGGCAGTTTTAGGCGTCATATATTTCACACAAAAATAAATATCTACAAATTATATATGTCAGTTAAAACCATTGTAATTTACTCCTAATTACATCGTTTTAAACTGTTGTAATATACTACTAATGATGTCATCTAAACCATCATAACTTACTACTAGTATTAGCCATAATAGCATTGTTTAAACCACCACAATTTTCATATTAATTTAAATATTATTTCTTTTAAATATGCTAAAATTTCTTTTAATTTTTCGCCAACATGACATTAAAATATTGAGATTTATGGAAAGGATAACAAAAACCAGCTTGATCTCTAAAATTTTTTCAATTAAATTGAATTACTTCTAATGAATTAAAAAATCAAACCCAAATAATTTAAATACATTTTATCTTAAAAACTTAATTAATCTAACTCAGCTTATAGTCATGAAAATTAATAACACATAAAAGGATATGCCATAGCACACCATATAGGCATGTTTAAAAAAAAAAAAACAATATTAGATTTTATAAATGATGTAATGCAAACATCACAACAACAACCAATATCAACTTTGAAAAATCATATAATTCAAATAACACAACAACAATCAGTATAAATACATGTTTACATAACTATTTTGACCATCATAGACTTATAAGAGTTCAAACTTTTGAAGAATGGTTAGGGTTTTATGTCATTATCGATTGGGTTCGAATGATTTTTATTGTGAATGATTGTTAGAAAATGAAAGTTAACGTTCAATTTGAAATGGGAAAATAGATTGAAAAGGGAAGAAACGCAAAAGTTGTGAAACATAAGAAAGAGAGTGTTAATGTTGGAGAGGGAAAGGAAAAACACAGTCTCATTAATTAGGGTTATTATTTTTAATTCATTCGTATAATTTTTTTAATTCATTAATAAAGGAGGGAATTGTGAAAACATAACACATAATTTTGAATTATTTTAGAAATAAAATAAGTAAATAACCGAGGTCAAAATCTTCATTTGATTACTAATATTATGTCATAATCTATCATAAATTGTGGCGGTTATTATTAAACGCTAAACTAAACTGCTATAGTCTACACGATTTCATGTTTTGCAAAATTAGGTGCATCTCATAATATTACTTCTTATCCTTCAAACTTACAAAATACTCATTCTTGTGCTTATCCAAATGAAGTTGGATTTTCAAAATTCAGGTCCAAAATCAGTCAAATTTAATATTAAAGTTAAATAATGTTGAGATTTATGGGTGAGTGATTAAGTCCCACATCAACTAGAAATTGAGAAAATGTTGGATTTATAAGAGAAATGATCCATATCCATGATGCCTTAAGGCTTTGGGTGGATATGTAGTGTCAAAGTCTCTTGGATTCATGAGCGTGTAGCACCCTAAATTGATTAATTAATTTAATTGAATTATTTATAATTATTTGATTAATTAATGTTTATAAATTATTGTTATGTGGTTATGGGGGCATGTATCCTCGGAATAGAGGTATAGAGAAGTAAGAGGATGATTGAATGGTTTAAAAGTTATTAGATTAATTATTAGAATAAATAGTATTTTATTTAAATTAATTAATTAATTAGTAAAAATGATAGAATGAGCCATTTGTGAGAAGTGGAGAAAATAAGTGATAAAAACAGAGAGGCTAGTATTGAGTTGGGAAAATTCATAATTGAATAAAATGGCAGGGGAGTATATATTTAAAAAATAGGGAGAATTGGAGAAAATAAGTGGTAAAAATAGAGAGGCCGGTATTGAGTGGTAGGCTAGTATTTTATTTAAATTAATTAATTAGTTAGTAAAAATGATAGAAATGAGCCATTTGTAAGAAACGAAAAAAATAAGTGGTAAAAATAGAGAGGCTAGTAATGAGTTTGGCAAAATTCATAATTTAGTAAAGTACGAGAGTATATATTCTAAATATAGGGAAAGAGCTAGGTTTTTAGAGAAACATCATATATACATAGAAAAGAGGAAAAAAGAGGATAGGAAGAGCAAACTAGGAAATTGGAAAAAGAACTCATAAAAGATGTACAATTCATCATAAATTGTTGAAAGTCTAAGGTAAGGGGGGAGAAAGAGCTATCAATTAGGTGTATTGCATGATGAGGTAGTGATGAGGAGTCCTTAACCTCATTACGGTTCTTAGGTTTTCTTCTTATGAATGGTTTATGATGAATTTCAGAAAACTCTTGATTGATCATGTGTTTATGTGTTACTATGATAAATCCATGTTTGAACTTTCATGAATGTGTGTATGAAGTTTTGTCGTTGACGAAGGTGTGAAAGTTTGAGTGTTATTCATGAATTGATGGAATTTGTTGTTAAATTTGATGAATTTGTGATTGAATTAGTATGTTAATTGATAGAATAAGGGCTTAATAAAAGTGAGGTTTTAATCTGATAAAATAGATGTTTAAATAAGTTAATTTTGTGTTAAGAAGTGTTTGGATGGTTCTATAACAGTAAAAGACCTTCAAAATACATCAAAAACTGGTTTTAGGAAGAAAAAAACAACAATATGGGTTTACTCATACGTGTTTGGAGTTGACTCCAAATCAAACAGAAGTTTTATTTTTGAAAACTAAATAGCTAATGTCGACTCATACGTGGTTGGAGTTAACTCCAAACTGGAAGAATGTTTGTTTTATCTTTGTTACACTGTCCAACGATTTTGGCCGTAACATTCGTTCCGTAAGTTCAAATGAGATGCCGTTTAAAGCATTGGAAAGCTAACACGGTGAGCTACCTCATGGTGGTGCTTGGTGATTTTGTTGAGTTATAATCTTGTTTCCACTATAGAAGTTTTTATGATAAATTATATGATCGGTTAACGAACTGTTATGTTTATCCAATGATGTGTTGTTATTCCTGTGAATTAATATGAATAAATGCCTATGAATTTCATTGTTGAGCTGTTGCTATTTTGTGGTTATTGTGTTTGTTGATGTCATAACATGGATTAATTTCTATGTATGTGTCGCACCTCGAAAAACCAAAATACGACCCTCGCGCGAAAGGCGCAGAATGCGGTTCGACAGAGTTGCCACCGAACTTTATTTATCCCAAAAAGAGGGAAAGGAATATATTGAGAAAACCTTTAAAAGAGATATAAGAACACGGTCATTGCAATCACGTTCTGGGTTTGGGATTCGGTTATGCAAGGGAAAGGTATTAGCACCTCTCACGTCCGTTTTACTCAACGGGAACTTCTTAATTCGAATTGTGATGAACGTTAGATAAGCTTAATTGTTTTCTTCTCAACGATAAATGTGAAACGGTAAAATAAAAGGGAAGATATGCTAAGGGAAAAAAGGGTGGTTTAAGAATAGGGTGCTCGCCAAGGGTTGAGGCCCTTGTGCCTACATATGCTCATTCGGACGAGAATGAGAAATCAGAGTGCTCGTAGTTTGACTACGAGGAATGACAGAGAAAGATTGAAGTGTGCTCGCCAAGATCATCACAATCTTGTGCCTACGTATCTTACATTAAAAAATGAATGAAGAATCAGAGCGTCCGTAGTTCGCAGGGGCGACCACGAATAGAAGGAGTTTATGTGTTGAAGTTTGGTTTGGATGACAATTACTCGAAGCTTAAGAAAGGCTCCTCGGACCCAATTAGTCGGGAGAATAAGTTAAAGACGTGACTCTCTTTCTTTTTCATCTTAATAAAAGTTGTGTTTGAAAAAGTATTTGAATGATGAGTGGTTGGAAGATGGTTTGAATGTTGTCGAGTTGAAAATGCCTTTAGAGGCATCAACTGCTCACACACGAGTAAGAGAACTCACATCCAAACAATTGAAGAGAGATCAAAGGCTCAATCCCCCTCTTTTTCACCTTGAAAAGAGTTCTGATAGTTGTTAATTGTTTTGATAGTTTGATTGAGAAAATCCGCTTGATGTTGGATCAAGGGTTTGATTGTATTTGCGTGCAAAGAAGGTTGGCAAGAAATTGAATTGGAAATGGCTCGACGACGAATCGAGGGTTTGGTTGAAAAGAGGTGAGAATCGATACTAGTCTCCAGGATTAAGATATATTGATGGAAAAGTAAATCAAAAATATATTGACTGAAATTAAAGTTAGTCGTTATTGCTTTGAGTCGGATCGAATGTAGCGCTAAACCGTTGTAGCACAATCTATGACGAAGATAATACTATAGGAGGTCGCGCAAGTTGATATTCGTGCTAAAACATGATGAAGAAATGATATTGAGGATCATTCTCCATAGAAATCGTGCCACATGAAAAAAAAAGGTGTCAATCTCGTCTTAATCACAAACGTGTGTTAATTAATCGAGGGTAACCTATTGCGATCCCAAAGTATAGAAAATGATATCAATTATCATTCACAATAGATTTGAAATAATAAAGGTTAACAACCTCGACAAATCAACATATGTGAATAAAAAGGCTTCATGGACAAAAAATTGAAAATGAAAAGACAAAGATAAGTCAAAATGGAATAACAAAGGTTAGAAAAGAAGGTGGTCTCATCTTAATAAAGATTTTAAATTGATAAATTGACAACCTGTGATATTAGACCTTCATTGACCTTCATAGAATCAAGGTAGAAATGAAAAAGAAAATAAAATAAAAAATCCAAAATGAAATAAAATATATAAAAAAGAAGAAGAAAGATCTAAAAAAAATGATGATCAAAATATAATAATAAAAAGTTTTAGAAAAGAATTTTTTTTTAACAAAAGAACTAAAAGAAAAAAAATAGAATGAGAGGGGTGCACAAAGTGGATCTAGGGTGCATAAGAAAACTCTGGGCTTAACAACCCACTACCCACATGATAGCAAGGGTGGTCCGTTGGCTTAGGAACTGAAACGGGCCTCAAAGCCCAATCGTAACATAGCCATCAAAGAAAAAAGAGAGATTCTTCCTATAAGAAACCAATTTCAGAAAAAAAAAAAAAAAGAGTCACACAAAAAACCAAAATAAACATCTCAGATTTATCACTTTCTCTTCAAACACGATCAATACAAGAGAAATCAAAGATGGTTTTGTTAAAAAGAAGAAGCAACAACATCCAAACATGGTTCGAAATAAAATCAAAAACAACAACATCAGAGTAAAATCAATTTGCTCAGAGGATTTTTCGTCATCGCGTGCTTCTTGTTTCGAAACCAACATCAAAACAACATCAATGTCTTGTTTCGACCTTTATGAGTGATTCGATTCTCCCTCTGTTCTCTGGAAAATCTCAGGTTCGAATAGTTCTTGGTTTCATTTCAAACTCTCTCTTCATATTTCTCTTCTGATCCAGTTTGTGTTTAATTCTTCTTTTTTTTTATTTTTTGTTCGTGTTCTCACTTCATCTCCCTTTCTGTTTTTTTCGATTGGATTGTTGGTTTTGTGGGTTTTGTGTTTATTGTTGAGATGGATTAAGAAGATGAGTGGGATGTTGAAAGGGTGAAGGGGGAAGGAGGTTGAAGAGGAATGTGTTGTTATTTTTGATGGGTTTAGAAGCAGATTCAAAGGTGATGATTGAAGGACGATTTTGGGTGTTAAGGTTATGGTTCTGAGGTAAAAGCGATAGTGAGAATTATCCCTCAAAGAAAGGAGAATGACTCTTATTTATAGTGTGAGCAGGTGAGAAATAGGTTTCCATCTTGCAAGATGGTTTGTGATTTATGGAGCGGTTTTTCTCGTTAAGTGGGGACTTGTATGGCAAGCTGTTTTGGTACGCCTCATGGCTTGAATACGGATTGTGGCAAATACGTAAAAGACGCTGTGAGTCCTCATGGTCTTGTATGGGGCCATTGTAATTTCTTTTGTTTTTTTTTTCATTTCGCAGGTACAGATCTTGTGTTGTGGTTGTAGAGGAATGTTTTGTGAGTCATGATTCTACAAGAGAAGGTTTTGTGCTAGCTGCTTTGTGCGTATGCTGATGACGTCGTGAGTTTTGGAAAAAAATTTAAAAATTTTTTCCCGTCCTGTTATGTAGGTGTAAAAGTGGAATATGTAGCATTATGTAAATCATATTGTTTGGTATAAGAGGCTCGTGATGCATTGTAATGGTTTGTAGTGTGAAAGAAAATGTTATTACTCATGGCTATATTCTTGAATTGCAATGTTATTTTGGCAAATTTAGTAGCATGGTATATGTATGGAGTAGTGGGTCATGTGGCTCTCTCTTATGAGAGTTTTTTTATTTTATTTTATTTTTGGTGATATGGGCTTTTTGTGAATTGGATTTGGGTGTAATATTTTTTTATAGAAAAAATGATACTAATAAAAATGGTGAAGAATGGTCATAAAAAATGGAGTTTGGATATGGTTAAAAATAAATGGGTTTGAATTTGATTTGGCTTTGGAATTGCAATTTGAAACTCGAATTTATACCATCCATATTTCTCTTTTCACCATGCTTGAACCTTGGCCATGAGATTGAACTTAATTCTTGATTAAAAATCATGACTACTAAAATTGAAATCCCAATTAGAACCAAGTTCCAAAAATCTTGACTTCTTCACTTGAAATAAGATCTTGAATTAAGCATAAATCACTCTTGTACTTGAATGAACTAAAGCCTTTTGAATCAAAATGAATTATTCCTGAGTTTTGACTGAATCATGTTATCCTTGAAATCAGAGGAACATGACTTGAAATTGTGAACAGAACTACCCAAAACCCTAATTACAAATATATTGAGCTCTTATGATCTTCAGCCATGAAACATCTGCACTTATCACAACATGATAACCTAACTCACACACAGACGACTCGAACAGGTAAAAAATACCCTAATTGAAATCTCCAAACCACACCACTTGAATCAATCACTCAGGCCTTGATCTTACAACGAAACTTGTCTGACCAAGATTAGGTCAGACCTAAGTAGTCTTCACTCAACACTTGCCTGAGTCACTTTGAATTCGATCACGCATAGCTCTGAACTCGAACAACAAGCAGAAGCAACATATTTTTTTTTAATTTTTTGAATGATGGTTAGTAGACAGATATACAAATGAAGGTGATATATAAGTAGGACAAATTTAGGGTATGACAGTATGATGAATGAGGCGATGCATAAATGGTGAGATATGTTTGGGGATCCTTTTAGTGAACCTTTTAGTGATAATGCATGTTTCTGAGAGTTGTGAACATGGTGATGAATTTGGGTATGCTCTAGTCCTATGGTGGGGATCAGGAGCGAGTAGCTTGTTCCAAGTGGGAGCTAGTAAAGCGTTACCTATGGTGATAGAAATAATTTGGTGTGCTCTGGTCCTATGGTGGGGATCGGGAGCAAGATGAACCTGAATGTTCAAGAATGATACCACATGCATAATGAGTTAGTCGTGGAATACATTCACATACATGATTTCATATGTAGTTGATTGGAAGTGAATGTGTACATATTGTTGTGAAGGGTTAGAGACTATGTGGTTGTTAATTTGTGTAACTGAATGTGTGTTTGTGATGCGTTCTGTACCTTAGCATTCTTTACACTATTTATATTAGTTTTTTGTTTCTCACCCCCTTTGCTTTCATGTTGTCCACTATGGACATCTTGCAGATACTTAGGAGTAAAGTTTACTGTTGTAAGTAGGAATTAGCTCTTGTAGTTACTTTGTTTAGTTATCGTTGTTAGAAGTCTTGTTCTGATTTTGTAACATCGGGGTCGGGAATGCTATTTGATTGTTATATTTTATTGGAGTTTAAACTTTTAATTTGTCCTATGTTGGAGTTGTTGAGAGATTCTTAAGAGAATTCTTGTTATTGAAATTTTTTTATTTAAATGTAAGTTTGAGACTAAATGTCTTGTTGTAATTGTTTTATTTAAATCAAAATAGGAACGATATCGCCGTAATGATACCCTAAGTGAAGGTGATTGTTTTATTTAAATAGGAACGATATTTTGCCTGGTTCATTTGATTGGGCATGGTGTGGTTTGTCTCCCCTTTGGTGTTTGTCCATATCTTGGATGTGGTTTGGATTTGAGATGCACCAATGATTGTTGACTTGAGGTATTTGTCCATCTTGTTTGGGTTTGACCTTTTATGTTTGAGGCTTTGATCTTGATTGTTTGTTCTTTTGTTTGCATATGCATCTTGTTGTTCCTTATGCATCTTTCTTCTTCTCTCTTTGAGACTTCTTTTATCTTTGTTTTTATTTGTGATTGAATTGGATATTGTTTACTTGTGCTTGCTCACATGATCCTTTAGGATTCCTAGTCCCTCTGTTTAAGATGGGAGTAAGAGAGACACACCAGACTTTCAATCCCTTGCATGATAACAAGTAGGATACTCCTTCTTTGACCTCAACTCTAGGTCCACCTTTGGTATGATAACATTAGGTAGACTTTCCTTTTATCTCAACCTTAGGACCATTTTGTATGATAACATTAGGGTTCTCAGTTTTCCTTTAGTTTTTTCTTGTGTCTTATCTTCTCATCTCAAACTTCTCTAAGGCATTTAATAAATAATGACAAACTTTGTATGCTACGAGCCTTAAGTACATGGGAAATGATGAGTGAGGGGTTTCTCCTTACTTGTCTAGAGTGTTTAGTGTATGCCCTTTGGGCGATATGCGACACATTTGCTCTTATGTCATAGTCTTTAGTGCAACGTGAGTCTCAAACTAACTCAATCCATTTCACTAAAACTAACAAACCAAATTCAAACCTTTTTATCCTTCAGGATCGTTCTTCAAATCATTTTTAGAAAAGAGTATGTTACTTTTCTGTTCTACCGCAAACAGACATCGTCCTTAACTGCTGGAATGGAAACTTAGCTCCACTCATGAAAAACACTTAACCAACCTGTGGTTTCGTAGCCCGAACTATGTTTGCTCTGATTTCTCATACCAGATGAGAATACGTAGGCACAAGATAGCGATGTCTTGGTGAGCAACCTTCCCCCCATCACCCGTAGTTTTCCGAACTACGTTGACTCTAATTTTTCCATTGCACGAGGGAATACGTAGGCATAGGACGACGATGTCCTATCGAGTCTCTTCTTTTCTTTTTTCCCCGGTTTAGCAGTAGTTTTTAGATAACTTACCCCTTTGATAGACAATAAATGTGGATCCCATTGAGTACAACGAACGTAAGGGATGCTCATACCTTCCCCTTGCGTAACCGACTCCCGAACCCAAGATTTGGTTGCGATGACCTTGTCTTCTCCCGTTCTTTTAAGTTTTCTTTGATTGTTTCCTTTCCCTCTTTGTGGGGATAAATAAAATTTGGTGGCGACTTTTCTGTTTATTTCCGCCGGCTCTTTTTCGCAGGTGCAACACCCTGCCTAAGACCAATGCTATGCACAAATGCCAATGCAAAATGATATGAAACATAAGCTAAGATATAAGAAAAGGGATGGGAAAATTTTAGGGTGTTACACATCATACAAGTTATCTTTGACAACCTTTATCTTTAGCAAGCCAATGATTAAATCATGCTTTACTAATTTATTCAAATGTTCCATATGAATGTGAGCAATCCTTTTGTGTCATAGCCATGAATCATTATTGTTATTCATAATACATTTTACCTTCAAAGACAACTCATCAAGGGAAATCATAAAAATATTTTTAATTCCTTTACCTTTGAGTTTTACCTCATGAGTGACTTCGTCTTCTATCAAACATTCATCTTTGGTGAATTTGATTTTGAAAACTTTGTCACAAAGTTGGATTATACTCAGAAGATTGTACTTTAGTCCTTCAACTTAAAGTACATCTTCAATGGATGTGAAAGGTGGTGCCCCAACTTTGCCTATGCCTATAATTCTTCCTTTGTTGTTATCTCCATAAGTAACAAAACCCTTGGCCTTAAGCACTAGAGTACATTGTGAAATGCGAAATAATTCATCATACTTAAAGCACTTTGTAAGATGTTAATAGCTTTCTTTTCATCCAGTATTTTCTTTTTATCATCTTCAGCATATGAAATTTTAATCTTAGCAGTGCCAACACCATTAACCACACTAACTGATTGATGAGGACCATTTTCAACAATTTCCCAGATTCCTTCTCCTTGAGCTTCTAAATGTGCTTTCATACAGATTTTCCAAAAGTCTAAATATTCTCCAGAAAATAGAGGAGGTTTGTTACTGCTGCCGCCATCTTTGAAAACCGGATTTACGCTAGTGGAAGCCATGTTGGATCTGTAGGAATAGGCTACCTATAACCTGCTCTGATGCCAATTGTTAGTAAGAGTTGCACCTAAAAGGGGGGGGGGGGGGTGAATTAGGTACTTGAATATTTTTCTGAATTTTTGATGGTTTCAAATTTTACTTTCCTAATTGATTACTATGTGATGAAAGTGATAAATGCGGAAAGTAAATGACACGGTGATATATCCTGGTTCCCCTTACAGTGCGAGAGTACTCTAGTCCCCTTTCAACATGAAAGAGATTTTTAATAATGTTAGATCTTATGACAAGACTATCCTAGTCTTTCTATACAGACTCTAACAAGCACACCAAGAACAACCTCTTAGATTTTACAACAAAGTGAAATAAGAGAACAATCCCCCCTTAATCACTCTCTTGCTTTCAACAATCCCGGATAGCAAGTAATACAATTTTACAATCTTAAATTCAACAATCTTGAAAATAAGATGTAATAAGCAAAAGACTTAATTCTGAATTTTGTATGAGTATTTGAAGTTGATCTTCAATTATCAATCTAAAGATTGATCTTCTTCTTGAATAAAAAATTATCTTAATGAATATACAAGTGTTCTTTAATGAGGGAATGAAACTAGAATGAGTATTATGAAATTTTAATGCAAAAGTGTCACTCTTGAAAATTCTGTTTGAACACTTAGAGAAATTTGACAATTTTAGAGATGAAGAGAATGTTTGAAAATTTATGCAAGAAGGTGAAGTTTAAAATATGAAAAATAGAGTTTATATAGGCACAAGACACCCATACAAAATAGTGCCATTAATAAAACAATGTCGTGCTTCATAAAACCAAGTTTGAAAATCAACATGCTGAAAAAAACATAGTATTTTTACATACTGTTTCAGGGTTAATCGATTAACCCATTGCAAAGAAAATGGTTAATCGGTTAACCATCTCCAACGTGCAAAAATTTAAAGTTTTGAACAGTTAATCAATTAACATGATTGAACTATCAAACGGTTAATCAATTAACAAGTGATAAAAACTTAAAAATGTTTTAGGAAAAAGTGTAGCATGCAATGGTTTTCTCAAGCAATTGTTTTAATGAAATATGACAAGTAAGATTGATTATTTTGAACACTCGTATATGCAAAGATAAGATGTGTTCATATACCTTAATTCATGATCAATGTTTTAAAATCTTCAAGACTTTTTGATGAACTTGAAACTTGAAAGCTTGATAGTTGTCTTGATCCATTCCTTTTTGTCATTGTCAATAGGTTGCATAATGTTTTTGTCTTCATCAAAATATATTTAAGAAGCTTTATTCTTCACCATGATACAAGAAACTAACATGGCTAAAAACTTCTAGGCAGAGGCAATAAACACAGCGTGTTATATTCAAAATAAGATTTCGATTAGACCTATTCTGGGTAAGACTCCTTATGAACCATGGAAGAATAAAAAACCCGACATTTCTTATTTTCATCCTTTTGGGTGTATTTGCTTTATGTTGAACAATAAAGAGAATCTTGGCAAATTTAATTCCAAAGCTCAAAAGTGTTTATTGTTAGGATACTCTGAATGTTCTAAAGGCTACAAAATCTATAACACAGAAATACAGATTGTTGAGGAATCAATTCATGTTAAATTAGATGATAAGCTTGAACCTGAAAAGTCAAAGCTAGTTGAAAAGTTTGCAGATTTGAAGATTACTTTATCATAATACAAGGAGGAAGATTCTAACGAAGAAGACAAAGCTGCAGAAACTACATAATCATATATAATTTCACCAGAAACAACAAACAATCCATCTCATCAGAATAAGAATAGACTAAGGACTTCTCATTATGAAGAATTGATTCTGGGAGACAAAGATGATCCAGTCAAAACTCATTCATCATTCAAACCTTCTGAAAAAACTCTTCTGGGTTTGGTGTCACTGATAGAGTCAACATCAATTGATGAAGCTCCTTAGGAGAATGAGTGGATTCTGGCCATGCAAGAAGAACTGAATCAATTCACCATAAACGATGTTTGGGATCTTATTCAAAAACCTAAAGGTGCCCACGTCATTGGAACAAAATAGGTATTCAGAAATAAGTTTGATGAGAAAGGTGAGATCGCCAGAAACAAAGCTCGACTGGTTGCACAAAGCTATAGTCAGCAAGAGAGAATAGACTATACTGAAACCTTTGCACCATTTCCAGGTTAGAATCTATTCACTTATTAGTTTCTTTTGCTGTTAATCATAACATTACTCTTTATCAGATGGATGTTAAGAATGCATTCTTAAATGGGTATATTTCTGAAGAAGTGCAAGTCCATCAACCCACTGGCTTTGAAAATTCTGAGAAATCATATTATGTTTTTAAAATAAAGAAATCATTATACGGTCTCAAGCAAGTTCCCAGTGCTTGGTATAACAAACTTAGTAATTTCCTTTTGGAAAATGATTTTTCCAGAGGAAAGGTAGATATTACACTCTTTTGCAAAACCCTTAAGAATGACATTCTGGTTGTGCAAATCTATGTAGATGATATTATTTTTTGTTCTGCTAATCATTCCTTGTGCAAGGGATATTTTAAGTTAATGTAGGCAGAATTTGAAATGAGACTGATGGGAGAACTCAGATTCTTTTTGGGAATTCAAATTGATCAACGTTCAGAAGGAACATACATTCATCAGAGCAATCTACAAAGACTCCCATGGATCCTACATGCATTCTGGAGAAAGAAGAAGTAATTAAAAAGGTTTTTCATAAGCTCTATCGTGGTATGAGAGGCTCTCTTCTATATTTAATTTCTCCTCGTCCAGATATTCTGTTTAGTGTATGTCTTTGTGCTCGCTTCCAATCAGATCCAAAGGAAACTCACTTAACAGTTGTTAAGAGAATTCTAAGGTATCTAAAAGTAACAACTAACCTTAGCTTGATGTATAATAAAACATCAGAGTATAAATTTTCTGGTTATTGTGATGCAGATTATGCTAGAGACATATTAGAAAGGAAAAGCACCTCTGGAAACTGTCATTTTCTGGGTAACAACCTCGTCTCTTGGGAAAGCAAAAGGAAATCAACCATTGCACTATCTACTGCAGAAGTAGAATACATCTCAGTGTCATTGTGCATCACTCATATGCTCTAGATGAAGAATCAATTAGAAGATTTTCAGATTCACAAGGGTAACATTCCTATCTTCTGTGATAACACAGCTGCTATTTGCCTAAGTAAGAATCTCATTTTACATTCTAGAGCTAAACACATTGAAATTAAACATCATTTCATCAGATACTGTGTTCAGAAAGGATTTTAACTTTAAAATTTATAGATACGAACCATCAGTGGGTTGATATCTTAACAAAACCCTTAGCTGAAGATAGATTTTAGTTCATTCTGAAGAACTTAAATATGGATCTTTGTCCAGAATAAGTTTTATCAGAACATGTTTAAACTCTTTCTGTAAAAAGTGATCCTAATGATAAGCAAATATTTTTTATTCAATTATTTATCTTTCCGATTAACGATACTTCTACATGTTAGAAGATGTCTTGATCAGAAACATGTTTAGTCAGATACCTCTTGGTATTCTTGACTTAGGGAACATCAAACGTATTTTCTTAAACAAACGACTATGATTTTCCTATGACACATGTCCAATATCAAATCATAACTTACTGTTGAAGAGACACCTCGAGCGTTGTGATTTCGTGAGACTAGGTTTTAAAATGATTATTCCCTATTACTCCCTAATTTTTTTTTTGTAATCATCAATTTCTTTTCTTTAAATACCCATGTTGGTGCGGTAAAGCAGCAAGCAAAAAATTATAAAGTACCCAGTTTTGTCGTCTCCACAGGGATCGGTGTGATACGAACGTCGTTCAACGTTCTCCATATTTCTAAGCCTATTGTTCAAAAGTTTTGGTTTAAAAGGTTCAAGGAACCATAAATAAAAACAGAAATATAAATTAAAATTGAAATATAAACGGAGCCATGTTGGGATTGGATTTCATCAATTGATAACATATGCGTTCTTCTGATCAAATTAAACACAACGCAATCATTCGTCTAATACCCTTACGTATCACCCACGACAAAACTTATCTCTAATGCAACTTTGAGAGAACAATCGTGTTGTCTCATTGGTGATTTCTCATCCATTTAAAACACAACACAGAGCATTAAGAGTTGATACTCACGCAAATGCTAAGCCTAAACCTATCTCTAGCATTTAGGACCTAACAGGTCATCATCCTAGATCCATATCTGAAGAGTATATCTCTATTACGGTTCAAATCAAAGATAAACAGGTAAGCAAAGACGACACCCATATCGGATAAACGGTTATTTCATATAAAACACAATGATCAGAATACGTACACACGTTTAACCCTTTTTACATGCATTCACCTAATCTGCCAAATGGTTGTGAACATCGTTCTTCATCACTACTATCACGCACCCGCACAATATCGTATTGATCCTACTCATGCTACCCATGCTACTTAATTAACACAATACCAAAGTGGATATAATGAATATCAACTACAAAAGCATGTCAAACGTTTGTTCATTGATAGAAGAAAATATGAGATTAAAGATGTGAAAATGTTTTGTCAAGACCCACAAACACATAATCAAAGATAATCAATCAATAGAGAATCCAAACTAGTTCATAAACATAAATTAGATGAAATACATAAGGTATCAAAAGATTACATCTAAACCCTAACAAGATATCAAAGATCTTACCTCCTCCATCTTAGGGTTTTGTGTTCCTCTCTTTAAAATAATTGAAGAGAGATAAGTTCTGATGTACCCAATGTTACAAAATGGTATAATTACCTAAAAAGCAATAAAAACACTTAAATGGAACATTCAGGATCTGTTATGTTCGCCTAGCGAACAGATCCTTCGCCTAGCGAATAGTAAGTTAGGCATGTGAGGTGCCTCTGAATAGTCAAACTGCCCCTGAGACTTTTCCAAACGTTCGCTAGGCGAGCATTCCTTTGCCTAGCGAGTTTATGGTCCTTTTCGTCTTTGTCCAAGTCTAGGAGTGTTCGCTAGAGCTTCGCTACCACTTCGCCTAGCGAGTCCTTCGCTTCATAGTTCGCCTAGCGAACTTCATGATGTTCTGGAGGGAGCTTCGCTAGCAAGTTTGCCTAGCGAACTTGCTGTTGTTTGCATGCTGTCTTAGTTTCCTTGCCCATTTCTTGTGTCTTACTTTTCACTTGTTTTGTGCCTAATTCCTGTACAATAACACACAAATCAAAGGTACCAAGAGGTTTTCTCATAATGTTGCAAACCAACTGATCGGTGGTTTTTACACGTTATTTTACCGTTTATGTCAGTTAATCATTTGTTTTATCTTGTTGCATTTTAGTTGTTTTTATTACATTTTACGCGTCGATTTGGTATTTTCACTGTTTCTAGGTTCAGGTATACAATAAAGGAGAAGCAGAGCGAAAACCGGAAAAAAATGGCAAGATTTCGGAAGAGTTTTGTTGTGAAATCTTTAGCAATCTGCACGAAAACGATCATAACTGGAGTTCCGAGAATCCTTTTGAGGCGTTCTAAAAACCGCCGGAAAGCTAAGAGAGAGAGCTACGACTTTTGTGTTGGAGTCGAAGTCAGATTCGAAACAGGGGTGCCCGTGTTGTGTGACACGGCCCGTGTTGCAGGATGTGCTCAGAAAAGGTGATTTTTGGAGAAAAAACAGTGGCACAACACGGGTGCCCGTGTCGTGTGACACGGCCCGTGTTGTGACACCTGGGACTTGCAAATTTCACGCGAAAAATGTGTCAGGACGCCAACACGGGCGCCTGTGTTGCCTGACACGGCCCGTGTTGCAGGAAGCGCTTTTTTCCCTATTTTTCTTGTATTTTTGACTCTTGTGATCCCCGAGGGTATTGGGGGTATTTCCCTAGTGATGAGTTTGAATTGAGACTATTTGATACGTGTTTAGATAAAGAATAAGGGGCTTTTAGACAGAAAAGAATTTCACGATCAAGATTGCAGCAACCAAGGATTAGGGGAAACTGAAGGGTCTCATGAGCGGAAGCTATTGAAGATCAAGGCACCCCTATTATCTGTAATATTTAATCTAGTTGTTGATTTTATTTTTATTATTATGAGTAGCTAAACCCCTCAATGCTAGGGGGTGTCCCTGATTTGACTATGTAATGACCTTGACCTTAATAATGGATTTCTCTGCTCTCTAATCATCGTTGTTATCGTATTTTGTTTTATGGCTTTTCTTATTTGACAAATGAGAATATGAATTACGGTTAACCTTAGGTTTGGAAAAACAATTGTTAACGCGTTTATACGATATTACTATAGTAGATATTGCCTTGGAGTGAGGATACCCTATAGTAATCGTAATGTTTTAGATAATGTAAATTGCTTGGAATTGTTCCTATACTGCCAAGGAATTGGTGTATAGGGAGAATACCAAAGGGTTTTCTGCTAAGGAATTAGAGTCAACTAATCTTTAAAACCGGTCACGATTGAATTGAGCAAATATTTCTAAAAACTTAGGATTGAGGTTGTTACAAGGTTATTTCATACACCCTACTCTAGCATGCTTCTCATAACTGTCTAAAACCTTTATTTTAGTGCTTTTGCCTTTTGGCCTTTAAAATTGTACGAAACAAACCAAAACCCCTATGACTTTTTGTTCAATTGTATTATTTTAGAACTTGTGTTCATATGCAGTCCGCGAGATCGATATTCGGGGAATTTCCCCTTATTACTACATCGGTACAATTAGTACACTTGCTAATTTACCGGTCAAGTTTTTGGCGCCGTTGCCGGGGACTGCCCTAATATAAGTTAGATCATAATTCAATTGAAATTTTGTTGCTCTGCGACCAAAATTTATTCTTCAGTTTTATTTTTTTATTTTTATTATTTTGTTACTACTAATCTGCGTCTAACATTTTCATACGAGGAGACCCATCAGCTAATTTTTATTTGGACGCAGAAATTGAAAGGACTCTACGCGAAAGACGTAGACAAACGAGATTGTTAGCTTCAAAAGAAGAAATAGTTTTTATTCATTCAGATTCAGGTTCGAAACCAGAAGGAGACACTGAAGCTATGGCGGATCCCCCACCAGCGGAGAGACTTCTTGGAGACTATGGAGGGGCCCATGCTCAACCCAACCGGATGACCATCGTAAATCAACCGGTGAATGTGGCACATTTTCAGCTACATCCGTCTACCATTTTCCAGTTGGAGAGCAAGCCTTTCTCTGGAAGAATCAACGAAGATGCAAACAAGCATCTACAGAGATTCCTAACAACTACCACATCTTTGAAGATAGAAGGCCATTCTGAAGAGGCCAAGAGACTTGTTATGTTTCTGTTCACACTGACCGATGATGTGGAAGAATTGTTCTACTCACTTCCAGCTGGGAGTATCACAACATGGCAAGAAATGGAGAACACATTCCTCAACGAGTATTTCCCTGCTTCAGTGTTTATTCGAAAAAGATACGACATTGTCAATTTCAAACAAAAAGAAGGGGAATCTCTGGGAGATGCATACAAGAGGTTTAAGAGGTGTCTGACTGCATGCCCAACTCATAACATGGATGCCACATAGCAGATGCAGAATTTTGTGAATGGTTTGAGAATCAAGACAAAATAGCTTATTGATACTGTTGTCGGTGGCTCAACTAATTTCTTAACAGCCACTGGTATCAAGAGGATCATAGAAGCAATTTCCGCCAATGAGCATCTTGAGTTGTATGATCGCACTGTGAACCAACCAGAGGGTAAGATTGATTTGAAACTAGCAGAACAAGTGGTGAACATGGAAGATCGAATCAAGGCTGAAGTGGAAAGAAGGCTTAAAGGGATGAATGTGAGTAATGAAACTGTAGCTCAAGTTCAACCTGTCCAAGCTATTAGTTGTGAGGTTTGTAATGGTCCCCATTATACTGTGCATTATCTTGCAACTACTCAACAAGTTGAAGAGATAAAATTTTTGAGGCAAAACAATCCTTATTCCAATACATATAATCCAGCATGGCATAATCATCCTAACTTTTCCTGGAAAGACCCAAATCAACCCCCATATCCGCAACAGCAACAACAACTGGCTCCTCAAAAAGCAGAATGGGAGTTAGCTATTGAAAGAATGGCATCTCAAAGTATGCAATTCCAAGAAGAGACCCGAAACATTCAAAGGAACAACACATCTTCCATCAAAAACCTTGAGTCGCAAATGGGACAGATAGCCCAACACCTCTCAACACACGCTCAAGGAACCCTCCCGAGTGCGACAGTACCGAATCCAAAAAATCAAGAGAGTATTAATGTTGTCACAATAAGAAATCAGAAAGTGATAGAAGAGGAGGAAACAAAGGAGGACGAATGCATAGAGGTGGAACTTGAGGTAAAAGAAAAAATAAAAGAACCAGAAGAAGCTGTACTATCTGAAAAGTCAACTGGGGAGAAAAAGAAAGAGGAGATCAAACCGAAAATCAAATTATCGTTCCCTCAAAGAGTTACAAAGAAGGATCAGAACGAGAAAGACTTCGGAAGGTTCAGTGCAATGTTCAACAAATTGGAAATCAACATGTCGTTCTTTGAAGCACTTGAGCAAATTCCTTTATACAAGAAATTCATGAAAGAGGTTATAGGCAAAAAGAGACCAATGGATGAAGAACCGAAGACCACAACTGAGCAATGCAAGGAAATATCACAAGAAAGGAAAATACCCATCAAGATGAAGGATCCTGGACCAGTTGTAATCCCTTGTACTATAAAGGATCGAACCTTTAAGAAAGTCCTAATTGATTCAGGTGCTAGTGTGAGTCTCATGCCGTTATCAATTTTCAAAAAGCTGGATATTGGAAAAGTGAGCGATACGGGAACAAGCTTGAAGTTTGCCGACCACACAACTAAGAGGTCATATGGGCTAGCAGAGGATGTTCTAGTGACAATCGATAACTTCACTTACCCAGTTGATTTTCAAATCATGGATATACCCGAGGATGAAGAAACTTCGATCATACTTGGTTGACCGTTCTTGCTTACTAGTCGGTGCAATATTGATGTGGAAAAAAGTACGCTCACTTTGAAATTTTTTGATGAGGAAATCACCTTAAAAGCTCAAGAGGTTCGAAAGAAAGGTAAGGAGAAAGATGTCAAACCTTCAGTTGGGAAGATCAACATGAATAAGAAGGGAAAATGATCGAAACCATTTCAAGTTGCTCTTATTTTTGAACCGGCACAATACTCTGTTGCGAAGAAGTCGAGCAATAGAGTTTGGAGGCTGAAGTACCCCTCATAATAATGGGGAGTCGATCGTCGAGCCATGCGACGTTAAACGAAGCGCTGCGTGGGAGGCAACCCACGGTTTTATGAATTGATGTTGTTTCTTTTGTTGTTATTGTTTTTGTAGGAATAAACGAGATTTTACAAGGGAAAACGTGGAAGCAGCGAAAAGGTACTGCATTACTTGTCGACCCCTTTGTGAGGATCTCTGTGAGTACACCTCTTCTTATCTTGATTATTGAACATTGAGACAATGTTTAGTTCAAGTTTGGGGGAGGTTTTACCGTTTTGAATTGTCTATTTAAACACCTTTTTATTATTAAGTTCGGTAAAAATCACATCGAATTCGCCCATATGGAGACCGTAAATTTTTTTCTTGTGATTAGTAGGTGTGTAAGATAGTCAAGAAAGTATTTAGAGTTCAAGGGAAGTGGAGTTTGAACTAAGGAACTTGGGAAAGTTTGGAAATCGAGGTATAACTTGAACACCCTAGGTTCCCCAGAGTAAGGAAACGAGTCCAACGTGTAGATTTGTGCCATAGTACTTGTATTTGAAAAGTATACCTCGATTAGTTCATTGTGATAGTCCTGCATATAAAATTTTTTTTTTGAGAATGATGTGTGGCACCAAAAAAAAATAGTTGCCTAGCGAATAGTAAGTTAGGCACATGAGGTGCCTCTGAACAGTCAAACCGCCCACGAGACTTTTCCAAACGTTCGCTAGGCGAGCATTCCTTCGCCTAGCGAGTTTATGGTCCTTTTCGCCTCTGTCCAAGTCTGGGAGTGTTCGCTAGAGCTTCGCTACCACTTCGCCTAGCGAGTCCTTCGCTTCATAGTTCGCCTAGCGAACTTCATGATGTTCTGGAGGGAGCTTCGCTAGCAAGTTTGCCTAGCGAACTTGCTGTTGTTTGCATGCTGTCTTAGTTTCCTTGCCCATTTCTTGTGTCTTACTTTTCACTTGTTTTGTGCCTAATTCCTGTACAATAACACACAAATCAAAGGTACCAAGAGGTTTTCTCATAATGTTGCAAACCAACTGATCGGTGGTTTTTACACGTTATTTTACCGTTTATGTCAGTTAATCATTTGTTTTGTCTTGTTGCATTTTAGTTGTTTTTATTACATTTTACGCGTCGATTTGGTATTTTCACTGTTTCTAGGTTCAGGTATACAATAAAGGAGAAGCAGAGCGAAAACCGGAAAAAATGGCAAGATTTCGGAAGAGTTTTGTTGTGAAATCTTTAGCAATTTGCACGAAAACGATCATAACTGGAGTTCCGAGAATCCTTTTGAGGCGTTCTAAAAACCGCCGGAAAGCTAAGAGAGAGAGCTACGACTTTCGTGTTGGAGTCGATGTCAGATTCGAAACAGGGGTGCAACACGGGTGCCCGTGTTGTGTGACACGGCCCGTGTTGCAGGATGTGCTCAGAAAAGGCGATTTTTGGAGAAAAAACAGTGGCACAATACGGGTTCCCGTGTCGTGTGACACGACCCGTGTTGTGACACCTGGGACTTGCAAATTTCACGCGAAAAATGTGTCAGGAAGCCAACACGGGCGCCCGTGTTGCCTGACACGGCCCGTGTTGCAGGAAGCGCTTTTTTCCCTATTTTTCTTGTATTTTTGACTCTTGTGATCCCCGAGGGTATTGGGGGTATTTTCCTAGTGATGAGTTTGAGTTGAGACTATTTGATACGTGTTTGGAGAAAGAATAAGGGGCTTTTGGACAGAAAAGAATTTCACGATCAAGATTGCAGCAACCAAGGATTGGGGGAAACTGAAGGGTCTCATGAGCGGAAGCTATTGAAGATCAAGGCACCCCTATTATCTGTAATGTTGAATCTAGTTGTTGATTTTATTTTTATTA
Organism: Lathyrus sativus; assembly: GCA_963859935.3. Taxonomy (NCBI): domain Eukaryota; kingdom Viridiplantae; phylum Streptophyta; class Magnoliopsida; order Fabales; family Fabaceae; genus Lathyrus; species Lathyrus sativus. The sequence goes on along the minus strand of OZ012737.1, from coordinate 597,453,680 downwards.
TTATGAGTAGCTAAACCCCCCAATGCTAGGGGGGTGTCCCTGATTTGACTATGTAATGACCTTGACCTTAATAATGGATTTCTCTGCTCTCTAATCATCGTTGTTATCGTATTTTGTTTTATGGCTTTTCTTATCTGACAAATGAGAATATGAATTATGGTTAACCTTAGGTTTGGAAAAACAATTGTTAACGCGTTTATACGATATTACTATAGTAGATATTGCCTAGGAATGAGGATACCCTATAGTAACCGTAATGTTTTAGATAATGTAAATTGCTTGGGATTGTTCCTATACTGCCAAGGAATTGGGGTATAGGGAGAATACCAAAGGGTTTTCTGCTAAGGAATTAGAGTCAACTAATCATTAAAACCGGTCACGATTAAATTGAGCAAATATTTCTAAAAACTTAGGATTGAGGTTGTTACAAGGTTATTTCATACACCCTACTCTAGCATGCTTTTCATAACTGTCTAAAACCTTTATTTTACTACTTTTGCCTTTTGGCCTTTAAAATTGTACGAAACAAACCAAAACCCCTATGGCTTTTTGTTCCATTGTATTATTTTAGAACTTGTGTTCATACGCAGTCCGCGAGATCGATATTCGGGGAATTTCCCCTTATTACTACATCGGTACAATTAGTACACTTGCTAATTTACCGATCACCAACCAAAGCAAGAGTGGTTTTCAAAACTTTCTTGACAAAAATGAGTGAAAGATGTCAATATTTGATAGATCAAATAAGTGAAATTTGGCATCTAACAACTCTCCCCAACTAGATTTTTACTTTCCCTCAAGCAAAGTATGCCTCTCATTTTGCAACAAGAGGATTTGCTCAAGATTAAGATTCACCCAAGAATGGATAAAATGAATCACACACAAAGAATGCAAACAAGCAATGGTTTCAAATGTTGAGAATCAAACAATGCAAAAGAACTAAAATTTTAAAAAAAATATAAAACCATGTATCAATCAACAACTATGTTTTTCGTGAATGAATCATTCTATCTCTTCTCTTCGAATAAGGATTGAAGAAATTACGCGTTTGCAACCGCGGGGACAATTTCACTCACCTAACAAACAATGCCAATATCAATTTAATTCATACAACATCTAACAATCAAAAGTGAAAATATGGAAGCAAAAAGATCACTAAGGTCTTTAAGATTGTAGCTTGGTCGGATTTACAAACAAGGGACATTTTTACGGCCATTGAAACGAAATTGCCGATGCAAAAGAGACATTCACCGTACACGTTATTTACACACATCAACTTTATTCCATTTGTTTTTCGATTGCAAACCTTCTCAACTCTTATTTCACAACTTTTACTTTCACTATTTTTCTTTTTCAAGCAAGCATTATTTTTCTCTTTTTTTTTATTTTATTTATACTCATATTCACATAACAATTTTTTCAATGCTTGCTTGAGTTTTTCAAAAGTTGTAGCAACCTACCATCTTTCCTTTTCATTCTCCCTAACTTAACTTTTTCTCAACCCTCAAGTGAACGCTCTTGGCTTTTTATGGCAAAGAGGACAATTAAAACAAATTCAAGGATTCAAGAAAAATTTTAGAATCTCACAAAATTCAGAATGAGATTCACATTTTACATGCAAAGGTGATCGAAATTTCAAAATCATATCCCAAACCTTGGTAGATGTTTATTCGGAATATTCATTGGGGTGCTTAAAAATCATTATATTTGTTTAAAATACTTGAAAATGCATCTCCGGAATAATTTTTTGTTTTACTCTCGGATGACACTCATTTGATGCGTAAAAAAAAGTAGTGCATTATGCGTCCTGAGATATATCTCCGAAACTTAAAAATTTTGCGTCCAAAGATATATCTAACCTATTCTTTACAAAATCTCCTCTAATCCTAATTGGAATAGAAGCAAAAGAAATTAAAGAATTTGCATTGATACCTATATTCACACAAAAATCAGCGCAAATATTCTCTTTCTTAAATATATGCGTGAGAATGGGATTAGTAAAGTTAACGGAACAAGTACTCTTCTCTAACTATCTATTTTGGATATCACACATAAAGTTAAAAGAGTTAGGGAAAAAAATATATTCAATCTACAGGTAGTCTCTAACTATCTATTCCGAATATCACACATAAGTTAAAACAGTTAAAAAAAGAAAAGTACATTCAATCAAATTTAGAGTAGTTTTTCATAATGAATTTTGAGTATCTCTTATATTAATTTAATCAAATTTAGTTATTATAAAAAACAGTACATTAAAAAATGTGTACCATTGTACCCTTGTCTATAAATACAGCATAAGCTTTATAGGAGGATTTATTCCTTTTGCTAAATACAATATAACAGAGAAATATAACAAAAATAGTACAAAAGTTTGGTTTGAATTTCGTTTGTTTGCCTGTCTGGATTCATGAGTGGATGTACTCTCTCTTTTGCTTTTACTTGCTCCGTAAATGAAGCTGTCTTTATCTCCTCTATCCCTTTCCCATACCCTATCAATAAATCTTTCCTACACTAATCAAAATCTCTTTTTTTTATTCCCCTTATAAAAGAATAGATGTAACATATTTAACATTTCACACGATCAAATTACACATCTGCAGTCGAATATTCATGTACAATTTACAATTGAGCTGATGTCGAATATCTATGTACAACTAACAACTAAACTGATTTAACGGAAGATGAAAATTGTAGTCCCGAAATCATTAAAAGGACATTCTCCTTGGAAATCATGCATGGTTGGATTGATGGTGGTGGTAATTATATTAATGTGGTTTGAATCACTATCCCTGACATTAACTGATTTTCAGTGAGATGTTTAGGAATTTATGTGACAGTTTTGATGAGAATAATAAATGCAAAAGTTAGGAAATGGAGGAATTCTTGCCTGAAATGGCTTGGCATTGGGGAATTGTGGTATGTCCTCCATTGCTCTTGGTCAGATCAAAAGCATAACCATTCATAGAATTCAGTTATAGAAGATCCATCATGCATGCACATGGAGTGGACTATGCCCAAATCCAATCCAATCTTTGCATGTGAGCCCTGTGTGCAACGTGCATCATCATTTCTGGGATTGTAAAGTTATTGGTACTCTGTAACATTTTATTTTCAAAAAGTGAACTAAGATATTTCATAATCCACGACTGAATGTGGGGTTATTTGCTTGCTTGTGGAATCCAACTCTTTAAAATGATTAAACAAAATAAGCTTAAATAAATTTTTTTTTATCTCTTTAAATATATAAACTTTCATATTTTTTTTCTTTATGCTGTGTTGTGTGCAACCTTTTAATATAGAAGACTAAATTTAATGACGAAAAATATTTGGAGATCAATGTTTAACGATTTTTTTTAGAAAGGCTAAAAATAAAATAGAATATACTTATAAAATTTAAAAGTTATTTAATCCGACAAAATATTAGTGTGAAATTATGATTAATTGTAAAGATTAAGAGTTTAATGGTAATAGACGACATTGTAAAAAAGTTTTATACTATAATTTAATAAAAATATATCATTTTGTTATGTCATATAATTATTTTAAAATTTTTAATATGACTTAATATTTTAATATGACTTAACAGAATGCATAGTCGTCATTGATTGAGAGTGTAAAAAGAATTTACACCGTGCATTCCCTCTTTTTCGAAAGATTAATAATAAATACATCTAGTAATAGCTACTGCTTCACCTTTAAATATACACTAACTTCATGGATAAAATTACCTAGGTGTCTTTAGAGAATGGTGGCTATGAAAGCACACTCTCTCTTTATTTTTCATGGATCTTGTAAATAGAGTTGTTAAAATTTTATTTATGAAATATTATTTAATTTAATATATTTAATCTATATCTGATATATAAATGAGTAAATATACGCAGTTGAAAAGTTATGATAAATATATCTTACTCTTATAGTCTCAACTCAAACTTAGAAATTTTTATAAGTTTTTATGATAAGTAAACATGTTCTTCATGTTCAAGAATATCAAGAACTTCAATTATGTCTGGAAAAAAAAATGAATATAGTTATATAGTATGATTGATATTGTTGTAAGGTAAATTTTGAAAAACATTACCATATAGAGCACTGCTTTTTCAACTCTTTTTGAAATTGTTTTAATGGTAACAAATTCAAAACAATGGTATGGAATTGCATAGTCCGAATCTTGAATATTTTGTTACATCATTCATAAAAACTATGTCTTTTTTTAATCTTTGACTGATTTGTATGTTTCATTATTGAAACTATTTTTATATTTTTTATAATATATAAATTTTCCTCGCATATTAATTCTCTAAATATTGATATAAAAGTATACGATATTTGTTTATATTTGATTATATGAATATGTAGTGAACATAATTATTGTTATGGTGTGGTAATTAAAAAGTTAACAAATTATTGTTTATATTCGACAATTTGCTTCTATGTCTTTTTTTATGCCTTTAGCGCAAGTCTAAATGAGTATTTTTTTTGAAATGATTAACAAATGAATTTAACATTTTATCGAGAATAAATTTATTTTTGATGATTCAAATTAATTTTATTTTAATATTTTAATTAATGGGTAGAAATAATTTATATAACTAAAATTTATGTTAAATGGGGATGAATCAATTTTAGTAAATATTGATTATTAATATTTTTTATAATAATATATGTTTTTATGTATGTTTATGTATACAGAAAATATTTAATTTTTTAGTAACTTTTTTTTATTTCTGTGTAATGTTATTAATATTTGAGATAGTAATTCATATACAATACATTATATATTTTTCCTATGCCTCTAGTTATTAAGGGTTTAAAATTTAATTCTCCTAATAATAAAATATATGTATACTTTGTTTAATCTGATTTAATTAGTAATTTAAATCTATGTTTTTTATTTATAACTTATGAGGAATATTATTTTGATTATTAAAAATAATAAATATAACTTATTATAAAGATGAACATAATAATTTACAAAATGATCACTGTTGGAACTTTAATTAATTAATGGTGGTGGAACTTTAATTAATTATAGTGGGAATTGGAAACATTTGTTGACAATTAATGAGCAATAAATGAACACAAGTGAGAACTAATATAGAAGTGAATTTGAAAAGATTCATTTTAGTCCCACATTGAAGGGAATGGAAATATTAGTAGTGTTTATATATTCCAACTTTGTCTATTGGGTTGGGCCCTAAAGGGCACCCAATTTTGTGAAAGGAGTGAGAACACACTCATGACCAACAAGACACGCGCGCCGCCGCCGTCCGTCCGGCTCGGCTCGGCTCGGTCCGGTCCGGTCTAGATGAATTATTTTTTGGACCCGAATTTATATAATTTAATTATCATTAATTAATTAATATAATTTGGTGGAAAATTAATTAATAATAAATATTAATTAATTAAGAAAATAATTGGTCAGTCAGTCCTCCACGAATTTCTCAGTCTCCCACCATTTTCTCCACTCCCCACGAATTTCTCAGTCTCCCACCATTTTCTCCACTCCCCACGAATTTCTCCCCACTCAGGTGCAGTTTGCTGCCTATAAATACAGGGTAGAAATTCAGAAGTGTGTACATCGGATTTCACAAATTCACACGAATTTTGATTTTCCTCTTCTCTTTCTCATTTCTCTTCATCTCAAAAACTTTCTTTTCTTGACTGGTTATTTTCACCAGATACTTAGACAGGTGTATTTCTAGAGCGATTCATCAGTGTGTAACTGATAATCGTAAGTTGTTTGAACGGGCTGTTTTATCCTGGAGGCGTCGTCGTAAATTCGACTGCTTTGCATAATTTGGCAGTACGGCGAAACGTCTTAAAGAAAGCGACCTAGTACGCGACTCGTCCCGATAATTTCCTTGTGCTAAACTTTAATTTTCAGATCCGAAGAACAACAATTTAAGACGTTTTCATAACTGCCATGGCAACTGAGGAAATTATCGGTACTACTGCGGCCGCTTCGGTCTCTGACAAACCTTTCAGGTTTGAGGGTTCCAATTTCAAACGTTGGCAAGCTAAGATGAAATTTTTCTTAACTCTGAAAAAGGTTGCCCACGTTCTGACTGAGGATATCCCGGTTGTCCCTTCTGCATCATCTGAACTACCTAACGGTAACTCACTTGCAGATTCAGACGGGACTTCCAAAATATCTGACTCAGATGCTGCAAAAGCTAAGGCTGCAGCAGATGATCTACAGCTCCGAAAAGAAATCGCCTTATGGCACGAGAATGATTATCTGTGCAAAAATCACATTCTGAACAGCCTTGTTGATGATCTGTACGACTACTACAGTAGCTACAGGACTGCTAAACAGGTTTGGGAGGCTCTGCAAAGAAAATATGATACTGAAGAAGCAGGTGCGAAGAAATTTGCTGTCAGCCGCTACTTGAACTACAAGATGGTGGATGAGAAGTCGGTGGAAGCTCAAAGCCACGAAATACAAAAGATTGCTCATGAGATCATTACAGAAGGTATGCCCCTCAATGAACAATTTCAAATTGCTGTAATTATTGACAAACTGCCCCCTGGTTGGAAAGATTTCAAAAATGTGCTTCGTCACAAAACAAAAGAATTTTCAATCGAGAGTCTGATAACTCGCCTCCGAATTGAAGAGGAGGCTCGGAAACAAGATCAGAAAGAAGAAGTCTTAGTTGTGTCTAACAACAAAAAGAAATTCGGTGCGGTTCTGAAGCCTACGGGCAAACCTTTAAAGAATCAGAACCGCAATGCTATGAACCGAACTAAGAATGGGAATCCCTCTAGGGCCCCATCGGCTCCATTTGCTAAGCAACAGCCACCACCTCAAAGAAATGATGCTCCGGTTTTCACTTGCTATAATTGTGGGAAACCGGGCCATATGGCAAAGAAATGTAGGAGCAGGCCTAAACCTGCAGCTGGCTCAAATGCTCAGGTCAACCTGACTGATGAGCAACTCATTGCCATGATCACTGAAATCAACATGGTTGGTGGATAGACACTGGCGCCACTCGTCATGTCTGCTATGATCGTGCTATGTTCAAGACATACATGAATGCTGAAGATAAGAAAGTGTTGTTGGGAGATGTTCACACCACTAATGTTGCTGGAATTGGAGATGTTGAGCTGAAGTTCACTTCAGGAAAGACTTTGATCTTGAAGGACGTCATGCATGTTCCTGAAATTAGGAAGAATCTTGTTTCTGGTTTTCTTTTGAATAAGGCTGGGTTTAGTCAAACTTTAGGGGCAGATTTGTACACCATCACTAAGAATGGTATTTTTGTTGGAAAAGGGTACGCCACTGATGGCATGTTTAAGTTGAATGTTGATTTGAATAAAATTTCTCCTTTTGTTTACTCTGTGTATGACTTCAATATTTGGCATGGTAGACTTTGTCACGTTAATAAACGAATCCTTTCTAATGCAAGCAACATAGGCCTAATCCCTAAACTAAATTTTAATGATTCCAATAAATGTGAATTTTGCAGTCAAGCTAAAATAACAAAAACTTCACATAAGTCAATTATAAAAGAATCTGACCCCCTAGATCTTATACACTCTGATATATGTGAATTAGATGGAAGTTTAACTAGAAATAATAAACGTTATTTTATCACTTTTATTGACGATTGCTCTGATTATACTTATGTATATCTAATGAAGAATAAAAGTGAAGCGCTTGACATGTTTAAGGTGTATGTAACTGAAATTGAGAATCAATTTAACAAGAAGATTAAGAGACTTCGCAGTGATAGGGGAACCGAATATGACTCCAGCTTGTTTAATGATTTTTATGCTGAACATGGTATTATACATGAAACGACTGCTCCATACTCTCCTGAAATGAATGGTAAAGCAGAAAGAAAGAATAGGACTCTTACTGAACTTGTAGTTGCAATCATGTTGAATTCTGGTGCTGCACCTCACTGGTGGGGGGAAATTTTATTGACTGTTTGCTATGTCCTGAATAAAGTTCCAAAGTCAAAAAGTAAGATCTCACCCTATGAGATATTAAAGAAAAGACAACCAAATTTGTCTTATTTAAGAACTTGGGGTTGTTTGGCTTATGTCAGAATTCCGGATCCGAAACGAGTTAAACTCGCTAGTAGAGCCTATGAATGTGTTTTCATTGGGTATGCAACAAATAGTAAGGCATACAGGTTTTATGACCTAACTGCCAGAGTAATTATAGAATCAAACGATGTTGAATTCTTTGAAGACAAATTTCCTTTCAAATCGAGAAATAGTGGGGGCACACAATTGAGTCACACTCCTGTGATAAAAGGCACTGAAAGCAGCGACAATGTAGAAACAGAGCTTCGAAGAAGTAAAAGAGCAAGAGTTGCTAAAGACTATGGGCCCGATTATGCGGCCTATAATGTAGAAGAAGATCCAATAAATCTTCAAGAAGCACTGTCATCTATGGATGCAGACTTATGGCAAGAAGCCATTAATGATGAGATAGATTCTCTAGAATCTAACAAGACCTGGCACCTAGTAAACTTACCTCCGGGTTGCAAACCAATTGGTTTTAAATGGGTTTTGAAAAAGAAACTAAAACCTGATGGAACGATTGAGAAATACAAGGCTCGCCTTGTAGCCAAGGGTTTTAGACAAAGAGAAAATATAGATTTCTTCGACACCTTTTCTCCGGTCACTAGAATTACATCCATTAGGGTACTCACTTCAATAGCAGCTATTTATAACTTAATAGTACACCAAATGGATGTTAAAACAGCTTTTTTAAACGGTGACTTAGAAGAAGAAATCTATATGGAACAGCCAGAAGGATTTGTAATCCAAGGACAAGAAAGCAAGGTCTGTAAGTTAGATAAGTCTTTGTATGGACTAAAACAAGCCCCTAAACAATGGCATGAAAAGTTTGATAACCTAATGATAATTAATGGGTACAAAGTGAATGAAAGTGACAAGTGCGTCTATTACAAATCTGAGAATCGCATTTGTACTATCATATGTCTATATGTAGACGATCTACTTATATTTGGATCAAACATTCAGGCCATTAATGATATGAAATCATTGTTATGCAATAACTTTGATATGAAAGACCTCGGAGAAGCAAGCGTGATCCTGGGTATCAAGATCACGAGATCCGAACAAGGAATTTCTTTGGATCAATCTCACTATGTGGAGAAGATCTTAAAGAAATATAAATACTTTGATTGTAAACCTGCATGCACTCCGTATGATCCAAGTGTGAAACTATTTAAGAACACTGGAGAGAGTGTCAAACAAGCAGAATATGCGAGCATCATTGGCAGTCTTAGGTATGCCACTGATTGTACTAGACCCGACATTGCATATGTCGTAGGACTGTTGTGCAGATTTACAAGTAGGCCGAGTAATGAACATTGGCAAGCTATTGAGCGAGTAATGAGGTACCTTAAAAGGACTATGGACCTCGGCCTACACTATCAGAAATTTCCTGCTGTACTAGAAGGGTATAGTGATGCAGATTGGAACACCTTATCGGATGATTCCAAAGCTACTAGTGGTTATATATTTAGTATAGCCGGAGGAGCTGTATCTTGGAAATCAAAGAAACAGACCATTCTGGCACAGTCCACAATGGAGTCTGAGATGATAGCATTAGCTACAGCTAGTGAAGAAGCAAGTTGGTTAAGATGCTTGCTAGCTGAGATTCCTTTATGGGAAAAACCTATACCAGCTGTGTTGATCCACTGCGATAGTACCGCGGCTATTGCAAAAGTTGAGAACCGTTATTATAATGGTAAAAGACGTCAAATTAGAAGAAAACATAGCACTGTTAGAGACTGTATCTCTAAAGGAGCTGTGAGAGTGGATCATGTACGCACTGATGAGAACTTAGCAGATCCTTTGACGAAAGGATTAGCTAGAGAGAAAGTCCATAATACTTCCAAAAAGATGGGACTAATGCCTATAAAGTAATTTGTTACTCATGATGGTAACCCGACCTAAATGACTGGAGATCCCAAGACTTAGGTTCAATGGGTAATAACAAGTTATGAGTAATATGAAAATGATCATGCAAGTAAAGCATGAATTCTGAAGTAATGAGAGGATGAGATAATAGAAACTCTTAATGAGATCTATACTCTGTATGAGGGAGTACCTAGGCTACAGGAGTACTCTTGATAGATTCACCTATGTGACTGTGGAACTAGGCCGGTTCCTATGGAATTTCGAGGCAGAATTCCTAGAGCATTCACTAAACCGGGATACACGTGCAGGGCCACTAAAGCACGGGCTACAAGAATACACCTTACGGAAAGGTTGTGTGCGGGTCTGATGTCCGAGATAGAGTTCAAGACAATGGTGTCACTCTTGTTGAATCAGAATCCTACTCGCTACGCTAAGGTTCAAGTCGTAGACACCTTTGCTTATGCTCAACCTGAGAAACGTCTGACGTACTTCTAAAATCTCTTTTAAATTCAAGTGGGGGAATGTTGGAACTTTAATTAATTAATGGTGGAACTTTAATTAATTATAGTGGGAATTGGAAACATTTGTTGACAATTAATGAGCAATAAATGAACACAAGTGAGAACTAATATAGAAGTGAATTTGAAAAGATTCATTTTAGTCCCACATTGAAGGGAATGGAAATATTAGTAGTGTTTATATATTCCAACTTTGTCTATTGGGTTGGGCCCTAAAGGGCACCCAATTTTGTGAAAGGAGTGAGGACACACCCATGACCAACAAGACACACACGCGCGCGCGCCGCCGCCGCCGTCCGTCCGGCTCGGCTCGGTTCGGTCCGGTCCGGTCTAGATGAATTATTTTTTGGACCCGAATTTATATAATTTAATTATCATTAATTAATTAATATAATTCGGTGGAAAATTAATTAATAATAAATATTAATTAATTAAGAAAATAATTGGTCAGTCAGTCCTCCACGAATTTCTCAGTCTCCCACCATTTTCTCCACTCCCCACGAATTTCTCCCCACTCAGGTGCAGTTTGCTGCCTATAAATACAGGGTAGAAATTCAGAAGTGTGTACATCGGATTTCACAAATTCACACGAATTTTGATTTTCCTCTTCTCTTTCTCATTTCTCTTCATCTCAAAAACTCTCTTTTCTTGACTGGTTATTTTCACCAGATACTTAGACAGGTGTATTTCTAGAGCGATTCATCAGTGTGCAACTGATAATCGTAAGTTGTTTGAACGGGCTGTTTTATCCTGGAGGCGTCGTCGTAAATTCGACTGCTTTGCATAATTTGGCAGTACGGCGAAACGTCTTAAAGAAAGCGACCTAGTACGCGACTCGTCCCGATAATTTCCTTGTGCTAAACTTTAATTTTCAGATCCGAAGAACAACAACTTTTATTTATTTACTATGAAAATTTTTCTATGTTATATTTTAAAAACTTGATAAGAATATTTATGATAATAATATATAAGTAAATAGTTTATTTTGGTAAGTTTTTTGTGATGCTCTTCCAATTTCTTTTTCTATATCTATAATTTTTAAACGTGTAAATCAATATTCTACGGTAGTAATAATTATAAATTATACTAGAATTAAAATCAAATTAATTATTAATTATCATAAAATTAATTATTAAACTTGAAAAATGAAATTGTCATAATAATAAATGAATATTGTGTACTAGCATTTAATAAATTAATATTGTTTCTAAATTATAATACTATCGAAATCTAATTAATTCTTAATTATGATAATATAAAATTAGTCAATTATTTAATTCATAAGTAAAGAATAACAATTTTAGAATTTTTTTTTAATATAATTATATTTTTTTAATAAAAATACTAAACAAATTAAAATATCAAAAAATTTATCAAAGTTTCTACGTTGGGTCGCAGTCAATTGGTTTGGCTACTCCTCCCATTTTATTTTATTGGTTTACGTTTTTTATTTCAATTTAAAAAATAAAAAAAATAATTAAATTAAATTTAAATTATTTAAAAAATAGATAAATATAAATAGGTTGAATTTACATATTTATATAAATTGATCCATGAGATTGTAATTTTCATTAGTTTTTTTTGTTCAATTGTAATTTTTATTTTATATAAATAGGTTGAATTTGGCTACTCCTCCCATTAGTTTTTTTTTTCAAATGTAATTTTCATTTTATTTTAAATTAATATATTTTAATATTTATTACATGTCTATATTTTTTAACGTTATTTAAATTTCAATTAATTATTTCTAAACCCTAAAATCTAATTTAATATTTATTCCATTTCTTTTATTTTAACATTATTTAAAATTCAATTAATTATAAAAAAAACCATTAATTATTAAATCATAAATTAAATTAACATTATTTCTTTTTTTTTATAAATATAGTTATTAAAACTTAATTTAATATATTTTATAATTAATAATTGAAATAAATAAATAAAATAAAATCATTAATTAATACGTAAAAAAAATACAAATGAACCATGTCGCCAATTCAATGGGCTATTCCACCTATTTTAGCCCAAGTCGCCACATCAATTGGTGACAGTACCGTAAAACCTAGCCATTTTGGATTTTTTTTTCAAATTTTGATTTATTTGATATTTTAATTGAATAACATTATTATACTAAAAAAAATTCCACAATTTTACCATAACTGAAATATAATATGAAAGGACAGCTAATAAATAATATTTTGTACATTTTTACATATAAATTATGGTTTTAATTGTTATGCACTAACAATGTAAAAATATATTATTCTGACATATCATTAAATAGAAATATATCATTCTGACATGTCATATAATAATTTAAAATTTTTAGTATGACTTAACGGAATGCATGGTCGTCATTGGTTGACAGTGTAAAAAGAATTTACACTGTCAAGTGATCATCATTTTTTCCATAAAACATATTATATTTATTTTAGATAAAGATTTGTATAATTAATATAGGATATTAAAATGATAATATTAATAATTAATGGAAAATGAATAGTTTCAAGATAAATATAATTAAACTTTTTATTGTTAATATTTTATTTTCAATATCGTTTCAAAGATAATTAAATTTTCAAGATAGTTTCAAGTTGATTTTTATTTAAATTTATTTCACAAATGAAGTTGATGATATTTTATTGTTATTATGAAATAAATTGTTGTGAATTTGATGTGATTTTATTATTTAGTAATAATAAAAAAATTACATATGCGACATAATTAATTCAAAAGTATAATGTAATTGAATTCAACTATTTTAAATTGTAAGAGTTATAATGAACCTTAAGCCATTCTAAGTAACTGAAGACAATCAATTCATCATGTTTGAGATGATAATAGCTACACACATAATTGATGTTGCAATTTTACCTCCAAATTAATTTGTCAGAAAATATATGAAGGGGAACTCGAACTATAAATCCAAAATTGAATTCTTGCAAGAATAGACTCACACATAATTAATGCTACAATTGTAATTGAAAATCTATTTGTCAAAAAAAACTATGGTAAGGAGAAAATTGAACCATAATATCATAATAAAAAAATCTATTTGTTGAAAGAATAGGGAAAAATCAAACTGTAATTCGAAAAGTTTAAAATTTAATTTTGCCTGAAAAACCGTCCATATAACTAATGATGCAACTCCATACATAACTAATGATGCAATTCTATATATAACTAATGATGCAATCGTTATCCAAAATCAATTGGTTGGAAATTGAAAATCAAACCGTAATAAGAGAAATCCAAATCAATTCTCCAAGAACAACACGAGTAGTGATGGAAACTTCCTTTGCTTTGATTACTTTCTTATTCTACTTGAGACTACTTTCATATAACATACTTATCTAGTGATAATGAGAAAGTTTCTTCAAGTGTATATCTTGAAGTTAGCATCATTAGCCAGACTCTGAGGTGTTGGTAGATAGTGATGTTTTGATTTGTGGTTTAGTAGAAATTGTACACGTAAACTAATAAGATGATACATATTATTTTTTAGAAAATCATTGTTATGTGTCGCATAATTATTTGAAGCATTGGGTTTAATATATATAAATAGATATTAAAATAAAATATAAAATTTATTGAAATCTTATGACATAAAATTATTAGAGAATCTCATTTCTAAACCATTTTTTCGAGGTGATAGATTATAAAAAAAATTAATATTTATTATAATTGTAACATTTGAAAATTTTAAAATAAAAGGAGTTATCTACATCTAAAAATAATTAGTGGCATATGAAATCACCAGAGACACAATTTCAAGGTTATCCACTTATTATTGTTGCGGTGAGAATCGGATGTCAAGCTATTGATTAACTTGAATCTTAATTCATTAAAATTCACCACCGAACTTTAATTTTTCCAAAGGAAAGGTTAAAGAAAGAAAAACCTTTTGCGCGATGTAACAACAACGCTAGAGTTTCGGGGATCGGGGGTTGGTTATGCCTAGGGTAGTTCTCACATCCTAAACATATGTAGTACTCTATAGGAACCTATTGTGTGTATGTATGCTAAGTTATCTAAGTTTTTGTTTGCTAGGGTCATGGGATCAAGGTTAAGGTAAAGTTGAGGTAAAGACCTAAGAATAGTTCTAAGTTTGCTCGCAAAGATATCGCATCTTATGCCTACGTATCCTTACTAGGATGGAGTCAGAGTAACCGTAGTTCTCCTCATTAAGATTGAGGAATACTTGACTATGGTCAAGACTCAAAGGGGGGACAAACATAAAAATGTTTGTATAGAGTTTAACAAAACTCTCTAGATCTAAGTTTAACACTCAAGGGGATTGACTTTGACAAAAGCCAAGAGGGGAGTAAGTAATCATGACAATGATCCTTACATAGAGTTAACAAACTCTATCTTAAAGTTCTAATTGAAGGACACTCCTAACAAGGGGTAAGTCTTTAGACTTAAAGCAAAGTATAATGGATATAGGTTCTAACTTAACTAAGTTAAAGGACCTAATGACTTAACCAAGCCAAGGGGAGGGGTAATGAGCTACCTATGACAGTGAAGTCAATAGAGACATTTTCCTTAGGAATAAGGGATAACAAGGCAACTGGATGAGAGCTAACAAGCTGCATCACTTGGGGACACAAACTTAACAAGGCTTAAACACATAATATGCATTCATTCAAACATGATGAAGATATAAATTCAAGGTAATAACCAAGAAAGATAAGGGCAAGCATGCAACAACATCAAGCAAAGAACAAAGTTACAACCAAGTATTCACTAACAAGAAGTTTATAATCAAACCAAATGGTTACAACCAAGGGTAAATATAGATGTTAGAACACCTAAAAGGGGATAATGATAAGGTTCTTACAAGACCAAACATCACAAGCATAAGTGAAGCATGCATAAGTCAAAACATTACTTATCATGGCAAAGTTTAGAATTCAAGATCAACATGCATAAATCACAGCAATGTTTAAGGCATGTACACAAATCGAGTAGAGCTAACAACCAAAAAATATTTGAACAAGGGATGTGACATGTGTGACAACAACATGTGAATGGTAGTGAATCATGTTAAACAAAAAGGTGACAACCAACATGGACAAGCATGAAACAGGTATAACAACAACATTTTCATCAATGGTATTAAAAAAAAACTCATGCAAAACAGTTATAACATGAATCAAACATGGTATATGAATCAATAAAAGACAAATTTTATCATATTCAAGACATATTGATGACAATCAATCATGGATAGGAAAGAAAAGTGACAACAGTTCAGGCATGGATTCAAACTTTACAAAGGGAAAGATAAACAGGATTCATGGTAACAACTAAGGAAAGAAACAACCCTAAACATGTTATGGTTCTAACAAGACACATAAACAATTAGGATGGGGGTGAGGGATCATGTTCAAGAGGTTACTACATCGAGAAATATATCATGGTTCACAAAGAAGTTTCAAGGCATACTTTTCACATTCATGAATTCACAGAGGCAAGAATAATCATGGTAAAGTAAAAAGTCAAGTGTTTTCAAGTATATAAACATGTTAGACATTCAAAAATGATTCATACAAGATCAATATTACAAGGAAAATCAAGTACCATGTTAAGAAAGTTCATGAAAACCAAAGAAAACCCTAAAAAATTTCATGTCATTCAAGTGGACCAAAGTGTTTCAAAAATAACAATTCTTGAATTCTTTCTTCACACATTGAAACTAGACGTAATAAGGAGCAAAATTAAAAAATATTGGAATCAAAAACATAAAAATCAAAGAAGTTATGCACATTTGAAAGCTAGGTTCAAAACTAGGCAAATTAGGGCAAAAAGCAAGGCAACTTGACCAATGTTAGGCAGATTTGTAAGGAGGACCATAACTTGCTCAAAACTTAATGAAATTGAGTGAAACAAAAAACCAAATTATGTATTTTTTCACAAGGAATCCAATGGTGGTGGTGGTTTTCTCAGATCAAGCATCATATGAAAAACTCGAAGACATCATTAAAAATGGCATGTTATGTGCAAAAGCAAAGTGACAGTCCAATACACATGTTCTAGGCAGCAAGTAATGATTCAAACACAAATATGAGACATATAAAGAGTGCTTACAAGTTACATACATCAATAGACAAGCTCAATCAACATATGGCATGTGAAGTGGCAAAAATGACAAGTTTGTGCAAGAGCAAAGTGACAGACATAATTGGACTAAATCAACACCCACCAAATGATCAAACACAACACATGACCTATAAATGATGTTTACAAACACCATGCCTAGCCAGAATCAACAAGTTGCATATTGAAATGACATGAAAAGTAAGCTAACAAGCCAAACCAAATGGATAGTCATGAATACACAAATTTGTGATCAAGAAATGGTTCAAACATGACCTATAAGACATATCTAGCATGTCCAAACTCAATGCACATCAATATTCAACATAACCTCAAAAGTAGCAAGTTGGAATACTTACCGCTTATAGCTTTTTCAAGTCCATACACCAAAAAAGAAATCCAGTTGATAGATGATGATCCAAGCAGCTTCAAAATGCTCCAAATAAGGTGTTCCAATGCTGAGAATTCCCCCAACCACACTGCCTTGACAAAATGGCTTCTTTTGCAAGAAAGCACCAAGAGTTTCAAAGTGAAACTCTAGGAAATGGTGTTACAAAACTTTTGCGAGGCCTTGGACATTTCAAACAACTTATATGGAGAGTGTTTAAAGTGTTAGAAGGATTGAAAATGGTCTAGGCAGTGACTTAGCTTTGAAAGTGCATAAAAGTCAAAATTCAATGGTATGAGAGTTGACTTTCTGTTCTAGTAGGTTTTGGATGATTGTAAGAGTTTGTACAACTCCAATACATCATATGTGATATGTTTGAGGTGTTGGTTCAAGTGTTTGATGATTTTATGGAGTTGTGGCAGAGTTTATGCAAAGATAGATTTTCTTCATAAAGAAGCAAGCTTCCACCACTTGTAAGAAGGTTGTGATCAGAGAAATGAGAGAGATTCAACTTGATTTCTTATTAATTCTGGTGTCGTTTAAATGTGAGGAGTGTGTTCTATTTATAGGAAAGCTTGGAGAATGAGAGGTATGGGCAGATTGTGCCAACTTGCCAAGTTTGCCCTTTTTGGAGGCAAAATGAGCAAATCCAACTTGGGATCTCTTTTCTTATCATGAGCCACCTCCCTATGTGCTTCATCATCATCAATAGCCTGAAAATAGTTGACATAAAGTAAAGGAAAGAGAGAAGTTGATGTAGTAGCTGAGGTGTGGCAAAATTTGCAAAAAGTTTCTCTTTCCTTGCCAATTGCATCCACTTGCAAGAATAAACAATTCAATATAATCCAATTCTGGTTTTTTACTCGTGGAAATGCATTGTAATCTCATCAATTAAGTCCCTAAGCATCAAAGAATGAGTTAAGCAAGTGATTAGAAGAGGTTTGAGTGGTTTATGCATCAAAATGCAAGTGCTGAACTTTGTTTTGTGACATGAAAAATGCCTAACTTGCCCTCTTCGATTCTCCCTAACCACAAGGGATGAGAAAATGATCTTGTAATTTTTAAAAATCCCCAAATATGATCTATAACATTCATGTTTAGCCAAATTTCAAATTCCAAAGGGAACTAGGTCAAAAATCCTCATGAAGTTTGTTGCAAAAGTTGACTTACAATCCAAGAAACAAGATATTTTTCTAAGTGTGGAAATCTTTCACAACTTGATGAGCTCATAACTCCAAATCTAGGCATTTTTGGACCTCAACCCTCCAGGACAATCTTGTAGCACTTATCAAGAGCTTTCCAACCAGCTTTAGACCACTTAGTTTGGATGTGTGGTTTGAAAGTTATGATCATTCCAAATAAGCTTGTAATTAGGGTTTTTCATAAACCCTAATTTCTTGATTCACAGGTTATCTATCAACTCTTGATTAAATCTTCACAAAACTCACTAGTTAGGCATAAAATGATGTTGGAAACCTTGATTGCTTCAATTTGGGGTCAAAACCCTAAAAGTCGAAGAGCTGACTTTCTAGACAGACGAATCGAACAATTGAAATCTTCAGGATCGATCCTTAGTGTTCTGGGGTTTCTTGAACCTTTCTTACTTCTTGAGAGGACTTCATAAGTCATATAAACATCATGGACCATGGTTCAAGCCTTGGAAACCCTTTTAGTCCAAAAGTCAAACTACAGTTGACTTTTTACACTAGAAACCCTAGTCAGGGTTTTGCATAACACTGTTTCAATTCACTTGGTAACAACCTCAAATAGCACATTTTCTTTGTAAGATATGAACCTCTTGATGATGTGAAGACTTGACATGTAGAAGATCAATCCAAAACCTTGACTGATCAGTCAACAAGATTCTTGATTTTAACAGTGTGAAACCCTAATTCATCTGCATCTTGACAAAGACTAACTTGAAAGAGGTTAGGGTTAGATAACATATGCTTGATGCACATAGAATGATAATGGAATCTAGGGGTCAAAATTTAGGGTATGACAATTACGCTTATAAATAATATATTTTATGATAAATTTTTTATCTCTTCTAATAAAAAATTGATGTATAATTTCAAAATGCACTAAGGTTTACTTTTATATATTTTTTTAAATATCATCTGTTCTCTCGGTTGCTAAATAAAACTAAGTTGAAAACAAATTCAGGACATGCTTTGATTCTCAACAAATATAATTTATGTTTTTATTTCTTTAAAAGTGATATATTTCTTATTTATTTATTTATTTATTTGTAATGAAATGATTTGTTCATTTGGTTATTTTAATAACCGATATTTTAGATAGTCAGATTTTACTAAAAAAACACTCGTTCATTAAATTTTACCCTAAATCTAACTCATCTATAGCCGCTCAAAACTCGTACACCATTACTTTCGTATGAATTGCAAGACATAAAAAATCTTTAAGGTTCTGTGTTGCATGTTGTTCTTCTAACACAACTTTGAACAACACTTTTTTTCCTGCTTTTACAATCTATCTCACATTATGGTTTTTTTGTTGTTGTTTCCACCTCTTACAAGGTCATTGTTATATTTTGGAAAACCTTCACATGTGTCAATAAAAGAAAATACTACATAATTTATTGTTTTCTCGGTTGACAACATTGAGAAATTTATGTCTAAACATACTATAAGTTGCAAGGGATGTTTTTGTTTTACAATACAAGATCTATACAAATTTGTTTTGAATATTGCAACACACAAAGAAAGTAGTAAATGATTAAAAAAATTGGAAAAAAAAACAATACACATTACTTTCAATCTTTTACCATTCACCTTACCATTCACCATTATCTTTCAAATAATATATTACATTGGTTCCTTTATAAAACCGAGGGGAAAATCCTTGTTTTATTTTATTTTATAATTAAAAAAGAAATAACATTTTCCCTCGGTTTTATAAAAGAATCAAGGGGTATAGTTACTCAATTAACCTACAACGAATCTATGTCCTTCATTCATACACTAACAACACTCAAGATATTGCTAACACATCATTCCACAAAAAACCATCTACATCCAATAAGAACGCGAGCATCACCATTATATATCTTGGACGTTATCTTGTGAAACTTAAACATTTATAATGAAAGCATTTTCCATGAAAAGCAATTGGAAGCGTGAAACAGATCTTTGGGATGGATTGCAAGTGCTGGAAAAAATTGTTCCAACGTTGGTATTTTCACTACGCCAAAATTGATTTTTGGCAGCACTAAATAGACAATGTTTTTACTCCAAAGCGCAACTATAAGTTTTTCTTTTTTAACTATGAAAAAAAGCGCAGCTAAAGGCTATTTTTAGAAAGCACTTCTAAAAAGAGTTGTTAAAGGCCTTATGTAGGCTACACTTTAGAAAGCGCTTTTGGAAAGCGCTGCTAAAGGCTCCCTTTAGAAAGCACTTTAGAAAAGCACTGCTAAAGGTCATTCCTAAACTCAATCATAGAAAGTGCTTCTGAAAAGCGCTGCTATAAGCCTATGAAAAGAAAGCACTTTTAATGAAAAAGCGCTGCTAAATTGAATACATAAGAAAGCGCTTTCTAAAAGCGTTGCCTTAGGTTGTTAATTTCTGAAAAATAAAAACAGAAACACGTCAAAACTCTAGAACTGTAACTTTCTGAAAACAACTTTGATACTCCCTCTCTTTGGTTTCCACCCCCTCCATCGTAACTCCCTCCGCCGGCCGTATCTCCCTCTCTTCGCAACTCCCTCCGCTGTAAATCCTACTGTTTCGTTTCGAAACTCCTTCATTTTGAGCAAGATATTTCTTCTTTTCCTTTTTTGGAATCTCAAGCCATATAATAGATTGTGATTTTGTTGTTATTTGAATTCAATTGAGTATTGAATGACATTATTGGTGAATTAGTATTCAAGATGTGAAACTAATTATATAAATTATTGGAATTAATTGATGAGTTTGTTTGTTATTGAAACAATTGAGATGAGACATTGATAGTGTTGATGTGATTGTTGTGAGAATTTGATTTTGAAATTGTTGTTGTAGTAAGGTTGAAGATGATGAATAGTGATATTTATGGTGAACTTATTTTAAGAATATTGGTGTTAATTTTGTAAGTTGATGTTGAATGTTAGTGATGAATTGTTGAAATTAATTGATGATAATGACATTGTTAATGGATAATTGTTAGTGATTACTTTGTTTTGATATAATTGTTGATTGAAAATGATAATGAAATTAATTGTTAATTGTTGAGGTTGAAGATGATGAATAGTGATGAAATTAATTGTTAATTGTTGAGGTTGAAGTTGCTATTGAGTTTAAATGTGGAATTGATAATTTTGGTGATTGTTTTATGCTCGAAATTATGATTCTTTGTTGGATAAAACTTTGAAGTTAATTGAACTTAAGTGATGAAGTTGTTTTTTGTGACTTACTTAAGTTGAAACATTAAGTGTTGATGTGTCATTTGTGATGAATAAAAGTATACCATGCTACTTGAATTAACATGATTGAATTTGCGCGTCAATGCCATGTTGCTTAATTGAAGAAAGTGTTGATGTTTACTAAATTTGATTCTTGAGACTTTGACTTATTTCTCTTATATATATTGTTTGTCCTATTTTATACTAAATTTGTTCTGTTATATTTGGTACGCCATCAGTTAGTAACTTAGTGAATTTGCTATAGGGGTTACTTGTGAAGAGTGAAATTCTGATCGTTTCCAAGAATCTTACACTGTGTGGTTCCAGAAGTTGTTGACTTCTCTACAGCTAATTAGTTATTATTTTGCTATAGTTGTGTGAATAATTAGTGTTTTTGTTTAGCTTACTTAGTAAAACCATGGATAAAAAATGGATGTCTTCCAATCGATCGTCAAAAGAGTACGAGAATGGGGTATCAAAATTTGTTAAGTTTATTGTTGAACACGCCAAAGACCCCAGTCGAATCACATGCCATTGCTTAGGTTGCTGTTATGGGTGTGGGATTGACGCAGTTCAGTTGGAATATCATTTAAAAAGGCATGGAATTGATCGAAGTTATACATGTTGGATATTACATGTTGAGGTAAGTAACGAGAATGTTGAACCGGGGGATAATACGACATATGCTTCAAACAACAATGGCACAAATGCATACGATTGTGGTCGAGTCGAAGAGATTGCAAAAGTACTTGAAGAAGATCTTCAGGATCGTCCCAAAATGTTTGAGAGGTTGGTAAGCTGTATAAAGGTTGTACTAAATTCACAAGATTGTCTGCGGTATTAAAGTTGTACAACTTAAAGGCGAGCAATGGATGGTCAGATAAAAGTTTCATAGAGTTACTTGCGCTTATGAAAGATATGCTTTCGGAGGATAATGTTCTTCCCTATCGAACCTATGAGGCCAAAAAAAATGTTGTGCTATATTGGCATGAGCTATGATAAGATACATGCTTGTCCAAATGATTGCATTTTGTTTCGAAATGAATATGCATCGTTAAATGAGTGCCCTAAATGCGGTGTCTCTCGATATAAGAAAAAATTGTCTCCAGCAAAAGTCTTATGGTATTTTCCTATAATTTCTAGATTTAGACACATGTTTCATAGTGAAACTGATGCAAAATACTTGACTTGGCATGCAGATGAAAGAATTATAGATGGAAAGTTTCAACATCCGGAAGATTCACCACAGTTGATGTAAAATTGATAATGATTATCCTGATTTTGGAGAAGAAGCAAGAAACCTTCGCTTGGCATTATTTATTGATGGAATGAACCCACATGATATTCAAAGTATATCACATACCATATGACCTGTGATTATTATGTTTTATAACCTACCTCCATGACTATGTATGAAGCGTAAGTACATGATGTTATCTATGTTAATTTCTTGGCCTGAACAACCAGGGAATGACAAAGACGTATACTTGACACCTTTAATTGAAGACTTAAAGATTTTGTGGGAGAACGATGTAGAGGCTTACAATGGATATAGGAAAGAAACTTTCAATTTAAGGGCGATGTTGTTTGGCACAATTAATGATTTTCTAGCATACAGAAATCTATCATGGTATAGCACTAAAGGTCAATGTGCATGTCCTATTTATGAAGAAAACACAGATTGGACGCGATTGGAATTTTTTCAAAAGAATGTCTTTCTTGGTCATCGTAGATTCTTAAATTCTAATTATCACTACCGTGGATGGAGAAAAGAATTCAATGGAAATCCAGAACAAGGTACGACTCCACCTACATTGATAGGTGACCAAATTTTTGAAAAGGTGAAAGATGTGAGTACTCAGTTTGGCAAGCCTTTTGCATATATGCTTGTCAAACGTGGTTAGAGAAAGAGGTTAATGTTTTTTGAATTTCTATATTGGAAGTCATTGTATATAAGACATTTTCTTGATGTTATGAATATTGAAAAAAATGTATTTGAAAGTGTTATTGGTACGTTACTCAATATACAAGGAAAGTCTAAAGATTGCCTTAAAGTAAGAAAGGACTTGATAGAGATGGGAATAAGAAATGAATTAGGACCCTTGAAGAAAGGAAAACGAACATATCTACTGCCTGCTGCTTATACTCTATCTAGAAAGGAGAGAAAGATATTGTGTAAGTTTCTAAGTGAAGTTAAAGTTCCAGAAAGATACTCTTCAAATATTAGAAGACTTGTGTCTATGAAAGACCTCAAGTAAAAGAGTTTAAAGACACATGATTGCCATGTTATAATGGAACATTTTCTACCAATAGGTATACCTTCTATTTTTCTAGAAAAAGTAAGAAGCGCAATAACTAAATTGTGTTTTTTCTTCAGGTCAATTTGTAGTAAGATGATTGATCATGCGATCTTACCAACATTGCAAAAAGAAATAGTTTTTATTTTGTGTGAGCTTGAAATGTATTTTCCTCGCTCATTTTTTGACATAATAGTATATCTAGTTGTTCATCTTGTGAAAGAGACACAATTTTGTGGACCAGCTTAAATGAGATGGATGTACCCTGTTTAACGTTATATGAAAATATTAAAAGGGTATGTGACAAAACCAAAGTCGACCAGAGGGTTGTATTATTGAAGGATACATTGTTGAAGAAGCGATTGAGTTTTGTACTGAATATTTGTCCAATGTTCAATCCATTGGACTCCCCAAATCTCATATTGTCGGAAAAAAAGAAGGAAAACAGTTAATTGGAAATAAAATTGTGACAGTATCAAGGGCTGAACGGGAGCAAGTGCATTTGTATGTTCTGCACAATGACAATGAGGTTGAGCCATATGTTGAAATGCACAAGGATGAACTCCGAGGTTTAAATCCGAATAGAAATGAAAATTGAATAGTGCGAAAGCATAACACTAGTTTTATACCATGGTTTAAGGATCATATTTATTCAAAGTTTTATTTAGATCCCGCTTCAATAACAGAAAGGTTGAGATGTTTAGCATATGGTCCAAGTTTGAATGTGTTGTTTTATAGCGTATATGCAATTAATGGATACACATTTTATACCAAAGAACAAGATGATAAAAGTACTATGCAAAATAGTGGTGTCACCGTGGTAGCTGAAGCAATGCACATTTCAAGTGTGAAGGACTTAAACCCCAAATATGCAAATCTGTCATATTTTGGGGTTATCGAGCGCATTTGGGTGTTCGATTATGAGAAGTTTCAGATTCCTATCTTTGGTTACAGGTGGGTTGAAAATAATAGTGGCATACGAATGGATAAATCAGAATTTTTTCAAGTGGATCTTAATAGGATGGGGTACAAAGATGGGCCTTTTATTCTAGCCTCTCAAGCTAAACAAGTGTTCTATGTCACTAATACGACAAGTATGAAATGGTCTATAGTACTTTTATCTAACAAAGTAATTGATGATAACATTGGAGATCAAGGTAATATTCATGTTGATAATAAATCGTATATTACAAACAATCAAGATGAGATTATTAGAGCAAATGAATCATATATTAGGAATGATCATAATGAGGGAATTTAGATCAATCCATCCGTTTGTGTTGTTAAGAGACAAGTAAATCATATTCCAACCAATAAAAGAAACAGATGTTAGTTAAAAAGGTACTAGTAAAATTATATATTTTGTCATTCAATAAAATTATATACTTTTCATTTTTTATATTCAATAGATTATGGATTATGGATTTTTATAGCTGTCATTTCATATTTGTGTTTTTCTTTATTACAGGTCAGATGGCTAGTAACGAGGAACACTCACATGATACTTCTAAGAATGATGGAAATGAATCAGTTCATGATGTGGAAAGAGATATTTCACAAGGAATAGCTATTATGAAGGGAATCATTCATGCAAGAGATAAAGGAATAAAATATGACGTACATTGGAATGCAACAAACCAAGTAGTTGAGCCTAACGATGCAATGTTGACAAGTTACATTGGTGCGATTGTTCATTCGCAAATTCCAATCACTTGTGATAATTGGAGAACTCCATCGTTGAAACCCGCTAAAGAAAAAATATGGAGTGAGATACAGGTACCATATGTGATTTTATTTGTTTTTGTTGACGATTATGTCTTTAAATTTCTTATACTAACACTATATATATATATATATATATATATATATATATATATATATATATATATATATATATATATATATATATATATATATATATATATATATATATATATATATATATATATATATATATATATATATATATATATATATATATATATATATATATATATATATATATATATATATATATATATATATATATATATATATATATATATATATATATATATATATATATATATATATATATATATATATATATATATATATATATATATATATATATATATATATATATATATATATATATATATATATATATATATATATATATATATATATATATATATATATATATATATATATATATATATATATATATATATATATATATATATATATATATACGTTTTTTTGTAGAGGTCTTTTAACATTGGTGACGACCGAAAAAATATTGTCTTCAATTGGTCGGAAGAAGACTCAGAGGGTTTCGAGATTTTTTAACAAACAAGTTTTTAAGGATGCACATGGAAAATTTATTGAAGCAGAACGTCCAAAAAAGTATGCATACCTGATTTCACCTGAAGAATGAGAAACTTTTGTAGCCAAACAAAGAATCCAAGAATTCCATGTAATGTTAATTTATCATGAGAATAGTATTATATACTTGTTCCATATGTGTTATGATATAACTTAAACTTGTTTATCCAGGATGTGAGTGACATAAATCGCCAACGAGTCCCAAAACTCGCGTATTCATACAAAAAAGGGCGTTTGGGATATGCATACTTAGAGAAAAAAATAGTAAGTATATATAAATGCTATGATATACTTGTTCCTCAAGTGTAATAATTGATCGTATTATTTGTCTTAATGTGTAGTTAGAAGAGGAGAAAAGTGAAGAAACACCTCTTCCGGAACATGTTTTGTGGAATGCTGCTCGTGTGGGTAAGGATGGAGTTGTTAAGGAAGATGTTCAACAAGTTTTTAAGCAACGTGTAAGTATAATATTATTTCTTTAATTAAATCAAAAGTTTATTAACATGTAATATTTATGTTTTTTAATCCTCACTAACCTTTTTTGATATGCATATGAATTTTAGAAGAATATATCTCAGTCTTTAACTCTAGCTGAAGACCATGATTGCAGGAGCATACTAAGTCGAGTATTAAATGTTCCTGAGTATTCTGGTCATGTGAGGGGTAAGGGATTTGGGGTCACTCCAACAAGCTTGTATAAACATCCAAAGGTAATTATATATGAGGAACAAGTATAAATTGTAATTTTCAACAGAAAATTCCTGAGGTATATATATATATATATATATATATATATATATATATATATATATATATATATATATATATATATATATATATATATATATATATATATATATATATATATATATATATATATATATATATATATATATATATATATATATATATATATATATATATATATATATATATATATATATATATATATATATATATATTGCTATGAAATTAAATTAGCACTAATTTTTAATTGACATATATACACATTAACAATTTCATATTTATTATTAGTTTAAAGCATTTCACCTTGTCAGCTCTATTTATCGTCACCGACTTATCACATGGTTGGCAAAGGAAAAGTGCATAACACTTTGGGAGATGTACTTCACCATAAACTGCTCCCTGCTAGATTTTTGAAAGTATCGATTGATATTGCTTTGGATGGGAGATGCGTTATTACCTATACCAGACGATGTTTCAGATGCAACATTGGTGGGAGACGCAATATAATCGTATGTTGCATGGCCGTCAAACCTCATTTTCATAGATAATGAGGAATGTTTAAAACCATTATGAACCTTTTAGTATTCAAATGTTTTACGAGCCATGTAAGTTATTCTTACATTTACATACATTTTATTTACATGGTAATGTTAGACTCCTACAAAATCCAAATCAAAAGATAAGAGGATTGTGCAGCACTCCAAGTCAGTTGCATCAAAAAGAGAGGTAAGTTGATATATATGCATAGAAAATGTTAATTCTATCCTCCGAATTCAAAAGCTTCTTGATCTTATACATTACCTAACTCTTATATGTTTTTTAGATTCATGCTTAAGAGTTGCAACAAGTCAGCAAGAATATGTCCAACAAAAAAAAGATCTTGCGAAGACCGAGCCTAAAAAAGCATCTACTCCTCAATTTAGGTTGTGCCTTGAAACATATGAAGGAACAACAAATATGATGAAAGGTGGTATTCGTGAAATACCTATGGAGGAAGGTATTTTTGGTTTTTCTTATACCGAAACTATTGCCAAAGAGGATTTAGATCAGATTTTTCAACATTTTGAATTAGGCATCGGTGTTATGAATTCATACATCAGGTACTCTAATAAATTTTATTTAATTAATTGAACAATTTATTTACTCATTTCAATGAATATTCTAATGTTGATTATGTTTAATTTAAGGTTCTTGTATGACAAATTGATGTGTCTGCATCAATTGACAGAAAGATTCTCTTTCTTATCTCCCAGCTGTATCAACGCACGATTAATCGATCAAAGTCCAAATGCAATCAAAAATCACTTAGTCGATGCATTTATGGCCAACAGAGATACATAAAAGTTGTATCTTTTACCATATAATACTGGTCATGGGTTAGATTTTTATTCTAACTTCATTTATTATAATTTTTTGTTTTTTGACGTTGCGTAGAAAATGTTATCGGAACTTTTATTTTATTTTATAGTGGACACTGGTTATTTATTGCGATTATCCGATAAAAGAAATAGTATATTATCTGGACCCGTTAGATGGTGATCAAACAAAATATCCAGATATGAAGAAGATGATTGGTACGTAAGTGATGAGATTGTTTTAAATATTTCTGTGTACTATGTTATTCATTTATGTGAAATTGTTCTAAATATTCGTTTATATTATGTTAGAGCTATACAAATATTCCGATCACAAAGATAAGCTTGAGTATTAAAGAGTAAAGCAAACAACATTACATGGATCAGAGTGCAGATATATTTTCACAATTTTGATTATAATAGTGATGTTACTTGATAAAACAAGTTAAACTATATATCTTGATATATATTCTTATTTTTTTCTATGTGTAGTGTCCTCGTCAACATAATGGTATAGATTGTGGTTATTTCATATTGAGGTTTATGAAAGAAACAATTCATTTGGATCAAATAGAGATTCCAAACATTATATGGATTGATAAGATAGGATTTATTTGAATATTTAACGAATATTTCATCAAATTAATTAGTTTTAACTAAACCATGCATATTATGTTATATTATGTAGTACTTTGATGAATTTAAGTGTGCTACTTACTCGAAAGATAAACTAGAAGAAATTAAGTAGGAATGGTGTCAATACATTCTTGAGATGAGAATTATATAAGGTATATTATCGTTCTTTCTTTTATGTGAAGTTTATGGTCCTTAAAAGTTTTTGTTGTTGTGATGTTCTGTACTGGATAGGAATAGTTTTGGAAGTCATGTTGTTTAGTTTTGGAAGTTGTTGTATAGTTATGGTAGTTGTTGTGAATTGAAGATTGATGTTTGTAATTATGGTTGGTGAATTTTTTATAAATTAAAGGTTTTGGAAGTGGATAGAATTATGGATGTTTTCTTGTTGTATGAGGTTTGTGTTGAATTATAATGGTTATAAGGTTTATGTGTTTAATTATAGTGATTATAAGGTTTATGTGTTGAATTATAATGGTATATATATGTTGAATTATAATGGTATATAAGGTCTATGTGTTGAAATAAAGGTTTGTGTTGAATTATAAAAGGTTTGTGATAAGTTTTGATAAAAATTTAAATTCTAATGGTTTATGCTGCCATTTTATAATTAAAAAATAAGACTTATGTCAACGCTTTTAACAAAAAATGCTTCCTAAAAATGTGCACAATAGACAGGCTTATAAAAAAACGCTTCCTAAAAAAGTGATTTTTAAAAAAGTGATTTTAAAAAGCGTTATTTACATGGGGAAAAGAAAGTGCTTTGTAAAAAAAGCGCTGCCTAAAGTGGATAAAAGAAAGTGCTTTTAAAGAAAGCGCTGCCTAAAGTATAATGAAAAGATACATAAGGCAGCGCTTTTAAAAGGTTTGTTCTTGAGAGATCATCGGGCTCCTTTGTTTTCTTGTTCGTTTGATATTTGTTTATGTTTATGTTTACTAACCATTGATTAAAATCCAAAAAAATATTTGTTTTTCCTTTACTAACTTCTTCAGGAATATTTTTGAGCAAAGATATCAAATATCAGTCCCTCAGCTTGAACGAATTTCATCTGAACAAAGTCAAAGTTGATCTATAAAACAATTCAAATTCATCTCATCAAGAGGCTCCCAAGATTTGATTGAATTTTATTCAAGAAACTCCAAGTTTCATGTATTTATTTCCATGCCTTCTTTGACAAGCAAAAGAATCGAGCCAGAGCTAGGACAACACATTAAAAATGTAATTTTTCACCATTTTTTGCCTGTGGTGATCGATTACCAGTATTGGGTAATTGATTACTCTGTGCAAATTTTGTGAAAATTGAGCAAATTCAAATTCTGCAGCATTTTTGGCACCAAATTCAAATATTGCAACATGAGAATAGTCTATATCACTTCATTTTAATTCCCCTACCTCATCATAATTAAATTCCACCATACACATTCACTAATCACCACTTAATCATTAATTTCCCTCCAAATTCAAATTCCAAGCCTGATTTTGATTCCAAACCAAACTCTAATCCACCAAATTTTCCAAGCCTAAATCCTATAAAGAGAGGCTTCATTTCTCTCGTCTCAGAAGCTTTTGATAGCCAAATTCACCTTGTCAAATTCTTTCTTGACTCTAAATTTTTCTCCAATTACCAAATTCACCAAAGCTCTTTCTTCCTTTAAAAGTCAGTAAGTTCATCATTAGAACTTACTAATCTTTGAGCTAAACCTTCATTCATTCACTTTTTCATCATCAATTCTAGTAGATCAAGGCTTTAAAGTGTGGTTTGTGGAGTTGATTTGAAGAATTTCCAGATTTGGAGTGGTAATTTCTTGATCCACCATTATTGTTCTTGATACATCTTCCACAATGTGATCTATTGTTGATTCTTGTTGCTTGATCTTTGGATCTTTCAAATTGTGTTCTATTGGTGTTTATTGCTGTTATTTTACATGGATTTTCATTCTCAATTGCATCCTTGATCATGAGGTGTTTGAAGAAATGATCGATCAAGTTTATGCACATTTTTACACCATTTTGCTGATGTTTTAGTAGTGGTAATCGATTACCAGCTTAGGGTAATCGATTACCTAGTGTTGATTTTACCTTTTGGCTCTGTTTTGGTTCTTTCTTCTTCTTCTTCTTCTTCTATTTCCTTTTGATTTTTTTCCTTGGAATGCACTTTTAAAGGTCATTTTCCTCTTTAAATTCATTGGACTTAGGGTGTAGATGAAGTTGGATAAACATTCACTAATTTAAATATATCATTAAAGTGAATTGTTCAATTCATTTTAGGTGTTTTGAGTTAATGATATGTTTAGTGCTTTAATCCACCAAGATGAGTGGATGAACTTAAAGACAGAATGACCTTGAACTTGTAATCTAATTTGGCATTCCCTTTCCTCTTCCTTTTTTTCTTTCTTTTGATCGATGAAAATCTTCAATATCATTTAAACTTATTTTAAGTTCTTGATGAAGATGAGATTGTTACCTATTTTCTTTTCATGCGGTATTGCTTTCGGAGAGTGATCTATATATCACTTCTCTAGCATGCATTAGCACTAACATTGTTATTGACCGGCCTCAAATAGTCGTGGTTTCTACATAAACCCAATTACGGTTGCTTAATATAGCGCTAAATTGTGCCGTAATCGAAAAGTGATCATTTGTGGCTCAAACTTATGTTTGAAAGTCCAAGTATGATTGATTATTTATCTTAGGTCCATCACCTATGAAACTTGTTGTTAGGAGGCTTTGATTTTATCAATCCTCTAATAAGTTTTCATCAACTTTGCCTTAAGTGCATGAGTTAACCATCATTGATCATTTGCTCTAGCAACTAATCACTAACCCACTAACGATATTATTGTACTAATTTTTTTTATGTTTCATTTTTGCTCTCTATCTCTCTTTTATCTTTATGCTCCATTATTATCATCTCATATCATATTATTGTTTATGCTTCTGTTATTTTTCCTTTGCCCGTTAGACACATGTTTATGTTTCTGCCTTTTTCTTTTGTCCATTTGGACCATATCTTGTTTAAAACACTAATAAGGGATTTAACTTCTAAAAAACTTGGTGCTCTTAACTTTGTGGTTATGCTCTTGGACTATTCTTAGACCTTGGATTCTTGGACTATTCTTGGACCCTTGGACTTAGAATTAGGACTCTTTCCCTATGCTTGGAATATTATGGATCTTTGCCTTTATTTGGTTTTCTTATTGGCTTATGCTTCAAGATGGATGTAATTCTTATTTGGCTTGCTGTGGAGTGTGCTACAAGTTGGTTAGATCCTTCTTATCTCTAGCTTTTACTTTTCTTTCTAGGGTAGTCACTTCATCTTCTCCCCTTCTTAAATTTTCAAAATCTCCACCCTTTTTCAAAAACTTTCTTGCTTTCAAACTTAAAACCGCTTTCATAATAAAATTATGAATTTTTTCAAGTGATTTTCAAACTTTGTTTTCTTTAATATATGTCAATCAATATTGATCATATTTTGAAAGTTTTCAAAAAGACTTTAAAAAAGATCAACCTCATTCAAACTTTTTGTGTCTTTGCGCGCTTTTCATTTTAAAACTTTTCATAAAGTTTAGACATGAGCCATTTCCATAGTTGAGATATAATTCTCCTATTCCCCATAGTATAAAGATGTTGACATTTTCCACTTAGCTGTTGAGTGATAGACTTGTTGATTTTAATCCAAGCAAAATCCTCCATCTTTAGGTGATGCAAATGTTGTCTTATACTTGTGGGCGACTAGTCGTAGTTTTCTCCTTAAAATAACGACTTGTCTTTACATTTAAAATCAATCAAAACCAAAAATTTTGTGTCATTTTTACCACGAACTACAGATTTTTGATCCTATATTTCAGTTTGTGGGTACGTAGGCATGAGGCGATAAGTCTCTCCAAACACAAAAATCTTGAAAATAATATTCTTCTCATCTCTCCAATCTCTTTTCAAACAAACCTTTTTCAAACCAAAGAGCGTAGATATCTCAAAGGGCTCCTATAGAGTACTATAGACGTTTTTGAAGGTGAGAAAATACTTAGAAGAGGGTTGAATAAGTATGAAGATAAAAATTTAGAAGTAAAAACTCAAGTATTTTTATCCTGGTTCGTTGAACTCAACTACTCCAGTCCACCCTTTCTAGAGTGATTTGCCTTTCTCAATCAAGGACTCAATCCACTATTTAATCAACTGATTACAATAGTAAGCACTAAGAACAACTGTTCAAAGTCTTCTCAAGAACTAATGATCCTAACTGGATCTTCTTAAGGTTTTCTTACAATCAAATGTAATAATAAATACAAGTGTTAAGATGCTTATAATAAAGCTTTATCACAACTGTGAATTTTCACTTAAGATTAAGAACAAAGAAATAATTCTAGAAAGAATATATGAGTTGTATGAGAGCTTTGATAATGAATTCTTTTCAAGTATTTCGTCAACTGAAGAAGATGAGTGGAGACTTGCTTTTATAGGCACAGTGATCCAAGAGTTTTTTTTTTCACGTTGAGAAGTGTGTGCCAAAAGGTCTGAGCCCTTTTTGTCTTCACATCAAGTGACCTTTCCTAGAAGAAGAAAGCACAGAGAAATCCTTTTTGTCTGTGTTCTTGTGTCTAGCATAAATAAGGAAAGAGTCGTTTGGATATTCCAACGGACATAATCTTTGAATTCTTCTTCAACAATTTTCAGCAAGAATCATCAGAGTCTAATTTGATCAGAGCCTTCTGATGTTGATCAGAGTTTTGCTGAGTCAGAGTCTTTGCAGCAAGTGTGCTTTTAGCGTGTATAAGTTCAAAGCAGAGTTTTGGGTCAGATCCTCAGTACTGGCAGCGTTAGTACTCTCAGAGTCTTCTGAATTAACTATGCTTGAAAACTCTTCATACAGAATTCTTCATTGGTTCAGATGCTTCTGACTTGCTTCAGATTCTTCTGGAGCTTCTGATGACAGCGTCCAGAATCTTCTAATGGTTGCATCTGACACTTCAGAGCCTTGCATATTTCTTATGTTCAGATCTGATTTGCTTATGGAGTGATATTTACTTTAATATCTGCAGCAAACATTCTTAAGCAAATTTTAGAGTACATAATTCTTAACTACAAAATTTCATAATAGTTATCATCAAAACATAGAGATATTATTAAGAACCAATCTGTGTTCTAACAATCTCCCCCTTTTTGATGATGACAAAAACATCAGAAATTTTGTTTAATAGTAAAGAGAATAATTATAACTCCCCCTAAGATAATGAATCTCCCCCTGAATTAAATATTAATAAGGAATAGAAACTTCCCTTTTTGTCTTGAGTATTTTTCAGAGTTAGAGCTTGATTGTTCTAAACATTTCAGAGTCAGAGTCTCTTGCATATTTCAGAGTCAGAGTCTGATAATTTACATATGATCTGGGAGTCTCAGAGTTTCTTTTACAGAGTATACTTATCAAATGTTCTGAAATACTCAGATATTATGTTAGATAAAATTGATATGTCTGAAGTTTCATTCTGGTAGAGTTTAATTAAACAGTTCAGATCTATTTTCTCCCCCTTTTTTGTCATAAGCAAAAAGTAAGAACTTTTAAAAGATAAATAAAAGGAAAAATAAACGAGATAAATCATGTAGAGAAAACATTGAGACATTCATTTATTCAGAGTAGAAAGTACAAACATTAGAAAATATTCAAGTACATGTGCAAACATCAGATGCAAACATCAGAAAAATAAACTAAGATTGTTTTGACAAAATCATCTTCAACAGATCCGTGATCTCAGAAGAGGACTGTTCTTGTTTTGACCTCCACTTAGCCATGGTTTCATTCTTCTGATCTTGTTTGGACATCCACTGAGCCATGTCTTCAGACTTCTTATCTTGCTTAGCCATCCATGACTTAATCTCTGATTGACCAGCTTCCAGAACTGCAATCTTATCTTCAAGATCTGGATACTCTTTCTTGATCTCAGATGAAGAAGGTGGGACAGATTTTGAAGCATGAACATAGTCAATTTCCATAGGGGATTTGGAGTTAGGAGCAGCAGATCCAAAGGGATGTTCTACAAGAGTCATAGCTAGAGAGTTGTCTTCAGATGCATATTCAGCGTTTACTTCTGTATCACAGGCTTCAGATGATGAAGGAGCATCCTTAAGAAGCAATGGTGTAGATCTTTTAACAATCCAGAACAAACTTCTAGTAGTTTCAGCAAATCTGAGCTTCGCATCATCAGAACATACGTTCTTCAAATTTGATGCTACAGTATTGAATATGGTTATGAAGCCATTCCAAATGGCATCAGATTCATTTTCATCCATTATTGATGAACACTTCCTCTGTACAGAGCCTAAATACATCTCTATTTCTTTCAAAAAACTTGTAAATAAATGATCAACATTCAGCCTAGGTTTTGGGTTTAGAAAAGTTTCCAATGTGATTGGCTTGGGTTGGGGTGAAGGTGGAATGGTGAATTTTGGAATGGTGATCAGAGGACGAGGGTAGAATGGTATGAATGGAAGATCAGATGAATTGTCAGGTTTTGATCTGGTTAAAGCATTCAACAGATATGGTTTTTGCATTTGATCCATAGGAAACAACATCAAATGGGGTATCAGAGTAAGGAGTGAATGAAGATTTATCAGATAAAATAGGTTCTGATGAAATCACTTCTGGCAGTTCCTTAATATACGTTTGAAGAACAGATGGTAGAATGATGGTAAGTTTGGTTTAAGAGGAGTGATAGTGTCAGATGGTTCAATTATAGTGTAGAAATTTTTGAATTTGAAGCCAGAGGGAAGTTTGTCAGATGAAAACAGTTTACACGAAGCAGAGGGTACACATTCAGATGTCCTTGGCTTAGGTTTTGGGATAGGATTAGGAATGAGAATTTCAGAAGAAACAGGTGGTTCTGGTTGGTTAACTTCAGAATTTCTGTGAGAGGGAGATATCAGAAAATCTGGGTGTATATCAGATTCTGATGAATTTGAGGATGTGGTTGGAGTATAAGAGGTAGAGGACACTTCAAAAACAGTTTTGAGAGGTGTAACATTTAGAACCTCTGTCTCAGGGATATTTGTTTCAGATGGGTTGGTTGATTCTGATGGATTCTCAGGAAGTTTTGATGGAGGTTCAGATGTAGGTGGTTCAGATGTAGGTGGTTCAGATGTAGGTGGATCAGATGTAGGTGGATCAGATGTAGGTGGATCAGATGCAGGTGGATCAAATGCCACTTGATTAGATTGTATAGGTTCAGAAATAACTTGTGCAAATGCAATAGGTTCAGGTGTGTTTGATTTTGGTTTTTCTGGTTGTGGTTGTTTTTGTTCAGATTGCTCTGTTGGTTTTGTTATAGGTGGTGGAGTTTGATTTGCTGGTGTTGTTGTTGTTGGTGTTGGTGCAGATGATTGATTGGTAGAAGGTTTTACAGGAGTGGTGGAAACAGGATCAGCTGATTTTTATGGGGAGGGAACAGAGATATGAGATGGAGCAGGAACAAATTGTTTCTGAGTAGGAGGTGGTTTTGGAATAGACTTGAATGTTGATTCATTTAAAACAATATTATTGAAAGAGGATACAGAAGATTTGGTACCTTTGATCTTGATACGCTTTGTGGGAACAAAGGGAGCGTCTCCAGATGCTTTCCTCTTGATCAGCTTCTGAGGCTTGTCAGCAACTTTTGGCTTCTTCTGAGCAGCCACTGCTTCTGCTTCTGATTGACCTCTTTTCCTTGTGTTCTCATTTCCTCCATCAGGCATTGGTTCCCTTGCTCTTTTCAGAATATCTGCAGGAACTGGGGTTCCATCTGCCTTGCAAGAATCAATATACCTTACAATTATTTCCCTTGGTTCTTCAGCACAGAACAGTGGGTAGTTTTCAACTGGGATTCGCTTTTGACTAAGTTCAGAGATATTCAGCTTCTTGGCTGCTGATGTGAGTTCCTCTAAAATTTTTAGTCTCTGAAGACTCTTGGCATTCAGAGTTTTCCCAACAATGGATTCAAGTTCCTCCTTGACTCCAGCAGCATACAGAGCAGTCACCAGTCCATTTTCTGTCAGAATATCTGAAATTAACCTTCCAAAGGGAATCCATGTTCTGATCTTTATCTTTTACAGATTCTCTTGAAGCATTAATATGATTCCATAAGTGCATGAACAGAATGTAAGGAAGATCTACCTTGGTGCTCTGACTTAAACAGTACATGAAGTAGAGCTGTTCATTATTCACATAGTCTGGAGAATTTGTAGATTTTCTGTGATGAATGCATCCCATGAAAATCTTTGCCCAAATTTTGTAGTCAGGCTTCAGATCTTTAAACTTGTTAGAGGCCTGTCAAGCAGTCATGACTTCCTCATAAACTTCTTCCATTTCTACACGCCCAGCTGGTATATGAGATACTCCACCAGTCTCCTCATATCCTATGAGTTTCCTGATTAGATCTTCTGTAATTATAATCTTCTTACCCAGAACAGAAGACAAGATGAATTTGGGGTATACAGAAGCATGTATCCAGAATTCTTTCACCAGATGAGGGTAAACTGGTCCAAATAATTTGTCAAAGTATTTTACCCAACCTTGAGCATCAACTATTGAACGAAATTCAAATCCATTTTCAGCTAATGAATCAAATTCCACCATTGATTCACAGAGAACTTCAAGTTTGTCAACAGGAGTTAACAAAGTTCTTTTAGGTGTCGTGTATGGAACCACACCCATATTTGCAGAAGTAACTGCAGCCATGGTTGATTGAAACTGAGATACTGTAGAAGATGAGGTTGCCATTGAAGATGATTTTGACAAAGGTTTAGGGTTTTTGTGAAGAGAGAAAAGAAAACAGAAATGCATAAACTTGCTTGAGTTGTGAAAAGTGTGAAAGTGGTGAGAAATATGGTATTTATAGAAAACAATTAGGCATACAAACAGACAATCAAAGCACGTTCACACATAGCAATTAATGTCAATTAATGAAAGAGAATAAAAATCATTTCAAGCATTAATTGATTCTGACAAATTGGGGGGAAAATCAAGATTTTCACTATTCAAACCATACCTCAAATGTCTCTTCAGTAGTGTACACGCCATCTTTGCAGATTTAGAGTGACACGTGTTTGCTTGTATGTGCTTCTGAATTCTCTTGAGAAATAAACGTTAACCAACGTTCAGATCCTTTGAGATTGGTTAGTTCAGATACACACAAATAAACATAAATCTAATAAGCAACAGATGAAATACTTCAGAGTGATAAACATTTATCATCTGTAAAATTTTCTTCTGAAAAATATTATTCTGGACACAAATCCATACCAATATTTTTCAGAATAAATTTGAATCTATCTTCAACAAGGGGTTTTGTGAAAATATCTGCCCATTGATGATCTGTATCAACAAAGGCTAAGTTTATAATTCCCTTCTGAACATAGTCTCTGATGAAATGATTCTTAATTTCTATATGTTTTGCCTTAGAGTGTAAAATGGGGTTTTTAGAAAAACATATAGCAGAAGTATTATCACAGAATATAGAAATGTTACTTTCAAAAATCTGATAGTCTTCTAGCTGACTTTTCATCCAGAGCATCTGCATGCTACATCCAGCAGCAGCAATATATTCTACCTCTGTAGTTGATAGTGCAATTGTGGGTTGCTTCTTGCTGTACCAAGAGATTAGATTTCTTCCTAGAAATTGACAACTTCCAGAAGTACTTTTTCTTTCCACTCTGTCTCCAGCGTAATCAGCATCACATAATCCAACTAATTTGAAATCATCAGATTTTCTATAACACAAACCCACATTAGAAGTACCTTTCAGATACCTTAGAATCCTCTTAACAGTTGTTAAGTGTGATTCTCTAGGATCTGATTGGAATCTTGCACACAGGCATACACTGAACAAAATGTCAGGTTTAGAAGCAGTTAAGTAGAGAAGAGATCCTATCATACCTCTGTAGAGTTTTTGATCTACTTTCTTACTTACCTCTTCCTTGCCTAGTGAACTAGTTGGATGCATGGGAGTCTTTGCCATCTTACTATCAGTCATGTTAAATTTCTTCAGAAGTTCTTTAACATATTTGGTCTGATGAATGTAAGTGCACTCTGGAGTTTGGTTGACTTGAATTCCCAGAAAGAATCTCAATTCTCCCATCATGCTCATTTCAAATTCTGCCTGCATACATTAAGCAAACTCCTTTCCCAGCATAGTATTGGTAGATCCAAATATGATATCATCCACATATATTTGACAAATTAGAAGATCTTTCTTAAATGTTTTACAAAAGAGTGTTGTGTCCACTTTGCCTCTGATGAAATTTTTCTCCAGAAGAAAATTGCTTAATCTCTCATACCAAGCTCTGGGAGCTTGTTTTAAACCATACAGAGATTTCTTTAGTTTGAAAACATGTTCTGGGAATTTTTCACTCTCAAAACCAAGAGGCTGGTGAACATAAAATTCTTCTTCTATAATATCATTTTGAAAGGTACTTTTAACATCCATCTGATATAGAGTGATGTTATATTGTGCAACAAATGACATAAGAAGGCGTATAGATTCTAACCTTGCCACTGGAGCATAAGTTTCAGTGTAATCAATACCTTCTTGTTGACTGTATCCTTGAGCAACAAGCCTTGCCTTATTTCTTTCAACTTCTCCTTTCTCATTAAGCTTATTTCTGAAGACCCATTTAGTTCCAATTATGTTGAATCCTTTTGGTCTTGGAACTAAATCCCACACATCATTTCTGGTGAGCTGATTTAGCTCTTCTTGCATGACAATAATCCAATCATTGTCTTGCAGAGCTTCATCTACAGAAGTTGGTTCAATTACTGACACCAATCCAAATAATGATGCTTCAGATGATCTGAGGAAGGATCTTGTTCTGATAGGGTCATCCTTCTTTCCAATGATAACATTCTCTGGATGAGAAGCTTTGATTCTGGAAGATTATCCTCCAACAGTTGATTCTTCAAAAATGTTTAAGTTGTTCATCTGAGAAGTCAAAGGAATTGCATCTGGCATGTTTCTGGTTCCTTCACTTGAGCTTTGTCTGCCTCTGAGCCTTCAGGGTCTGTGAAGACTACTTCTCTATCTACAGAGTTTTCAAACTGCTTTGGCTTTTTAATGCCAAGCTTATCATCAAATCTAACATGAATAGATTCTTCCACAATCTGTGTCTCAGTATTGTATACCCTGTAGCCTTTAGAGCGTTCAGAATACCCAAGCATGAAACACTTATGTGCTTTAGAATCAAACTTGTTCAGATTTTCTTTAGTATTCAACATATAGCAAATACATCCAAAAGGATGAAAATATGAAATGTTGGGCTTTCTGTTCTTCCACAGTTCATAGGGAGTCTTCTCCAGAAGAGGTCTTATAGACACTCTGTTCTGAATGTAACAGGCTGTGTTGATGGCTTCTGCCCAAAAGTGCTTTGTCAGATTAGTCTCATTGATCATGGTTCTGGCCATTTCTTGCAGAGTTCTATTTTTCCTCTCTACAACTCCATTTTGTTGTGGAGTTCTAGGACAGGAAAAATCATGAGCAATGCCATTTTCATTAAAATATTTTTCAAAATATTTGTTTTCAAATTCACCACCATGATCACTTCTGACTTTTATAATTTTGAAATCTTTTTCATTCTGGACTTGTTTTCAGAAGTCAAAGAATACAGAATGTGACTCATCCTTGTGTTTTAAGAACTTTACCCATGTCCATCTACTATAGTCATCAACAATGACTAATCCATACTTCTTGCCTCTGATGGATGCAGTTTTCACTGGTCCAAACAGATCAATATGAAGTAATTCTAGTGGTCTGGAAGTAGAAACAACATTTTTTGATTTAAAAGATGATTTTGAAAACTTCCCTTTTTGACATGCTTCACAAAGAGCATCTGAAGTGAACTTCAGATTAGGAAGTCCTCTGACAAGATTAAGTTTATTAATCTGAGATATACGTCTCATATTAATATGCCCCAATCTTCTGTGCCAGACCCATTGCTCCTCATTAATAGACAAGAG
This sequence comes from Lathyrus sativus, assembly GCA_963859935.3. Taxonomy (NCBI): domain Eukaryota; kingdom Viridiplantae; phylum Streptophyta; class Magnoliopsida; order Fabales; family Fabaceae; genus Lathyrus; species Lathyrus sativus. Next base: position 597,412,996 of record OZ012737.1, on the reverse strand, counting down.
ACATTTAACATTCTGTACCTTAAGTTCTGAAAGGTTTATTTTATAAATGTTGTTCTTCCTCTTTCCACTAAATAGGATTGAGCCATCCTTTTGACTAATAGCTTTACAACATTTTTTATTAAAGGTTATGTCATAACCATTGTCACTTAATTGACTTATGGACAATAGATTATGCTTTAATCCTTCTACAAGTAAAACATTAGTGATAGAGGGAAGTTTACCATTTCCAATAGTGCCAGATCCAATGATCTTGCCCTTCTGATTCCCTCCAAATTTCACATCACCTCCAGATCTAAGCTCCAGACGTTGGAACATAGACCGTTCTCCTGTCATGTGTCGCGAGCATCCAGAGTCCAGATACCATGATTGGCGTCCTGACCTTGCTGCTAAGAACATCTGCAACAGGAATTATTTTACTTTTAGGTACCCAGATCTTCTTGGGTCCTTTTGGGTTATTTGTTCTGAAGGTTTGTCTAAACTTATGTTTTTCAACATAAGGTTTATTATGACTAGCCTTAGATTTAAACACATGAATGTTCTTTTCAGAACGAGTGTGTTAAATATCATTCATGTGACCAAATTTAAAGTGGGAATATAAAGGAGTCTTCTTGATGATAATTTTATCAACAGGTTTTGGATTTAAATCCTTTCCAGAGGAAGATTTATATCCAATTCCTTTTCTGTTATTTCTGCTAACTCCATAGGTCATAGAAGCCATTTTGCTTCTGTCTATGCTTTTAGCAAGAAACTTCTGAAAGCTGTAGTCATATTTTTCCAAAATATTTTTGCATTCATACTCAGTTTCAGAATCAGAGCCTTGTTGAGCTAATTCAGAATCATTTTTCAATTTTAAGTTCTTTTCATTTAGCTCAGCTACTTCTGATTTGAGAATATTATTCTCAGATACAAGATTGCTTTGACGCTTCTTGTATTTGAGCTTAATATTGTTATAGCTCTTCAGAACTTCTGATAGCACTTTGATAAGTTCATCTTTATTGAGTTTAGCCATTACCTCTTCAGCATCAGAGTCAGATTCAGATCCTGAAATTCCTTCCTCCTGATCTTCTATGACTGCCATCAATGCTACGTTGGCACATTCCTCTTCTGACTCAGATTCAGATTCAGATGTATCTGAATCATCCCACGTTGCCATTAGAACCTTCTTCTTCTTATCAGATTTTCTTTTAGGCTTTTCTTTCAACAACTTTGGACATTCATTTTTGTAATGCCCAGGTTCTTTACATTCGTAGCAGACAACCTCCTTTTTGCCAGATCTTCTGTGTCCAGAAGATTCTTTTCTTTGGTCAGGCTTCCTGAAGTTTCTGAACTTCTTTCCTTTATGCTTCCAAAGTTTGTTTATTCTTCTGGACAACATGGATAGTTCATCTTCATCTTCAGATGAGGATTCTTCAGAGCTTTCCTCTATTACCTGCAATGCTTTAGCAGATTTATTAGATTTTAAGGCAATTGATTTACCTTTCTTTTAAGGTTCATCTTCCTCAAGTTCAATTTCATGACTCCTCAGTGAACTGATTAGTTCCTCCAAGGAAATCTTGTTCAGATCTTTAGCCATTTTCAGCGCAGTCACCATAGGTCTCCATCTGATAGGTAAGCTTCTGATGATCTTTTTCACATGATCAGCAGTAGAGTATCCTTTATCCAGAACCTTTAGTCCAGCTGTAAGTATTTGAAATCTGGAGAACATAGCTTCAACAGATTCAGCTTCTTCCATCTTGAAGGCTTCATACTTCTGAATTAGAGCCATAGCCTTTGTTTCCTTGACTTGAGAGTTTCCCTCATGAGTCATCTTTAAGGACTCAAACATGTCAAATGCAGTTTCTCTATTTGTGATCTTTTCATACTCAGTGTGAGATATTGCAGTTAAAAATATTGTTCTAGCCTTGTGGTGATTTCTAAATTCCTTCTTTTGGGCTTCTGTCATAGATTTTCTATCTACTTTCTTGCCATTCCCATCAATGGGATGAACATATCCATCTATGACCAAATCCCATAAATCAGCATCATAACCAAGGAAGAAACTTTCAATCCTATCTTTTCAATAATCAAATTTCTCCCCATCAAACATAGGGGGTTTGGTGTTGATTCTGTCCCTTTCTTCATATTTGTTGTTAATATTAGATATTGAAGTATCAGCCATAGTAACAACCAAATATATATCAAAGTTTTTCTCACTGGATCTTTTCTGTCACTATGAGGTGGTAGCACACACAGAACCGGAGCTCTGATGCCAACTGAAGGTGAGAAAATACTTAGAAGGGGGGTTGAATAAGTATGAAGATAAAAACTTAGAAGTAAAAACTCAAGTATTTTTTATCCTGATTCGTTGAACTCAACTACTCCAGTCCACCCTTTCTAGAGTGATTTTCCTTTCTCAATCAAGGACTTAATCCACTATTTAATCAACTGATTACAATAGTAAGCACTAAGAACAACTGTTCAAAGTCTTCTCAAGAACTACTGATCCTAACTGGATCTTCTTAAGGTTTTCTTACAATCAAATGTAATAATAAATACAAGTGTTAAGATGCTTCTAATAAAGCTTTATCACAACTGTGATTTTTCACTTAAGATTAAGAACAAAGAAATAATTCTAGAAAGAATATATGAGTTGTATGAGAGCTTTGATAATGAATTCTTTTCAAGTATTTCGTCAACTGAAGAAGATGAGTGGAGACTTGCTTTTATAGGCACAGTGATCCAAGAGTTTTTTTTTTTCACGTTGAGAAGTGTGTGCCAAAAGGTCTGAGCCCTTTTTGTCTTCACATCAAGTGACCTTTTCTAGAAGAAGAAAGCACAGAGAAATCCTTTTTGTCTGTCTTCTTGTGTCTAGCATAAATAAGGAAAGAGTCGTTTGGATATTCCAACGGACATAATCTTTGAATTCTTCTTCAACAATTTTCAGCAAGAATCATCAGAGTCTAATTTGATCAGAGCCTTCTGATGTTGATCAGAGTTTTGCTGAATCAGAGTCTTTGCAGCAAGTGTGCTTTTAGCGTGTATAAGTTCAGAGCAGAGTTTTGGGTCAGATCCTCAGTACTGGCAGCGTTAGTACTCTCAGAGTCTTCTGAATTAACTATGCTTGAAAACTCTTCATACAGAATTCTTCATTGGTTCAGATGCTTCTGACTTGCTTCAAATTCTTCTGGAGCTTCTGATGACAGTGTCCAGAATCTTCTAATGGTTGCATCTGACGCTTCAGAGCCTTGCATATTTCTTATGTTCAGATCTGATTTGCTTCTGGAGTGATATTTACTTTAATATCTGTAGCAAACATTCTTAAGCAAATTTTAGAGTACATAATTCTTAACTACAAAATTTCATAATAGTTATCATCAAAATATAGAGATATTATTAAGAACCAATCTGTGTTCTAACAGTTTTGGGTGCTAACACCTTCCCATTGCGTAACCAACCCCCTTACCCAGATCTCTGTTTTTGTTCTTGTTTTAGAACTCTTAGGTTTTGTTCGCTCTTTTTCCTTTCCTTTTTTGGATAAAATAAAAGTGCGGTGGAGACACTTGTATTTTTGAGTTTTGTTAACCAACTAATAATTAACTGTTTTATAACCCACTAATTCCATTACTGAATGAAATAGAAGCATATAACAATTCATGTACTTAATTAAATTAATTAAATAAGAAATGATAATAAAAAAGTAGTAGTAACTTCTAAAAATGATTATCTGCTTTATAACCCACTAATTCCATTTCTGAATGAAATATAAACATATAACAACTTCTGTACTCAACTAATATTATTATATTTTATTATATATTTAATTGTTTTAATTTTGAAGATTTATAATGTATTTTATTTATGACTATATTTATCCAAAACTTTTTCTTAATAAAACTGAATGATAATGATTATAAAGTCCGTATACTCTAAGTTTTGATAAATTACATACTTAAAAAAATCATAATGAAATATTATCTTTTAAAAATTTAAATAATTAGTGATCGTTATCATCAATAATTTTCTCATACAATTTAATGAATTGTACGCATAAGTGAATTATAATTGCCTAAAAAAATTCATTGGAGTTCTTAAAATACGGTTTTTGAAATATGATTAACTAATATTTTATTTTATTTTAAAATAATTTTTTTAAAATAATTTTTTTAAAATAAATTATAAAATAATTTTAAAAAATCTCAGTCAAATCTAAACCATCTATTACTTTAAATCCAACGATAAAGGAGAAGTAGTTTCTTCATTTCCTGCTCATAATGATATATAAATACCTCTTTCATCTTCTACTTTTTCACATTTAAAATTCAAAAGAATAAACAGTTTCTCAAAATTTCTTACAAAAATGGCAGTTCGTGGAAAGGGTATTAAGGGGATCGAGAAGGGAGGAGCAAAGAGGCACAGGATGATTCTGCGCGATAACATTTGGGAAATTACAAAGCCAACGATTCGTAGATTGGCGAGGAGAGGAGGTGTCAAGGGGATAAGTGGTTTGATCTATATAGAAACTAGGTTATATCTCAAGGTTTCTTGACAAAAATCATTCATGATGCTACTTCATATACTGATCATGCAAGAAGGAAGGTTGTGACTGCCATGGATGTTGTGTATATTCTTAAGACACAAGGAAGAACTTTATACGGTTTCAGAGGTTGAAGAAGATACTCTCTTTTATTTATTATTATATCATCTTTTTATCGTCTAAATTGTGTAATTTGTATTTCTGTTTCTGCATTTTAAAAAAAGTTTATATCTAAGTAATAATTGGTGACTATACAATGATCACCGTCTAAGTTATGTAATTTGTATCTGTATTTTCAAAAATGTTTATTTTCAAGTATTAGTTGGTGATTATGCAATGATAATGACTAAATACTACAATATGTTTTTTCTATTGTATGGTTTATGGACAAAATTACACAATATATGCATTATACTAAGTTTATAATGATTTTAGTTAAGTTAAATCTAACTTGTATAATTATAGATAAACTGAATATGAGTCGTTAGTTATTTTTGTTCTTTAACCATCATTAACTTCCATTAAAAAAAACTTATGGAAATTTTAGCACATATAAATCTTCTTTGGATGGTGATTTTTTTCTTGTAATTTTTAAGAATTTTGAAGAGTGTTTGCTGGTGATCATACATAGAAAACAAATTAATTAATTTTTTTCATTATAGTTTGTTAAAAATGAATTTACACGTATGTATGTATTTTAATTGGTGACTAATTTTGTTAAGTTACATTTATAATTTGGTGTATTATCCACAAGGTTTTGTCTTATTTAGAAGTCATGCGTAGAAAATATTGTTGTTAGATTTCAAATTACTTTCCTTTCAAAGATGATTTTTCACCATTCACATAGGGATTATTATTCAACTGTTTTTGAATTAATTTATTGATGGAGGTATTATAATTATTAGAATTTAATTGGTATGCATTAAACAATGCAAACTTTTAAAAACCGCTCTATTATGCATGTTGTGCCACATATTGATTTTTTTAGGGATAATAAAGAGGATGACATAGTCAGGATGCCTGTTGAAGTTGTAATATCATACATTTCCTCAATTAGAAAACCACAGATGAGATGCTTCATATATGGTGGAGAGAGCCATACTTACTCCCAAAAATTGTGATGTACATATGTTGAATGACATGATTATTAATAAATTCTCTAGAGATGAACATATTTTGTTATCTTTTGATGAGTTTGATGGTGATACTCATAATCTATATCAACAGGAATACAAACGCACAATTGCTTCTGGTACTTTATCACCACATATTTTAAAGATAAAAATAGGGGCTCCACTGATGTTGATGCGAAACATAGACCCTAGATTTGGATTGTGCAATGGTACAGGGTTGTTATGTCGTGGTTTTTATGAATTTTCTTGATGTTGAAATACTTACTGACCACAACATTGGAAAAAGAGCTTTATTGCCAAGAATTAAGCTCAAAACCACTGAAAAGTGCGAGACTTCCTTTTGTGCTTATTAGAAAACAATTATCTGTCAAACTAAGCTTTGCAATCACTATAAACAAATCACAAGGACAAACAATTCCAAATGTTAGAATTTATCTTTCATGATATGTTTTCAGTCTACAACAATTATATATTGCTTTATCAAGAGGTATTTCGCGTGCTGCCACAAGAGTGCTAATTAAAGACGGAAAAGTAGATGGGGAAGAAGGGGTGTTTACCAAAAATATAGTTTTTAAAAAAATTATTGTCTCAAATTCAGGTATTTATCTATTATATTTAAACGTTCAACTATACTTTTAGTCACACTTGGCGTGCACTCACTAGATTACACTATATTGTTGACTACTAAAGTTTACTTCATTTGTTTTGCAGTAAAACAAAAGATATTTTTGATTTCAATTTCATGGTTGACCTTTCTATTAAGCAACAATGTCACTTAATGTTTATGTTATTAGCTTAATAAATTGTGAAAAACATTTTTTTCTTATTTTATTTAAATCTTCGTATGATTTTGTACAATATATAACAATACATAAATACAAGTAAGGAATTGGGCAGAGTGAGAGCAAATACAGAAGGGGACCATGGACTTGCCACACGTCGTTAGTCTACGGCCTATTCACTAGTGTAGAAGAGAGATAGGGGGTGTACCTGCAAGACACTCCGATGCCAAAGTAAGGAATTGGGAAGAGTGAGAGCAAATACAGAAAAAGGGTAAGAAGAGAATACCTGACATCTTGGAGAAGAGGGTATTTATAGAGAGACCCTAGCGCAGGGCTAAGAGTCATTTGAGTTAGGCTGGATGGCCAGGCCCAACCCAAGTGACTGCTAGGGCTTACGTGGCGTAGTGAAGACCAGAACGTGGTCTTCGCCCTAGTTCAACTGCTCTGTGGACTCCGGAAAGTGGGTTGACCTGCTCTTTCAGAGGTGGGCAGTTGGTGGATGACGTGTCCCCATGGAGGGTATCACGTGGAGAACATGTGAAGGACACGTTGTTCTGCTCGACAAGGGAGAAGGTTCTGCCCACGGAGGGGCATTGCCTTCCCGGCAGGGACTCTATGCTCGATGGCTGTGGCCCAAGCTGGATTGGGCTTGGGAGAATATTATTGGGCTGGGCCTGCCCGGTCAATCCGGGGCCCAGGCCAGAACAGGAGCCCCCCAAGTCGTAGCTCCGAGGGAGGGAGCGAGGACTTGATGACGTTGTGCCGGTGATGAGAGATTAACCTGAAGAGAAAACCCTCCAGCTCGCGTTCCGTGGGGATGCGAGCACGTGAGTCTTTCCTCGTCATCGGGCATCCGGGATTGAGGACACGTGTTGGCGGGGAGATGTGAAGGGACGCGACTGTCAGCCTTCTCCATGTGTCATACGCTGGGTGGCTGCTAGGGCGGCTACCCTAGGGTACTCGAGTGCCTAGTGACGCCTCGAGTCCTGTACTGGGGTATAAGTAAGTGAGCCCCCGCTCATTCTCCACTTTTCGCCTTCTTGCTCCTAATCCGTAGGATCTGCCTCCCCACTACCGTCTGATATCTCCGTCGTGACAGCCTCCTCGCACTTCGCCGCAGATCACAATATAGTAAGTTTTTCTTCTCCTTTCTTTTGTTTTTCTCGTTTATTTTTAGGACCGTGGTCGGGGCATGTTGAATGCCCCGAGGAGAGGTATGGGTCTCCGCCGCTAAAGGCGGGGCTTTATAGGGTTTTTGAGTGAGCGCCCCGAGGATAAACACCTATTCCGATGAATGTCCCAGGGACAGATGCTTATTCCGTTGAACTCCCCGGGGACAAATGCTTATTCTGGTGAATGTCCCGGGGAGACTGTGTATTTAGTTGGGTAGGTGTCCTGGGGAGACGATATGATTTTGGATTGAGCCACCGAGGATGATGCTCGGGCTGTCCTCGTCGCCCTTTCAATTGACTTGCGGTGGAAAGGTGAATTTGATCTTTGTCATCGAATTCACCGTTACCTTCTGCTTTTCAGGTGTTCATGACTACGTTGGTCCCGGGGACAATGGTCGAGGATAACGAGCCAGATGTCCCTCATTTCGACAAGCGAGTCCTCCCCCTCGAGGAGTGGGTGGCCGAGGATCCCCTATCCACACCCTCTTGTTTTGCTTCTGACCCGACGGGAGCTTATGCCACCGTGGAAGATCGGGAGGAAGGTGACCCCCAAAACTGGCAGGTTTACCGTCCTCGGGAACGTCATCACATATGCTCGAAGTACGGGAGGATGCGTTTCCCGATGTACGAGTTCTACTTCAAGGAGGCCAGGCTCAGGCTGCCGTTCTCAGATTTTCACCTGGGGCTCTTCGGCTGGTTGCAGTTAGCCCCCTTGCAATTACATCCGAACGCCTTAGCTTTTATTCGGGCGTTCGAGGTCGTGTGTCGTTTCCTCGAGGTCGGCATTACGTTGCCGCTGTTTTTCCGCGTCTTCCATCTGCAGTGGCAGACGGTGGACGGCAGGCATGGATGGGTGTCGTTTAAACAACCGAACAGGCTCTTCGAGACGTATATGCATTCTGTTCATGACTTCAAGGGTCGCTTCTTCATCGTCAGCACCATCACGCACGCGGGGTCGACTCTTTATACTCTGTAGGGGAGCGGATAGTGGAAGGCCTGCGGGAAGCCGTTATGCTGCCGAGGGTGCACGTGGAATGGTATCCGGAACATTTCTCCCGGGGAACTGACCGGAATATAGTGCGTGCGGGGTCCCTCGACGAGGAGGACATGGCTGGCTATTTGAAGATAGTCGCGTTTGTGCGTAGCCTGCCGCCGTCAAAGTTGGTGACACCCGACGGCCAGTATATCCTCGATAGTCAGGGGAATGTTCGTGAGACGGCGAGGTTGATCAACATGAAAGCCCTGCTCGAGTGTTCCTCGGAGGCGGAGGCCCTTCGCTATCTAGGTGGTGGACGCCTCTTTCTTCTCTTGATTTTATATTCTTTATCTGTTATTGACTTATTTCCTTTATTTTGCAGGAAACATGTCTTCTGTCGAGGAGCGGGTGAAGAAGTTTTGCGCGTCGAAGGTCGCTGCTACCCCGAAGACGCGGGTTGACCAGTTGGTCAGGCAAGATTCCGCTGACCAGGACGGCAAGGGTTCTTCGTCTCCTCAAAGCAGTCAGTACCCCACAACTCAGGGGGCCCCGAAGAGGCCCAAAATTCAGGAGGTGGAGAGCGTGGTCGACCTGTCGACAGGCTCTGTTGAGGAGGGTTACTCGATCGCGCCCTGCCATCTGCACCCCGGTTACTTCCACAGGGCTAGCTCGCCTAGCATTCCGACTGGGAGGCGAAGGAGGTCATAAGTGCGGACCGGGCCTCTCGTAGGCAGGTTCTGACTGAGGATTTGGTTGCTTAGATGCGGACCTTCACCACGACGATGGTTCTGAGCAAGGAAAGTTGTTCAGCTGTCGAGCTGTCTAAGCTGCAGGGGGATCTCGCTTTCGCGTAGTCACGTCTGAACAAAGCCGTCGAGGATCTGGAGAAGAGCCTGGGGAAGGTGACCCAACTCACCGAGGACCTGGAGAAGAGTCGGGGGGAGATCGCCGGCAAGCGCCAGAGGGGGGATAATGCTGAGGAGAAACGGAAGGCTGCTGAAGAGGAAGTGCGAGCACTGAAGGCTCGCGTGGAGAAGATGGAGGGTGGCCTTCGTCCTGCCGACGATGAGACCGAAGAAGATAGGCAGATGATCACCCGGGCAGATCTGCTCGCCAGGATACGGGTGCTGGAAGGTGATTGCCTGGAGGCCTTCGCAGCGGGTTTTAGTGGCGCTGTTGCGCAGCTTAAGGTGGTAAATCCTGGGTCGCCCTGGTCGAGGACAACATCCGGCCTTTCCACGAGATAGTCGATGGTCGGGTGATTGACCCTAGTGTCGAGGAAGCTGGTCCCGATGCCCGTCCCGCCGAACTTGAAGTGGAGGAGGAAGAGGGAGCATAGACTAGTTCCGGGCCTGCGTGCCCGCAGATTCTGGCTTGCGTGCCAAATATTTTGTATATATTTCTAAGTGTTTTCTTTACTGGGCCTGCGTGCCCTTCTTGGTGATGTAACATTGACTACTGGACTGGTGCCCGCTTTTATATGGTATAATTTTGGAAATTTGTTTAAGTGTGCGCTTTGTTTTGTTTTTGCATGGTGTTATGCTCGTTTTATTTCTGCACTTTTGTATGCTCAAAATATATGTTTGTATGTTTGAAATGCATGTTCGTTATGCCCTTGGGCCTGTCCGGGGTGGTAGCTCGACGATAATTTTTTCTGGTAGTGTGGAGAACTGACCGGTTGACCGGTTTTGTTACCTGGCCGTTTCGGGGGTAGTTTATCCCCGCGGCGTGAACGTTTCATCGCGAGTTGAGTGTCCTGCCGATGCTGGTACAATGATGGGGAGTCTTGATCAAGGGATTCTCTGTCGAGCAGAGCCTTCTGCCTACGCACACAAAGGCAGGGTTTGCTGTTTTGTTGGTCTCTAGAAGACGCGAGGAGGTGTGGCGGTACCATGTCGCCCCCCTGTGGTCGCGACGCCTGGGCATCACGGGCAGTGTTTAACTGTAGTACCTTTTCAGCTTCTCGGCGTTTCATGGTCGAGCTAGTTGTTCCCCGTGTAGGTTTTCGAGGTAATAGGCCCCGTGTTTCGTCTTGTCGCGAACACGATATGGGCCTTCCCAATTCGCGGCTAGTTTGCCTTCGTGAGAGTCATTCTGGTTTCTTTGCAAGACTAAGTCGCCGATCTGAAACTCGCGTTTTAGGACTCTGTTGTCGTGGCGAAGTGCCACTTGTTGTTTCAGTCGGGCCTCTCGAAGAGCTGCCCCGACCGAATTTCTTCGACGAGGTCGAGCTCCTCTCGGAGGGCTTCATCATTGTCCTCGACTTCGAGGGGAGCCTCAGTTCGTCTGGATGGCTCTCAGATCTCGACCGAGATCACCGCCTCGGTTCCGTACGTGAGGCGGAATGATGTTTCCCCCGTGGTTGAGTGGGGTGTGGTTCGGTATGCCCATAAGACGCTGTGAAGTTCCTCGACCCACGCTCTTTTGGCGTCGCCGAGTCTTCGCTTTAGTCCTCTGGTTATCACCCTGTTTGCGGATTCGGCTTGGCCGTTCGTCTGAGGATGTTCGACCAAGGTAAAGTGATGCTTGGTCCCGAGTTTGGTGATGAAGTCCCGAAAATTTTTGTCGGTGAACTGCGTGCCATTTTCGGTGACGATTGCGAGTGGGACACTGAATCTTGCGAGGATATTTCTTTTGTAGAATCAGAGTATGTTATGGGCCGTGATTTTGGCAAGGGCTTCGGCCTCGATCCATTTGGTAAAGTAGTCGATGCCCATGATCAGGTACTTGTTCTGATATGAACCTAAGGTGAAGGGACTGAGGATATCCATCCCCCACCAATCAAACGACCAAGGGGAGGAGAGGGATTTGAGCTCGCTCGGTGGGGCGAGGTGCATGTCCCCGTGTTGTTGACATCTGTCGCATTTCTTGACGTGCTCTCTCGCGTCCTCTTGCATCGATGGCCAGTAGTATCCTGCTCGCAGAGCCTTTCTCGCCAGGGATCGACCCCCGAGGTGCTGCGCGTTGATGCCCTCGTGGATTTCTTCCAGAACGGCAGCGACCTGGGAGGTGTCGATACATTTGAGGAGGGGGACCGCGAAGCCTCTGCGATACAATTTGTTTTCGAGAAGGACGTACGAGCAGGATCTTCGTTTGTTCGTAATAGTTGCCTGAAGGGCATTACGTTGTAGTAATAGTTGCCCGACTTCGTCATGAAGGTCGTGCTTTGCTTGTCGCGTTCGTTCATGGGGATCTGGTTGTATCCCGAGTATGCGTCCATAAAGGACAAGAGTTTGAAGCCCGCCGAGTTGTTGACGAGCTTGTCGATGTTGTGGAGAGGGTAGGCGTCCTTAGGACATGCCCGGTTGAGATTGTTATAGTCAACACACATGCACAATTTTCCTTTACTCTTTTTAACAAGTACAACATTTGACAGCCATGTTGAATACCGGGCTTTCGAAATAAAATTTGCCTCTATGAGGTCTTTTACAACTTTTTCAGCAGCCGCCGACTTTTCGGGGGACTGCCTACGCCTACGTTGTACTACGGCCTTAGCGGTTGGGTTGATGGATAGCTGATGGCAGGCGACCTCGGGGTCGAGTCCGGGCATCTCCGCGACGCTCCAAGCGAAGAGATCAGCGTTCTTGCGGAGGCAGGCCTTCATTTATTTCCTTGCAAGGTCGAGAAGTCCTGCCCGATCTTCACGGTTCTCGTCTCGTCGTCCCCAAGGGTCAAGATCTCAAAGTCACCGTCTGGGATGGGGCGCGCTGGGTAAGTGGGCTTCCCGTTGGATGGAGAAGCGTTACTGGCTTCGTCTTCGTGGTCAGATTCTTCGGTGAAGCGACTGTCGATGTCTACTGAACCGACGAGCTCCTTGGGTTCGCTCTTCGGTGTAGCAGCGAGCGCTCCCTTTTTGTTGCTGGGGCAATTGTACTTAGGCCTTTCAGGGCGGCCTCAAAGCATCTCCAGGCAGCCTCAATGTCGCCGTTTAGGGTGACCACGACCCCCCACCTTATGTAGTACTTCATTTTTAGGTGGACGGTGGAGGGCACTGTGGTGAGCTCTGCCATCATCGTCTTGCCCAGGATACAGTTGTAGAGGGACGGGCATTCGATGACCAGGAAGCGGACATTGACCTCTCTGGCCGTTTCTTTTTCCCCGAAGGTGACTTTTAACTCCACGTACCCCCACAGCCTTGTTGTTGTCCCGTTGAACCCTTGGAGATCAGAGCCCACATAGGGGTACAGGTTGGACTCGTCGAGTTGGAGGGTTGTGAAAAGGTGGGTGTACATGATGTCCACCGAGCTTCCGCTGTCGACCAGGATACATTTGACGTCGAAGTTTGCCATCTGTGCCCGTATCAGGAGGGGGATGTTTGAGTTGGGGGAGCCCCCGGGAAGCTCCTCGAGGTAGAAAGTGATCGGGTTGGATCGACCATGAAACTTGTCGAGGGTGCTCATTTTGCTGGAGTAGTTGGTGATGAGTTCCTCGAACTTCCTTTTTACCGATCCCACGGATAGGTTCCTCGGGGATCCGCCGGAGATGACCATGTGTCATACCCTAAATTTGTCCTACCCATTTTTCAAATATTTTCATTTTTTATTCTTACTTCATGTTTTACATTGCTCACTTATTTTCTTGTTATTTAGACATGTGTCTGCTCGCAATTGATCAATTTTTCAGAACTTTATCTCTTTGATCAATTAAAGTGTGACGTGTGGCTTAATACTTTTTGTGAATAATTAATTTTTCTTAATTTCTTGAATTTTTTTCTTTTTTGTTTTAAAATATTACTAATAACTTTTGTTAATAATTATTTTTCATTTATAAGTTTTAAGTTTGTTTTCATATATTTGTTAATATTTATCTAATTATATGATGTTAATATTTATTAAAGATATATATTAGCTCTAATGTGCATTAAGAAAGTGATCAAAATTGCAAAAAAAGAGAGGGATTTGGAGTTGGGCTGGCCCATTCGTGGGGGAGCCCGATAGGGTTTCTTATTGGCTGCATTTAAAAGGAGGAAAATACTGTTCACCTAAAGGAGGAAACTCAAAAAAACCTAGGTTACTGTTCACGGCCGCCCCAATTCCCACACAGAAAAAAAACCTAATTGCTACTGTTCATCGTCTTCGAAAACGGCCGCTCTCTTTCTCCCAAACCCTAAAAAAATTTCGTCCTCTTCTCTAAACTCAAAACCATAGCCGTGTCACCTTCTCCTTTCCCTTCAAATCCAAGGCCGCCATCTCCGAACCATCACTTCTCAAACACAAACCCCCTTTTTCAAAACCCCAAATCGCACCACCTCAGATTCATCAATAATCTGTTGCAACACAAACACAACAACCAACTCATGTTGTGATAACTTCGAGCAACCCAACGTTTCGACACCATTCATGTTGTTACGCGTGACAAACGCGATGACCTAATCGCGACCCTGAAACGCCACCACAACAACGAGTTCTTTTTGCCGACCTTGTACAACAATATCCCTCGATCCATCGCACAAAGTCGAGACTTCGTAGTGCAGCTGGGACGTGTATTCTCCCTGTTCGAAAACTTAGCCGTGGAGGCAGCTCGGGAGTTCACTCGATTGAGAATCATCTTTGCGGTAACTTCAAACTATTTCTTTTTTTTTACTGTGTTTGAAGTTCTGATACAATATTAGCATATGTCGTGTCGGGTGATTGTTGTCCTAACCGTTGGAAGATTGATGCTGATTATGTTATATGTTCTGAAAGTTGTTGAAATTGCGATTGACATTGCCGTGGTTCCGCGATAATGATTGTCTGTCATTTTTGGTTTATGGTGCTTCAAGTTGGCCTATGTTTCAAATTGTTAAGAGCTTGCATCCATACTGTTGAAATCGTATTTGCCACTTTCTCATGTTTTCATCTCGCATTCCATTTGTTATAACTTGAGTGTACATCGTGTTTATCATTGTTGCTATTCCTCTGGTGATTAGTATAGATGTTGATGGTAAGGGAACCACGTTATCCCAATCGTTTTTTAACCATTGATGCACTCGCAGGGGATGTTTTGGTTCGGCATGACATTTGTTAGTGTGCAGGGCAAAAAGAATTGATACGTTACTCTCCATGACTAGCCCTGTTTGAGTTTTTATGGGATTGTAGATTGTATTGTTGTCTGCTGTAATTTTTTGTGCAGGTTATGACATTGTCAAGTTTTGACTATGCAACAACAAGCTCTTTCAACTACAGTTGCTGACACAGAAATGCAGCAGCAGAAGATGTCCCGACCGGTTTCATTTTTCATCTCAGCGAGAACAAACCACGGTGTAACGTTAGGCGTGAATTGCGGCTCATACCAGCTAGCGGTCTCGATTTACTTCGAGGTTGTGAGATGGGAATGCTGAAGACATGAGTAAAAGAGTTACTTGCAAAGTTGCCCTGAAGCAGCAGTTGGGAGTTTCAGCCACCATGTCAACAATACGACAATGACAATATATTTCTTCCAGGATGCGCAATTCGATGTTGAACGCTGCGTTCGATGTTTCTCTGTGCTTTTCATTTTTACTTATAACTAAAAGCTCATTTCACAGCTCAGGTTCACATAAAGCAACACACTGCATCAAGCTGGCGGTAGCAGAAATTTCAAGCTCACCTTCAGGCTCAACCTCATTTTTGTAGATTGTGTTTACACCAAATTACGCTTTCAATTTCTGTTTGGGTTGTTGAATTTTATGCAGGTTGCGTAGGTTCTGCTACTTCCATTTTCCCACAGCAGCAAAGCTCATGACAGTGACAATAACACTAGGCAATATACAGTTTCAGTAAATGCTGTTTTTCATTGTTTTCGACAACGGGGGTGCGTCAAACTCTCCAAGCCGCAACAGATTTAAGCAGCCGCGACATATTCTTACCCAGTTTGACAACAACGTAAGCTCGACCACAACATGACAACAGCGGTCTCAACACAACCTGTCAGCGGCCTGCTATGAGTTTTCGACTTGAATCACCACTTTCCCAATTCACTGCTTCGAGTCTCCTACCTCGAATGGGTTCGAACAAAGAGAAGCGAAACGCAAGCTGGTAGACCTGTCACCATCAAAGATCTTCTCCAGCACCAACTTCATGATGACCGACTCTGCAGCAGAGGGGATAGGCTGCTGCAGCAGAGGAGATAGGTTGAAGAACATGTCAACGCATATCCATAGTCGTTGAATAACTATAACAGTGATCCGCCGGTGGTAATATCTCAGATGTCTTTTCAATACAAACGCCATATTCATTTGAAAGCTTCCTATATTCATGTTGTTCTTTTTTGAGAATGTTTAACATTACGGATATTATACGTTGTCGTTATTTATCGTGATCATTTCAAGTTTATCTGCTGCTCTGCTTTATTTTCGAACATATCTGCTGCTCTGCATTTCAAGTTTATCACATACGTTGTGCAGTATGTGTATTTGAACATCGCAATGTGAATTTGTTGCAATACAACTTTGTTGCAATTAATAGTTCGTGATGCGCGAGTTTTAACCCTGTTCGAGTACGGTTGTTGTTGTTATCTTGCTGTGGTAATCTACTGTCTGTGTTGTTTTCACAATATTTTGATCCTATTGCTAGAAATTTAGGATTTAAATCCATTCTGTTTTGATTTTAGAAGGTTAACAGATTAGCAAATGCATGTTGCTATAATTTTAAATGATTTAGTCTTGATTAACAAATTCATTATGTTATTATGTCATGTTTCTAATGCTTAAACCTTGGTTCATGTTATGTTAGCGCAGTAGGTGAAGTGAGCAAGCATCACGGTTAATGCCGGTACCCAGTACAGGGAATATTATGGTTTACTTTATATTTGTTATTATTTTCTTAAATTAAATCATTTTTAAAGGTAAACCTTAAATCCTTTTTTTAATACAAACTTTTCTCTTAATTAAATCACTTTCAAAATATAATTTTGTTTCTTAATCCTATTTCAACTATGTTTTTAACACAAAAATCTTTCTCTTAATCAATCACGAAAACTAAACTCTTAAGGTCTAGCACCTCTTGAGTTTTTGAATAATTATTATTGGGGCGTACGCCTTGGATAATATTATTCGCGTTTCGTTTTGCTCTTAATTATTTGAACAAAGATATATTATAGGAGTCTAGCACTCTGTGTAATATATTCACTGTTTATTCAACAATATTTCTTAAATTAAATCCAAACCGTCCTCAAAAAATAATTTTCCTAAGTTTTCATTCAAATTATTTTCTAATCAAATCGTGAGTAACTAAATTCTTGAAGTCTAGCACTTCTTGAATTTTTGAAGAGTCATTATTAAGGTGTACACCTTAAATAGTGTATTATTCGACTACTCATTTTCAAAATTGTTTTTTTTATTTTTTTTTAATTATTAAAATATTTTCAAACCCATTTTCTTAGTTTGTATTTAAACTTATTGTACTAAGATATTTTCTTTTCAATTTCTTTTTTTAAATAAATAGTATTAGTCTTTACTCAATTTAATTTTTACTAAATTATTTTCTAAGTCAAATCATGAGTAACTAAATTCTTGAAGTCAAGCACTTCTTGAATTTTTGAATAGTCATTATTAAGGTGTACACCTTAAATAGTGTATTATTCAACTTCTCATTTTCAAAATTATCTTTTTTTTCTAACAAAGAAATATCATGAGAATCTAGCATTCTTTGTGATATTTCCTTTGTTCATCCAAACTTTTTTTCAAATGAAAAAGGTGTTGTCGAGATCTAGCATCACGATGATACCCCAATTAATTAGTTGTGAGGCCGACGTCTCATTTACTAAATAATTGTCATTTTCAAATCCAATCTCACGTCCTCGCATCTCGTACCTTAAACTATTTTCGTACGTCATTTCACTTCAAATCTTTTCTAAACTATTTTTCGTTCCGATTCAAACTTCGAAAGAAGGAGGTTCTTGGAGTCCAGCATTCCTTGAATCTTCGAGTGAATAATTCTCGAGGCACGCCCTTTGGGTTGTTATTCACTCAACCTTTCGACCTTTTTTCAAACTCAATCATTCTCAACGTTCTCGAATGCTCGTACGCATTCGCAACCCACATTTCACACACATTCACAATTCCTCGTGGTCTCGATATTAGGAGCACCCTCAGGGACTAATATCGTTTCTCACAACCTTAACACTTGACACGTCGTCAAGTCGGTTCCATCTTCGATCAAATCCTCGACTCGTCGTCGAGCCAGTTCAAAACAATTCCCTTTTGGCCTCGCATGCCATTCTTCGATTCGATCCTTTCACAAACACATTTTTTAAACTTACGAAAGAGGGATATTCTTAGAATCTAGCATTCTTTGAATATTCGAACGAGTAACTCTTAGGCGCGCCCCCGAGTTGTTATTAGTTCATTCTTTCGTTTTCAAAACATCCCACTCTTATCTTCAACTCATTCAACCCAATTTCCGAAAGAACTGAGTTCTTGAGATCTCGCATTCCTTGAATTCTTGAATGACAAGCTCTTGAGGCACGCCCTTAGGTTGTTTGTCGGTCACTCTTTCGTCTTTTTCTCAAACTTCCAACCCATTCAACCTCATCTTTTCGTGGTCGTTACCACGAACTACGGACGCTCTGATTCTTTATTCATTCTTGAATATAAGATACGTAGGCACAAGATTGCGATAATCTTGGCGAGCACACTTCTATCCATCTTCCGTTTTCCCCCATCCTTTCCCGTAGTCGAACTACGACGCTCTGATTTCTCATTCTCGTCCGAATGAGCATACGTAGGCACAAGGGCCCCAATCCTTGGCGAGCACCCTATCTTCTAACCACCCATCTCTCCCTTGCGTCTTTAAACCTTTTAAAAACTTACCAATTCTACCTTTACCAGCGAGAAGAAAACCAGTAAACCTAAACAACACTCCCCACAATTACCTTAAGAGGTTCCCGTCGAGTACGACGGACGTGAGGGGTGCTAATACCTTCCCCTCACGTAACCGACTCCCGAACCCGGAACTTGGTTGCGACAGCCCTGTTCCTATCCCTTTCGTTTTTAAGAGGTTTTCTCGATATTTTCCTCTCCCGTTTATTCGGGAAAAATAAAGTTCGGTGGCGACTCTGTCGAACCGCAATTTCCGCGCCCTTTCGCGCGAGGGTCGTATTTTCCGAAATGTCTCCGTGATTTTTCGAGGTGCGACAGGTGGCGACTCTGCTGGGGAAGCATTGCTCCATGCAAAGAGAGAGTCGAGCCTATCTTTTGGTTTGTGAGGAGTGTTTGTTTTTTATTTGTTTTCTTTTTGTTTTTGTTCTCTTATAGATTTTATTTGTGCTTTGTCGCCTGTTGGTTACTGGGATGACATCATGAGTAAAGCTCTACACCCGAGCTTTGGTAAAAGCAGAGAGAACACATAGTTTAGAATTGGTAGTCGAGTAGTGTTAGTCTCCGAGGACTCGCTCCTTGTGGGCCTAACATGAAAGCTCCTCCAGAGGAGACCTATTCGTGGATCTTGTTGTAACACAGCTAGCCTGTCGCACGACTTGATTAATGAAGGGTCCGTGATTCTGGGAACCTTTTGTCAGCACCAGTTCCGATATTGGTGGTCGTGTAGTGTTGGTCTCCAAGGACTCGCTCCTTGTGTGCCTAGCACGAGGACCCCGCTCAGGAGAGACCTTATCGTCGTTATCGTCATAATGCAGCCAGCCTGTTGCGTGACGCTAATACGACTAGTGTCCATGACCCTGGGAACCAAACATAGAAACCATCCCGTGAGTGGGATTACGGGTAGAATGTTTAGACCTTCCCGTATAGGTTGTACCTGTCCGTTTTCTTTGAGCAGGAATTATGGTTAATTATCTGTTACGGTTACCAGCTTCAGGAGTCGTTGGAGTTGTGATCCTGTGATCCTGGATCTTGTATCTTGCATTGCATCTTGCATATCATTTGCATTGCATTTCATATGTTGTGCATTTGGCATTTCCAGTCCTCCAACAGAATCTTATGTCTCCATTCCTTCTTCTCCAGTAAATCAAGCTGATTCCTCGACACCAGTACGCAACTAGAGCCAATACCAGACGAGTGATGGAGCAGATTCAACAGGAGCAAGTCGCCTTCAGGGAAGAGTTGGATTCCATGAAAGGAAAGATCGACCAGATCCTCGAAGCCATCCTCACAGCCAGAAGAGAGGAAGAACAGCGTGAAGCCGCCGCTGTCGTCAACCACAATGGACAAGGGTCTACTGCCATCCCTTTGGTTCAAATTCCAAGTTCTCATGGGATGCCGCTGAACTTCAACAACACAGCCGAGGGAAACACTTCTCAACCAATCCCAGCGCCTGGAGTTACCGTCGGAGCTATCCCGCATGCCCAGCCTGCTGCTGTGCAGATCCCAGCTCCTCATATCGAAGATACTCTGATGGATCAGTATGACGATGTTCAGAACTATCATGCTGCTATCCCTATTGCCAGTCCTGTCGCTGCTCAGGATTCTGAAGCCATGAAGATGTGCCGAGATCTAACCGAGAAACTCCGAGCCATGGAAGGGCACAATTCAAATTCTTTCAGTGCTTTGGAACTATGCTTGGTGCCTGATGTTGTCATCCCTCCAAAATTCAAGGTGCCCGAATTTTCGAAGTACAAAGGTCTCAGTTGCCCAAACATTCATCTGAAGATGTACTGTCGCAAGATGGCTGCCTATGCCAGAGACGAGAAGCTCATGATCCATTGCTTCCAGGACAGTTTGTCTGGGGCATCACTCGAATGGTATATGCAGCTGGAGCGTAACAGTGTGCGCACTTGGGCTGAGCTAGCTGATGCATTTGTCAAGCAGTACAAATACAACACCGATCTTGCTCCAAATCGTACTCAGCTTCAGAGTATGACTCAGAAGGACAACGAATCCTTCAAGGAGTACGTGCAACGATGGAGAGAGCTAGCCGCAAGGGTACATCCACCTCTTGTTGACCGTGAACTGATTGACATCTTCATGGGTACCTTGCAAGGCCAGTACTACGAAAAGCTGATCGGTAGTGTCTCCGCTGGATTTTCTGACTTGGTGATCGTCGGTGAGAGAATTGAAGAAGGGCTGAAGAGTGGGAAAATCCCTGGGGGCTCTAATAGCCAGGCTAATGCCAAGAGGCCTTTCAATGGATACAAGAAGAAGGAAGGCGAAACAAATGCCATCTTTGTGCAGAAAGGGCAAGCTTCTCAACAAGCTCCTCCTATGCCTTATCAAGTTCCCTACTATCAGTATCCATATGTTGCTGCTGCGCAATATGCTCCAATGCCTTATCAGCCAGTTGTTCATGCAGCGCAAGCTCAGATGCCAAGGCAACAAGCTCCTCAGCAACAAGCTTACAACCAGCAAGGATATCAGTATCCTCCTCAACAACAGCAGATGCAAGCTACTCAGCAACGACAAGGTGCTCGCCCACAGCGTCCGCAGAGAACATGGAGGCCAGATAGAGTCTTTGATCGTCTACCAATGCCATATGCCAAAATCTTTGCTCAGTTGATGGAGAAGAAAGCTATCGTTCCGAGAGATTTAGCTCCTCCAACTATCATTCCTGCTGATTACGATGCAAATGCCCATTGTGAGTTTCACAAGGGCGCTCCAGGTCACACCATTGAGGACTGCAGGGCTTTCAAGCATATAATTCAAGACATGATCGATAGGGATGCTATCAACTTCAATGGGAAGTCTCCGAACATCATCAACAATCCGATGCCACCAGTCAACTAGCGCCAACGGCAGATTAATTCCAGTCAAGTTCATTCTCTGAAGAAGGCCGTCATGCTGCCATTTCATTATTCGCAGTTTCTTATGTTTTGTCTTTGTTTATTTAAGTATTGTACGCTTTGAACAAATTGCCATTCGTATTTGGTTTTCATTAATGTATCGTTTATGCATGTTTTGAATTAGTTATGTCGTATTCACTCATTTTCACTTATCACCGACACATTTATTTACTCCACTCTATTCACTGTTGTTTAGCATGATTTGAGGGAGGATGATGAAAACGAGATACCCATAATTGCAAATCATATGCTTTCAGACCGAATCTCGTCAATGATGTACAGGCATTGCTTCAATTCCCCAAACACCGGAGATATAAGGAGTTAATCCCTAGTAAACCACTTCGAGCCTAGAAGTAGCAGTTTCCTTCGGATATTCAAACCCTTACACTCAACCTGGGGCAGGGTAGTGTTCAGTTAATCCAATTCCACACTCGAATCAACAAGCAAAATCCCGAAGACGGTCGTTCATCAATGACCCATGCTATGGCAGTCACAACAAAATTCAAAAAATCAAAAGCCTGCTAAGTCAGACACCTTAGAGGGGACTTAGGCAAAATCAAGGCAATCCCGATGGATCTGACAAACGAAGTCAATCCATGCAAAAGTTAGGGATCAGAACAAAGAAAAAGAGGACCCCGAAACCCTCAATAAAAAAAAACAAAATAGGATTCAGTGGCCACCCAAGTCAAAGGGGCACTGACATCCATCAAAATAAGGTGACTGCCACGTCAAGCAAACCTTGAACCATCAAGTTTATACCGTCAAGACAAGTGTAGGATTAACTGAGCGTAGGACTGGAGATCATTACGAAGAAGGGGTGGGTATAAATCATACGTTGAGCCTAATATCCTTTGTTTCATAACCGTGAACCAGACCATGTTACAACCCTCGAAAGTCCTAATTGAGGCGAGGCTTACTCTGAAAGCATATTATTGCGAGGTTGCGTAACCTGACTCCTCACATGATTTCTAATCAACAACATTAGTGTCATTTTGCTTGCTAGATCTTTCGCACCAATCAAATTAGCACAACGTAGGGGCTAGCAGTCCATTCGTCTCACTATCACGACACTTCAATAAAACAATGCTTTTTTCAAAACTTGCACCAAACTCTGCATTAATTATTGCCATTTGTGAATGTACAATTTTAATTGCAAATCAGTGCTAGGTATTTAAAGACACTCCGGCAAGGGGCAATCGAGGAGAAACTTGACTTTCAAAGGCGTACACGAAGCAATATTATCTCAAGGCCTACAGGCTGGGGGCAAACCACTCAGCAGCCCGAGCAGGGGCAAGTCATCCGAGTTCAACCTCCATATGTCAGAACTGGCTAAGCTGGGGCAGGCCACTACCATGTTCAAACTGGGGCAAGACCAGGTCGTCCTGACCATCAAAACAGAGTTGCAACCTTCTCTGAAGCAAATTCATAATCGTCCAAATATCCCAGACTTGGGGCATCAAGGACATCTTCCGCTTCAATCATGGCATCTTCAGCAAAACTGCGTGTCGAGGAAGTCAATCCCTCCCACCACCCGAAGTCCAATCCGCATTGGCAACTATCCAAAGTCCACCATGGGCGTCTCCACCTGCATTTCCAATTACCCGTCTGCAATCATATGCATCATACGCATCGCATTCGATCTCATAAATATCTTGCATCATACGCATACTCTAATCATACCATACTTCCCCGGCTCTTGGATCTCCGCTCGTCAGCATTTGCATTTGCACGTCCACTCATATGGAATATCATTTATCATCCAGCATTCATATATGCAAGTCAAGGTCCAGGATCAATCCCGAGGATTTCCAAGACCATTGATAGCCCAGTCAGGGGCATCTTCTGCAAGATGGTGGGTTTACCCCACGACTTTCAGGAGGTTCAAAGCAATCACCAGCCCAGGCAGGGGCAATCTTCTGCAATTGTGGGTTTCTCCCACAAAATTCGAAGTTATTCAAAACAAGATTCAGCCCAGTCAGGGGCATCTTTTTCAAGACCATGGGCGTCTCCCATGACGAACTTCAACCTTGTGGTTGATCAAATATGCAAATCAACATTCAGCCCAGCCAGAGGCATATCATTCAAGACCGTGGGCGTTCCCCACGAAGTTGTTCAACCTTTTGTTGGGCAAATCCAAGAAGTTCAAAGCAAGATCCAACCCGAGCAGGGGCATCTTCAGCAAGACCGTGAGCGTCCCTCATGAAGTTGTTCAACCTTTTTGAGCAAGATAGGGCATCAAGACAAATTCAGCCCAGTCAGGGGCATCCCCTTCAGAACTCATGGGCGTAACCATGAAATCATTTCAGCAAATTATGGCTTCCAAGCAAAGACGGCAGGCGTACCCCGTCGACTCATTTCAAATTCAATCTTCCTCTCAAGAGTTCCCCAATGATTTGTACCCAGCAAGCGTGACCGTTGTCAATTGCTTTACTATCATCCTTTTGGTGATAGTCGAACTTCGTCAGTTCAACCTAGCCTGCAACCTTTTGATGTTGGTAAACTTCGAATCTGTGTTGTCCTATCATCCTTTTGGTGATAGCGACCTGTTCGTGTGAGTCTCGCTCCGTCATCCTTTTGATGGAGGGGTCTATCATGGTCATTAATGATAGATTGTGCGATTTGTTTCGTGTTTCGCTCCGTCATCCTTTTGGTGGGGGGTCTATCATGGTCATTAATGATAGATTGTGCGATATTGTTTGGCGTGTGTTTCGCTCCGTCATCCTTTTGGTGAGGGTCTATCATGGTCATTAGTGATAGATTGTGCGAATTTTGTTCATCTCGCTCCGTCATCCTTTTGGTGGGGGGGTCTATCATGGTCATTAATGATAGATTGTGCGATGTGTTTATTTGTGTTTTGCTCCGTCATCTTTCGATAGGGGGGTCTATCATGGTCATTAATGATAGATCGTGCAATAGTGCTTTGCTTTGCCATCCTTTTGGTGGTAATAGCTGTGTGTGTTTCATCCCATCATCCTTTTGGTGATGACGACTTGTGCCAGCTTACTCATAGTTTTACCTCATCCAGCCTTTTTTTTCTTTCGGACAAATTCAGGGTCTTTTTCATATCTAATTGACTTCTACCTCAGGAATATGAGTGTTAATGCAGTTCATTCTCCTAAGTTTAAACCAATTAGATAGGGGCATCTGTCATACCCTAAATTTGTCCTACCCATTTTTCAAATATTTTCATTTTTTATTCTTACTTCATGTTTTACATTGCTCACTTATTTTCTTGTTATTTAGACACGTGTCTGCTCGCAATTGATCAATTTTTCATAACTTTATCTCTTTGATCAATTAAAGTGTGACGTGTGGCTTAATACTTTTTGTGAATAATTAATTTTTCTTAATTTCTTGAATTTTTTTCTTTTTTGTTTTAAAATATTACTAATAACTTTTGTTAATAATTATTTTTCATTTATAAGTTTTAAGTTTGTTTTCATATATTTGTTAATATTTATCTAATTATATGATGTTAATATTTATTAAAGATATATATTAGCTCTAATGTGCATTAAGAAAGTGATCAAAATTGCAAAAAAAGAGAGGGATTTGGAGTTGGGCTGGCCCATTCGTGGGGGAGCCCGATAGGGTTTCTTATTGGCTGCATTTAAAAGGAGGAAAATACTGTTCACCTAAAGGAGGAAACTCAAAAAAACCTAGGTTACTGTTCACGGCCGCCCCAATTCCCACACAGAAAAAAAACCTAATTGCTACTGTTCATCGTCTTCGAAAACGGCCGCTCTCTTTCTCCCAAACCCTAAAAAAATTTCGTCCTCTTCTTTAAACTCAAAACCATAGCCGTGTCACCTTCTCCTTTCCCTTCAAATCCAAGGCCGCCATCTCCGAACCATCACTTCTCAAACACAAACCCCCTTTTTCAAAACCCCAAATCGCACCACCTCAGATTCATCAATAATATGTTGCAACACAAACACAACAACCAACTCATGTTGTGATAACTTCGAGCAACCCAACGTTTCGACACCATTCATGTTGTTACGCGTGACAAACGCGATGACCTAATCGCGACCCTGAAACGCCACCACAACAACGAGTTCTTTTTGCCGACCTTGTACAACAATATCCCTCGATCCATCGCACAAAGTCGAGACTTCGTAGTGCAGCTGGGACGTGTATTCTCCCTGTTCGAAAACTTAGCCGTGGAGGCAGCTCGGGAGTTCACTCGATTGAGAATCATCTTTGCGGTAACTTCAAACTATTTCTTTTTTTTTACTGTGTTTGAAGTTCTGATACAATATTAGCATATGTCGTGTCGGGTGATTGTTGTCCTAACCGTTGGAAGATTGATGCTGATTATGTTATATGTTCTGAAAGTTGTTGAAATTGCGATTGACATTGCCGTGGTTCCGCGATAATGATTGTCTGTCATTTTTGGTTTATGGTGCTTCAAGTTGGCCTATGTTTCAAATTGTTAAGAGCTTGCATCCATACTGTTGAAATCGTATTTGCCACTTTCTCATGTTTTCATCTCGCATTCCATTTGTTATAACTTGAGTGTACATCGTGTTTATCATTGTTGCTATTCCTCTGGTGATTAGTATAGATGTTGATGGTAAGGGAACCACGTTATCCCAATCGTTTTTTAACCATTGATGCACTCGCAGGGGATGTTTTGGTTCGGCATGACATTTGTTAGTGTGCAGGGCAAAAAGAATTGATACGTTACTCTCCATGACTAGCCCTGTTTGAGTTTTTATGGGATTGTAGATTGTATTGTTGTCTGCTGTAATTTTTTGTGCAGGTTATGACATTGTCAAGTTTTGACTATGCAACAACAAGCTCTTTCAACTACAGTTGCTGACACAGAAATGCAGCAGCAGAAGATGTCCCGACCGGTTTCATTTTTCATCTCAGCGAGAACAAACCACGGTGTAACGTTAGGCGTGAATTGCGGCTCATACCAGCTAGCGGTCTCGATTTACTTCGAGGTTGTGAGATGGGAATGCTGAAGACATGAGTAAAAGAGTTACTTGCAAAGTTGCCCTGAAGCAGCAGTTGGGAGTTTCAGCCACCATGTCAACAATACGACAATGACAATATATTTCTTCCAGGATGCGCAATTCGATGTTGAACGCTGCGTTCGATGTTTCTCTGTGCTTTTCATTTTTACTTATAACTAAAAGCTCATTTCACAGCTCAGGTTCACATAAAGCAACACACTGCATCAAGCTGGCGGTAGCAGAAATTTCAAGCTCACCTTCAGGCTCAACCTCATTTTTGTAGATTGTGTTTACACCAAATTACGCTTTCAATTTCTGTTTGGGTTGTTGAATTTTATGCAGGTTGCGTAGGTTCTGCTACTTCCATTTTCCCACAGCAGCAAAGCTCATGACAGTGACAATAACACTAGGCAATATACAGTTTCAGTAAATGCTGTTTTTCATTGTTTTCGACAACGGGGGTGCGTCAAACTCTCCAAGCCGCAACAGATTTAAGCAGCCGCGACATATTCTTACCCAGTTTGACAACAACGTAAGCTCGACCACAACATGACAACAGCGGTCTCAACACAACCTGTCAGCGGCCTGCTATGAGTTTTCGACTTGAATCACCACTTTCCCAATTCACTGCTTCGAGTCTCCTACCTCGAATGGGTTCGAACAAAGAGAAGCGAAACGCAAGCTGGTAGACCTGTCACCATCAAAGATCTTCTCCAGCACCAACTTCATGATGACCGACTCTGCAGCAGAGGGGATAGGCTGCTGCAGCAGAGGAGATAGGTTGAAGAACATGTCAACGCATATCCATAGTCGTTGAATAACTATAACAGTGATCCGCCGGTGGTAATATCTCAGATGTCTTTTCAATACAAACGCCATATTCATTTGAAAGCTTCCTATATTCATGTTGTTCTTTTTTGAGAATGTTTAACATTACGGATATTATACGTTGTCGTTATTTATCGTGATCATTTCAAGTTTATCTGCTGCTCTGCTTTATTTTCGAACATATCTGCTGCTCTGCTTTATTTTCGAACATATCTGCTGCTCTGCATTTCAAGTTTATCACATACGTTGTGCAGTATGTGTATTTGAACATCGCAATGTGAATTTGTTGCAATACAACTTTGTTGCAATTAATAGTTCGTGATGCGCGAGTTTTAACCCTGTTCGAGTACGGTTGTTGTTGTTATCTTGCTGTGGTAATCTACTGTCTGTGTTGTTTTCACAATATTTTGATCCTATTGCTAGAAATTTAGGATTTAAATCCATTCTGTTTTGATTTTAGAAGGTTAACAGATTAGCAAATGCATGTTGCTATAATTTTAAATGATTTAGTCTTGATTAACAAATTCATTATGTTATTATGTCATGTTTCTAATGCTTAAACCTTGGTTCATGTTATGTTAGCGCAGTAGGTGAAGTGAGCAAGCATCACGGTTAATGCCGGTACCCAGTACAGGGAATATTATGGTTTACTTTATATTTGTTATTATTTTCTTAAATTAAATCATTTTTAAAGGTAAACCTTAAATCCTTTTTTTAATACAAACTTTTCTCTTAATTAAATCACTTTCAAAATATAATTTTGTTTCTTAATCCTATTTCAACTATGTTTTTAACACAAAAATCTTTCTCTTAATCAATCACGAAAACTAAACTCTTAAGGTCTAACACCTCTTGAGTTTTTGAATAATTATTATTGGGGCGTACGCCTTGGATAATATTATTCGCGTTTCGTTTTGCTCTTAATTATTTGAACAAAGATATATTATAGGAGTCTAGCACTCTGTGTAATATATTCACTGTTTATTCAACAATATTTCTTAAATTAAATCCAAACCGTCCTCAAAAAATAATTTTCCTAAGTTTTCATTCAAATTATTTTCTAATCAAATCGTGAGTAACTAAATTCTTGAAGTCTAGCACTTCTTGAATTTTTGAAGAGTCATTATTAAGGTGTACACCTTAAATAGTGTATTATTCGACTACTCATTTTCAAAATTGTTTTTTTTATTTTTTTTTAATTATTAAAATATTTTCAAACCCATTTTCTTAGTTTGTATTTAAACTTATTGTACTAAGATATTTTCTTTTCAATTTCTTTTTTTAAATAAATAGTATTAGTCTTTACTCAATTTAATTTTTACTAAATTATTTTCTAAGTCAAATCATGAGTAACTAAATTCTTGAAGTCAAGCACTTCTTGAATTTTTGAATAGTCATTATTAAGGTGTACACCTTAAATAGTGTATTATTCAACTTCTCATTTTCAAAATTATCTTTTTTTTCTAACAAAGAAATATCATGAGAATCTAGCATTCTTTGTGATATTTCCTTTGTTCATCCAAACTTTTTTTCAAATGAAAAAGGTGTTGTCGAGATCTAGCATCACGATGATACCCCAATTAATTAGTTGTGAGGCCGACGTCTCATTTACTAAATAATTGTCATTTTCAAATCCAATCTCACGTCCTCGCATCTCGTACCTTAAACTATTTTCGTACGTCATTTCACTTCAAATCTTTTCTAAACTATTTTTCGTTCCGATTCAAACTTCGAAAGAAGGAGGTTCTTGGAGTCCAGCATTCCTTGAATCTTCGAGTGAATAATTCTCGAGGCACGCCCTTTGGGTTGTTATTCACTCAACCTTTCGACCTTTTTTCAAACTCAATCATTCTCAACGTTCTCGAATGCTCGTACGCATTCGCAACCCACATTTCACACACATTCACAATTCCTCGTGGTCTCGATATTAGGAGCACCCTCAGGGACTAATATCGTTTCTCACAACCTTAACACTTGACACGTCGTCAAGTCGGTTCCATCTTCGATCAAATCCTCGACTCGTCGTCGAGCCAGTTCAAAACAATTCCCTTTTGGCCTCGCATGCCATTCTTCGATTCGATCCTTTCACAAACACATTTTTTAAACTTACGAAAGAGGGATATTCTTAGAATCTAGCATTCTTTGAATATTCGAACGAGTAACTCTTGGGCGCGCCCCCGAGTTGTTATTAGTTCATTCTTTCGTTTTCAAAACATCCCACTCTTATCTTCAACTCATTCAACCCAATTTCCGAAAGAACTGAGTTCTTGAGATCTCGCATTCCTTGAATTCTTGAATGACAAGCTCTTGAGGCACGCCCTTAGGTTGTTTGTCGGTCACTCTTTCGTCTTTTTCTCAAACTTCCAACCCATTCAACCTCATCTTTTCGTGGTCGTTACCACGAACTACGGACGCTCTGATTCTTTATTCATTCTTGAATATAAGATACGTAGGCACAAGATTGCGATAATCTTGGCGAGCACACTTCTATCCATCTTCCGTTTTCCCCCATCCTTTCCCGTAGTCGAACTACGACGCTCTGATTTCTCATTCTCGTCCGAATGAGCATACGTAGGCACAAGGGCCCCAATCCTTGGCGAGCACCCTATCTTCTAACCACCCATCTCTCCCTTGCGTCTTTAAACCTTTTAAAAACTTACCAATTCTACCTTTACCAGCGAGAAGAAAACCAGTAAACCTAAACAACACTCCCCACAATTACCTTAAGAGGTTCCCGTCGAGTACGACGGACGTGAGGGGTGCTAATACCTTCCCCTCACGTAACCGACTCCCGAACCCGGAACTTGGTTGCGACAGCCCTGTTCCTATCCCTTTCGTTTTTAAGAGGTTTTCTCGATATTTTCCTCTCCCGTTTATTCGGGAAAAATAAAGTTCGGTGGCGACTCTGTCGAACCGCAATTTCCGCGCCCTTTCGCGCGAGGGTCGTATTTTCCGAAATGTCTCCGTGATTTTTCGAGGTGCGACACCATGGCCTTCGGAAAATACTTCCATCGGCTAATGGGGCGTACAGGCTCGTCGGGAAGATCAGGTTCGGTGGGGAAGCCGAATTTTCTAAGCGCGAACCAATCCTCAAGTCGGCTGACGCTGAGGGCAACCTGCAGACCGTTGTCACCGGCAGAAGAGGGGAGGTCTTCGACTCTCTTGGCCTCGGGGGCATCTTGCCGTGGGGATTCTCCTCCCCGGGTGTATCTTTTCAGGTGCCCATCCTTGATCAAGATCTCGATCGCGTCCTTGAGGTGGATGCAGTCTTCTGTAACGTGCCCGTGGCTTTTATGGAAGCGGCAGAACTTCGATTTGTCCATGTTGGGCTTGGGGGGTGTCGGATTGGGGAAGCGGACACCTGCCTGGACAAACTCCATTTTGGCGCACTCGGCCAATATGCGTTCGCGGGAAGCGACTGGAGCTGTATACTCTGTGAATCGGCCAGCAGGACCGCGTTGCTCGCGGTGCTCGCGGGGACGATCCTCCCTTCGACGATCTCCTCCGTGCCGGTGTCTTGAGGCTTCGTCCTCTTGGGACCCGCGGGGGGTCTCTCGGTCTCGAGTGTCCCTGGCGGAGTTGGTCACTTGAGTCTCCTCGAATCGGATGTAATGCGCGACTATGTCGAGGAAGTCTTAAAGAGAGGTTGGTCGGTGTATGGCCACAGCTTCATAGAATTTGGAGTCTCGACGCAGGCCTTGCTCCATTAGGTAACGTTTCATCTCGTCCGACGTCATTTCCTGCACTGCCTCTCGTGTGAACCTTTCGATGTACTTCCGCAGGGGTTCGTCGGGGGCCTGGATTATGGCGCCCAGTGCGGCCTCTATCTTCAGATGGCGCCGGGATACTGTGAAGTGTCTTGAAAAGAGATCCTTCAGGACCCTCCACGACGTGACCGATTCTGGCTCTAGACTTTTGTACCACGTCATGGCACCTTTCCTCAGCGTTGTCGGGAAGAGTCTGCATTTGATAGCTCATCGGACATTTCGGTAGTCGAGCATGGCCTCGATGTCTTCCAGGTGGTCATCTGGGTCGAAGGTACCGTCATACGTCGAAAGTGCTAAGGGCTTTTCCATCCCGTGGGGGATGGGGGCCGCCATGATCTCTCAGGACAAGGGGGTCCTGTAGTCGTCCTCGTCGCTGAGAGTCGGTGACTGAGGGGGTGATGGCCCTGGTGGCGGAGGTTCTTGATTTGGCTTCCTCGGCCTCCTGACCGGAGGTTCGATCCTCGGAGGTCTGGTCGGGGGATCCCCCTGGCTGGCCGTTGCTCCCGGACTTATCTCCTTGGCGACCTGATCCAGTCCTGCACTATTTCGAGTTGGGGCCTCTCTAGTCGGGGGATCCCCCTGGCTGGCCGTTGCTCCCGGACTTATCTCCTTGGCGACCTGATCCAGTCCTGCACTATTTCGAGTTGGGGCCTCTCTAGTCGGGGTCGACGATTCTTGGGACGAGGGGACAGACTCCTTGAGTTTCCGTTTTGGTCTTCCCGCGGAGGGGACCTCAACGGTACTTCATGCTCCAGTGAGCCAATCTGTGCGTTCTGCTGGAAAAGCAGCTGATTCGTTTGGTTGATGGCTGCGAAGAGGGCGGCCACTGTCAGGTCTGCTCCGACCGGGATAGGGATGGGCTGGAACGCTGTCGGGCTCCTTGGTCGAAGAACAGTCTGGTTAGCAGCTTCCGCGAACGAGGGGGAGGTAGTCTTTCCGTTCCTCTCGTGGTCTCCGGAGGCAGGGATGTCTCTGTTTGCTTGCCGCCGTTCGCGGCGGGAGCGAGGATGAGGCCGTGAACAGCATCGTCGTGGTGTGGGCTAGCCATGATCGCGGAATGTTGGTGAAACTTTGGTTCTCTGCTCGGAGGAACGGGGAAGTTTTATGTTCCCACAGTCAGCGCCACTGATCTGACCTGATCAGAAGGGGACCACGGACTTGCCACACGTCATTAGTCTACGGCCTATTCACTGATGTAGAAGAGAGATGAGGGGTGTACCTGCAAGACACTCCGATGGCAAAATAAGGAATTGGGCAGAGTGAGAGCAAATACAAAAAAGGGGTAAGAAGAGAATACCTGACCCTCTTGGAGAATAAGGTATTTATAGAGAGACCCCAGTGCAGGGCTAACGGTCATTTGAGTCGGGCTGGATGGTCAGGCCTAACCCAAGTGACTGCTAGGGCTTACGTGGGGTAGTGAAGACCAGAACGTGGTCTTCGCCCTAGTTCAACTGCTCTGTGGACTCCAGAAAGTGGGTTGACCTTCTCTTTCGGAGGTGGGCAGTTGGTGGATGACGTGTCCTCGCGGAGGGGAGCACGCGGAGAACGTGTGAAGGACACGTTGTTCTGCTCGACAAGGGAGAAGGTTCTGCCCACGGAGGGGCATTGCCTGCCCGGCAGGGACTCTGTGCTCGACGGCTGTGGCACAAGCTGGATTGGGCTTGGCAGAATATTATTCTGCCCGGTCAAGCCGGGGCCCATGCCAGAACACTTATTTTATTTAAATCTTCGTATGATTTTGTACAATCTATAACAATACATAAATACAAAATTTAATTTTTGTGTAACCTATTTTAGTTTTCCTTATTCGTAACCATCAAATTATTCCTCTCACATTATTGATTTGCTTGAAAAAAACCTGTGAAATATAGTCACGTCACTATGCAGTTTTCTCAATTCAAAAAAAAATTAATATACGAATATTACATATTGTAAATAAAACTTAACATGTATCTGAATAAATACAATATATTTTGTCATATAAATATTTTATATTAAAATTAAACTTATAAAAAAGACGTTGTTAATATTTTTACACGTTAGCGCGGTAAAAAAAAAAGCAGACAAACGGGCACGGGAGTGCCCGTTTGGACGCTAATAAAAGTAAAATTAAGATAAAAAATTGATAACCATATGCCCAAAACCACTAGTTGAAATAATTTAAAATTATATATGAGATAGTAAAAAAAAACTGTAATTTGATGAAATTTTTTATCAAATATGTTTATTGAATAATATAAAGTTAGGAATAATAAACTATATGTTATAATCTTTATGTTTCCTGGCTTGGAATCCAATAACCTTATACTTAACTAAAAACCATCGTTGAAATATGATACGTCCATTTCGTAAATGAAGTGGGAAACGAACAATAACTTTTACCCATATTAAGTATAGTCATATCAAGATATAGACAAAATAATGCAATTGCATTTTCACTTGGATTTTTTTCTATCCAGTTAGTCAAAGAATCAATAAAGGCACTGTTTCTGGATTTTGGTTGGTTTGTTCTGGCGATTTCTCCTGTTTGATTAATGATTATGATATGCCAAGGTGAAACAACAGTGCTGCAAAAATAATAGTAAAGCATAAAGATGTGTATCATTCACAATGCTTTTCAACTTTGGATATACTACTTTTCAAATGGTGTTCGTGTGCTTGCTCGTGAGTGCGTTTTGCTTGCGTTTTTTTTGTTTATATATATATATATATATATATATATATATATATATATATATATATATATATATATATATATATATATATATATATATATATATATATATATATATATATATATATATATATATATATATGAAGAAATTGTGACCTAATTTGGATTTTAAATAAAACTAAATATTGTTTTTGTTATAGATCACCCTGCAAGACTCAAAGCAGGTAATTTCACATGCGAGAAATTGATTAGCGGTCCAGGTCAATCTAACCATGGACTGTAATTTATATTTACAGTTGTTAACTACTTTTCCTATTTAAAAATGAAAGTCACGTCGTTTTTCAACTACTTAATTATTTTTTTATTCATACACAACTCATTATTATAAAATATATATTTTGTAATATTTTTTTTTATTTCGGTCATTAATTCAATCGAAGTAATAAATTATTTTTAAGTGTTTTTATGTTTTTTTTATAATTAATAAAACATTTTCATCACAGTCAATCTAACAGTGTTTGAAGTTTTAGTATCAACAATTTTATATTTTTTTTTAGTTATAAAAGGGTGTGTCCTCTTAAATTTTATATATGTATATATATTAAAATTAAACTACTTTTTATCATGATCAAATTTTACAACCGTTGTATAATGTGACTTTCATTTTTATAATATCATAATGTGACTTTCATTTTTATAATATCATAATGTGACTTTCATTTTTATAATATCATATACACTTTTATGTACAATATCTTAGAGACAATTTTAGAATCCCGACACAGACAGTTTATTTTTTACAATCTTAAGGTGTGTAATATCCTTATTCATTTTTACTATTTTAAAAAAATTTGTAAAAATTATATTTTTTTCATAAAAATCATTTTAAAATACAAAAAATTCAGGATGTGCAAAATTTGAATATATTTAAAATAGTTTTCATAAAAATCATTTTAAAAATATATCTTTTTGAGAAAATTATAATTTCAACTATGTTTTTTTTAATAAGCAATGGAATTAAAGAGCATAAGAGGTGCTAAACCCGATTACAAAAAGCAGGAAATTACTTTCGATTAATACAGTCTAATAGTTTTGCATACCAATCGTAAAACGAACACTTAGAAGAGGTTTCGCCTCCATTATGCCATCTCCACGAGAATGAGACAGCCTATGTCCCATTAGTGGAATTCTAATGAAACCTTATAAAAATACAGAAAAATTTGAAATTTTTAAAGGACAATACTTAATTATTTAAAAACATACTGTTTCACATACATATGCTTCAAATATATTTTACAGAGTTTGACACCGTTAAGACTAGCGGCCTTGCCACATAGATAAAACATAAAATAAAAGTACAGAAAGGAAACCAAAAAGAAAGCATACCAAAAGGGACCTCCTAAGTCCAACAAGACTGACACTTATACTGACTGTAGTAGTAGGGATGTGATTAGCGTTTGACAAAACACTAACAGCTCCCAATCTAGATGTTATAGTAACACATCTCCACGTCACTTCATATCCTTTCCTTCTGAGTTGTCGGGAAGTACGCAAGATTCGAGCTCATCGTCTGATCGTCATAAAATAATCCAAAATGCAAAACAAAAATGACACAGGGCTAAGATTCATGTACAAGTTTAAAAGTGGGAATGAATGTGTAAAATAATAATATATATGGAAACCATATTTATACAAACAAGCGTATCTTATACCCACAATTACATATACTTTATTTATTCTAATGCATCCCTGAACTATATGCTGACTCAGGCCACTAAACGCTGTCAATGATATCTATCCCATTTACCAAGATCAGATATCACTAGACCACATGCCACCAACGTACTCCCAATTACCAAGAGCTACGCCACCTAACTTCACATGGAGCCTAGGTGTTATAAGTCGATCGTCCCTGAGAATTCAGGCCAAGAACCTTGTCTTGCCTAGCATGCATAGATAATAATCCCCGTCGGGATTGCAGGCGACTGATCAACCTCGTGCGTCCCATACCGCACGGCGGTGGACTTACACATTCCTTAATGCAAGTCTATATGATCACTCACTCATCTTGTGGCAACTCTTAGCCATAAGTATTAAGTTAATAATGGGGAATTATCGTATCAACTTTTCAAGTTATACTTATTATCTAGATACTTAGGTTGAGTACCAAATCCATCCAATGTCTTGCCATATTTGATCTTTGTCCTTACATAATAAGTTCAGTTTGTATAATGGGTAATTGTATGGTTAACTTCCCAGGTAAGAGAGGTGGACTGTAAACGGCATAGTCGACCAAGTCTTTCCTTAGCCAGAACCCAACCAAATATAACTACTCATTGTATCCAACTTTCCTTATGTTAATGGGGATCAATTACTTAATATCTAGCAATGTTTTTCTCTCATTAACCGATTATTTCCTTAATCTATCAATCACAATCATTCAAGTATAAATAAAATAAACAATTATAAAATTAACCGAATAATGCAAGCACAATACAATACCAAATTGTCAAAGATTATTCCTATGATAATTAATTAAGGCCGGCGTAACCTCGCCTAGTGATTTGTGAAAATCATTATTTGAGAATAGGCTCTCCTTAATTATTTATCGCTAGTAGGGCTTAGGTCACCACTACACACATATATATTAAGTTATTTTACGCTAACCGTCCCAATCGTATACGAAATCTTGCCCCCACCTTTTGTTGAGTGTTGTTGAAAGTCCACAAGTGTTGTCTTCGATCTTTGCCAAGAACCGATTACTTATGAAAATGATTTGGGCAGAACTTTGACGTATAAAACTCCCTTGAAACTTTAGAAGAACTTTTACCACAAAATACTCTAAAGGTTACGAACCGATATCGTGGGAACTTCGATAACTAAAACTAATATTGCTATATGAAGAAATTAGAGAAGGAAAGAAGTAAAGAAGTAAGAAAGATGATTTGTGATTGAATGAATGAAAATGGGGTGGAAGAGACCCCTATTTATACTAGTTGTAAAATATTAAAATAACATAATTTATCATCTTTTGCCCATACCTTCCAACTTTTCAACTCTTGCTAGTAAATATGTCTCTATCAAATATTTACTAATCTTTCATCAATAGTGCTTTAGGTGTTCTAGTATGACTTTGTGAAAATAATTTATGACAAAGGTATGGGAGCTTGATTTCATGACATAATATTATGTAGGATATTAATAGAAAATGAGATATATATTTCTTTTATAAAAAGTAAAATGTTAATAATATTAATAATAATAAAAATAGTAAAAAGGATAGTTATTTGATATTTTTATTGTCTTAAGATTATTTTATTTATTAATTGGTTTATAGAGTAAAATGATAATATTCAAATAAAATAAAATCAATTAATAATAACAAAACAAGAACAACAATAATGATAATAATAATATGAATAATTAATTAACTTAAAGTTAAGGGTTTTAAGTACCAATTTAAATTTCAAAGTTTAGTTTATAAAATGAAACGATGATATTCAAATTGAAGAATAAAAGTAATAAATATAAAAAGTAATTAATTAATAAATTAATTATTATAAGTGTTAGTTTCAACATTTAATTTTTAATAACTAGCATTGTTAAAATCTCAAATCTAACTAGATATATTATTTAGTGTATGGAAAAATTAGGATGTTACATTACCACCCCCCTTAAAAGAAATTTCGTCCTCGAAATTTAGCGTACCTAAAACATATGTGGATACTTCTGACGCATGTCTTCTTCTCTTTCCCAAGTAGAATCACCAGTTACATCATCCCACACGACTCTAACCAATGGTATTTGCTTTCCACGAAGTTCTTTAATACGATGATCTAAGATCTTGACAGGTATAGCCTCATATTCCAAATTATCTCTAAGTTCCACAGTTTCAGGCTCAATGACATGTGAAGGGTCCGGATAATACTTCCTCAGTTGTGATACATGAAATACATCATGAAGATTAGACAAGTTTGGCGGCAAAGCAATGTGATACGCTACAGGTCCAATCCGCCGTAGAATTTGAAAAGGCCCGATAAACCTTGGTGTTAACTTCCTAGTTTTGATTGCTCGTGCAATTCCCGCCCTAGGAGTTACCCTAATGAACACGTGATCTCCTGCCTCGAACTCCAAAGGTCTTCTCCTCTTATCATTATAACTCTTTTGACGGTCCTGTGCTGCCTTCATTTTTTCTCTAATAAGTTTAACCTGATCTGTCGTTTGTTGCACGAATTCTGAACCCAATATTTTATTTTCTCCAACCTCATACCAACATAAAGGTGTACGACACTTTCTTCCGTATAATGCTTCATATGGAGCCATGCCGATACTTGAGTGAAAACTATTGTTGTAAGTAAACTCAATCAATGGTAAGAACTCGTCCCAACTTCCTTTGTGTTCAAGAGCACAAGCTCTCAACAAATCCTCTAACGATTGAATCGTCCTCTCAGACTGGCCATCCGTTTGGGGATGATAAGCTGAACTTAACCTCAGTTTTGTTCCTAACTCTAAATGCAACTGATGCCAAAAATTTGATGTGAATCTGGGATCTCTATCACTGACTATACTTGAAGGTATTCCATGCAATCTAACAATCTCCTTTACATATACCTGAGCTAGTCTCTCTAATTTAAACGTCTGGTTGATGGGAATGAAATGTGCACTCTTTGTCAACCTATCAATGATCACCCAAATTGCATCATGTTGTTTCTGAGTCTTAGGCAAAGCGGTTACAAAATCCATGGCTATTCCGTCCCACTTCCACTCTGGAATATCTAAAGGTTGTAGCAATCCGGCTGGCTTCTGATGTTCAATCTTTGCCTTCTGACATACCAAGCAACTTTGAACATATTCTGCTATATGTCTCTTCATTCCAACCCACCAAAACATTTTCTTCAAGTCTTGATACATCTTTGTGGCTCCTGGATGAAAACTCAACTTACTTTTGTGGCCCTCTTCCAAAATCAACTTTTGAATATCCTGATTTTGAGGTACACACAACCTTTCTTTAAACCTTAGGATTCCATCACTCCTTATGTTAAACTCTCCATTTTG
This sequence comes from Lathyrus sativus, assembly GCA_963859935.3. Classification (NCBI taxonomy): domain Eukaryota; kingdom Viridiplantae; phylum Streptophyta; class Magnoliopsida; order Fabales; family Fabaceae; genus Lathyrus; species Lathyrus sativus. The sequence goes on along the minus strand of OZ012737.1, from coordinate 597,374,442 downwards.
ACCATTTCTTATATTTTCCTTTATGCTCACTAGACGGTCATCAAGTTGTTGTTCATCTTTGATCCATTTCAGAAATTCATTAGACACGACAATAGCGCCTATGAATATACTTCCTTCATTGTGATGTACTCCTAAGTTTAAATCCACGAATTTGTCAATCAACTCTTCTTCCTTCAACATCATTGCAGATACATGAAGTTTCTTTCGACTCAAAGCGTCTGCTACAACATTGGCCTTTCCGGGATGATATTGCAACTCAAAATCATAGTCCTTCAAGAATTCCATCCAGCGCCTTTGTCTCATGTTTAAATCTTTCTGATCAAATAAATGCTTCAGGCTTTTGTGATCACTTAACACAGTGAACTTTGATCCATAAAGATAATGCCTCCAAATCTTTAAGGCAAACACAATTGCCGCTAACTCTAGGTCGTGAGTTGGGTAGTTCCTCTCATGCACCTTCAATTGTCTTGATGCATAAGCTATCACTTTCCTTTCTTGCATCAACACACACCCAAGACCTTGATATGACGCATCACAATACACATCAAAATTTCCTAATGGGTCTGGTAAGATGAGTATTGGTGATGAAGTCAATCTTTCCTTTAGCTTCTGAAAACTTTCTTCACACTCTTTAGTCCATTCAAAGTTTTTACCTTTCCTCGTTAACTGAGTCATGGGCAAAGCGATCTTTGAAAATCCTTCAATGAACCTCCGATAATATCCAGCTAGTCCAAGAAAACTTCGAATCTCGCCAACATTCTTTGGACTCTCCCACTTTGTTATTGCTTCGACTTTACTTGGGTCTACTGCAATACCTTCTTTACTAATTACATGACCAAGAAATTGTACCTCCTTCAACCAAAATTCACATTTCGAGAATTTCGCGTACAATTGAAGGTCCTTTAATATCTGTAGCACAATTCTCAAATGTTCTCTGTGCTCTACCTCATTCTTGGAATAAATCAGAATGTCATCAATGAAAACTACAACAAATTGATCTAAGTATGACCTAAAGATCCTATTCATGTAATCCATGAATACTGCTGGAGCATTAGTCAAACCAAATGGCATAACTAAGTACTCATAGTGTCCATAACGGGATCTAAAAGCTGTTTTTGGAATATCATCTTCCTTCACCCTGATCTGATGATATCCAGACTTCAAGTCAATCTTTGAGAATACTGATGCTCCTTTTAACTGATCCATCAAGTCGTCGATTCTAGGCAAAGGATACTTGTTTTTCACAGTGGCTTTATTGAGTTGTCTGTAATCCACACAAAGTCTAGAAGAACCATCCTTCTTCTTCACAAACAAGATTGGAGCTCCCCATGGCGATACACTTGGTCTAATAAATTCTTTCTCTAACATCTCGTCTAATTGTTTCTTTAACTCCGCAAGCTCTGAGGGTGACATTCGATAAGGAGATATAGAAATTGGTCCAGTTCCTGGAACCAAGTCTATAGAAAATTCCACTTCCCTAACCGGTGGTAAACCTGGAACTTCTTCTGGAAAGACTTCCGGGAATTCACAGACTACGGGAAAATTTTCCACACTAGGGGTTTCTCCTACTGACATGGAGAATAGCATCATAAAACTTTGAGTGAGGGTTTCAGCTTTGCTGATTTCTCCACTATCTTCTCCAAATGTAAAAATTTTCTCCTTGCATCTCAAGTTGACATCGTTGGCTGATAACCAATCCATTCCTAAGATGACATCTAGGTCTTGTAGCGGGAGTACCACAAGATCTACTAAGAATCTTCTATTTTCTAAGATTATTGGACAGTCTACACAGACTGAATAAGTTACCATTCTTTCTCCCGAGGGAGTTGTGATAGTCAACTTATAATCGTGATCAACAATTTCGAATCCCAAAAATTCAGCACAAGAGGTAGATATAAAAGAATGTGTAGCTCCTGAATCGAATAAAACTGATACCAACTTATCTCCAATTAAACACATACCTTGAATTAACCCAGCTGACTTTGAGATCTCAGCTCCTCTAATTGTAAATACTCTTCCTGTGGTTGGCTTATTTTGATTCTGAGGTCTCTGACCAACACTTGGGCCTCCATTTCTTGCTCTCCCTATGTTGTTATTGTTTATTAGGCCGCTCCTCTGGCCTGTTGGTTGACTTTGTCCTTGGGGACAATCTTTGAGAAAGTGGCCTTTCTGACCACAGCGAAAACAAGTTCCAATATTTCTATTTGGACAATCTTTGTTAAGATGTGCCCCTCCACAGCTGTAACACTTGAACATTAACCTTCTAGAATCCTGGTTATGATAAGGTGTAGGCCTTTGATATGGCCTACCCCCTCGTTGGATTCTTCCTCCGTGGCCTCGGTTAAAGTGGCCCTTGTGATTGTTGTTTTGGGTTGATCCTCCTGATCCATATTGATTCTTCCTATTGTCAATCCCTTCCAACTCCAGACACCTTTCTACTAGCTCACCAAAGCGCATAATATGCAGAGGTAAAACTGCCCTCTGGATATCATATTTCAATCCATCTTGATACTTTTCACACATCCATTCTTCCCTTGGATGCAAGCGGTAAAACTCAGAATACTTTAGCAAGGATTCAAACTTCCTAGTATATTCTCCCACCGTCATCACACCTTGACGTAGATTCTGAAATTCTCTCTCCTTCTCTTTCCTACATAACTTTGGAAAATACTTCCCCAAAAATTCTTCTTTGAACAAGGTCCAATTGATTTCTCTTCCTTCCTCTTCCAATAATCTATACTTTCCTCTCCACCAAGCTTCAGCATCGCCTGTCAGCATGAATGTTGCATAACCAACCCTTCTATTCTCTCTACAGTGAGTGAAAGAAAATATCTTCTCCATTTCTTGCAACCATTTCTCAGCACCCTCCGGATTAAAGTCACCACCAAACTGTGGTGGTTTTCCTTTCAGAAACGAGTTCAATCCTGTATCCTCATGCACCATTTCCCTTTGTTGTTGCTGAAAGAGTTGATGATCTCGAGTGATTTGCAGGATTTGAGCATTTTGTTGTGTTTGAACTAACACAGCTGCAGCAAGTTCACGAACATCTCGAGTGTCAGCTTGAGAGTTCGTTCCAGTTTGGGAATGATCTTCTCGTCCAATGGGAATGGTAGGTGCTCCTTCAGGAGTAACTTCATCACTCGCATTCCTACGTATACCTCTAGTAGTGCCTCTAGCAGCACTCCTACCACGCCTCGCACCTCTGACGTTCTGAACCATAACTTCCTGAAAAGGAATAGTTATTAGGTTCAATCATTCACAAGACATAAAGAACATAACAATTATGTATATTTATATCCCAATGAATGATTCATCGATAAGGATTTTTATCAAGTCTCCCACAGGCAAGGGATAATTGTGTCTAAAATGTTGAATTAATATCTTAAATATAACTAGAATTCAGGAAAACATAATCAACATTTAATGTATAAACAAAAATGTATCAATTTATTTAATAACAACGATTACAAAAATCGTGACCATGTCTCATTCAAAAACCTCTACTTGTAAACCAAGCTAAGACTAATAGTGGTAAAACTATAATTATCATTATTGCTACGAAATCTTTACCTAATTCTTCATGCTTGATGATACCAATAACAAACAAAATAATGACAAGAAGAGTGATGAATAAAAGAAAGGATTTAGCCATTTGAAAGGTATAGATAAATATTTAGGAATTGATATGAAAATAATGGATGGGTGTGAAGTATTTATAAAGTGAATTTTGTGAAGTGTCCGTTACGTTACCGTTGGGTTTGTGACCGTTGGGGAGGAAAAATAAAGTGTGCTAAATAAGTTTCCTAGACCATTATACTAGAAGGCTCTCAAGATGAAGACTCAATGCACAGAAGAAAAGTTATCATCCAGTTTGGAATCCAACTTGATACAGTCAGTATAATTCTAGACACTTACGGTCCGAGCTGAATCGACCAGCTCTGATACCATTAAATGAGACAGCCTATGTCCCATTAGTGGAATTCTAATGAAACCTTATAAAAATACAGAAAAATTTGAAATTTTTAAAGGACAATACTTAATTATTTAAAAACATACTGTTTCACATACATATGCTTCAAATATATTTTACAGAGTTTGACACCGTTAAGACTAGCGGCCTTGCCACATAGATAAAACATAAAATAAAAGTACAGAAAGGAAACCAAAAAGAAAGCATACCAAAAGGGACCTCCTAAGTCCAACAAGACTGACACTTATACTGACTGTAGTAGTAGGGATGTGATTAGCGTTTGACAAAACACTAACAGCTCCCAATCTAGATGTTATAGTAACACATCTCCACGTCACTTCATATCCTTTCCTTCTGAGTTGTCGGGAAGTACGCAAGATTCGAGCTCATCGTCTGATCGTCATAAAATAATCCAAAATGCAAAACAAAAATGACACAGGGCTAAGATTCATGTACAAGTTTAAAAGTGGGAATGAATGTGTAAAATAATAATATATATGGAAACCATATTTATACAAACAAGCGTATCTTATACCCACAATTACATATACTTTATTTATTCTAATGCATCCCTGAACTATATGCTGACTCAGGCCACTAAACGCTGTCAATGATATCTATCCCATTTACCAAGATCAGATATCACTAGACCACATGCCACCAACGTACTCCCAATTACCAAGAGCTACGCCACCTAACTTCACATGGAGCCTAGGTGTTATAAGTCGATCGTCCCTGAGAATTCAGGCCAAGAACCTTGTCTTGCCTAGCATGCATAGATAATAATCCCCGTCGGGATTGCAGGCGACTGATCAACCTCGTGCGTCCCATACCGCACGGCGGTGGACTTACACATTCCTTAATGCAAGTCTATATGATCACTCACTCATCTTGTGGCAACTCTTAGCCATAAGTATTAAGTTAATAATGGGGAATTATCGTATCAACTTTTCAAGTTATACTTATTATCTAGATACTTAGGTTGAGTACCAAATCCATCCAATGTCTTGCCATATTTGATCTTTGTCCTTACATAATAAGTTCAGTTTGTATAATGGGTAATTGTATGGTTAACTTCCCAGGTAAGAGAGGTGGACTGTAAACGGCATAGTCGACCAAGTCTTTCCTTAGCCAGAACCCAACCAAATATAACTACTCATTGTATCCAACTTTCCTTATGTTAATGGGGATCAATTACTTAATATCTAGCAATGTTTTTCTCTCATTAACCGATTATTTCCTTAATCTATCAATCACAATCATTCAAGTATAAATAAAATAAACAATTATAAAATTAACCGAATAATGCAAGCACAATACAATACCAAATTGTCAAAGATTATTCCTATGATAATTAATTAAGGCCGGCGTAACCTCGCCTAGTGATTTGTGAAAATCATTATTTGAGAATAGGCTCTCCTTAATTATTTATCGCTAGTAGGGCTTAGGTCACCACTACACACATATATATTAAGTTATTTTACGCTAACCGTCCCAATCGTATACGAAATCTTGCCCCCACCTTTTGTTGAGTGTTGTTGAAAGTCCACAAGTGTTGTCTTCGATCTTTGCCAAGAACCGATTACTTATGAAAATGATTTGGGCAGAACTTTGACGTATAAAACTCCCTTGAAACTTTAGAAGAACTTTTACCACAAAATACTCTAAAGGTTACGAACCGATATCGTGGGAACTTCGATAACTAAAACTAATATTGCTATATGAAGAAATTAGAGAAGGAAAGAAGTAAAGAAGTAAGAAAGATGATTTGTGATTGAATGAATGAAAATGGGGTGGAAGAGACCCCTATTTATACTAGTTGTAAAATATTAAAATAACATAATTTATCATCTTTTGCCCATACCTTCCAACTTTTCAACTCTTGCTAGTAAATATGTCTCTATCAAATATTTACTAATCTTTCATCAATAGTGCTTTAGGTGTTCTAGTATGACTTTGTGAAAATAATTTATGACAAAGGTATGGGAGCTTGATTTCATGACATAATATTATGTAGGATATTAATAGAAAATGAGATATATATTTCTTTTATAAAAAGTAAAATGTTAATAATATTAATAATAATAAAAATAGTAAAAAGGATAGTTATTTGATATTTTTATTGTCTTAAGATTATTTTATTTATTAATTGGTTTATAGAGTAAAATGATAATATTCAAATAAAATAAAATCAATTAATAATAACAAAACAAGAACAACAATAATGATAATAATAATATGAATAATTAATTAACTTAAAGTTAAGGGTTTTAAGTACCAATTTAAATTTCAAAGTTTAGTTTATAAAATGAAACGATGATATTCAAATTGAAGAATAAAAGTAATAAATATAAAAAGTAATTAATTAATAAATTAATTATTATAAGTGTTAGTTTCAACATTTAATTTTTAATAACTAGCATTGTTAAAATCTCAAATCTAACTAGATATATTATTTAGTGTATGGAAAAATTAGGATGTTACAAGAACTTGACTGAGTTTATCGTATCTTCAACCGAAATTGAAATGCCCTTGAAAATAAGATGGTGTTGAAAGATTAAACTTGATTTGGGCCTAAACATATTATTTAGATTTTTGGGCTTAGTTATTTTGGACTTAGGTAATTTTAATTAATATTTCTAGAAAACTCTTGTAATATTTGAAGTGTCTAGATATTTCTTAGGGTTGTAATATTCTCTAGAATACTCTTGGAATTCCTAGAGTTGAGAACTCTCTAGAATTAGTATGTCTAGAGCTTTCCTTAGAGTATTATAAATAGAGATATAACTCTACACTTTTGTATCTAGAAAAATACAAGGTTCTCTCTTCCGTAAATAATTCTTCTACCTATCAAGTTTCTCTTTAAGGCTCTAATATTCTCACACACTTTTTCTAAACACAAAAGGTCTTATTTCCATCAAAGTGGCATCAGAGCTTGAAGGTCCTCAAAAGATGACGAATGGAGGTTTCCCTTTTCAAATGCCGATACTCACAAAGAACAACAATGACAATTGGAGTATCAAAATGAAGGCGCTACTAGGAGCTCAAGATGTGTGGGATATTGTTGAGAAAGACTTCAAGGAGCAAGATGAAGCCTCCTTAAGCCAAGGTGTAAAGGAGACATTAAAGGAGTCAAGAAAGAGAGACAAGAAAGTTCTGTTTCTCATTTATCAATCGGTGGATGAAGATACATTTGAGAAGATCTCCAATACAACGACGGCCAAAGAAGCATGGGACAAACTTCAAACTTGCAACAAAGGAGTGGAGCAGGTGAAAAAGATTCGTCTTCAAACTCTTAGAGGTGAGTTTGAACGTTTATTTATGGAAGAGTCTGAGTCAATTTTTGATTATTTTTCTCGAGTATTATCCGTAGTCAATCAACTTAAAAGAAATGGTAAAGATGTTGATGAGGTAAAAGTCATGGAGAAAATACTTCGCACTTTAAATCCAAGTTTTGACTTCATTGTTACCAACATTGAAGAAAACAAGGATTTAAACACCATGACTATTGAGCAACTTATGGGTTCCTTACAAGCATACGAAGAAAAACAAAAAAGAAAAACTAAACAAAAGGAGACTATGGAGCAACTACTACAACTCAATGCAAAGGAAGCAAACTATGCGATTTACAAGAGTCAAAAAGGACGAGGTCGTGGCCAAGATCGTGGACGTGGAAGTGGACGAGGACATGAAGGAGAAAGAAGAGGTAGTTACAACAATAACTCCAACAACTTCAACAGTGGAGAAAGAATTTGGAATCCACAATCAACAAGAGGTCGTGAAAATGGAAATTCATGGTCAAGGTGCAACAAGTTACAAATCAAGTGCTTCAATTGCAACAAAATCAGTCACTATGCATCTGAGTGTAGATTATCAAAGAAGGTTGTGGAGAAAGCTAACTTTGTAGAAGAAAAAGGTGGAGAAGAAGAAACTTTGCTGCTCGCGTGTCAAAACCAATTTGAAGAGAAAAGAAACATGTGGTACCTCGATACCGGCGCAAGTAACCACATGTGCAGCGATCGAAAGCATGCTCATAGAGATCAATGAAGAGACAACTGGAAATGTCTCATTTGGAGATGACTCAAAGATACCGGTCAAAGGAAAAGGTAAAAATCTCATACGCTTAAAGAATGAGAGTCATCAATTCATATCCAATCTCTACTATGTTCCTAACATGAAAAATAATATTTTGAGCTTGGAACAATCATTGGAGAAAGGATATGACATCCACTTGAAAGAACATAGTCTTTTCTTAAGAGATTGTGGGCATAACTTGATTGCTAAGGTGCTTATGTCAAAGAATAGAATGTTCCTCTTGAACATTCAAAATGATGTGGCAAAGTGTCTCAAGGCCTGTTATACCGACTCTTCGTGGCTATGGCATCTACGATTTGGACACCTCAACTTTGGTAGTCTAGAATGTTTGTTAAAGAAGGAGATGGTGAGAGGCTTGCCTAGTATAAACCACTCAGACCAACCATATGAAGGATGTCTAATTGGGAAGTAATTCCGAAAAAGCTTTCCAAAGGAATCAACATCAAGAGTGATAAAACCACTAGAGCTCATACACTGATGTCTGTGGACCAATAAATCCAAACTCTTTTGGCAAGAATAAATACTTTCTCTTATTTATTGATGATTATTCTAGAAAAACATGGGTTTATTTCTTGAAGGAGAAGTCAAAAGTGTTTGAAAATTTTAAGAAGTTCAAAGCTCTTGTGGAGAAAGAAAGTGGTCTTTCTATTAAGGCCATGAGATCTGACCGAGGAGGAGAGTTTACTTCAAATGAGTTCAACAAATATTGTGAAGACCATGGAATCCGCCGCTCACTAACAGTGCCAAGATTGCCACAATAAAATGGAGTAGTGGAGAGAAAGAACCAGACCATACTTAATATGGTGTGAAGCATGCTTAAGAGTAAGAAGATGCCGAAAGAGTTTTGGGCCGAAGCAGTGGCATGTGCGATTTTCTTGACAAACTGTTCCCCAACAAGAAGTGTGCATGAGAAGACACCACAAGAAGCATGGAGTGGAAGGAAGCCAGGGATATCTCACCTCAAGGTGTTTGGAAGCATTGCATATACCCACGTTCAAGATGAAAGGAGAATAAAGCTCGATGATAAAAGTGAGAAGTATGTATTCGTGGGTTACGACTCAAGCTCCAAAGGGTACAAGCTCTATAATCCAAATAGTGGAAAGATTATCATAAGTCGCGACGTGGAGTTCGAAGAAGAAGATTATTGGGGTTGGAGTGTTCAAGAAGACAGGTATGATTTTCTTCCTTATTTTGAAGAAGAAGAAGATGAAATGGAACAACCAATGATAGATGAACATATTACACCATCTGCCTCACCAACACCAAGGTTGGATGAAACAAGCTCAAGTGAGAGGACACCACGATTAAGGAGCATTGAAGAGCTTTATGAGGTTACCGAAAACCAAAATGACATTAACCTCTTTTGTCTTTTTGGTGATTGCAAGCCTCTAAGCTATCAAGAAGCTGTTGAAATCGTAAAGTGGAGAGACGTCATGGATGAAGAAATAAAGTCAATCAAAAAGAATGATACGTGGGAACTTACTACACTTCCACGAGGACACAAAGAAATCGGAGTAAGACGGGTGTACAAGGTGAAGAAGAATGTAAAAGGAGACGTGGAGAGATGCAAAGCAAGACTGATGGCAAAAGGCTATAGTCAAAGACAAGGAATTGACTATGATAAGGTATTTTCCCCCGTTGCTCGTCTTGAAACTATTAGACTAATTATTTCTTTGGCAGCCCGGAATGAATGGAAGATTTATCAAATGGATGTGAAGTCGGCCTTCTTGAATGGTTTTCTCGAAGAAGAAGTTTATATCGAGCAACCACAGGGATATGAAGTAAAAGGGCAAGAAGAAAAAGTCCTCAAGTTGAAAAAGGCGTTGTACGGACTCAAGCAAGCTCCGAGAGCTTGGAATGTTCGAATCGACAAGTACTTTTGAGACAAGAATTTCATCAAGTGTCCATATGAGCACACACTCTATATTAAAGCACAAAGTGGAGATATTTTGATTGTGTACTTATACGTTGATGACTTGATCTTCACTGGGAACAATCTAAGCATGTTCGAAGAGTTCAAGAAAGATATGTCAAATGAATTTGAGATGACAGATATGGGGCTCATGGAATATTATCTTGGCATTGAAGTAAAGCAAGAAGACAAAGGAATTTGTATCACCCAAGAAGGCTATGCAAAAGAAGTCCTTAAGAAGTTCAAGATGGATGATGCCAATCCTGTTGGCACCCCGATGGAATGTGGCAGCAAGTTGAGTAAGCATGAAAATAGAGAGATTGTGGATCCAACTCTTTACAAAAGTTTGGTTGGAAGTCTACGTTACTTGACAAGTATAAGGCCAGATATTCTCTATGCTGTATGAGTCGTAAGTCGTTACATGGAAGCTCTAACAACAACTCACTTCAAGGCGGCAAAGAGAATCTTTCGATATATCAAAGGTACAATAAACTTTGGCTTACATTATTACTCTTCTAACAATTATAAAATTGTTGGCTATAGTGATAGCGATTAGAGTGGAGACTTGGACGATAGAAAGAGCACTACTGGTTTTGTGTTCTTTATGGGAGATACTGCTTTCACTTGGATGTCAAAGAAGCAACCTATCATCACACTGTCAACTTGTGAAGCCGAATATGTTGCCGCTACATCATGCGTTTGCCATGCAATTTGGCTAAGGAACTTATCGAAAGAGTTAAAAATGACACAAGAAGATCTTATGGAAATATGTGTTAACAATAAATCAGCACTTGCTTTGGCAAAGAATCTTGTATTTCATGAAAGAAGTAAAGACATCGACACCTGTTACCACTTTATAAGAGAATGAATCGAGAAGAAGGATGTGAAATTGAAGTATGTGATGTCTCGAGATCAAGCTGCCGACATTTTTACCAAGCCACTCAAGTTGGAAACTTTCGTAAAGCTAAGGAGCATGCTTGGAGTCACAAATAAAGTTTAAGGGGGGATGTTGAAAGATTAAACTTGATTTGGGCCTAAACATATTATTTGGATTTTTGGGCTTAGTTATTTTGGACTTAGGTAATTTTAATTAATGTTTCTAGAAAACTCTTGTAATGTTTGGAGTGTCTAGATATTTCTTAGGGTTGTAATATTCTCTAGAATACTCTTGGAATTCCTAGAGTTGAGAACTCTCTAGAATTAGTGTGTCTAGATCTTTCTTTAGAGTATTATAAATAGAGATGTAATTCTACACTTTTGTATCAAGAAAAATACAAAGTTCTCTCTTCCATAAATAATTCTTCTACGTAGCAAGTTTCTCTTTAAGCCTCTAATATTCCCACACACTTTTCCTAAACACAAAAGGTCTTATTTCCAACAGATGGTTCCTGCTTTGTTAAATTTGCCAAAAAGTATACGCCCAAAAAATAATACCTCTCAAGTTACCGGTTATCTTTTTGGATGTTTTGACAAAAGAAACAAATGATTCAATACAAGGAACATTTTTATTAACACCCATACCACACCATTTTGCAACTCCTTCCGAAATCTTCACAGAAAACTCATAAGCCAGGAAAACATGGTGAGTCATTTCCAAAGCGCTTCCACAAAAATAGCAGTTCAAATATTCTCCAACAATATAAATCCTCCTTCTATCCAATTGGTCTTTAGTAGCCACATTATTCCTAAAGAGCCTCCAAAGAAAAGTTTGGATGTCGGATGGTAACCTTGTAGACTACAACGTCGATAGCCCATTGATCGAAGAAGAACTCATTTCGAGCATCGGGTTGTTCTGTTTGATGCAGTCATAGCAGGAAGATAAAGAGAAAATGTTATTATCAGTGGGAACCCAGACAAAAGAATCGAACTTATCATCATTTGGCTTCACGTGTAACATCAAAGCATTTAAATCCTCTAGCTTCCTTTCCATCTCCGATCCTGCATGAAAAGAAGGAAAACTGGAGTTCAACTCCCAATCAAAACCCATCCAGCATCCTATATCTGCCACCGAAGGCCTCGGTTGAACGCAATGCAAGTACATGTTTGGAAAAACCTCCTTCAGAGCACGTTTGTGAGCCCAAATGTTTTGAAGGCAATGTCCTTTCCTGAGTCCAAATAGCAAGCCACCAAATCCTTTAAAGATACAGAATGAGAAATATATTTATGTTACATGATGTCAAAATAAGGCTTTCAATTTATAAAAAAAAAAAAACAAATTTTTAAAAAAAAAATTTAAAAGCATTTTTATAAAATTCATATTTGAAAATATAAAGAAAAAAATTCTATTTTTAAATCTAAATCAAATGGATCCTTAATTATAGTATTAGATGAAATTGTTATGGATGATTTATATGATTTATACAATATACTTTGATGAAAATATTGTGATTTGTTGGCTTAATTTATATATAATCTTCAATTTCTTCAAATTATTTCCATTAAAATTTAAAGTATCAGCTTATTGGTAAGAGCTAGAATTGAAATTTCAAGAAATACATTTTTTTAGAAACAATTTTAAATTAATCATTACTATCGTTTGCGTTAATAAAATGATTATGTTTCTGTGAGATATTGGATCGAACTCTAGTATGGTCTAAGAGTAGCTTCTGTTTCGACAAGAATTAAGCATGTAATGAAAGTATGTTCGCATGATGCTGTCGGAGTAATGCGTGTTGTAGTCGAAGTTTGTTCTAACATGCATTAGTCAATATTGCTAGGGTTGTTAGCATGTTGAATCGGGCCTTGCTTGTAAGCCCAAGTGTTTAAGTTAGCTTGTACCCTAAGTTAACTTGTAATAGATAATTGTTAAAATACCCATTAGGTTAATGTGCTATTTTTCTTATAAATAGGATGCTAGTTTCTCAATCTTGGCATAAGGAAAAATAGGAAGATAAAATCCTAATTTCAAGAGAGAGAGGTTATTTTGTTATTCTTGTATACTTGTAATCTTGTTCTAAGAGTAAAGAAAGAATAACGGTTTATAACCAATACTTGTTGTTCCTTATTATTTTACCTTATTATCTTTGTTAACCCTAACCCTTGTGTGTTTCTTGATCATAAAGAAACCGTGTTATACTTTGTTTAAACACATCCGATTCACAACAAATTGGTGCGGTGAGCATGGAGAAGATGCCTTCAACAAAGTATGAGATTGAAAAGTTCACCGGAGTGAATGACTTTGATATGTGGCGCTTGAAGATGAAAGCCCTACTGGTTTAGCATGGTTGTTTGGAAGCGTTGAAGGGTGAGGCAGTTATGGACGCTGCATTAGCGACAAAAGAAAAGACGGGCATGATCGGGAAATCCCACATCAAAATATTGTTGAGCATTGGTCATAAGGTTCTTCGACAGGTATCAAAGGAGACTACAACATCGAGATTATGGGTAAAACTTGAAATTTTGTACATGACCAAATCTCTGGTGAATCGAATCTACCTGAAGCAAGCTTTATATTCATTCAAGATGAGTGAAGATAAAGTGTTGGCTGAGCAGTTGGATATGTTCAACAAGCTGATTCCTGATCTTGAAAATATTGATGCGAAGATCGATGATGAAGACCAAGCACTGTTGTTGTTGTGTGCTTTGCCCAGAACACATGTTCACTTTAAAGAAACTCTCTTGTATGGAAGGGAGTCCCTGACCTTTAAAGGAGTTCAATCAACCTTGTATTCTAAGGACTTGAACGAACGAAAGGAGCATAAATCTTCTACGGCGGGAGAAGGTTTGACCGTTAAGGGAAAATTCTTGCGAAAGGATGGTAAGTTTGATAAGAAGAAAGGTAAAAGTCAACATAAGTCTTATAGTGGCGAAACATATGGTATTCGATGTTATCATTGTAAGAAGGAGGGTCACATAAGAAAGGTGTGCCCTGAACGCCTGAAAGATCATGAAGGTAATGGCAACGCAACCATTATTCAAGATGACTTTGACTCATCTGATGTTCTTGTGGTTTCAAGTGGCGACTCGAGAAAAGAGTGGATTATGGATTCAGGTCGCACTTGGCATATGACTCTAAATAAAGAATTGTTCGAGGAGCTATATGATCAAGATGGTGGATCTATGCTGTTGGGAAACAACAAATCTTGCAAAATTATAGGTATTGGATCTGTGAGATTCAAGCTCCATGACGAGTCAATAAGGTTATTGACTGAAGTTAGGTATGTACCTGACTTGAAGAGAAATTTTATTTCTCTTTGTGAATTCAACAGAAAAGGATATGTTTTTCAAGGAGAGAAGAGTATCCTAAGAGTCACGAAGGGTTCGAAGGAAGTCTTGAGAAGCGTGAAGAAACAAGGCTTGTATACCCTTGAGGCTGAGGTTGTAAGTGGTTCGAAAAATTTTGCATCCATAAAACTTGTGTCGAAGACAAAATTATAGCACATGAGATTGGGCCATGTCAGCAAAAGAGGCCTGGTCGAATTGGGGAAGCAGAACCTGCTAGGAGGTGACAAAGTCGAAAATTTGAAGTTTTGTGAATCTTGTGTATTTGGTAAATCCTGTAGGGAGAAGTTTAACAAAGGCAAGCAAAGAACACATGGATCCCTGGATTACATTCATGCTGATCTTTGGGGTTCTGCAAGGAATCCTTCACACTCAGGTGCAAGGTATTTTCTATCCATTGTTGATGACTATTCCAGAAAGCTATGGGTATTCATTCAGAAGACGAAGGATGAAAATTTTGAGAATTTCAAAAGCTAGAAGATTCTGGTCGAAACTCAAACTAGAAGAAAGGTCAAGAGGTTGAGAACCGACAATGACCTTGAATTCTGCAACGAAGCGTTCGACAGTTACTATGTTGAGTCTGGGATTGTAAGGCATAAGACTGTAACAGGTACTCCTCAACAAAATGGCTTAGCTGAGAGATTAAATCGAACAATCCTTGAAAGGGTTAGATACATGTTGGTCAGTGCATGATTGAAGAAGGTGTTTTGGGCGGAAGCTGTTTCGACAGCAGCTTACCTGATAAATAGATGTCCCTCGGCTGCCTTGGGAATGAAGACACCTGAAGAAGTTTGGTCGGAATATCCACCTAGTCTCAACAGACTGAGAGTATTTGGCTGTGTGGCCTATGCTTATATTAGGCAAGACAAGCTCGAACCTAGAGCTCTGAAATGCATGTTCATGGGATACCCTGAAGGAGTCAAAGCTTATAGGCTATGGTGCCTAGAGCCAGGTCACAGGAGGTGTATCACCAGTCGAGATGTAGTTTTTAATGAAGTAGAGATGGCTTTTAAGAAAACTGATAATGCTGATGAAAAGCTGGAACAATGAGAGATTCCTGTTGAGGTGGAGCATGTTGATGCTGAATTGCGTACCCCAGATGAAGTCGAAGAAGACATAGAAGATGTTGTCGAAGATGAGGAGATTGATAATGAACTTGATTAGCGGAACAAGATGGGTGTTTATGAACAAACTTGATGAGAATGGAATAATTGTTCAAAACAAAGCAAGATTGGTGGCTCAAGGGTACAATCAAGAGGAAGAAATTGACTTTGAAGAAACATTCGCTCCCTTTGCAAGGTTAGAAGCTATTCGTCTATTACTTGCTTATGCATATTCAATGAATTTTTAACTTTTTCAAATGGACGTCAAAAGTGCCTTCTTGAACGAATACATCAATGAAGAAGTCTATGTCAAACAACCCCTGGGCTTTGAAGATTTCAAGCATCCTTCACATGTATACAAATTGAAGAAAACTCTCTATGGTCTGAAGCAAGCACCAAGGGCATGGTATGATCGTCTAAGTAATTTCTTATGCAAAAAAGGTTTTGAAAAAGGAAAGGTAGACAAAACTTTATTCATTAAAAAGATAAAGGATAATACCTTACTTGTTCAAGTATATGTGGACGACATCATCTTTGGTTCAACAAACAAGGAACTATGTGAAGAATTTGCGTTAATGATGCAAGGCGAGTTTGAAATGTCTATGATGGGAAAGATGAATTACTTCCTTGGATTGTAAATCAAGCAACTAAAAGAAGGAATTTTTATCAACCAATCAAAGTATTGCAAAGATTTGTTAAAGAGATTTGATATGGATGAATGTAAAGCTATATCAACACCAATGGGATCCGGAACTTATGTCGATCAAGACGAATCGGGAAAATTAGTTGATATTACAAAGTATCGAGGTATGATTGGCTCTTTATTATATTTGATGGCAAGCCGTCCTTACATGATGTTTAGTGTTTGCTTATATGCTCTCTTTCAAGCAAATCCAAAGGAGTCACATCTCACGGCAGTCAAAAGAATCATGAAATATCTCAAGGGAACGACGAACGTTGGCTTATGGTATCCAAAAGATAGTGTTTGTACTTTAATTAGTTATTCTGATGCGGATTATGCAGGCTGTAAAAATGATTAAAAAAGCACGAGTGGAACCTGTCACATCCTTGGAAATGCATTAGTTTCGTGGTCATGTAAGAAACAAGCATGTGTTGCTCTTAGTACGGCTGAAGCAGAATACATAGCAGCGGGAAGCTGTTGCGCATAAAATCTCTAGCTAAAGCAACAATTAAGCGACTACGGAATTGATCTTGGATGCATTCCTCTCTGGTGCGACAACACAAGTGCGATTAACATCACAAAAAATTCGGTCTTGCACTCAAGAACCAAACACATCGACATTTGGCATCATTTCCTCCGTGATCACGTGCTCAAAGAAGATGTTGAAGTCACTTTTGTAGATACACATAACCAACTCACCGACATATTCACAAAGCCACTTGCAAAAGAACCATTCTTCAAGATTCGACGAGAACTCAGAATTCTCAATGAAGGTGACATCTAAACTCTTAATAAGTTAATTTGTATAAACTCTTATGAATACCAAGCTTTTTCACCTACTGTTTTTGTCTTTTTTTTTTGCTTTTTTGGAGGTGTTAACCGAGTAACCCCCACAGTTAACCGATTAACACTGTTAGTTTTTATTTTGGAAATTAATTTTTTAATGCGTTAATCGATTAATCCCCATGGTTAACCGATTAACACTGCTCGTGAATTTTTTTTTTAAATGAAAATTAAGTCAAAATCTGTTTTTAATATGGTCTTTAAGTGATTTTTTTTTGTGCATGTGCTTTTTGATTATATCACCCACTTTCCTTGGGACCATCTTCTTCTTTTTGACTCCAAGTTAAGACTCCTTCCAACTTCTACCCACTCACATCAACTCTCACTTAAATTTCCCACTAAATCATCTCTCCATATAAACCTCTTCTATTTTTACCATCTCCATCACAACATAAACCCTAAATCCAGAGAAACATATCCAACCCTCAGAATCTCATATCTCTGCATCAATGGCTCCAACCAAGAAGGGAAAGGGAAAATTACCTGAAAGCAGCTCCGCGGTTGATGAAGATTTCACTCCAATGGAATCAACCAAAAAGAGGAGAATGGATTTCAAAGTTAGGGTTCGACAACTATTTCCGGTAAAGTATGTTAACCTTAACGCTTTTCCAGCTTCCTCTTTCGATTTCCCAACACTGTTAAAATATCAAAGAACAAATACTTTTGTTTCTGATAATGGTCGATGCTATCCAGATTTGGTGAAATCCTTCATGAACAAATTATCTATCAACTTGAATGAAGCTGGACAACACATGTTGGTTACTATAGTTCGCGATTGTGAGTTAAACGAAGATTTATCAAACATTGCTGCAACACTCAAAATTCCATACACGGGATTTTTCTCCGAAAAGGTGTCAACCACGTGGAAGGACCTTGGGAAATTTATGATAAAATGGAGTATTACTACAACATCTGCAGATTTCCCAGAGAGACTGTCATTGTGGGTCAACAGAGTGCTCACACCTTGTGTTATGTCAAGAATCTGTCCGTCAATAACCGTATGCTACACTATATCATCTGATATGTGCTGATCCCAAAAGACTCTAACCATGCTCAGATCAATGACCTGGAGATGCAAGTAATATTTTCAATCAAGAACAAAATCAGAGTTAATTGGATATTAACTATGATGTATCACCTACAACAACAACTCACCCTTTCTACTAGAGTTCCATACAAATGACTCATCTCCAGCATTCTCGAATTAACCGATTTGGATTTGAACCGAGAGCCTTCCATTACCTTGAAACCAACCATAAATAAGATCAATGAAATCACTATCATCAAGAATACTGGCATCGTGAAAGACAATGATGGAACATACAAATATGCAGACGATTCTTCTCCCATTCCGGAAGGAGGAATCACAAATGAATTTCTCTACATTACCATGATGAACCAACATAGAGAAACCACTCGGGCGATCAACTCCCTCCGAAGACTTGTGATACATTCTCAAAATCCCAATGTCGGTAACGACGAAGATGAGGACGAAACTGAAGAAGAAGAAGATGCAAGCAAGGAGATGTCGGAGGATGATAATTAAAAGCACCTATTTTTGTTCTTATTCTTGTTGTAGAATTTATTTAAGTTCATGTTTTATGTTTCGTACTCGTACCGTTCTCTGTGCGCGTGTTCTGTGTTTCGTATCGCAAGAACAAAGTTTCATTTGTGATGTTTGAAAATGTGATGGTGTTTATTCTATGTGTATTTGTATACTTTCATTTTTGGTTGCTCCTCTTCCTTTTTGCTAATGACAAAGGGGGAGAAGGATTGGTCTCTAACATTTCCTTGTGCAGAAAAAGTTTTACCTCTCTTATTTAGGGGGAGCCCTTAACTTAGGGGGAGAAATGAAGAGAAACCAAGTATCAAAGCAAACTTTCAAGATTCGGTTGTCATCATAAAAAAGGGGGAGATTGTAGAAGCAAGCTTCAAGCCCATTAATGTTTTGATGAGGACAACAAGAACAAGCTTTCTACGCAAGATACACGACGCAAAAATTAAGAGAATCAAGTAATCAAACAAGGACATCAAAAGATCAAGATAGTACTCTTGCATATGTCTACTATGGACCAAAGCTTCTATTACAAGCTTCAAGTAATAATGATGTTCAAAGAAAAGGTATAACAAATATTACTTGGAAATATCTATGCAAGTGTTCATAAAATCACTTTTCACTTCACATATAACACAAACTTTTTTAAAACAAGCTTAAGTTACTCACTCTTGTTAAAATTAATTATTTTCTGAAAAACCTTCAGTGTTAATCAATTAACACATTGGTTAACCGATTAACACACTTCAAAATTAATTATTTTGTGATTTTATTACAGTGTTAACCGATTAACATCTGTAAAATTTGAATATTTTTGAAAGTTGTAAGGTGTTAACCGATTAACCCATTTGGTTAACCGATTAACAATGAACCAGCAAGCAAAAATGGCAGCTTTTCATGAAAATGTGCATTGGTTACCAGTGGTATTTCTGACTGTTCTTTTGCTGCACAAAATCACACCCTTTTGAAAAGGTTTTTGATCATTATAAATTGCTATCAATTTTGAAATTCCAATTTACCCTTCAAGAAACAAAATCATTCAAATTACTCATTTTTCTTCATCCTTCCAATTTTCACTTTAAGTGTTTAGAACCATTTTTGAAAGAAGCCTTTGAATAAACTTTCACACTATCACAACTTCCTTTCACAAGAACACTTGTATATTTGTTTTGAGTAATTTTTGTTTCAAGAAGAAGATCAGTCGTGAAGATTGATAACAACATTCTATCAAAGATTTCAAACTTATCTCAAAGATCATTTTTGTATTACCTTGTTATCCAGGATTATTAGAAACAAGTGAAGTGTCTGAAGAGGATTGTTCTTCATTCACTTGGATTACCTATAGATTAGATAGTAGGCATAACCATTGGTATGATTAGGTTGTGCAATAATTCTAAACTATAGTGAAATCCCTTTCGTGTTGAAAGGGGAGTGGAGTACTCTCGGAGTGTGAGGGGAACCACTATAAATTTCTTGTGTCTCTTTTTCTTTCCTGCACTTTACTTTCAAGTCACTATCATCATAACCGGAAAAAGAACCAAGAACTGTAAAAGATTGCAAATAAATTTTCAGAACCTAATTCACCCCCCTCTTAGGCGCATTTATAAGTTACAGGTGCCACGGTGGAGAGAGTAGGCGCGACTGAAACACGGCTGGTCGGAGGAAGATACAGAGGACGGAGGTTTGATAGGGTTGGGAAAAGGTACATTTAAGAGTGAGAGCGACATAATGTTTGCAAAAACATAAAAATTCTGTTTTTATTTTAGAAGTTAATGACCTATAGCAGCACTTTTGAAAGCGCTTTCTTTTCCTATACCTATAGCAGCGCTTTTTCTTACAAAGTGAATTCATATGCTAGACATTTAGTAGTGCTTTTGAAAAGCGTTGTCTAAGGTGTGACCTAGACACCCCTATAGCAACGCTTTTGCAAAGCGTTGTCTAAGGTGTGACCTAGACACCCCCTATAGCAGCGCTTTCTAATGTAGGCCTTTAGAAGCGCTTTCTAGAAAGTGTTTTCTATTCTTTACTCTACGTATGATCTTTAGTAGTGCTTTTCAGAAGCGCTTTCTAAAGGCATACTTTAGCAGCGCTTTTTTCCCTTGTTTTTTTCCTGTTTTTTTAAACTTTTAGCAGCGCTTTTGGGAAAAGCGCTATCTTTGTAGTGCTTCCAAAAAGCAATTTTGGCGTAGTGTTTATTTCGACGAGACTCTGAAAGCAAAGAAGTTATGATTACTTGTTATTCAAATGTTGACTGGTGCGGAGATAAGGAAGATCGAAGAAGCACTACTAGATATTTGTTTCAAGTATTTGGTGCCTCAATTTCTTGGTGCTCGAAAAGCAACCTATGGTGGCATTATCATCATGTGAAGCTAAATATATAGCAGAATCCTATGTTGCATGTCAATCAATTTGGATCAGATTGGTACTTGAAGAAATGGAGGTTGGAGTGAAGAAACCTCTTGCGTTGCAAATTGACAACAAGTCAGTCATATATCTGGCAAACAATCCAGTTTTGCATGGAAGAAGTAAGCATATCGAAGCTAGATTTCACTTCTTAAGGAAAAAGGTAAATCAAGGTGAACTTGAAGTTAAACACTGCTCAAGTGAAGCACAGTTGACCGACATTTTCACCAAAGGATTGAAGATCGACATATTCCTGAATTTGAGAAAAAAAATTGGAATAGTTCAGATCGACTATGACTAGCATAGGTTAGACAACTTGGATTATGGGGGGTATGTTGAAATATTATATTAGATTTGATTAGATTTAATATTTAGATATAATCCAAGTTGTGTTGGCCCAAGCCCAATTAGGGTTTGTTATTTAGTTTATTATTTTGAGTGTATATAAATAGTCATTGTATCATTATTTTATAGCAATTCAATAAATTCTTATTTCCTTATTCTCTTTCTCTTTCTCTCCTCATAAAAGTGCCTTACACACTAATAATTTGGAGTAAGTTAAAAAAATTTATTCTTGAAATAAGTTGATTCCCACCCATATATATAGTCAGGACCGTCTATGAGGGCGTGCAAGGCGACCTATAGCACAGAGCCTCAAATTTTTTCATGAATACACTATTACAATAAGGGCCTCCATATATATTATTCACAGTTAAATATATCCTCTTAAAAATAAATTTTACACAAGACCTCTCAAAAGTTTGAGACGACCCTAATATATATATATATATATATATATATATATATATATATATATATATATATATATATATATATATATATATATATATATATATATATATATATATATATATATATATATATATATATATATATATATATATATATATATATATATATATATATATATATATATATATATATATATATATATATATATATATATATATATATATATATATATATATATATATATATCACTCATTTGAGCCTTAAACCTTTTCTTTGTAAAAGCCAAATAAATGCTATTTTTTATAAAGTATTTTTTGTCATCAATTGATTTTTATTGGAGTTAGGTAGTTATAAGATCATAAAATTTTATGTGTGGCATTCTTTTAAATTAAGGGTTGCTTCATAATAACAAATTTTCAATAAGTTTGAGGTGGTGGTCCTAAGAGATACATAATTATAAAAAAAAATTGATTGTGAAAAATGCTGTAAAATAAGTATCCATAGAAAATATGAAAATGAAAAAGAAAAAAGAGAGAAAGAAAACAAAATTGAATGAGCACCTAAAAGAATAGAAATTCTCAAATAACATAAATAATATTCAGTAAAGTGGAAATGTGGAAAAGGATGAAATAATCAAGATAGACGAAGGAGAGAAGTTAACGCCTAAGTACAATGATTTATTCTACTTAGCCAAATTTATTCCACTTTAATTCAAATCACGTTACGATCCTTAAAACCTCAAAAGTTTGTGTGTGTGTGTGTAATAATAATTTGATAGAGTATTTAGAAAATTTTCAAGTCTATGGTAAAATGATATATGCGTGTGATTGAGTAAACATTTTCATTTGAATTAATTAGTGAGAAGATAGAAAAAGTTGGATGGATATGAAGAAAAAGTAAAGTTTTTTTAGTTATTTATCCCACCAGGTTGGATGAAATAACTATACTCATACAAATTTCTTAGTATTTTACTATGAACTTTATGATGAAGAAGCGTGGAGAGGAATAAGACACAAAGAACAAAGAAAATCATAGAAAAGTACATAATAAATTCAATAGGGGTGCGCTCTAAAAATATAGTGGTGTCACTACTACAAAACGCGTAAAGAACAACGCCATGGTCAACGCGGTTCTTCCCTGCACCGTGGTGACATCTCTAAACTAAGGCACTATCATATTATTTTTGTTTTTTGATTAAAAATTATCTATATATAACAACGGTTGAGGAGCCAACAGTGGTGATACCATAAAGCTTTCATGGGTTCGAGCCTTAGCGCCCTCATATGAATTATTCCTTTAATGTTAAGGCACACCTTTTCTTTTTTATTTATTTTTAAATAAAAAAACTTAAAGGGTTATGACTATGGTTGATGAGTTCCACTATTGTGATATATTTTATTTTTTTGTTTTAAAATTTTAATTGTAAATTAAACTCTGGCACTTCTTTATGAAATTTCACTATGAAAGTAATATATCATAACTGTTGCTGGTATTGGCCGTGGTGGTAGTTTCATAATATTATACACTCCTAGTTAGCTTGTCTCTTCAGGATCATTTTTTTCCATTGAAAATAGAAACAATACTATGAAATAATACACGATTTTAACCTTAAACCATAACATTTAATATTGTGAAACAATACACGATTTCAACCAAAACACCATCGTTTACCCTAGTTTGTCTCTTCAGTATCCATTATTCACTGTGTATTTGTCATTTTCGTCGTCATCATCAAGGAGGTTGACAAGACCATCTCGATCACGATTTCAACCAAGTTGTCACCGTCGAGAAGGAAGACAATAACAACACCGTCGTTACCGTAAGGAAGGAAGACAATACCAACACCAACATCAATATCATTTACTTAGTCATCACGTTTAGGGTATGTAAAATATTTTCCCCATGCATCTACAATAAACTTCATTTGCCATTGTTGTGGTTGTGGTTGTTGTTGTTTATGTTGTGGTTGTTGTTTATGTTGTTGTTGTTTTTTTTGAATATAGATGTCGACCTTGTCGAGTTCTACATCAAATACTAGTGAAGAAACTAAAAAAAATGAGACTTGTGTGAATGAAACTCAAACAAGTGATACTCAACCAAAAAGATCACAAAGAGGTGTCACAATGATGCCCCAATTCACATCACTCTGTAACTCATCAAGTGAAAAAATTTCGATCAAGTTTGATTTGTTCTACAGAGTAGTGGATTGTGAACATTACTCTAATTTTAAGAGTTATGTTACGTTCCTTACACGTAGTAAAATCAATATATTGATAGATGATTAGAAACAAGTGGATGATACAGTCAAAGAAAGCATATGGACAGACGTTAAGATATTACATACTATAATTTTCATATATTCGATATCACTACCTATAATTTCTAATACATACTTATATATTAATTTAAATGTAGTTTAATTTTAAATTTACCGATGACTCAAAGTTGGAAAAAAATGGATATCTTATGCCGGTACTCGTCGGAGTGGATTTAAGTCACAGCTCACGGTTGACTACATTAGGAAGCCAAAGAGCAGTCTTGCTCGTCCATGGATTCAATATAGTTTTATATCAAAGAAGTAATGGAACAAGTTTGCAAAGATACGTTGTTCTGAGGAATTCAAGGTTAGTACTATTCTTATGTAACCGATAATGTTATGGTAATGAGTTATATATACTAATCATATATATTTTTCATTATTTTAATAACAGGTTAAAAGCGAAGTAGGAATACAAAACAAGGCAAAGAACATGTGCCCCCATAGATTGTCTCGTGGGGGTTACAGGAAACTTGAGAAAAGAATCATGCTTGAAAAACATAAATAAATATGAGATAATCGCATCCCATCTCCACCATCAAGATATGAGAAATGGAAGATGGCTCGATTAAGACCAAGTGGAGAGTACACCTCTGAGGTGTCAAGAGTAGTTGCTGAGAAAATTGTAAGTATGATTTGTTTTGCTTATGTTATTTATTATTTAAATGTGTTGGTAATAATATATGTAAGTTGCTCATGTTGTGTAGGATAAGTTGGTTGAGGCGGCCTGTGAAGGCACATTTATTCCAGAAGCACGACATGACATATTAGTAGAAGCTATCAGAACAAATGAGCATGGTGGGTATGTCTGTGGTGTTGGAAAACGTGTTGTCTTGAGGTCATTCTTTGGGTCTCAAAGACAAAGTACCAAAAGCCAGAAACTTAATACACAAAGACAAAAGATTGAGAATGTTGAGAAGCAATTAGAAGAACAAATGAGGATGTTAGAAGAGAAGAGGGGGAAAAGGGAGAAAGATATGGAAATATTTTAAGAGTTATATTCGATATGTGTTTAACTTGAGATGTTAGTGCTTTACTTGATATATATTGTGCTTATTTTTGTTTTATGTTCTAATTGAATATTATGATGTAGATATTAAGTGAAAACCTCGAACAACGTACAAATGAAGATCATTGTTATGTTGATGGTGACGATGATGATGATCAAACTCCAAGTAGAAGTGTTGTACGTCATGCTTCTACAAAAAGAAGTAATTGTTCAGCCTCTCCCCCTCCAGATAACAACAGTGATATAATGGACCCTAATGAAAATGAAATCACCATGCTATACTTGAACGTTGCGGTAATAAATGATACACAATCTCTTCCGCTAGAACATTGTCCATGTTTGAAGTTATTCTATTATAGTCCTGATTATGTAAGGGATTTTTTTGGTGTATATAAGGCGTTGGACGTAGGGATATTGCAAGTTTGGTGCACGTAAGTATATAATTGAATATACATATATGTTATTATAGAACATTATCATTTTTTGTATTTCCTCCCTTAATTTATTCATTTTCTTTAACCATTTAGGTACATTCACCATGTTTGTATAGATTTAAATAAATCGAGTATTTATGGAATCTTGGATCCGCTTTTTATTCGATAGGTGTTTAATCAACCAAAAGACGTTCGAGACTACTTAACAACCCTAGCGATATTTACTCATGCTAACAACCTTAACAATATTTACTCATGCTAACAACCTTAGCAATATTTACTCATGCTAACAACCTTAGCAATATTTACTCATGCTAACAACCTTAGCAATATTTACTCATGCATGTTAGAACAAACTTCGACTACAACACGCATTACTTGCGAACAGACTTCGACCACACTAGAGTTCGATCCAATGTCTCACAGTCATAGGAATTTTTAAAGTCCACCTTAACCAGCAAGCACTTCTTCCCATGTATCTTAGCATAGTTCATTAGCTCATTTACTACCATTATACCATCATACATTTGCCTCTGAGCCAAGAAAGTAGATTAACACTTTGATATTTGATATTAATCCCATGACACATTGTCATAGGAATTTTTAAAGTCCACCTTAACCAGCAAGCACTTCTTCCCATGTATCTTAGCATAGTTCATTAGCTCATTTACTACCATTATACCATCATACATTTGCCTCTGAGCCAAGAAAGTAGATTAACACTTTGATATTAGACCATTTATAACATTCTTCACTCTAGAATCAATGAGGTTAGCTATGATTATATATAAGCTACTAATCAAACATATGAGCCTGAATTCTTCTAAGTTTTATGGGATGTTTGTGTTGGGAATCAAATCTAGAAACGAAGCAGTCACCATTTTTAGAACTTTAGCATGATGATATAATTCATTCACATACTTCACAATGACATTCTTTAGAATCTCCCAACAAGTTTTGAAAAAACCTATATCAAAGCCACTTGGGCCAGGGATTTTATCAATATCTCAAAGTCAAATTACTTCTTTGATTTCTTCAACTAGGAATGGTGCATCAAGATTATGTGTTTCTTATAAAATCATTTGCTTAAATTTTACTCTTTCTAGTAGTGGAGTTCATGTTTGGTTCTTTACTTCTTCTTTTAAAATGATCTTTGACTTCATTTTTAACCTCCTGTGTGTGTGTGTGTGTGTGTGTGTGTGTGTGTGTGTGTGTGTGTATGTGTGTGTGTGTCACTACTAAAAAATATACCTTTGGTAACACTAACTTACAACGGTCCCAAAGTTAACCATGGTAATACCTCATTTTTTGACGCGTAAAAAAAACTATGATTATACATCCATGGAGTGACATGGTTCGAAACCCAACACTAACAATTTTCTACTTTTTTGTTCCAATGAGTGTTTTCTTTATAATATGATATACATATTAAAATTAAAATACCTATCACCACAGTTTGTAATATTAACCATTGTGAAAGGTATTACCATTCATCAGAGATTTTAAATATGGCCGTTGTGAAATTGTTTACCCATATATAAGCGAATCAACTCTCGCTTCTTGACAGTACCACCGTGTCTCTCACAACAAAACCCTAGAACAAATTTTCTCTCTTCTTCTTCTTCATCATTAGCTTTTCTATTCTACACTATTGTCTCAATCTTGTTCTTCATACATAAATGTATTCTTCTTCTTCCTTATTCTCTTGCTTTCGTGTATGTTGTTGTTATGTTTCATATGATTTTCACATGATTTTCTTTTCTTTTTTGTATGTTATTGTATGTTGTTTTTGTCATTGTTGTTGATAAATGTATATAAATGTTGTATGTTATTGTTGTTGTTGTTGCATGTTTTGTATGTTGTTGTTGTTGTATGTTATTGTATGTTATCGTGTATGTTGTTGTAGGTTATCATGTATGTTGTTAATAAATGTTGTTGTATGTTGTTGATGTTATTTTGTTTCAAAATCTGCTTATGTTTCAATAGCTTGCTTCATAAATATTGTTGTATATTGTTGACGTTGTTGTTGATAAATGATGTTGTATGTTGTTAATGTTGTTTTGTTTCAAAATGTGTTTATGTTTCATTATCTTGTTTCATATATGTTGTTGTATATTGTTGATATTGTTGTTGATGTTTTGTTTCAAAATCTGCTTATGTTGATGTAGTTTTGTTTATGTTTCAATATCTTGTTTCACATTGTTTGAATTTTATGCTTGTTTTGCCTTGTAGGGATGCTTGTTTCAATAACAAGGATGAAGTAAAGTGAGCGTTGCAAACTTGTATGAAAGACCAAGAATGACATCCATTCAAAATTAACATAAGTTTGCAGCTCTCACTTTAACTTCATCCTCCTTTCATTGTGGATGTCATTATATGTTTAGTGAGCATTAGCGAAATACAAATTTCACAAAATTTATAATAAACTCAGTATATATATCACAACGGTTGTTTATACCAACCGTTGTTAAATGTTATGCGTTAAGAATATCACAACGGTTGTTTAAAGTAACCGTTGTGATAAGTAGCGCGCTACATAATTATAATCACGGGTGCACGACCATAGTCGAAAACATCGTGTGTATATATATATATATATATATATATATATATATATATATATATATATATATATATATATATATATATATATATATATATATATATATATATATATATATATATATATATATATATATATATATATATATATATATATAACGACCCATACTTCCAAACGATTGGTCAGACATGGTGGTATCACTTTTACAACCGTTGTGAAATTCTCTCTCTCTTTGACACGTCTTTGTCTAAATGCATAGCTTCCCTAACCTTGTTAGATGCCTCCATTTTACTATCAATCAACCCTTCATTTTTTTCTTTCAACACATCTCTTCTATAGAGCCCATGGGACAACTTAAAGGCCAACTTCACGTCCTTACTGCCCATAAGTTTTCTATCACTAAATCTTCAAAGAGATGTATTTTTTATCTTGAAATAAGCACATATTAAAATTACATGTTCGGATAAAGTTTGAATTCACTAATTTTTTTACTTCCAAATATCTCTCCTAGGACCAGATAATTCTCTCTCTCTCTCTCTTACATCTTTGGATAGATTGTGCTAAAAAAACAAATTTTATAATGATAAATAATGTCAAAATCAAAATCTCATATTAAAAAGAGATAAATCTTATTTTCTTATAAACTTTATTTAAATGTAAAAATGTGCCTAAGCGTGCAACACAACTTTTGACATTCTTCAACTTTGGCAAAGGAAAGAAAACACCATCAAAAATCTTCCTCACACATACACACATATGGTGATTACTGATATTTTGTATCTTTTTTTTTCAAAGCATGGTCTCTTGCTTCTGCTTCAAGTTTTTTCTCTATATTCCCCAAACCAAAAACTCCCAACACCCACAACTTGTAGAATCTCCAAACATCAAAGTGAAATAAAAATGATCAAAGCAGCCATGCATGTGTCATTGGATAATGATAATTGACAACAAAAAATATTATTAAAATAAAAGAACCTCAGTTTTCTTGGGTAAAATCCAAAACTATGATTTTGTGTGTTCCTTTATAATTTTATGGTGGGTCTATACATAATATATACGTAATTTATTTTTCTTATAAAAGTTATTGTGATTATGGGTCAAAATTATTTTTTTGCCTTTACCCCTTTTCTTTTTATTGATTGGGGCCTTGTTAACAAAGTTGTCTCATCTACTTTGAGGAGTATCAAAATGATCTAAAATTAGCCTTCTTAGAGTGGTCCATTTATTTTAAAGGATTGTATTTCTTTTTCCTTACTGTCACAAAAAATATGTTTCTTTTTCCTATCATAAGGCATGGTAATCATTTCATTTAAAAACATATACAACTCACAAAACATGCAAATATAATATTTGTGTGGACTATGACGTTCATGCATTACTTTTGAACTTTGTACTGATTGCCTTTAGTTTTTTAAAGGAGCCAACATTTTTTTATATTAAAATACTAATCCATATGATAAGTAATAATGCTATTTATAAATAAAAAAAAGTAATTTTGTCAAATAAATAATAATGCTATGATTTTGTCAAATAAATAATAATGCTATGATTAGGCTTTAAAATCAAACATCATAGTATGTGGAGTGTGGAGTTGATCGGTTTTCAATGGGTAACTCAGAGCATTAATATATATTATACTCGTTTGAGTTTTTTAATTTGTTTCCATTAAAACTTTCAATATATTATATTTTTTAAGAATTTAATTGACATATACGAACAATATAAAGATTTTTTTAGACTGTCAGTTAATCAGAACCGTTGATTTATTTAAAATATTTAATTTTTATATTAACTATTTAAAAAGTAATAATGTGTAAAAAAAATTATGCTGACGGTGCATAACAATTAATATCATTTTTTAATTATTTAAATAATTTAATTATATATATTTTTTTTAATATTCACACAATTCATAGAAAAATTTAAAATGATCCAAGGCACCATAGTATTCCCCAAATTTAATTATATATATTTTGTATTCAATTCAAAGAATAGGAACCATTATAAATATGGATGAACAATGCAAATATACGAATATCCATAAGTTCTTAGTAAATTATCTTAGGTATATGTGAAAATACAATGCAAAGTCACACATATGTATGCACTAGAAAAAGAAGTATCTTATTGGCAAACTACTCGTGATTGGAGGTAATGAAACCGAAATTTAATGGTAGATTGTAGGAGAAATTCTGTAGACCAATGTGAATTACTTAGATTTATGTATGGATCTTTTGTATTGTTAATTTTTGTAATTGTTTTTGGTGTAGAATTTTTTTAAAATTTGTGCTTGTATCAGTTTTGGGCTTGAACACCTCTAATACTCCCTTAATAAAATTGCTGTTTAAAAAAAGGATAAGATTACTGAGACAATCAAACTCTTAAAAAATATATTTTTTATTTATTACAAATGTCGCACATTTTAATATTTTTAAAGTTAAAATCCATAATTTTGGTATAAATTAAATATTTTTCTTAACAAAAATAAAATTAATTAACTTTATTTTAAATTTAAAATGATATATGAAACAAAAATAATTACAATAATTTAATAAATGATTTTGAAATTTAAAATGTATGAAAGATATTTTTAAAAATAATTTTATCATCATGCAACTATTAATTTATAAAAAGATTTTATTTTCAAATCTCGCCTAAGATTTCAATATGTCTTAGGTCGCTCCTACTGTTAATTTATGGTGAAAAATGTTCTCTTAATGTATATGTTTATGTGTTTTGGGCTTGACAGAAGGCCCTTAAGTCGTGACAAAAAAAAACAATAATATGCCATATTGTTATGTTAGGTTAGAATAGAGTAACTGAAATCAAGGTTCAAGATTCATCCAACGTTCTTTGTATCATTCAAGGTTCAAGATTCATCCAATGGTTCTTTGTATCATGCACTTGAAGATTAGCAGTTTATTATAACTAGCCCATTATATAATGGGAGGTGCTCCATTTCTAAATTACATAATAAAAATTCAAACTTTATTCATTCATCTTGCTGACACACTGACTTGAGCATTGCAGTGTTAACCTTATAGGTCAGTCTCTGTAACACCCTACTTTACCCATTCCTATAATAATTTAAAAATACGAAAAATTGCGGAAATAAATCAGAGTTACACGCGTAGGATGCCACATTCAAAAACATCACCATGAAGTATCAAATCACTGCATATCTCATTTATTAATAAAAACAAATAATTCGATTAAACAACAAAATTAAATCAATGGTTTGATATTAAAGCCCCAATTACATCAACTCTCCACATAATATGTGGTTCAACAACATTAATAAAAACTTGATACGTAACAAACAACAAAGAACAAATAACATGAAAACATAACGAAATCCTCATCCTTCCCGTTTTACATATCAGAGCGACTCTTAAGACTCGATCAAATAGCAACACAAGCTCCAAACACTACTCAGGTACCTGATCATCTGTACTCCCCAAAGAGCACAGACAGAACAAACATAAAAGGGGTGAGAACTACATTCAATAATACACGATGAAAATCACATGCTAAGAAGTAGTTAATACACAAATCACGCCAATCTTACAAGTACAACACACATACAAGTGTCACATCATCATTCGACATAATCAACTCACGTTCAATCATATAAATATGCAATGCGACTCAACTGACACGATATAATGCATGCAGTACCAACACAATCACATACGGTTCACCCTAGAACCTGATTACCGTCGGAATCCAGATAAGTCGTATATGTTCCTCTGAATTACAACTTATCTCCACTCGACTCACACATAGAGTTCGGACGAGACTATACATCCATCATGGATTCCCACATATCTCATCTCCACATAACATGACATGAATGCATGACACAAAATTATGCATAATGTAATAATTATTCAAGCATAATTCACGATCCTCAATGATCCCACGCGAGTCACATACCCACCGTAATTCCCTCCGAAATTACCACCATAGCCCAAGACCGTCCACACGACCATCTTGGCTCACAAACATCCAACACGTCTCAACCAGACAATTTCATAAAATCCCATGTTTTATCCTATTTAATGTCATTACTACTTTCCTCTATGTCTAATTATACCATCCCATTATTACGGATCAAAAGAAATTGCGTTACACGCAAAATCGGGATATAAATCTCAAAAATGGGAAAATTCACTACAGCTCTGCCCATACGCGTATGACCTCCTCCTTACGCCATAGGCTTGCGTGATACGTGTAGGGCCTCCATGCACAGGCCTCTTACGCGTATTGCCTTGGGTCATATGCGTATAACAGAAAGTGATTCCTCTCTCAGATCTTCTTCAAAACCTCCCATACGCGTATGGCCACTCCCTCATACGCATATCATACGCGTTTCAGTAGAGGCTCGTGCTAGAAGGGGGACGGAGTGCGTATCATATGTGTATTGCCCCCTGGGTGTGTCCTCATACGTATAATCCTGTGTGCCTTACGCGTATTGCCTTGCCTGCATAGAAAAATGCACAGTTTCGCAACAGTGCGATTTCCCCCATTGGAGCACTTCCAAGCTCCTAAGTCAGACCCAAAACAACCTTTATCTCACTATAACCTTAGAGTTCTAATCCTACTTCATTATTTCATCATTTTTCAACATTTTTTGTCATCAAAACCCATTTTTGTTAACCCCACAAACCCCAACTTCCAGATCTGTTTTCATATCAGAACCCAGCAACGACAGAACAACAATAACACAAATTTACCATTCCAAATCAGCATGCAACAAAGATTCACATTAGAACAGTATATGGACATGAATTCATAGCAAACACCACACAAGCATACAAACAGTTCAAGAAGAAGGAATACACAGAAAATTTTTGAGAGGGAAATGAAGGTGAGAAAAACACTTAGAAGGGGGGGGGGGGGGGTTGAATAAGGGTTTAGAAATAAATATGGCAATAAAAATAATACAGTATTTTTATCCTGGTTCGTTGAACTCAACTAATCCAGTTCACTCTACCAAGGTGATTTGCCTTTCTCCACAAGGACTTAATCCACTATATTCAAACAGATTACAGTGTCAACCACTAAGAACAACTGTCTTACTCTTCTCAAGAAATTCTGACCACAACTTGGTCTTCTTAAGGAACCTTTTACAAATTAATGTAAACTAACAAGTGTTTAAGTTGCTTCTAAAAAGCTATATCACAAACTGTGATTTTTACACTTAGATTAAGAACGAATAAAAACTATTAAGCTTATGAAATAAATTGTATGAAAGCTTGAGAGTAGTTTTCAGTTTGATTTCTCAATAATCCGTCAACTTTGAAATGTTGTTGAAGACATCCTTTTATTGATCTGAAGGTCCAATGCTTGAAGACCGTGCGCTGCTGTGTAGCTGTAGCCTTTTGTCTTCTATTGACTTTAGCTTTCCCAGAAGAGGAATGTTCAGGCAAATCCCTTTTGTCTGATTTCCTGTGCCATACATGAATAAGGAAAGAGTCGTTTGGAATATGCCAACAGATATATCTTTGAATAATATTTTCTTCAACAATGCTTCTGTCTCAAAGTTATCAACATCAGAGTCTTGCAGTCAAAGTGCTTCAGCGTGAATATCAATCAGAGCAGAGTTTGAATAACAAAGCCTCTGTACTTACAGCGTAAAGTACTTCAGAGTCTTCTTAAAATAATGCTTGAAACTCTTCATACAAATTCTTCAACTATGCTTCAGAGTCTTCTGCAGCTTCTGCTTCAGAGTCTTCTGCAGCTTCTGCTTCAGAGTCTTTTCTGGCAGCGCTCAGAGTATTCTGATGGCTTGCTTCTGATACTTCAGAGCTTTGCGTGGAATACTGTTCAGATGCATTTTTGCTTCCATAAGAATATTTATTTTAATATATGAAACAAAAACACTTGAACAAAATTAGAGTATATATTTTCTTAATACAAAATTTCATTAGAGTTATCATCAAAACATAGAGATATAACTAAACACCAATCTATGTTCTAATAATCTCCCCCTTTTTGATGATGACAAAAACATAGGAAATTTTGTTCAATAAAAAAGATAAATATATAGCTCCCCCTGAGATAAAGAATCTCCCTCTGAAATGAATACTCTAATAGAAGAAAATACTTCCCTTTTTGCATGAGTATACTTTTCAGATTAAGAGCCTGATTAGAATCATGGTTAGAATATGCTTTCTAGAATCAGAGCTTGATTTACTTTCCAGAATTAGAGCTTGGTAATAGCTTGACTTACTTTTACTGATTTTCTTTCCTGAATAAGAGCCTGGTTTACTTTTAGGATCAGAGTCTGGTTTGAATTATCAGAGCCTGGTAATCAGAACCTGGTTTGAATAAAAGTCTGGTTTGGGGATTCTCAGGGTAACTTCAATGAATTTTGTCAGATGATACGTTATAGTTCTGAAATACTAAAATTCAATGTTAGTTATAAATTGTTATGTCTGAATTCCATTTTAGTAACTGTTTATTTTTGAACAAACATAATTTCTTTTTCTCCCCCTTTTTGTCATAATAAAAAAAAACTTTTTAAGACATAAAATATTAACATAGAAAAACAATATAAGAGCAGATAAGGAAACAATTAACTTCATTGATAAATAGAATCCAGAAATCATTCAGATAAACACAAGATAACATCAACAACAAAAACAGCAAACAAGTGCACAAACATAACAGAAAAGAAACTAAGATTGGCGAGAGGCTATCAACTTCAGAAGGTCTGTAATCTGAGAATTAGATTCCTCTTGTTTAGACATCCAAGTCTTAATCTCATCTATGGTTTGTTCTTGCTTGACCATCCATGTTCTGATCTCTTTGTTGCTGGCTTCTAGCAGAGCAAACTTTTCTTCTAGATCTGGTCTTTTAGTCTTGATTTCAGAAGAAGCAGGTGCAGATGCATATTCAGTAGCTGGAGCACTATCAGTGACCATTGCAGATGCAGATGCAGGTTCTTGAATCTCAAAAGTAGAAGCTTGTTACACAATCATCAAAGCTGACTGATTAGGCACAAAAGTTTCTTCAGCAACAACAACTTCTGGAGGAGTATCTTCAGACATAGGCTCATCAGCAGGTGCATTAACCAGAAGAAGAACTGGAGGTCTACTCATATTCAGAAAAATTTGTCTGATAACTTCAGCAAATTTCACCTTTGCATCATCAGAGCAAATGGTGCAAAGATTTGAAGCAACAGTGTTGAACCTTGACATGAATCTATCCCAAGTAGCTTCAGAAGCATATGGATTCACACTAGACAAACAGTATTTCTTCACAGAAGATATCCACACATTCATTTCCTTCTTGAAGCCATCAAAAAGCGTACCAACATCCATTCTAGGTTTAGGTTTTAGGAAGTTTTCTAGAGATGGTGTTTTTGGTTGTTCTGGTGGGGATGGTATTATAAAGGTTGGGATAATAAACAGAGGACAAGGATATGGTTTAGAAGATGTTTGACCAGATGATTCAGCATAATCTTGACGTTTTGGATAAAAGTGTTTGAGTTTGAGTCCAGATGGAAAGTCATTAGATGAAAAGGATTTCAAAGAAGCAAAAGAAACAAAATCAGATGATCTTGGTTCATAGCCACGTAGTGAGGGAGGTGAGTTTACTTCTGGGGGAACATCAGATTCAGAAGAATCAGATGATGCATAAGAATGACAGGATGTGGAAGAAACATCAAACAACATCTTCAAAGGTTGAACGTCAAGAACCTCAGAATCAGATATGTATGATTCAGAAGGTTGATGTTGTTCTAGTTGAGGAACAGAGGGGATGGGTTGTTCTGGTTGGGGTTCAAAGGGAATTGGTTGTTCTGGTTGTTGTTCAGTAGTTTGTGGTTTTGGTGTGGGAAGTTCAGAAGATTGTTATGGTGTAGAGTTTTATTTGTCAGAGGGGGGAATATCAGATGGTTGTTTTGGTGCAGAGTTTTGCTTTTCAGATGGAGTTGCTTGTTGTTAGGGTACAAAAGGGACTGTAACAGAAGGTTTCTTTGGTTTAGAAACACGAGGAGGAGAGGGTGAAGGAGAGGGTATAGGTTCATGGATATGTTGATCAGATGTTAGTACCTCTTTGACAGTTTGCAAGATAGAATCTAAACTTGCCTCAGGAGGATTAGCCTTTTGCTTCTTGACTCTCTTGGGTTTGACAGCAGCTGCTTCACCAGTAGCCTTCCTCTTGGGTTTTGAAGATCCTTCTTCAGCAACCTTCCTCTTCTTCTTGTGTCTTGCCTCATAAAGATCTGGAGTAGGTTCGCCTGCTTTCTGAACCAAATTTGTTGGTAGAGGAGTTCCATCTTTCAGACACGTTGCAATATACTCCAGAATAATTTCCCTTGGTTCATCAGCGAAGAACATAGGAAAATCATCCACTGATATCCTTCTTTTACTGACCTCTTCAGAATTTATTTGCTTTGGTGCAGAAGTGATCTCTTCTACAACCTTCATCCTCTGAAGACTTTTCCCATTCAGAGGTTTTCCAACTACATAAGCTAACTCTTCCTTTAATCCTGCTTCTGTTAGATGTCCAACCAGATCATTCTCAGTCAGAATGTCTGAAATAAGTCTTCCCATAGGAATCCAGTTCCTCATCTTCTGATGTTTGGTTTTGACTTCTTCCCTTGATTGTTTTACGTGTGTCCACAGATGATTGAAAAGTAGATAAGGCAGATCCACTTTTATGCTCTGACTCAGACAGTACATGAAGTACATCTGATCAGTGTTTACATAATCAGGAGAGTTTGAAGACTTCCTGTGATGAATACATCCCGTAAAGATCTTAGCCCAGATTCTGTAGCTTGGCTTTAGATCTTTCACTTTGTTAGAAGCTTCTCCAAATGAGCAAACTTCCCTATAAACATCAATCATATCAACACGCCCAGCTGGCAGATTTGTGACACCATCAGTTTCTTCATAGCCTATGAGCTTCCTAATCAGATCCTCAATTATGATGATTTCTTTACCCAGAACATATGAGACAATGAACTTAGGGCATGTAGTAGCATGAATCCAAAATTCCTTCACTAAACAAGGATAAACTGGTCCCATTAGCATATCAAAGAACTTTGTCCAGTATTGAGCATCAACAATGGGACGAAGATCAAACCCATTTTCAGCAAAAGATTCAAAGTTCACAATCGATTCACACAAGACTTCCACCTTGTCAACAGGTGTGAGTAAAGTTCTAACCAGTTCTTTGAAGGCAACAACACCCATATTTGAAGATGAGACATCAGCCATGGTAGATTGAAACTGAGCAGAAGTTGATGAAGAAGCAGCCATTGTTGTTCTTGAGAGAGTTTTAGGGTTACGAACGGTTTTGGGTTTGGGAGAGAGATGAAAACGATGAAACAAGCAGAAATGCATACAAGAGTGTGAGAGAGTGAAAAGTGAAGTGTTGTGGTATTTATAGAAGAAATTAGGGCACACAAGAGTCACATGTTCAACACGTTTCCACTTAGCATTTAATAAAAAGAATATAATCATTTTAAGCAATTAATGATTCTGACACTTTGGGGGGAAAACGAGAAACTCAATATTCAAAAACAGTACCTCAAACGTCAATTCAGTAATGTGCACTCCATCTTTTAAGATTCAGAGTTACACGTGTTTGCTTGCATGTGCTTCTGAAGCTTCTTTGAGAAATGAAACGTTAGCCAACGTTCAGATCCTCTGAGTCTTGTTAGTTCAGATTTGCACACAATAAATAAAATAATAAACAATAAATAAATAGATGTGATACTTCAGAGTTAAAACATTTTCATCTGAGAAAATTTTCTTCTGATAAACATTTTATTCTGGACAGAAATCCATACTTATATTTTTTAGAATAAATTTAAATCTATCTTCAGCAAGGGGTTTTGTAAAAATATCAGCCCATCGATGATCTGTATCAACAAAGTTTAAACTGATAATTCTCTTCTGAACATAGTCTCTAATGAAGTGATGTTTTATCTCTATATGCTTTGCCTTAGAGTGTAAAATAGGATTTTTAGACAAACATATAGCAGAAGTATTATCACAAAAGATTGAAATATTACTCTCATGGATCTGATAGTCTTCTAGTTGACTCTTCATCCAGAGCATCTGAATGCTACAACTAGTAGCAGCAATGTATTCTGCTTCTGTTGTTGATAGCGCAATAGTGGGTTGCTTCATGTTGAACCAAGGGATCAGATGACTTCCAAGAAACTGGCAGCTTCTAGAAGTACTTTTACGTTATACTCTGTCTCCAGCATAGTCAGCATCACAGAATCTAACTAATTTATAGTCATCAGATCTTCTGTAACACAAACCCACATTAGTAGTACCTTTCAGATACCTTAGAATCCTCTTAACATCTGTTAAGTGAGACTCTCTAGGATCTGATTGGAATCTGGAACACAGACAAACACTGAATAGAATATCAGGTCTCGAAGCAGTCAAATACAGAAGAGATCCAATCATACCTCTGTAAAGCTTTTGATCAACCTTCTTACTTACCTCTTCCTTACCAAGAATGCTTGTAGGATGCATTGGAGTTTTAGCCAACTTGCTTTTAGTCATGTTAAACTTCTTCAGAAGCTCCTTCACATACTTAGTCTGATGTATGTAAGTGCATTCTGGAGTTTGATTGACTTGGATGCCCAGAAATAATTTGAGTTCTCCCATCATGCTCATCTCAAATTCAGCCTGCATAGGTAGAGCAAACTCCTTTCCCATCATAATATTGGTAGATCCAAATATAATATCATCTACGTAAATTTGACAAATTAACAAGTCTTTCTTAAATGATTTACAGAAGAGAGTTGTGTCCACTTTGCCTCTGATAAAATTCTTTTCCATAAGAAAATTACTTAATCTCTCATACCAAGCTCTGGGAGCTTGTTTTAAACCATAGAGTGATTTTTTAAGTTTAAAAACATGTTCTGAAAATTTATCATTTTCAAAACCAGGAGGTTGATGAACATAAACTTCCTCTTCTATAATACCATTTAAGAAGGCACTCTTAACATCCATCTGATACATAGTGATGTTATTTTATGCAGCAAAAGAAATGAGTAGACGTATAAACTCTAACCTGGCCACAGGAGCATAAGTCTCTGTGTAGTCAATTCCTTCTTGCTGACTGTATCCTTGAGCAACTAGCCTTGCTTTATTTCTTACAATTCTCCTTGCTCATTCAATTTGTTTCTGAAGACCCATTTAGTTCCAATGATGTTGAAACCTTTTGGTCTTGGAACCAGATCCCAGACGTCATTTCTGGTGAATTGATTAAGCTCTTCTTGCATAGCAAGTATCCAATCATTTTCGTTTAGAGCCTCATCCACAGAAGTTGGTTCAATGATAGACACCAACTCAAAAAGTGACGTTCCAGATGATATGAGAAATGACCTTGTTCTGATAGGGTCATCCTTCTTTCCAATGATCATTTCTTCTGGATGAGAAGATTTGATTCTGGATGAACCTTTAACATTTGGTCCTTTAGAAATATACAAATTGTTTATCTGAGCAGCCAATGGAGTTGCATCTAGCGTTGCTTCTGGTGCTTCTGCTTGAGCTTTATTTGCCTCTGAGTCTTTAGAGTCTGTGAGAATGACTTCTCTATCTGCAGAATTTCCAAGCTGCTTTGGCTTTTGATTGCCAAGCTTATCATCAAATCTAACATGTATTGATTCCTCCACGATCTGTGTCTCAGTATTGTATACTCGGTAGCCTTTAGAGCGTTCATAATACCCAAGCATGAAACACTTATGTGCTTTAGATTCAAACTTGTTCAGATTCTCTTTAGTATTCAACATAAAACATACACATCCAAAAGGATGGAAATAAGAAATATTGGGCTTTTTATTCCTCCACAATTCATAAGGAGTCTTCTCCAGAAGAGGTCTAACTGACACTCTGTTATGAATATAACAAGTTGTATTCACTGCTTCTGCCCAAAAATGTTTTGCCACATTAGTCTCGTTGATCATGGTTCTAGACATTTCTTGCAATGTTCTATTTTTCCTCTCTACAACTCCATTCTGTTGAGGAGTTCTAAAGCAGGAGAAATGATGTGCAATGCCATTTTCTTTAAAATATTTTTCAAAATATTTGTTTTCAAATTCACCACCATGATCACTTCTGACTTTAACAATTTTAAAATCCTTCTCGCTCTGGACTTGTTTGCAGAAGTCAATGAATTCAGAATGGGACTCATCCTTGTGTTTCAGGAATTTTACCCATGTCCATCTGTTGTAGTCATCAACAATGACTAATCCATACTTCTTGCCTCTGATGGATGCAGTTTTCACTGGTCCAAACAGATCAATATGAAGTAGCTCTAATGGTCTTGAGGTTGAAACAACATTTTTTGTTTTGAAAGAAGATTTTGAAAATTTTCCTTTCTGACATGCTTCACAAAAAGCATCTGAGTTGAACTTCAACTGAGGAAGTCCTCTGACCAGATTGAGTTTATTAATCTGAGATATACGTCTCATACTAATATGCCCCAATCTTCTGTGCCAGACCCATTGCTCTTCATTAACAGACAGAAGGCATTTTACATTCTGAACCTTAAGTTTTGAAAGATTGATTTTATAAATGTTGTTCTTCCTTTTTCCATTAAAGAGGATTGAGCCATCCTTTTGACTGACTGCTTTGCAACATTTTTGATTGAAGATTATGTCATAACCATTGTCACTTAATTGACTTATGGATAATAGATTATACGTTAATCCTTCAATAAGTAACACATTAGAAATGGAAGGAAGGTTACCATTACCTATGGTTCCAGAGCTAATTATCTTGCCCTTCTGGTTCCCTCCAAACTTGACGTCACCTCCAGATCTAAGCTCCGGGCTTTGGAACATAGACCTTCTTCCCGTCATATGACACGAGCAGCCAGAGTCCAGGTACCAGGACTGGTGTTTCAACTTTGCTGCTAAGGATGTTTACAACAAAAATAATTTTGTCTTTAGGTACCCATATTTTGTTTGGTCCTCTGGGGTTAGTAGGTTTGAAATTCTTTCTGAATTTCATTCCCTTATAAGCATCCTTGTTCTTCTGAGGTTTTGATTTAAACACAGGTTTGTTCAAATCAGAACTTGTGTGTTTAATATCATTTAAATGACCAAATTTGAAATGAGTATATAGAGGAGAATACTTTATGATCATTTTATCATCAGGTTTTGGATTTAAATCCTTCCCAGAAGAAGATTCATATCCAACACCCTTCCTGTTGTTTCTGCTAACACCATAGATCATTGAAGCTATCTTGCTTCTCTCTAGGCCTCTAGCCAGAAACTTCTGAAAGCTATAGTCATACTCTTCTAAAATATTTTTAGAGCATGATATAGGTTTGGAGTCAGATTTTTGAGCATTTTCTAAATCATTTTTTATTTTAAGATTTTCTGCTCTAAGCTCAGCAACCTCAGACCTCAGCTGATCATTCTCAGATGCAAGACAACTTTGAAGCTTGTATTTGAGTTTGATTTGGCTGTAGCTTTCCAGAATTTCTGATAAACTTTCAGAAAGTTCTGCTCTAGTGAGTTTAGAAAATACCTCCTTAGAATCTGATTCTGATTCTGATCCAGATGTTTCTGCATGGTCTTCTACGTCAGCCATGAGTGCCATGTTTGCACATTCTTCTTCTGACTCTGATGAAAAATCAGATGCATCTGAATCATCCCAGGTTTCCATCAGAACTTTCTTTTTATGATCAAACTTCCTTCTTGGCTTCTCCTTCTGAAGTTTTGGGCATTCATTCTTATAGTGCCCAGGTTCCTTGCATTCATAGTAGGCAACCTCTTTCTTCCCAGATCTTCTGTGTCCAGAAGACTCTTTAAGTTGATTTGGTTTCTTGAAGTTTTTGAACTTCCTCTGTTTATGCTTCCAGAGTTTGTTGATCCTTCTGGATAGCAGGGACAGTTCATCTTCTTCTTCAAAACTTTCTTCTATAACCTGCAACGCTTTATCAGATTTGTTAAACTTTAAAGCAACTGACTTACCTTTATTTTGAGGCTCGTCTTCCTTTAGTTCAATCTCATGACTCCTCAAGGAGCTGATCAGTTCTTCCAGCGTGATCTTGTTCAGATCCTTCGCAAGCTTCAGAGTTGTGACCATTGGTCTCCATCTGGTTGGCAAACTTCTGATGATCTTCTTGACATGGTCAGAAGTAGAGTAGCCTTTATCCAGAACCTTCAACCCAGCAGTTAGGATCTGAAATCTGGAGAACATAGTTTCTACAGATTCAGACTCCTCCATTTTGAAGGCTTCATACTTCTGGACGAGCGCCAAAGCCTTGGTCTCCTTTACTTGGGAGTTCCCTTCATGAGTCATCTTCAAAGATTCAAACATATCAAATGCAATATCTCTGTTTGTTATTTTCTCATACTCTGTATGAGATATTACAT
Organism: Lathyrus sativus; assembly: GCA_963859935.3. Classification (NCBI taxonomy): domain Eukaryota; kingdom Viridiplantae; phylum Streptophyta; class Magnoliopsida; order Fabales; family Fabaceae; genus Lathyrus; species Lathyrus sativus. The sequence continues at coordinate 597,332,217 of OZ012737.1, read as the reverse complement.
TTAATAAGATGGTTCTAGCTTTGTGGTGGTTTCTAAACTCCTTCTTTTGTTGATCTGACATAGCTTTTCTGTCAATCTTTTTCCCTTCATCATTGGTAGGATGAGTGTAACCATCAGTTACTAAATCCCACAAATCAGCATCATAATCTAGAAAGAAGCTTTCTATTCTGTCTTTCCAGTAGTCAAACTTCTCACCATCAAACATGGGAGGTTTGGTGCTAATTCTATCTTTATCATCGTATCTGTTGTTGTATGAAGTTGAAGTAGAAGCTTCAGCAGCCATGATGAATAAAGAACAAGATGTATGGAGTTTTTCTCAATTGGATCTTTTCTGTTCATGGTGAAGTGAGAGCACTAACAGAACCAGAGCTCTGATGCCAACTGAAGGTGAGAAAAACACTTAGAAGGGGGGGGGGGTTGAATAAGGGTTTAGAAATAAATATGGCAATAAAAACAACACAATATTTTTATCCTGGTTCGTTGAACTCAACTAATCCAGTCCACCCTATCAAGGTGATTTGCATTTCTCCACAAGGACTTAATCCACTATATTCAAACAGATTACATTGTCAACCACTAAGAACAACTTTCTTAGTCTTCTCAAGAAATCCTGACCACAACTTGGTCTTCTTAAGGAACCTTTTACAAATTAATGTAAACTAACAAGTGTTTAAGTTGCTTCTAAAAATCTATATCCCAAACTGTGATTTTTAAACTTAGATTAAGAACGAATAAAAACTATTCAGCTTATGAAATAAATTGTATGAGATCTTGAGAGTAGTTTTCAGTTTGCTTTCTTAATAATCCGTCAACTTTGAAATGTTGTTGAAGACGTCCTTTTATAGAGCTCAAGGTCCAATGCTTGAAGACAGTGCACTGTTGTGTAGCTATAGCCTTTTGTCTTCTATTGACTTTAGCTTTCCCAGAAGAGGAATGTCCAGGCAAATCCCTTTTGTCTGATTTCCTGTGCCATACATGAATAAGGAAAGAGTCATTTGGAATATGCCAACGAATATATCTTTGAATAATATTTTCTTCAACAATGCTTCTGTCTCAAAGTTATCAACATCAGAGTCTTGATGTTATCAGAGTCTTGCAGCCAAAGTGCTTCAGCGTGAATATCAATTAGAGCAGAGTTTGAATAACAAAGCCTCTGTACTTGCAGCGTAAAGTACTTCAGAGTCTTCTTGAAACAATGCTTGAAACTCTTCATACAAATTCTTCAACTACGCTTCAGAGTCTTCTGCAGCTTCTGCTTCAGAGTCTTTTCTGGCAGCGCTTAGAGTCTTCTGATGGCTTGCTTCTGATACTTCAGAGCTTTGCATTGAATACTGTTCAGATGCATTTTTGCTTCCATAAGAATATTTATTTTAATATCTGAAACAAAAACACTTGAACAAAATTAGAGTATATATTTTCTTAATACAAAATTTCATTAGAGTTATCATCAAAACATAGAGATATAACTAAACACCAATCCGTGTTCTAACAGGAAAGGAACCCTCACTACCCTCTCTTGTTCAGATCATCCTTAAAGAATCCCATTTTCCTCCCTTACCTTAATTTCGAGCTTCGATCCTTCAAAAATGGTGGAAATCCCCTCTTTCCCTAGCTATCCCTTGTTCTTTCTCTTGTTCTGTTTTCACGTTAACTAATTTCCTCTGTGTGTAACCTTCCACTAATACCTCCTATTTGTTTGATCTCCCTTAGTTAATTCCCTCATAATATTATTACTACTACTAATAATAACAATCATAATAATAGTAAATATTTTAAATGGGGTGTTACAGTTTCTCACTCTCTGCATTGGAATCTGAGGTCCACCATTGTGTCCTACAACTAACAACCTATGATCATGTGATTTATTTTCATATATTTATTTCTTTGGCTGATCATCTTAGAAATAGGTAAAAGATTGTTAATGTGGAACTCATGATAAATATGGTTGAAAATAGTAGAATGTGAATATTTGCTAATTAATTGCTATAGGGATAAAGAACTACAACCATAAGGGAAAGTAAAGACGTGCACTAATGTTAATTTGAGACTCTGGAATTTTTTTTCTTAACTTAGTGTCATTTATTTTATGTTTTTGACATACACAATTAAATCAATTTCTAAAATAATTTGTCACGAAAATTCTCATCACACACATACATTATATAAAAAACAGCAATGGACCATTGCCCAACATGCCTCTTACACTTGTTTAAACTTGTTTACTCTCACATAATATTACTCAACTCTAAATCTACGATAATAACTATTATTATTATCTTTTCCTCATGACTATTCACAAACTTTAATCTTTAGGAATCAACTTAAGTTAATCCAATCTATGTGGGAAGAATACTGATACTCTTTTATCACTTGCTACTATTGAACTGTGTATAGTTGGCATGTGTTAAATAGAAACCAACAAATTTTTGGCATTGTTGGGGATTTAGTCATTAAAACTTTTATTTTCTTTAAAAAATTGTGAAAATTAAATTTGAGCTTTTAACATTTTTCTGTCTACTAGTGACACGACAAATGCTGATTACTGCATGGGCATGTTGCTAACCGCAGTTTATAGAGGAGGCCCTGAACTAGAAATAACACTTGGATTATTTAGGAGATATTAGATTGCTCTTCAATAACTAGGAACACATGTCCCTGCTATTTTTTTGAATACTTAGAGGAGGACTTTAGAAAGAATCATCAAGAAGGTGTCACGGTTGAGACTGACATCATTGGTATAACCAATGCTAGGGCAAGAAATCTCAGTGACTATGTTGTATTTGATCCAAATGATATGAACATTAAATCATTAGGCATTAAACCACTGTATCTCAATTTAAGTTTAAGCCTATGATGTCCCAAATGTTACAGGCCGTTGATCAATACTCAGGACCTACTATTGATGTCCCTCATCTCCATTTAAAGCAATTTCTAGATGTTGCAAGCAATTTTAAGAGCCCTAGAATTTTTTATGATGCTTTTAGGTTGAGGTTGTTTCCATACTCTCTAAGGGATATAGCAAAAAGTTGGATCAATTCCTTAGAACCTAATTTCAATTCCACATGGAATGCTCTGACTGAAAACTTTCTAGCCAAATACTTCCAACCTACCAAGAATGCTAAAATAAGGAATGAAATCATATCTTTTAAAGAATTACTAATGCAATGTCCACACCATGGAATTCAAATATGTATTTAGCTAGAGACATTCTATAATGGTCTGGTTCCATCATCAAGGAACATGCTAGATGCATCATCTGGTGGAGCATTGTTGTCCAAATCCTTTGAAGAAGGGTATAATTTGATTGAAAATATTAGTGCTAACACCTACTAATGGCTAGTCATTATCCAAAGAAGCCAGCTGGTATGCATGAAGTCACTGAGACCATATTTTAGTGAACTATGTGGGAAATCAAAAGTACAATATCCTCTACAGCAACACATATAGTCCAGGATGGAATAATCATCCAAACATCTCATGGAGCAACAACTAAAATCAATTGAAGCTCGAAGCATCATAAATTCTACCTAGCTTTTCTGCACCAAAATCAGGTAGTAGCTTCACGAGGAAACAACCAGTTGGAAGCTATTATTAAATCATTTATTCAATATACAAATAATTAATTTCAATCTCAAGGTGTCAACATAAAAAACCTAGAGAATCAAATTTGACATATTTCTTCTACATTTTAGTTCAAGAACCATGGAAGGACTCCAAAGTTCTACAGAAACACATGCATCAACTTTTGGCACCATAAGTATTGAATCTTGCAAAGTCTTTTCTTTAAAAATTGGAAAATAGTATGAAGGACCAAATGAATAGAGTAAAAAGTTTCAAAGGAAAAACATGAAGTCTTTTAAAGCATTAGAATAAGAGTTACATGGACATACAACAACAAAAACCTTGGATGACTCGAGAAAAAAAGTTTTGCAACCTGTACAACCTGTTGTACCCTAAAATTTGCCCAACCTTTTCTTTACTTGGCTTATGTTTTCATTGCATTGTTATAGCATTTGCATTGCATATCATTGTTCCTTTGCAGGGGATCAAGAGGTGTGCATAGCAAGAGAAGTTTTGTCAAGGGTTCCAAGCAAGTTTGAGTGCTCATCAAGTCATCAGAAGCTGGTCAGAGCTCTTTGAGAAAGTAAGTGGATGTATATTGCTTATCTCCTATCTTGGAGGGTAATTGAGGATCATCTGAGGATCCCAAATTCGTGGATATGGATATGATATGTTATGGAGCTCATTGAGTGCTTTGAGAGCCATTGTGGAGCTTATGCAAATTGTTATATCATGTGCAAGAGGTTATAGTCAAAAGATTTTACACCTAGGGTTTCATCTGCCTAGTGCAAGATCCACTGAGGATTTGAGGGAGATTAAGACTTAGTTCTAAGTCATTAGAGTCATGGAAAGTTGTGTTGAAGCATCTAAGATGTTATTTCAAGATCAATTCAAGAAGAATCAAGAGTGTGAGAAGTTACTAAATTAGGGTTTCAGAGGTTTGTCAATGTAAAATCCCTTGTTTAGTGCCTAACTTCAAGACCACATATCTCAAGCTACAAGTGTAATCTCACTTTGACATAAACATGAGACTTGTAGATAATGTTCTTAGCTTTCTTTTGAGTACTAGAAATCATCCATTGGGTTTCTAGAACTCAAGTTATGATGCTGGAAAGTTAGAGGTCTCAGATGAATTATGTTTTCAGTCAACAAAAGTCAACTAACTTCTAAGGCACTTTTGACCTAGAATCATGTTTCTCCTCAACTTTTGATGAACATGAAAGTTGTTCCTAATGATCTTATATTTCCAAAAAGTCCTAGAATTCCTTCATCTCATTTGTAGAACTCATGTTATGAGGCTTGCAAGGCAGGGGTATTTTGGGAAAGTGAGATTATAAGTCATTTTCATTATAGGTCTTTTTCATCCATTTGTGCACTTCAAATGAAACTTTTCCCAACATGAAATTTTCTTCAAATGGTATCAATTGCATCCTAAAACACAATTTTGTCATGGATTTGGCATGGATATGAAGATTGGTGAAGAAATTCAATGAAAATTTGAACTTAAAGTCATGAATTAAATTGAATTGGTTTTAATTCATTTTCATGTCATGTTTGTGCTTATTTTGAGTCACAATATCACAACAAGAAGGATGCATAAATTTGTTTTGGTCCATGATGAAAAACACACGTGAAAATGCAAGTAACTTCAAGAAGAAGTTTCACATTCAATTTCCACCCTTGAATCAAATTAAGGATCAATTCTCATCCACATGATCATTACACACTCCCAGCAACTGATTTGAATCAAAATCAAGGAAAATTGGAGGGAATTCACATGTGCATGAAGCTCCCTTTTCCAATTTGGGCATTTTTGAATTACACTCTAATCAGGCCAAATTAGGCTTCCAAATCATTCCTGATCCAACATATAAAAGTTCCAGATGAAGTTTGGAGCTTCATTCGTGCATTTTGGTGAAGGAAGAGCTCAATTACAGTTGGAGAATTCAAGAGAAAAGTGGAAATCGTGAATTGAAATTGAAGTAGTTTCAAAGCAAATCAAAGCCAGCATTACCTTCCTTGAACTTCATAGAGTGATTATGCATCATTTGAGCAAGCTTAAGCCCCTGTAGAAGCTCCAACAGAGAGACTCCGTTAGGTATTCTTCTCTTCCAAAATTCTCACTCAATATGCATTGATTCTTCATAAATCTTGTTGCATACTGTAGACCTACGTGCGTAGGAAAATTCTAGATAGGTTCTTGATGTGTTTGTGAACATTTCAATTATGTGCTCAAAACTTAGATCGCTCGATTCTCTTAATTCTTGCATGATAAATGAAAAATAAGCCTAGATTTGGATCCTACGTAGCGTGAGATTCAATTTGGTATATGATTTTGCATGTTTTGGTTAGGTTTTAGGTTTGCAGTTCCGGTGGTGTGATCGGAGAAGATGACCGGAGCACAGTGCTCCGTCGTCTGGTTTTGCCTCCGTTTTGCCTGCGTGGCTTGCCACATATGCACGTTGAAACTTTGACCAGCTGAGATCAACATATCAGATGAAGCTGACTTGCCTGCGTGTTTGTTGACCAGGCCACGCAATTAGTGAAATGCTGCGTTTCACTAGTTTATCCGTTTGTGTTTTAATTGGGCTTGGCTTGCTTTTTGCGCCCCCTTTCATTTGGGTCCAGTCTGTTTTGCCTTGGTTTCTTGCTATTCACACCGTTTACTTATTTCTTTTATTTTCATTTATTTTGTTTTTTCTGTTTTGATTTTGATTATTTAAAAATACTTCCGAGCATTATAAAATTCTACAAAAATATTTTTAGTATACTTTGAGATTTTAAATAATTTTTTATTTTTTGATTTTTTATTTTCCTTTTATTTTTCAATTAAAAATGGAATTAATGCTTGGAAGTGTTTTTATTTGATCTTTTAATTGTTCTTTCTTGTTCTTGCTTTGTTTCTTGATCAATCTTTCTCTCCAATGATTGAAACTTTTTTCTCATGTCAATGATGAGTTAAAGATTTTTATAGGATGATTTTGCCTCTGGTTTGGTGCATTTTGGTTTGACTTTGATCTCATTTTTGTTGACCCTCGACAATCCTCCTTCAAAGTGGAACATCCTTGTGAATCAAATTCTTTGATGATGCTTTGAAGTGACTTTGATTGTGATCTTTTGACCTCTAGTTTCCAACTCTTTATGTTCATTTGAGATTTTTATTTGGCTATTTTTGAACAGTTTTCCTAATTTTGAGGTGACTTGCAAGTCAAGTTATTTCTAAGGTAGGTTCATACAAGTACTTGACCTAGTTTGCTTTGGAAGTGACACTTGTGGATCCATTGAGCTCTCAATTCTTGTTGATTCATACTTCTAATATGTTGAGGTATTTGAATGCTCATTTTTAGGTCATAAACTTGTTCATTGCTTGTTGAGATTTGCATTCTTTTTAGGCTTTCCACTTGAAGTTCAAGTGTTGAATGTGCTTGAGATTTAGGTCTTTCTCCATGCCTATGCTTGCATTCTCCTTTATGATTTTCCTTCTTTGCTTTGTGCACCTTCTCCTCTCATGTTTGCTTATGTCCAATGACCTTAGAGTCCCATTTGAGATGGTTTAGTCCCTCCTTTGGAGGTACTTGAAGCATATCATGAATGGTGATTCTTTGAGGACTTCTCTTGTGTGTTCTTGCATGATCCTTGAGATGGCTTATGGTTGAGTTGCCTATTTGAGTTCCTTGATGTCCTCACATTGCCTCCCATTATCTCATTTGATCATGGCTTCTTCTCTTTCTTTTGGTTTGCCTTAGGGCTTGTGGTTGATGACAAATGGTTGTAGGATTTATTCTCCCATTTCATCCCACTTTTGTGCACTTGTTTGATCTCTTTTGTGTGCATTCCTTCTCCCTTCTTCTTTGCATCTCTCATATGCATGCTTGAGGTTGAGATGTGCTTGTGGAGGCTACTGCCCCACACTTTTTTCCTCCCTCACTTTCATTCTAATTGTGCATTGCACGTTTGCATACTTGTATTGTCTTATGCTTTCTTCTTCTTCTTCTTCTTTTGTTCTTCTATGCCATGCTCCCTTAGGATCTCTAATCTCTTTTGTTTAAGAGGGATTATGATAGACCTTAGACTTGAACCCATGCATGATAACACTAGGTAGCATTCCCTTTTATCCCAATCATAGGTGCATTTTGTATGAGAACATTAGGTTGAGTCTTAGTCTCCCTTTAGAGTGTCTCTCTCTTCTCATCTTCAAACACTTTCAAAACACATAATAAAGGTTAAAGATTATTGTATGTTACGAGCCTTAAGTACTTGGGAAATGGTGATTGGGGGGCCTCCTCTCAATCATCTAGAGTGTTTAGCGTATGTCCTTTGGACTATATGTGACAAATTCGCTCCTAGGTCATAGTCTTTAGTGCAACATGAATTACAAACAATAATCAATGCACTTCTTCTCTAAAAAACACAAAACAAACTTCAAATCTTTTTATCCTCCGGGATCTTAATGTGGGAAACCTTTTTCATAAGAAGAGTTTTGTTAACTCCTAGTTCTACCGCAAATAGGTAACGCCTAAGTCTCCAATGGTCGAGCTGCATACACCTAACTGCTAGAACTAAGGTTTAACCCTACTCGGGCCTAAAACATTTTGAACCAACCGGTGTTCTTGTTAGCCCGAACTACATTTTCTCTGATTTCCCGTACCAGACGAGAATACGTAGGCACAAGACGGCGATGTCTTGGCGAGCAACCTTCCCCCACCTTTCACCCATAGTTAGTCAAACTACGTTGACTCTGACTTTCCCATTGCACGGGGGAATACGTAGGCATAGAGTGGTGATGCTCTATCAAGTCTCTTTTCTTTTCTTTCGTCCCTGAGCCGTAGCTTAGATAGTAAAAACCTTTTTAGATAGACAACAAAGCGTGGATCCCGTCGAGTACGACGGACGTGAGGGGTGCTAACACCTTCCCCTTGCGTAACCGACTCTCGAACCCGAGATATGGTTGTGATGGCCTATTTTTTCCCGTTTTTGTTAGGTTTTCTCTGATCGTTTCCTTTCCCTCTTTTGGGATAAATAACGAACGGTGGCGACTCTTCTGTCCTTGCCATCCCCTCTTCGCAGCGATGCGACAGTTGGCGACTCTGTTGGGGAATTTTCCCATCCCCTATGCGAGTCAATCCTAGCGCTTGGTTGTTTATCTTTTGGTTTTGTGTTTATGTGTTGTATTTTATCTTTATTTTCCCGCATTTACTTTCAACATTGTATATATCAGTTTTGCTGTGCTGTTAGGGGGGAATGTCCCATTGAGAGATAAGCCCGACCCGGGCTTGAGTACAAACATAGCATTAGAAGTGGAAAGTAGTGGTGAACCTGTATGTTTGGAATGCACTAGTTGCCATGAAATTCGCCCTCAGACGAGATTCTCTTTGATGATTTCTTTTCTGGCCCTTTGGGCTCGAAGGGATTTTGGATATGAAGATTGTCGACTCTGGGAATGGATCATTTATGATTCAGCTAAGTGAGGCCGCTTCGTTAGACTATGATGCCAAACCAGAAATGGTGAACGTATCATCGTTTCTCGAAAGTCTGTGACGCTGATGAACGCATAGGATGTCGAACCTTGTCAGTGGATAGGTCCATACATGTGAGAGGGATTGGGTTATGCAGGAAACCTTGACTTCCAAACTACCTAGTCTTCTTTACAAGGGGTTCCTATCAGTGACAGTGCTATGTTCTAGTCAAAGCGGAGCGCTGGTTCTTCTCAATCAACAATACAACAATCTTGATCCCCTGTTTGCATTTGCATTTGCATTTTCATATTGCATATTCATTAACATTTATTTATGCTGCATGTGTACATTTCCCTTTAATTCTAGTGTTCTTATTTCTATGACATGGAGCATAGCATGAGGAAGACAGTGGTATACAAGTTTCCAACACCTGACATCAGATCTCTGCTGGGTTTGATTTCTGTGGCTGACAGGAAAGTGATGGAAGACTTCAAGGAATCCTATGGGAAGCTTCTGAGTGTTGTCTGCAGACCATCAGTGTGTGAGTTGAATGGTTTTTATGCTCTCTTGCAGTTTTATGACCCACAACTGAGGTGCTTTACTTTTCCTGGTTATATTTTGGTGCCTACCTTAGAGGAGTTCTCTGTGTTATTGGGAGTGCCTATTCTTGATCAGATGCCATTCTATCACACCAAAGATGAGCCTGATCTGGCTAAGCTTGTTGCTGCTTTGCATCTGGATGTTTCTGAGCTAAAGGGGCATTTAGCTAATAGGAGTGGAATTCTTGGTTTCCCTTTATATTTTCTGATTGAGAAGGCTCAACAGTTTGCCAAAGAGGGTTGTTGGGTGGTGTTTAATATTATCTTAGCGTTATGTATCTATGGTATCATGTTATTTCCTAACATTCCGGATTTTGTAGATTTGGATGCGTTCTATATCTTTGCCTCAGGGAATCCTATACCTACGCTGCTAGGCGACGTCTATCATTCTGTGCACTACAAGAATGAGAATAGAAGAGGGAATACCGTATCTTGCTGTGTGCCTTTGTTGTATATGTGGTTTGTGAGCCATCTTCCCAAATCTGCTCCTTTCATTACTACTGCAGGTACTTCAGAATGGTCTGAGTGGTTGATGGGGTTATCTGCTGAGAATATTATCTGGTTTGACAAGGATGTGTTGGGTACTGAGATCATTTATAGTTGCGGAGATTTTCCTAACGTCCCGTTGGTCGGAAGGAAAGGATGCATCAACTATAATCCATCCTTGCCAGTCAGACAATTTGGGTACGCCTTGAGAGATCCTCCTAAGGAAGAGGAGATACAGGAATCTCTGTATCTAACTGGATTGTTGGAGGGTGAGTCTTTGCTTAGAGTTTAGGATGCTTGGAGCAAAATTCACAAGAAAGGGAAAGCTTCTCTGGGGAGGGGTAACAGTCGAGCTTACAACCCTTATCTGATTTGGATCCAGGATAGAGAGAATAGGTTACTGATGCCTTTTCCCATTTGTAGAGTCATTGTATCCTCTCATGATTGAGGAACCTACCACTATGGATATCCATAAGTACAACCAGTTGTGGTCTGAGAAAGAGGAGCTTCGGAAAGCTAATGAAGAGTTAGAAAAAGAGATCATTCAGCTCCGGAGTGAGAAGATTGAAGCTGTGCACGCTTTCAAGAGGCAGAATGAGCTTGTGAACAGGTTGGGTAAAGATTTGACCAAGGAGACTCGTTCCCGTGAACATTTGGGTTTAGATCTGAAAGTTGTTGGTGATGTTCTCGCTTCTAAGAAGAAGGACTTGGATAGGGCTTATCTGGAGATTTCCAAGTTCAATGGTCAGTGGAATGATACTCTTTCCAACAACAAAGCACATGAGAATAGGTTGAAACAGCAGATTGCTAGACTGAAGACCCAGCTCAGAGTGAAGGATGAGAGGATTGCAGATGAAGCCTCACTCAAGCGTAACAGTGATTGCAGACTGAATGAAGCTTTGGCAACATTGGAGCATTACAAGTTGAGGGTTGATTCGAAGAGGTGAAAGCTAGAGGAAGTCTTTGGTGAGGGAGCCTGGGAAGACTATGCTGAGGGGTTACAGACCACTATCAAACAGCAAGAGTCGCTCATTCAGGGGTTACTTGTCAGACCAGACCATCCTGATACACAAGAGCTGTTGGAGGAGTTTCATGCTCGTTGTCGTACCTGATGTCTTTCATTTCCTTTGTAGCTTGTTGCTTATGTTTGTATTGACCATCACCAGACCTGTTGGCTGAGGTCCTTCAGTTGATTCTTTGTACGCAGTTGTATGCTTGTACATGGCCTGTTGGACCTTTTCTTGTATGTATGAGGTGGTTGGCTCTATGCTTGGCTATGGGTTTTCCTCTGTCTCACTGTTTGCGCAGGAACTAGAATCGAGGGGAAACGTCCCTAATGCATATATACATGTCTGCATTTTGCATAGCATTTTTTGCATGGCAGGTGCAGCAAAACCACTTTTCTTACCCCTGTTGGTTTGTTAGTTTGTTTCAGGATAGACAATCAAACGGTTCATCGTTACGCCACAAGAGGTAATCAGCGCATAGTTATGGAACAAGTGCAAGCTGAGATGCAGGAGATGAGGGACAGGATGGCTCAGTTTATGGAGCTGATGCAGGGCGTGGCAAATGGCCAGGAGCAACTGAGGACTCTGGTCCAACCATTGATTGCCAGAGTTGACAATAATGGTGTGCTTCATAGAGGAACTGCTGCTAATCCTCCTCGTGGTGATGGTACGCCACATGCTCATGCTATTCCTACAACGGTTATCCCTCCGGGCGGAGGCAACATAGGTGGAATCTCTGAAGTGGTGTGTGCTATGCATGATAACAATGTTCCTCAATGGGATGAGGACCAGCAGGAAAACGCATTTTCTATACGAGATATTGGTGTTGGACTACCGTCTGAGGCTGATAAAAGGTTTAGGCTGATTGAAGAAAATATGAGATCTTTTGAAAATCAGAATTCCATGGGACCTGACATGGCTAATTTGGGGCTGATCCCGGATCTAAAAGTTCCATTGAAGTTCAAAGTCCCTGACTTTGACAAGTATAAGGGAACTACTTACCCAAGGGACCATTTGCGTTCTTATTACCGCAAGATGTCTGCTTACTCGGATGACGAAAAATTGCTCATGCATTTCTTTCAAGACAGCTTATCTGGACCCTCACTTGAGTGCTATATGGGACTGAAGCTTGTTAATATCCGCATTTGGAGAGACTTAGCTGAAGCCTTCATGAAGCGCTATCAGTATAATAGTGACCTTGCTCCTAACAAGGTCCAACTCCAGAATTTGTCTCAAAAGACTGCTGAATGCTTTAAGGAATACGCCCAGAGGTGGTGCGTACTTGCAGCAAGAGTGCAACCTCCGATGGTGGAGCGTGAGCTGATTGATATGTTCGTAGCTACTTTTTGTGGTGTCTATTATGAGAAGCTTATCAGTAGCATGTCTGGTAGTTTTTCCGACTTGATCATTACTAGAGAGAGAGTAGAAAACGGTATAAAGTTGGGAAAGATCCAATCTGGTGAGGTGTCCTCAGCTGGAGGAGGAGGTAAAAAGGTGTTTGGTAATAAGAAGCGTGAAGGTGAGACTAATGCAGTGTCTAGCTCTCGTGGTAGAGGTAGAAATCAGCGTCTATCTTATCGTCAGCAGCAGCAGTAGGTTGCTAGTATCACGATTCCAGCCGTTCCTCAACAGCAACAACAACCACAATAGCAGTAACAGCAGAATCAACAGAGTTATAGAAGATTTCAAGATTGGGGTCGGATGACAAATAGACAATTTGACGCACCTCCGATGCCTTATTCCCAACAGCTTCAGCACTTGTTACAGTTGCAGTTAATCCATAAGAGAACTTTAGCTCCTCTGACAGGACCACCACCACCCGGTAATGATGCGAATGGTCGTTGTGAGTTCCATTCTGGGGAACATGGGCACAACATTGATAACTACAAGACCTTTAAACACAAAGTTCAGGATTTGGTGGATAGCAAGGTAATAAACTTTTCTCACGACACTCCCAACGTCGTGCAGAACCCCATGCCCAACCATGGGGCAGCCGGAGTCAGTGCAATCATTGAAGACGAGGGTTTAAATCTGATAACTGATGTCAATGATTTGAAGACGCCGTTGGGTTTGTGAAGGAAAGGTTATTGAAGGGAGGGATATTCCCGGGCTGTAATGAATCGTGTGCTGAATGTTTGAGTCATCCCGAGGGATGTGCAAAATTGAAGAGCTGTATTTAGGGTATGATGAATGATGGAATGTTGCAATTTGACCGGGTTTCCGAGAAGAAGTCTAAAGAGGTAATGGTTGAAGAAAGGAATGAGGTTGCAACGATCTCAATTCCATACAAAACTATAACTATTTCTGCGCCGCCGAGGCTGCCAACCATTATCATCACCAAAGCTGGTCCTGTGCCGTATGAGAGTACCAAAGCAATTCCATGGAACTACAGAGCGGAGGTATATTAAAATGGGAAGAAACAGGAATCGAAGAGCTTGCCGACTGATTCTGTGGATAATCTAGTTGGAGCTGGGGGAATCACTTGAAGTGGAAGAGTGTTCTCATCGCCTGAAGTGGTTGCTGACAGAGCTGATAAGGGTAAGAAAGCTGTGGTGGAAGAAACTTCTCAAGCTGGTGAGAAGAGTTCTTTGGAGAAGGAAGCGGAGGAGTTCATGAGCTTGATAAGAAAGAGTGATTACAAGATAGTTGCTCACTTGCAACAGGCTCCCTCTAAAATCTCTATTATGTCGTTGTTGCTATGTTCATAAGCGCACCGGAATGAGTTGTTGAGGATATTGAATACTGCTTACGTGCCGCAAGAGATATAAGTTAACCAACTTGAAGGGGTTATAGCGCATGTCAATGTAGGAAATGGCTTAGGTTTCACGGACTTGGACTTGACCTCGAGGGGCAGGATTCATAATTGTGCGTTGCATATTTCAATTGAATGTCGTGGAGCCGTCCTGTCTCATGTGCTGGTGGATACAGGATCGTCTCTGAATGTGCTTCCAAAGAAGGCACTGACGAAACTGGATACTCGTAGTATAACGTGTACGCCAAGTGACTTGGTAGTACGTGCATTTGACGGTACCAGAAGATTTGTATTTGGAGAGCCGACGTTGCCTATTCAGGTGGGTCCCGAAGTATTTGATGCGGTATTCTATATTATGGACATTCAGCCTGCTTATAGTTGTTTGTTGGGCCGTCCATGGATTCACTCAGCAGGAGCTGTAACCTCCACGCTGCACCAGAAGCTCAAGTACATGGTGGTGTCGCTTCCGCGAAAATAAGGTGCCGGCAAAACATAAGAGTCACCACCTTTCGTTATTTATCCCTCGGAACGGGAAAGGAAACGATCGGAAAAACCTGACGAAAAAGGGTAAGACAAGGTCGTCGCAACCGTTGTCTGGGTTCGGGAGTCGGTTACGTAAGGGGAAGGTGTTAGCACCCCTCACGTCCTTCGTACTCGACGGGATCCACGCTTGTTGTGCTTACTGGACGAGTTGGTTTATCTATCTACCTATCAAGGCTGGCTTAAACAGAAAAGAAAAATGACTCGGCAAAGCGTCGCGCTTTATGTCTACGTATTCCCATCAGAGAATGAGAAATCAGAGTCAACGTAGTTCGACCTACGACGGGTTACGGGGAAGGTGGCTCGCCAATACGTCAGTATTGTGCCTACGTACTCTCAACAGGTATGAGAGATCAGAGCTTACGTAGTTCGGGGTAATACGGATTATGGGAATTCAGATTCATCTGTTTTATCGAGTAGGGTTAAACAACAGTTCCAGCAGTTAGGGAAAAAGCCTGTTTGCGTTGGCGCTGGAGTTTAACGACACTCTTTTCTTCAGAAAAGCTTCCTTTGAATTATGGTCCCTCGGGGCAAAAAGGTTTGAAGTTTGTTTTCTGTCTTTTACGGAAGAAGTGTTTTTTATTGTGTTTGCAATTTCAATCGCACTAAAGACTGTGACCTGAGAGTGAATGCGTCGCATGTCACCCAAAGGGTGCCATACTAAACATCCAGACTGTTGAAAAGAAGCTCTTCAACAATCATTTCTCAGATAGCTTAAGGCTCGTAACGTACGAAAGAAATCATTCATGATTACTGTATCTTAAGCAGTTTGAGATGAGAAGAGAGAAAGGCTCAACTACTGGGGAGACTATCAAGTCCTAATGTTGTCATGCCAAGGATTCATCCTATGGTTGAAGTTTGAACCAGGGAACTCCTAGAAGTTATCATGCATAGGTTTCAACCTAAGTTCTATCATCACTTCCTTATCAAAGGAAATGAGAGTCCTAAGGGATCATATCAATGATACAGAGAAATAGGCAAAGCATCAGCTTAAACAGTAATTAGTAAACGACTGTAAAATGCATGCAATGCAAGTGAGGGAGGAAATGTGTGTGGGGCAGCAACCTCCACAAGCTCATCTCAACCTCAAGCTAGAATGAATCACAGTAATCATACAAAAGAAATAAAACATAAAGTGCTGTCAAGCAAAATACAGTAAACTGCAATCATACAGATAAAATGGAATGCTATCAAGCGAGACAAAACACATGGGCAAGGGAGTTGGGCTCTATCGAATACCCGCAAGCAAAGCCATACAGTAACAATACAAGCAGAGGGAGCAACTCAACCTCTAGTGCAATCATGCTCCTAGATTAAAGTCAGTCTAATCATGGGCTTATTCTAATGCATCAAGCAAGTCAACCAAGGCACATCAGCAATACAGAAAAGAAAACAGACAAGAAAGCAGATCAACAACTCCCTGTTAACTCTAAGCTTCAGCTCTTCTAACAGCAAACTCAGTCTTCAGACTTCAACCACCCTTCAAGGCTATCATCCTCTATGACAAGTATCAACTTGCTTCTAAGGTCTCAATCCACCAAACATAAGTGTCAGCTTATTCTCTCTTCTCCAAGCTTCATCTCCTCAGTCAATTCCACCTTCAGGCTTTGCTCTTAACCACAAGTATCAACTTGCTTCCTTCAGGCTCTCAATGCATCAAGGTAAGCATCAACTTATGTTTTATTCCTCAGCTTCAGCTTTACACCCAATCTCAATTGAATATCCTTCACAAGTATCAGCTCAGTCTTTAAGCTTCAGCTCTCTTTGCTTTACCAGTCTCAACTTGGCCTTCTTCTCCTACAAGCCTCAGCTTCTCAGAGTAGTCTTCAATCATCTAGAAGTGTCAACTTCATCCTTTAATTCTTTAAGCCTCAACTTTTCACTCAATCTTAATTGAATCTTCAAGTATCAGCCTGCTCTTCTTGCTCTTCAAGCTTCAGCTGCAATGGCAATTCTCAAGGAATCATCCTCTTCCACACTCTTCAATGAAGTCCTCATCTTCAAACTCAAGTCTAACATCTTTCAAGATACTCAGACCAGAAGACAATTGATTTAACAGAATGAGTGGAAATGATAAACAGCTTACTGACAACCAAAGGAAGCCTGTAAGGGTTCATCATTATGAGAGACTGGTTCCCTCAAAGTTCTACTTCCCAGATAAATCCACTCATCCTTCCAAAGGAGGGATGTGAATATCTGAGAAGGACTTTTAGTCATTGGGAGGAAGGGAAGCACAAGATGCTTTCCATGTTTGTGAAAGAAATCATTCTAACTACAAGGCTCTCCCTATGTCCTATCTCCTAATCTTCATCAGACACCTTCAGGCTCAAACAAATCCAAAGCTCCAAGCACCTTCAAGCAACTTCAAGCATCCTCACCTTGTCTTCAACTTGTCTTCAATCTCAACCAAAGGCAAACCAAGCACAAACCCTAATCTAAGGGAACTAGGGAAGTTAAACTAGTTGAATTAGTAAGTTAGGATCGCCTAAAACCTAGTACTAAAGTTAGTCCTAACTAAAATACTAAAATCAATTGTAAAATCCTACAAAAATTACTATGGGAACCTAAGTCAATCATGACTCTACCACATTATTTTCAAATATCAAATCATCAAATTAGACCTAGAAATAAATCCTACATTATAAGGTATCAAACCTAAAACCCTAAAAGGAAGCACCTAAATATCAATCTTGAAAGCACACCTATTTTCATCACAAAAATGTGAGAAACATTCTATGGGATCATACATGTCTAACCTAATCACACACAAAAAATTAGGCTTAAAATCATCACCATGAGATCATACCAAATTCCACAAAAATATGCATCAAACATAATCATTTTAATATCAATAAAAATGCAAAATTCCAATTAAATCAGAAATTTCATGAAATGAAAATATTTTTTCTCTAAAAAATAATAGACTCAATCATGAGTAATATGCAAAAAGAATGGGTTTAATTGGATAAATTTTCAATTAATTATGATTTTTGCAAGAACCATAAACAATATGAAAAAAAAATAAGGAAATCCAAATAAAATGAATAAGCGCACGGTGTGGATAGTAATCACTTTCAGTTAAAATCCTGGGTTGGGCCCTCAGGGGGGTGTGGATAACACTTAGCTCACTAAGCCCAAAACAAGCTGCTAAATGAAACGCAGCGTTTCCTTCAGAAATCCTTCACAACTCAGCTTTAAAACACAACCCTTGGATCAGCCTCTAGTCAACGGGTCAAAACAAGATTTGAGGGTGATAACTTCATCTCCTACCTCTGGCCATGGAAATGGAGGGAAGAACCAGAGTTCAAACATGGATCCTTCTCCATTCGAACTTCATCATATCTCCATCGAAACACATGATTTAAAGCACAAATGTACTCCAAATTCCACACTAATCACAACCATGGTCTTAGATTCAATTGAAATTCACTCTAACCCTAAATACGATTGTGGATCAAAATTCTGACTAAGAATCAATTGTCTCTAATCTTAAAATTGCTTGGTCTAAAACGTTCATCACGTTACACTGATCAGTTTCCCCTATAGAACTCACATTATTGCTCACTATACACCAAGTTCTTGATCCAAACTGAAATGGTGTCATCATCTTGAACCTAATCAAATGCTCTCAAATTCTCCAGAATCCATCTCCTAACCATTTCTAACCATTCTAACCTAATAATCTAACTTAACAATGCTTAAATTAAGGTGTATGGTGGAAGTTACAAACCTGGGATTTCTTGAATAACAGATGCACCAAATCTCCACTTCAGCACTTCAATCCTTCTAAAATCGTTCCTTGTATCTAGATATGGCATCTGTTTGCAAAAGAATTGATGGAAGATGCTTGCAACTCCAAACCCGATAGTGACTTGCAGCAGGTGAAACTCAAAAGCTCATGCACGATCCAGCCATGTTCTTGCTCTCAATTTGCTAGGGAATCACTCAGTAACTCATAAGGAAGAGATTGCAATAGAAAGAATCGATTGAAATGGTGTAGAAATGAAGAATGGATTTCAATTTGCAATGAACAAATTCTGAATCCCAACTCTCTCTCCTTCCTCAACTCTCACCAACCTCTTCCATGGACCTCTTCTAAACCATATATAGAATGATTCAGAACCCTCTAGCACCTTCTGGAACCATATAAGGAGATTTTGAAAATCTCATGTCATGGTTTCTCATTTCAAGCCATACTCACACCAGTCCATGTTTCCCTTGTTTTCAGCTCCAATTCTGAATTGAAAATCTCCTTAGATGAGATGTATGAGATGTTAGGATGCTTGGATAGCTTGTACATTGATCTCTCTTATGTTTTGCAAGTGTAACTTAGATTACAAGTAACTTATGATAAGTCCCTTAATTTGACCTCAAATCAAAATTGTAATAATGCCATTGTTTCTGAAATTATTTTTCCATTCAATTTGGTAGGTCACTTGCATTGTTTTGGTCATGTATTGAAAATTCCCAAAAATAGGTCACTTTAATACATTAAATCCTCCTTTATTTTGACCATTTTGACAAGTATGAGCTACAAGCATTTCCAACATCTCATAACCTCCTTAATAGACTTAAAACATCATTTTCAACAAGTTTGATGTTGAAGATTTTTCCATTTGAAGCTTGGAAATAGGAGTTATGGCCTTATGCTTGAAATGACCTGTAATCTCCAAATGACCAAAATGCCCTTGACTTGTCAAAGCCATAACTTGAGTTCTACAAATCCTATCAAGTACTTATAGTACTCTATAGAAAGCTAAGAAGATAAGGAACAACATTCATGTTGACCAAAAGTTCATAGGAATCATCCTTCTTGGGCAAACGTTTGATGCAAGTTGGGTAACTTTCAAGGCCCCAGATTCACATACCTCAGATGACCTGTAACTTGTCAAAGTCATAACTTGAGTTCTACAAATACTATCAAGGACTTCTAGTACTCAAATTAAATCTAAGAACAAGCTCTAGAACATTCATGTTGGGGGTAATATGAGATGACAATCACATCTTGAGCTAAACTGCCTTGAAGATAGGGGTCAAACTAGGGGATTTTACACTGTCAAGCCTTAGAAACCCTAGCTTGAAACTTCTCAAACTCTTCAATCATGATGAGTTGACCTTGGAATCATCCTTATGGCATCTCAATGCATCAATCCATGATCACATGGCTCTTGGTTTAGGTCTCAACCCTCCCCAAATCATTAGTTGACCTAGGGTTGACCTAGTCAAACCCTAATTACACCACTCATTGTTAGGTCCTCTTAATCTTGTACCATGACCTACCTAGGCTTCATGATGGCTTTCAAGACATCTCATAAGCTCTCTCAAGGCTTCAAGTTCACATTCATGGCTTCAGAATCATCTGAGGAGCTCCCACAACTCTCAAGTTAGGAGGCACGCTCTCTTGGTTTCAACCACTCTCTCTGAGGATCTTTGAACTTATCTGACAAGGATATCAACCCTTAGACACTTGAATAACCCTCTTGGCTAGCTTCAAACTCTTGTGTAGCTCTTGATTGGTAGTCATACCTCTTGATCTCCTGCATACATATCAATGAAATGCAAATGATAATGCTAATGTGAATGAAATGCAACATAAGCTAGGTAAAGAAATGTTGGTCAAATTTTAGGGTGCAACAGCTGCCCCTATTCAAACGGCTTGAACCTGACTGGGTGAGAAGCGAACGGCTCTCAAACAATCAAGGTACGAGACAGTTGAATACCAACAAACCCAAAATTTTGCCAACTGCACAAGTACACGGTACTCCGATAGGGACAAATCTTCGGAAACTGAAATAATAGCTGCACGACAACTAGCCGGGGAATTGGTCACACGGTAACCGGTGATGCATGGTCGATCGCACCGTCAGGAATCAAGATTCCTCGGGACTCATCAGGTCAACAATCAAGTTAAATCATGCCGTCGGGCATTCAAATAAAACTTTCGGGCATCAGCCAGACTTCATCAGTAAGTCGGGAATAGAACTCTCAGTCAATCATGAACCAATTGGGGATATCCAAACTTCTGCCATCAGGCACTCTGCTTCGTCAATACGGTTGGACTTCAATCATCAAGTCTTAAAGGGGGTTTCGACTTTGCTGTTCAGAAACCTGCTGGGAACGACACATCTCCGCTGGGGATTCTGGAGAACTATCAAGTAACTCTGCTTCGGGGGTCCAGAAATCATTCTGGGCGAATCATCTCTGCTGAGGACATCAAGAATCATCTTGAACAAATAACTCCGTCGGGGACTTCAAGAATCATCATGAACCAGTAACTATGTTGGAGGTTTCGGGAATCATCCTGAGCAACCACTCTGCCGGGGATTTCAAGCATCAGCTTGAGCAACCAACTCTTTCGACTTCACTGGGGATTTTAAGAATCATCTTAAGCAAACCACTTCGCTGAGGAGTTCAAGAATCATCTTTGGCAAACGACTTCGCTGGGGAATTCAAGAATCATCTTGAGCAAGCGACTCTGCGGAGGAACACCTGCAAAACAAGAACGGTAACAACCTAGCTCATGCTTGGTATGCATATGCTTCGGCAATGGCGCAATGCTCCACACGGTGGAAATGCTACGCGTTTATGATAGATGCTATGCAATCATGCAAAATGCCTTGACTCCGTCAGCATAATAAATGCTGAAGGGAGAACCCTCCTGTCAAGGAGAAAGAAACACTCTGGTGGAGGAAGGAATCATCCCGCCGAGGAGAAGAAGTCACGCCAATCTCAATTGGACTCCGCCTGGGGAAACGAACTTCAGTCTACTGCTGCAGGGGAACGAAGCTCTACGAGAACCTGGACCTGCTGAGGAAAACGATGTCAATCGCAGAAACAAACTGCATGACATGAATGGTAACAACCTTCCTGGAGATAACGACTCCGGTGGGGAAATACAGCATCAGCTATTCAACACTCTACTAGGGAAAACCAATCATGGTCCCGAACGGCTTCCAAGGACTCGGCTCTCTTGGGGATCTGCACACTCGGCTGGGGAAGAAGGAATCATCCTGCTTACAGGGGAGAGTACGACTCTGTGAGGAATCTCAATTCCGCTGGAGACTTCAGTCTGGAACTATCAATTGCTGCACACTTCAGTGAATGACTCAGCTATGGAGATGACATTCCTTCAGGATACGTCTGATTGGGGAGAATCTTCTTTGCCTGGGGGGACACATCAATGCCTTACGATCTCACGTTCAGACTCTGCGGGGAGAGGCTGCTGAACTTTGCTGGAGAAGGAGGAATCATCCTGCTTAGGGATGCGCACGGCGTACTGCCTGGAATATGCTACACCTGCAACAATACAAACAAACAGACAAGATACCCTTTTCAAAGGGACCTATCAAGGTTATCATCTTGTGACAATGTTTCAGTAATTCATTGTTTCAACAATCAGTGGCCTAGGCCAGTAAGTTTATGTATGCGCATTTTAACAAAAACATCGACGTTCTTTTTCGCAAACAAAACAGATAAATGCTAAACAGACAAACAGAATTGCTGAATAGTATACATTTTATTGATAACAAACCCCTGGATGGGTAAAAATGTTTTACAACAGAGGCAAGCTCCTGGAATGAGGAAGCCGCGCAAAAATAAAACATAAATATACATCAGCATATACAAATGTCGGCAACGAGGCGTAGACGAACACCATGAGTTGAACCCTCTATGACCCACTCGACTTCGATACTTCTCCAACGCTTCAACTTCAGAAGAGATTGATTCAGATAAACGGCCCTCAGGTCTTCCAAATCACTAAACAAATACAGTCCACACGCGGAACGCGGTCATTTGCTTTTTCAAATCCCTAACTTTTGCGTGAACCGCCCTTTGCGGGTTTTCAGTTCACCGGGATACCCTTTTTTGCCAAAGTCGCCCTTCCAGGGTTTTCGACTTTGCGGGTGTACATTTTTCAATTTATATCCCTAATTTTTGCCCGAACCTTTTTCCTTTTTTATGGTTCGCCGGGATGCCCCATTTTTGCCTGGACTCTCTTTTTACTGTCCAACGGGTCGCTTTCAAGCAAAGTATTTTTTAATTGCGTCCGCGTTCACCGGGGATGCAAAATCTTCACCATCCATCGTGGATAACAACAAAGCTCCTCCCGAGAAGACCTTGCTGACGACGTACGGACCTTCGTAATTGGGAGTCCACTTGCCCCGGTGATCGGAGTGTGGAGGAAGAATCTTCTTCAGGACGAGATCACCCGTCTGAAAGCTTCTAGGACGCACCTTCTTATCATAAGCTTTCTTCATTCGGCTTTGGTACAGACGACCATGTGCAATCGATGCTAACCTCTTCTCGTCCATCAGGCTGAGCTGGTTCAGTCGGTTCGTAATCCATTCTGCCTCGTCGAGTTTCACATCAACCAAAACTCGCAAAGAAGGGATCTCCACTTCTAACGGTAGGACAACTTCCATACCGTATACTAGGGAGAAAGGAGTTGCCCCGGTTGACGTACGTACCGTGGTACGATAACCGTGCAATGCAAATGGCAACATCTCGTGCCAATCTTTGTAGGTCATAACCATCTTCTGAACAATCTTCTTAATGTTCTTATTGGCCGCTTCAACGGCGCCGTTCATCTTCGGCCGGTAAGGAGATGAGTTGTGGTGTTCAATCTTGAAACTCTGGCACAGCTCCTTCATCATCTTGTTATTCAGATTCGAACCATTGTCAGTAATGATCCGCTCGGGAATTCCGTAACGACAGATGATATCCCTCTTTATGAACTTAGCCACCACCTGCTTGGTCACATTAGCATATTAGGCTACCTCCACCCACTTGGCGAAGTAGTCGATAGCTACTAGAATGAAGCGATGACCGTTAGATGCGGTGGGCTCGATCTTGCCTATCATGTCGATGCCCCACATGGAGAACGGCCAAGGGGAGGACATGACATTCAACGGGCACGGCGGCACATGAACTTTATCAGCATAAATCTGGCATTTATGACATCTCTTCGCGAATTTAAAGCAATCCGATTCCATCGTCAGCCAGTAGTATCCTGTTCTCAAGATCTTTCTCGTCATGGCATGCCCGCCGGCGTGCGTACCAAATGTGCCTTCATGGACTTCTTCCATGAGCATACTCGCCTCTTTCTCATCTACACATCTGAGTAGCACGAGATCGTGGTTTCTTTTATACAAAACTCCATCAGGATTGAGATAAAAATTTCCAGCCAGCCTCCTCAGAGTCTTCTTATCCTGGGTTGATGCACCCGCAGGATACTCCTTAGTCATAAGGAAGGTCTGAATGTCATGGAACCATGGCTTGCCGTCGGCGACTTCCTCGATCGCAAAGACGAATGCAGGTCTATCAAGACGAGAAAGGACAATTCTTGGAGCTTCATTCCAAAAATTGACTTTATACATCGAAGCCAACGTGGCTAAGGCATCAGCCATCTGATTTTCTGCTTTGGGTACATGATGGAGTTCCACTCGATCAAAGAACGGAAGTAGCCTTCTGGCGTAGTTCATGTACGGCACCAAATTCGATTGACGAGTCTCCCACTCCCCTTTAATTTGGTTGATCACAAGCGCCGAGTCACCATATACATCTAGGTTCTTGATTCTCAAATCAATTGCCTCTTCTAGACCCATGATGCATGCTTCGTACTCCGCTTCATTATTGGTGACTGGAAACGTCAGTCTCGCAGTGAACGGGATGTGGGATCCGTGGGGAGTCGTGATGATCACCCCAATGCCACTTCCGTAGGAATTAACCGCCCCGTCAAATATCAATTTCCACTGGGATTTCCTATCTGGCCCCTCGCCGGGCAACGGTTCATCGCAATCCTTCGCTTTGAGAAACATGATATCCTCATCAGGGAATTCAAATTTCATCGGCTGGTAATCTTCGATCGGCTGTTCGGCAAGGTAATCAGACAATACACTTCCCTTGATGGCCTTCTGGGAAACGTACTGAATATCATATTCCGTCAGCACCATTTGCCATCTGGCAATCATGCCCGAAAGCGCTTGCTTCTCGAAGACGTACTTGATCGGATCCATCTTCGGAATTAGCATAGTGGTGTGATTGAGCATGTACTGTCGTAAACGTTTGGCAGCCCAGGCCAGTGCACAACACGTCTTCTCCAGCATCGAGTAACGAGATTCACAGTTAGTGAACTTTTTACTCAAGTAGTAAATGGCATGCTCTTTTCTGCCCGTCTCGTCGTGCTGACCGAGAACACACCCCATACTATTCTCAAGAACTGTCAAGTACATGATTAATGGCCGTCCAGCCACTAGGGGTATCAAGATTGGAGGTTCCTGCAGATACTGTTTTATCTTGTCGAATGCCTTCTGGCAATCCTCATTCCAAATAATCGCCTGATCTTTCTTTAGTAGTTTGAACATCGGTTCACACGTGGCCGTGAGCTGAGAAATAAACCTTGCAATGTAGTTTATTCAGCCCAGGAAACCACAAACTTCTTTTTCTATTTTTGGCACTAGCATTTCTTGTATCGCTTTAATCTTCGCAGGATCAACCTCGATGCCTCTTTCACTCACGATAAACCCCAGTAATTTTCCGGACTGTACTCCGAAAGTACACTTGTTAGGATTCAGCCTCAACCTGAACTTCCTAAGCCTCTCAAAAAGCTTCAGCAAATTGACCAGATGTCCCTCCTCCGTTTGGGACTTCGCAATCATGTCATCAACATAGACTTCAATCTCATGATGAATCATGTCATGAAACAAAGTTACCATTGCTCGTTAGTAAGTGGCCCCTGCGTTCTTCAGACCGAAAGGCATTACCTTGTAGCAAAATGTTCCCCAGGGAGTAATAAACGTCGTTTTCTCCATGTCCTCCGACGCCATCTTGATCTGATTGTAGCCGGAGAAGCCATCCATGAACGAAAACACGGAGAACTGCGTTGTATTGTCGACCAACACATCAATATGAGGCAGTGGGAAATCATCTTTAGGGCTCGCCCTATTCAAATCCCAATAATCGACGCACATTCGTACCTTACCGTCCTTCTTCGGTACAAGCACTATGTTGGCGACCCACGGAGGGTAAGTAGTGACCACTAAGAAGCCATCATCAAGCTGTTTTTGCACTTCTTCTTTGATCTTAACAGCCATATCTGGTCTCGTCCTCCTGAGCTTCTGCTTGACGGGAGGACAATCTTCTCGCAGCGGCAAGTGGTGGACCACGATGTCAGTGTCGAGTCCGGGCATATCTTCGTATGACCAAGCAAAGACGTCACTATACTCTCTCAGCATCTCGACTAATCTCTGCTTGACATCACTCTGCAGTGCAGCCCCTATCCTGACGAGTTCTTCAGAACCCAAATTCACGATCTCAATCTCCTCTTCATGAGGCAGAATAACCATCTCTTCTTGTTTTAACAAGCGGGCCAACTCTTCAGGAAGGTCTTCGTCTTCATCAATCTCTTCTTCGGCTTGATAGATCGGGCAATCGAAGTCGAAGTGAGTTGTAGAAGGTCCAGAGTCGATGTCATCTGTTATGTGGATCCTGCAATAACAAGGGTTAAGTTTAAAACAAGGAAGTGCAGGTTAGCACAAACCCCATTGTCATTTTGTTGTTTTTCAAAACAAATGTAAAACAGGAATAACAGAGATCACAATATTCGAATACGAAGAAAAACGCCTTTTGATTTATTGATAAAATGCATGTACATAATCCAACAAGGCCCTGACAATAAAACCACTATGCCTCGGGTAGGACATAGGGTTGTACAATGATTGGAAAAAGTAAATCATTACTCTTCGCTTGTCATCTGGATGATATCCTTGACGAACCAGTTGGTAAGGCCCTCGCCTGGCTTGCTTGGCTGGATCCAAGAGTCGAGGTCACAGTCGCTATCTCCGCTGTCTTCAGACACTGCGTTGACGCTTTCAAATATCACCCCGCCACTAGTAAACTGGATTGGCCCTTTACCTCGCGACGCACTGCTAGAAGAAGAAGCTCCAGCTCCAGGAGAATATCCCAACCCAAACTTGTCTTGCTTGTTAGGTATCTCCAAGATTCGCCCCCAGCCTGGGGTGGATCCGGCTTGGACAACGGCCCGGGCTTCCTTGAATGAAGAGAGAGTCATCTCTGGCTTCTCAGTGACTACAGGAGCTACGTCCTTCACTTTAACAGCTTCGAACTCTTGGCATAGGGTTTCATGGATCTCCCCATCCATCTCAACATACTTGAAGGATGACAAATGGCTCACCATTATGTCTTCCTCGCCACACACGGTCACGATGCTACCTCCAACATCATACTTGAGCTTTTGGTGCAACGTGGAGGTCACGGCTCCAGCAGCATGGATCCACGGCCGGCCTAAGAGACAGCTGTAGGCAAGCATGATGTCCATAATGTAAAAGATTGCGTCGAACGTCTCCGGCCCGACTTGGATTGGCAGGGTCACCTCCCCGAAAACATGGCGTTTGGTTCCATCGAACGCCTTCACCACCAGATCACTGGGTGTGCAAATAACTCCACGAGTATCCAACTTCATTAATGCCTTCTTCGGAAGAACGTTAAGTGACGAACCCGTGTCCACCAACACGTGCGACATAATCGTTCCCCTGCACTCTATCGAGATGTGTAGAGCGCTATTGTGATTCCTCCCTTTCGGCGTCAGCTCTAGGTCAGTGAAACCTAACCCATTTCCGGCATTCACGTGGGCTACCACCTCTTCTAGCTGATTTACCGATATTTCCTGTGGTACATATGTGGCGTTCAACACATTCAGCAGTGCGTTGCGGTGTGCTTCAGAACACAACAACAAGTTCAGAATAGAAATCTTTGAGGGTGTCGGATGGAGATGATCCACAATCTTGTAGTCACTCTTTTTAATCAACCGCATAAACTCCTCGGCGTCCTTAACAAGTAAGTCTTTTTCTACCCCACGAGGGGTCTCTTCGACGACTTTACTCTTACCTTTATCGGCCGCATCAACTCTGTCCGCTTTATCCGCCACGACCTCTGGTGGTGCAAACACTCTTCCGCTGCGAGTAATACCACTGATTCCTGCAAGGTTTTCCACAGACGACCCAAACGGTTCTAGTTCCAACTTCTGTCCGTTGCAGTAGACTTCATCCCCGTAATGCCATGGGACAGCATTAGTGCTCTCGAACGGTATCGGCCCAGCTTTGGTGATAGTAATCGTGGGCGGCCTGGGTGCAGAAATAGTTATCGTCTGGCGAAGGATGGTGATGGTGGCGACCTCATCATCTTGCTTCAGTATTACCTCTCTTGATCCACTTTCAGCCTTCCGGCTAAACTGCAGGATTCCTTCGGTCATCAGACTTTGAATCCCCTCTATCAACTGTTCACATCCGTCAGGACTAGTTGCACAGCCCATGCACAGCTCTCCGCAACCTGGAAAGAAACCTCTTTTCATCAGCTTAGCTTTAACGAAGCTAAGTGGCGTCTTCAGATCTTTGACGTCAGTCAACAAATCCAAACTCTCGTCTTCGATAATGGCGTTCACTCCACCTCCCCTATGATTCGGCATAAGGTTCTTCGTGACATTTGGCACATTATCCGAGAAGTTGATGATCTTAGCATCCACCATGTCCTACACCTTGTTCTTGAAGGCTTTGCAGTTTTCTATTGTGTGGCCTGGTGCCCCTGAGTGAAACTCACAAGTTGCATTCACGTCATAACCTGGCGGAGGTGCCCCTGTCAGGGGAGCCAAGGTTCTCTTTTGGATCAACTGTAGTTGAAGCAAAGTCTGCAATAGTTGCGTGTACGACATGGGCGGTGTCTCGAGGTGACGGCTCGACAGAGGTGCCCGATTCTGATACTTTCTGTACCCTTGTTGATTCGGTTGCTGCTGCTGCTGCTGTGGCTGTTGAACTGACGGGATAGTTATACTGGCCACCTACTGGTGAGGGCCTTTACACTTCCTTCGAGCGTTGGTCACGACGCTCGTTTCTCCTTCCCGTCTTTTGCCACTATAAGGTTTCTTTCCGCCTCCTCCAGCTGAGCATGAATCACCTTGAATTTTCCCCAGTTTGATCCCATTTTCGATGTGCTCACCTGTGATAATGAGATCTGAGAAGGTTCTAGACATACCGCTGACCAATTTCTCATAATAAACCCCTGGGAGGGTGGCTACGAACATCTGCACAAGCTCACGTTCAACCATCGGCGGCTGAACCCTGGCTGCCAACTCACGCCACCGCTGGGCGTATTCCTTGAACCCTTCGTTGTTCCTTTGCGACAGATTCTGCAATTGGACTCGGTTCGGGGCCAAGTCGCTGTTGTATTGGTAGTGGTACACAAATGCTTCAGCAAGGTCCTTCCACGTGCGCACACTGGTAGGCTCCAGACTCATGTACCATTCGAGGGAAGGCCCGGACAGACTGTCTTGAAAGAAGTGCATCAGCAACTTCTCGTCCTCAGAATGAGCCGACATTTTCCTGTAATACGATCTCAGGTGAACGCGAGGGCAAGTGGTGCCTTTATACTTTTCAAAGTCAGGTACCTTGAATTTGGGAGGCACCTTGAAATCAGCAATTAATCCCAACTTGGACATATCAACACCCAGGGTGTTCTGGTTCTCGATGTTTCTCATCTTATCCTCGAGTGCCTTGAACCTTAGACGTGCTTCAGCAGTCAGCTCTCCTTCAGCACCTCTTTGAGAGAACACATCGTCTTGACGATCTTCTAACCACGGTTGAGGCCCAAACAGATTCCCAACACCTGCATTGCCATTGCCCAGCCCAACATTGACATTAGCTTCCAGACTCCCATTACCGACGCCCGTCGTATTACCGTTGAGTCCCATGTTAGCTACCACATTGTCGTTGGCACTGCCGTTCCCACCGGTCACGGGGACACCATTCTGAGGAGTTTCAACTGGTGGAGGGGTAGGCACAGTCCCTCCGTGGAGTACGCCGTTGCTATCGACCCTTGAAATCAGAGGCTGGACCAAGGTTCTGAGTTGATCCTGGCCATTGGCGACCGCTTGCATGAGCTCCATGAAGCGATCCATTCTTTCGCGGAGTTCCTGAACATCAGTTTGCACTTGCTCCATGATTCTGGTTTGATTTGCTCTGGTCGGATAGCGGTGAATAGGTCTCTGATCAATCCTGGAGCAACCTGAAACAACCTGAAAACACAAAAGGGTTAGGAAAAAATGAAAAAGTGCTCGTTATGCGAATGCTTCATGCAAATGCAAACGTGTGTCTGTGTGTTAGGGAGATCTCCCCCGATCCTAGTGCCTGAGTGCCAGTGCTGATAATAAGAAGTCCAGGTCCAGTCATGGAAATAACATCTCATATATAAAGAAAGCCCATCAAGGCAGTACACAACATCAGTGAGTACAAGATGAATCAATAGCATGACCTCAACCAACAGGCCTGGTGATGGTCAGCATACAACGATGATCAAAACAAAAGGAATACAAATAGTCAAGTACGACCACAGGCGCGAAACTCTTCTAACAACCCCTTCGTTTCTGGATGACCGGGCCGAGTGAGCAACCCTTCGACGAGCAGCTCCCTCTGTATAATGGTGTATTGAAGACCTTCGACCGAATCTTCCCATGCTCCTTCGCCGAAACAATCTTCTAGCTTCCGTTTCTTGGCCTCAAACGTCAGTTTGCGCTCCTTCAGGTTAGCAAGAGCCTTGTGGAGCTAGCCTTCGGTGGCATATCTACGAGCGGTTTCATCATCAAACCTCTTCTCACTAGCCCTCGCCTGGGCTTCCAGCTTGGAGATTTGTTACGTCAGCTTATCCTCCCGCTCTTTCCTGGTGGCTAGGGAGGCCTTCCAGTGCTGGTTGAACTTGGATATCCTCCGATATGCTTCGTCCAAGTGCTGCTTCTTCGTAGCCAGTACATCGTTGACAGCTTTGAAGTCTTGACCCATGCGCTCATGCTCATCTATCTGCTTAGTTAAGTCTGTACCTAGCCGGTTCACCAGCTCTGTCTGCCTCTTGAAGGAGTGAACGACTTTGTTTCTCTCGCTTCGGAGCTGAGCCAATTCTTTCTCCAGTTCTTCGTTTGCCCTCTTCAATTCATCTCGCTCAGCTAACACGTGATTATGCTGCTGAATGGGCACGGTAGTAGGATCTTCAATCATTGGAGGGCTTTCTGGCTTGGCAGGGAGAAACGACATTCCTATAGCATCTGCTCTGGCTCTGATCCAGGTCACGTACGGAGGGTAGGCTTGATTATTGCTTCTCCCCAGTAATGGTTTTCCCCTCTTGCTGATACCATTCCAAGCGCGCTGAAGCTTAGATAACAGATCCCCCTCTAGAAGACCAGTGAGGTACAGAGATTCCTGCACCTCTTCATCCTTCGACGGAGCTCTCAAAGCATACGCGAACTGTCGGACCAACAAAGACGGATTATAGTTTATACAGCCCTTCCTACCTATCAAAGGCACGTTCGGAAACCCGCTGCAGCTGAAGATGATTTTGGTACCCAACCTATCTCTGTCAAACCAGTCAATATCCTCCGCAGATAGACTCATCAAACGCTCGGAACACTCAGCTGTGGCTGCAGACGAAACAAAGGGACCCCTCTTGGGCAGATGACTATCAAGCCATTTATAAAGCAAGGGTACACAGCATGAGACATTCTTGCCCCTCCTGTTCTCGTTTTTGTAGTGGATGGAATGGTAGACATCTCCTATCAAGGTAGGGACTGGATTCCCTGAAGCGAAGATGCGAAATGCGTCAAAGTCTACAAAGTCGGGCATATTGGGGAACATCATGATGCCATATATGCACAGAGCGAGAATGGCGTTGAACACGACCCAACATCCGTCTTTGGCGCACTGCTGAGCCTTACCCACTAAGAACTGCAAGGAGAAACCGGGAACCCTGTTCCAACTAGACAATACCAACTCGGAGGCATCCAGATGAAGTGACGGAGCTAGACTAGCCAGATCAGGCTCAGTATCCATATGAACAAAAGGCATCTGCCTCTCGATAAACACACCTAACAAATCAGCGTATTCTTCTAGCGTGGGTGCGACAACAAAATCCTGGAAAGTAAAGCATCTCAATGGAGGATCGTAGAACTGCACCAGAGCGTGCAACCCATTCAACTCGAACGCAGAAGGTTTACGAACCAAACTGAGCAATTTGCCGTAAGATTTTCTGAACTCATCTCTCACAGAATCACCTGCTAAAGCAATCAAACCAGTCAGCTGAACCACATCAGGGGCAGGGAGCTTGTAAGCCACGATCTTCCTCAGAGAACCCATAACAATACAATAGGAGGCAAGAAATCCTGAATCGGGGAAAACGGTACCTGCAACACAGACACACGTTAATGAAATGCAAATGGGTATGCAAAGCAATGTAAAATGCAATCATGCAGCAGGAGATCAAGGCAACTGTGTTGTGGAGATTCTGTATCAACGAAACCATAATCCTGCTCTATCAAGAACAACCACTATCTCTGATAAGAAGAAAACCCTGGTATCGGACCACAAATCTGCTCTGTCAAGAACAAACACATATAGGACCATAAGTCTGCTCTATCAAGAACAACCATCTGATAATAAGGACCTCTGATACAGGACCTGAAATCTGCTCCGTCAAGAACACACATCTGATACTAAGGACCCCTGACACAGGACCAAAACTCTGCTCTGTCAAGAACAAACATCTGATGATGAGATCCTCAGACCCCAGTCATAAACCTGCTCTGTCAAGAACAAACATATACATCTTCAGATGAGATCCTCAGATCCCAATCATAAACCAGCTCTATCAAGAACAAACATCTGGTAATGAGATCCTCTGATCCCAATCAAAATTGATTCACTGTCAAGAAAACCAGGTAGTCTGAAGGTCAAAGTTTCCTGCAATAAAACCCAACCCTGCTCACAGGTATGGACCTAAACTGACTCAGGTTCGGCATCCTATGCGTTCATCAGCGTCACAGACATTCAGGAGGGGTGATACGATACCCAGAAGGTGTGGCATCACCAGCTCATGAAGCGGCCTCACTCGGCTGAATCACAAATGATCGGTCCCCAGAGTCGACAATCCTCCAAACCAACAACCCCCTCAACCCAAAGGGTTGAAAAAGAAGCCAACCGGGAGAACCTCGTCTGAGCGTGGATTTCATGAGACACTAGTGCCTGCCAAGCAAGCACGCGCCCACTAATTTCCACAACTAATGCTATGTTCACTCAAGCCTGGGTCTGGCTTCTCACTCACCAGAATGCCCCTCCCGCAACAGCACAGATAATCATATCATACTGAAAATAAAGTACGGGAAATAAAATGCGATAAATAAACACAACCCAACAAGTAATCATACAAGCGCTAGGATTGACTCTCGCAGGGGACGTCGGATCCCCAAACTGACTCGCATACGGGACGTTGGATCCCAGGAAACTATCAAGTCCCCAGCAGAGTCGCCAGCTGTCGCTTCCGCGAAAATAAGGTGTCGGCAAAACAGAAGAGTCGCCACCTTTCGTTATTTATCCCTCGGAACGGGAAAGGAAACGATCGGAAAAACCTGACGAAAAAGGGTAAGACAAGGTCGTCGCAACCGTTGTCTGGATTCGGGAGTCGGTTACGCAAGGGGAAGGTGTTAGCACCCCTCACGTCCGTCGTACTCGACGGGATCCATGCTTGTTGTGCTTACGGGACGAGTTGGTTTATCTATCTACCTATTAAGGCTGGCTTAAATAGAAAAGAAAAATGACTCGGCAAAGCGTCGCGCTTTATGCCTACGTATTCCCATCAGAGAATGAGAAATCAGAGTCAATGTAGTTCGACCTACGACGGTTTACGTGGAAGGTGGCTCGCCAATACGTCAGTATTGTGCCCACGTACTCTCAACAGGTATGAGAGATCAGAGCTTACGTAGTTCGGGGTAATACGGATTACGGGAATTCAGATTCATCTGTTTTATCGAGTAGGGTTAAACAGCAGTTCCAGCAGTTAGGGACAAAGCCTGTTTGCGTTGGCGCTGGAGTTTAACGACACTCTTTTCTTCAGAAAAGCTTCCATTGAATTATGGGCCCTCGGGGCAAAAAGGTTTGAAGTTTGTTTTCTGTCTTTTACGGAAGAAGTGTTTTTTATTGTGTTTGCAATTTCAATCGCACTAAAGACTGTGACCTGAGAGTGAATGCGTCGCATGTCACCCAAAGGGTGCCATACTAAACATCCAGACTGTTGAAAAGAAGCTCTTCAACAATCCTTTCTCAGATAGCTTAAGGCTCGTAACGTACGAAAGAAATCATTCATGATTACTGTATCTTAAGCAGTTTGAGATGAGAAGAGAGAAAGGCTCAACTACTGGGGAGACTATCAAGTCCTAATGTTGTCATGCCAAGGATTCATCCTATGGTTGAAGTTTGAACCAGGGAACTCCTAGAAGTTATCATGCATAGGTTTCAACCTAAGTTCTATCATCACTTCCTTATCAAAGGAAATGAGAGTCCTAAGGGATCATATCAATGATACAGAGAAACAGGCAAAGCATCAGCTTAAACAGTAAACAGTAAACGACTGTAAAATGCATGCAATGCAAGTGAGGGAGGAAATGTGTGTGGGGCAGCAGCCTCCACAAGCTCATCTCAACCTCAAGCCAGAATGAATCACAGTAATCATACAGAAGAAATAAAATATAAAGTGCTGTCAAGCAAAATACAGTAAACTGCAATCATACAGATAAAATGGAATGCTATCAAGCGAGACAAAACACATGGGCAAGGGAGCTGGGCTCTATTGAATACCCGCAAGCAAAGCCATACAGTAACAATACAAGCAGAGGGAGCAACTCAACCTCTAGTGCAATCATGCTCCTAGATTAAAGTCAGTCTAATCATGGGCTTATTCTAATGCATCAAGCAAGTCAACCAAGGCACATCAGCAATACAGAAAAGAAAACAGACAAGAAAGCAGATCAACAACTCCCTGTTAACTCTAAGCTTCAGCTCTTCTAACAGCAAACTCAGTCTTCAGACTTTAACCACCCTTCAAGGCTATCATCCTCTATGACAAGTATCAACTTGCTTCTAAGGTCTCAATCCACCAAACATAAGTGTCAACTTATTCTCTCTTCTCCAAGCTTCAGCTCCTCAGTCAATTCCACCTTCAGGCTTTGCTCTTAACCACAAGTATCAACTTGCTTCCTTCAGGCTCTCAATGCATCAAGGTAAGCATCAACTTATCTTTTATTCCTCAGCTTCAGCTTTACACCCAATCTCAATTGAATATCCTTCACAAGTATCAGCTCAGTCTTCAAGCTTCAGCTCTCTTTGCTTTACCAGTCTCAACTTGGCCTTCTTCTCCTACAAGCCTCAGCTTCTCAGAGTAGTCTTCAATCATCTGGAAGTGTCAACTTCATCCTTCAATTCTTTAAGCCTCAGCTTTTCACTCAATCTTAATTGAATCTTCAAGTATCAGCCTGCTCTTCTTGCTCTTCAAGCATCAGCTGCAATGGCAATGCTCAAGGAATCATCCTCTTCCACACTCTTCAATGAAGTCCTCATCTTCAAACTCAAGTCTAACATCTTTCAAGATACTCAGACCAGAAGACAATTGATTTAACAGAATGAGTGGAAATGATAAACAACTTACTGACAACCAAAGGAAGCCTGTAAGGGTTCATCATTATGAGAGACTGGTTCCCTCAAAGTTCTACTTCCCAGATAAATCCACTCATCCTTCCAAAGGAGGGATGTGAATATCTGAGAAGGACTTTTAGTCATTGGGAGGAAGGGAAGCACAAGATGCTTTCCATGTTTGTGAAAGAAATCATTCTAACTACAAGGCTCTCCCTATGTCCTATCTCCTAATCTTCATCAGACACCTTCAGGCTCAAACAAATCCAAAGCTCCAAGCACCTTCAAGCAACTTCAAGCATCCTAACCTTGTCTTCAACTTGTCTTCAATCTCAACCAAAGGCAAACCAAGCACAAACCCTAATCTAAGGGAACTAGGGAAGTTAAACTAGTTGAATTAGTAACTTAGGATCGCCTAAAACCTAGTACTAAAGTTAGTCCTAACTAAAATATAAAATCAATTGTAAAATCCTACAAAAATTACTATGGGAACCTAGGTCAATCATGACTCTACCACATTAGTTTCAAAGATCAAATCATCAAATTAGATCTAGAAATAAATCCTACATTATAAGGTATCAAACCTAAAACCCTAAAAGGAAGCACCTAAATATCAATCTTAAAAGCACACCTATTTTCATCACAAAAATGTGAGAAAAATTCTATGGGATCATACTGTCTAACCTAATCACACACAAAAAATTAGGATTAAAATCATCACCATGAGATCATACCAAATTCCACAAAATTATGCATCAAACATAATCATTTTAATATCAATAAAAATGAAAAATTCCAATTAAATCAGAAATTACATGAAATGAAAATATTTTTTCTCTAAACAATAATAGACTCAATCATGAGTAATATGCAAAAAGAATGGGTTTAATTGGATAAATTTTCAATTAATTATGATTTTTGCAAGAACCATAAACAAAATGAAAAAAATAAGGAAATCCAAATAAAATGAATAAGCGCGCGGTGTGGATAGTAATCACTTTCAGTTAAAATCCTGGGTTGGGCCCTCAGGGGGGTGTGGATAACACTTAGCTCACTAAGCCCAAAACAAGCTGCTAAATGAAACGCAACGTTTCCTTCAGAAATCCTTCACAACTCAGCTTTAAAACACAGCCCTTGGATCAGCTTCTAGTCAACGGGTTAAAACAAGATCTGAGGGTGATAACTTCATCTCCTACCTCTGGCCATGGAAATAGAGGGAAGAACCAGAGTTCAAACATGGATCCTTCTCCATTCGAACTTCATCATATCTCCATCGAAACACACGATTTAAAGCACAAATGTACTCCAAATTCCACACTGATCACAACCATGGTCTTAGATTCAATTGAAATTCACTCTAACCCTAAACACGATTGTGGATCAAAATTCTGACCAAGAATCAATTGTCTCTAATCTTGAAATTGCTTGGTCTAAAACGTTCATCACGTTACACTGATCAGTTTCCCCTATAGAACTCACATTATTGCTCACTATACACCAAGTTCTTGATCCAAACTGAAATGGTGTCATCATCTTGAACCTAATCAAATGCTCTCAAATTCTCCAGAATCCATCTCCTAACCATTTCTAACCATTCTAACCTAACAATCTAACTTAACAATGCTTAAATTAAGGTGTATGGTGGAAGTTACAAACCTGGGATTTCTTGAATAACAGATGCACCAAATCTCCACTTCAGCACTTCAATCCTTCCAAAATCGTTCCTTGTATCTAGATATGGCTTCTGTTTGCAAAAGAATTGATGGAAGATGCTTGCAACACCAAACCCGATAGTGACTTGCAGCAGGTGGAACTCAAAAGCTCATGCACGATCCAGCCATGTTCTTGCTCTCAATTTGCTATGGAGTCACTCAGTAACTCATAAGGAAGAGATTGCAATAGAAAGAATCGATTGAAATGGTGTAGAAATGAAGAATGGATTTCAATTTGCAATGAACAAATTCTGAATCCCAACTCTCTCTCCTTCCTCAACTCTCACCAACCTCTTCCATGGACCTCTTCTAAACCATATATAGAATGATTCAGAACCCTCTAGCACCTTCTGGAACCATCCAAGGAGATTTTGAAAATCTCATGTCATGGTTTCTCATTTCAAGCCATACTCACACCAATCCATGTTTCCCTTGTTTTCAGCTCCAATTCTGAATTTAAAATCTGCTTAGATGAGATGTATGAGATGTTAGGATGCTTGGATAGCTTGTACATTGATCTCTCTTATGTTTTGCAAGTGTAACTTAGATTACAAGTAACTTATGATAAGTCCCTTAATTTGACCTCAAATCAAAATTGTAATAATGCCATTGTTTCTGAAATGATTTTTCCATTCAATTTGGTAGGTCACTTGCATTGTTTTGGTCATGTATTGAAAATTCCCAAAAATAGGTCACTTTAATACATTAAATCCTCCTTTACTTTGACCATTTTGACAAGTATGAGCTACAAGCATTTACAACATCTCATAACCTCCTTACTAGCCTTAAAACATCATTTTGAACAAGTTTGATGTTGAAGATTTTTCCATTTGAAGCTTGGAAATAGGAGTTATGGCCTTATGCTTGAAATGACCTGTAATCTCCAAATGACCAAAATGCCCTTGACTTGTCAAAGCCATAACTTGAGTTCTACAAATCCTATCAAGGACTTCTAGTACTGTCTAGAAAGCTAAGAAGATAAGGAACAACATTCATGTTAACCAAAAGTTCATAGGAATCATCCTTCTTGGGAAAAGGTTTGATGCAAGTTGGGTAACTTTCAAGGCCCCCGATTCACATACCTCAGATGACCTGTAACTTGTCAAAGTCATAACTTGAGTTCTACAAATCCTATCAAGGATTTCTAGTACTCAAATGAAAGCTAAGAACAAGCTCTACAACATTCATGTTGGGGGTAAGATGAGATGACAATCAAATCTTGAGATAAACTGCCTTGAAGATAGGGGGTCAAACTAGGGGATTTTACACTGTCAAGCCTTAGAAACCCTAGCTTGAAACTTCTCAAACTCTTCAATCATGATGAGTTGACCTTGGAATCATCCTTATGGCATCTCAATGCATCAATCCATGATCACATGGCTCTTGGTTTAGGTCTCAACCCTCCCCAAATCATTAGTTGACCTAGGGTTGACCCAATCAAACCCTAATTACACCACTCATGGTTAGGTCCTCTTAATCTTGTACCATGACCTACCTAGGCTTCATGATGGCTTTCAAGACATCTCATAAGCTCTCTCAAGGCTTCAAGTCCACATTCATGGATTCAGAATCATCTGAGGAGCTCCCACAACTCTCAAGTTAGGAGGCACGCTCTCTTGGTTTCAACCACTCTCTCTGAGGATCTTTGAACTTCTCTGACAAGGATATCAACCCTTAGACACTTGAATAACCCTCTTGGCTAGCTTCAAACTCTTGTGTAGCTCTTGATTGGTAGTCATACCTCTTGATCTCCTGCATACATGTCAATGAAATGCAAATGATAATGCTAATGTGAATGAAATGCAACATAAGCTAGGTAAAGAAATGTTGGTCAAATTTTAGGGTGCAACAGGTGGGTGGCAGCGTCGTCACTGTATGCAGAGAGGAAGATATAATGATCATTCATTTGTCTTCATTTAAATATGTTGAGGTGGATGGTGAAATCCATGAGACTCTTTGTCAAGCTTTTGAGACAGTTCAAATTAAAGACAAAGTGTCTTCTGTGAGTAAAGCACCCGAAGTGGCTATGTCATCCTTCAAGGAGGCCCAAGCAGCAGTGCATGCTGGGGTAGCACTAGGTTGGGGTCAAGTGTTGGATATACCCTATAAGCAGGATAAGTTTGGTCTGGGATACTGCCCATCTTCTTCGTCATCCTCACAGAGCGCTCCGTGCTACAAAGGGCCGATACGGTTTACCAAAGGCGGCGTTATCTTCGAACGGATCAACGCTGTTTCAGATTAAGACGGGGATAACGACTGTGATATGGACTCGTGGGTTAGGCTCTGCGTTCCAGGAAAAAGCCTCAATAATTAGTCTATCGAGGAGTTCATTCAAGTGATAATGGAAGAGTAATACTTTGTTTTTCTGATTATTGTACAACCCTATGTTCTACCCGGAGCATAATGGTTTTGTCTTTAAGGCCTTATTGTTTATGCTTGCACAATGTTTTTCAATTAATTAAAAGGCGTTTTTCTGCATTCAAATATTGTGATCCTTGTTTTTCATGTTTTATGTTTAACAATAAAATGGCAATGTGGCTTTGTGCTTGTTTTGCATATCATTTTAAGCATTTAACCATTATCATTGCAGGATTCACATTGCAGATGACACTGCGCCAGAGACATCTATGACTCACTTCGACTTTGACAATCCGATATTTCAAGCCGAAGAAGAGATTGATGAAGATGAAGACTTACCCGAAGAACTAGCTAGATTCTTGAAACAAGAAGAAAAGGTTATTCTGCCTCATCAGGAGGAAATCAAGGTTATTAACTTGGGTTCTGAGGAAGTTGTGAGGAATGTTTGGATATGGGTTGCACTGCAGAGTGACATCAAGCAAAGATTGGTTGAGATGCTCCGTGAGAATAATGATATCTTTGCTTGGTCATACGAAGACATGATCGGGCTTGACACAGACATTGTGGTTCATCGCTTGTTGCTGCGTGAAGAGTGTCCGCCAGTCAAGCAGAAGCTTAGGCGTACGAGACCAGATATGGCTATGAAAATCAAGGAAGAATTCCAGAAGCAGTTGGACGCAGGATTTTTAGCCGCTACGACTTACCCTCTGTGGGTCGCCAACATCGTGCATGTGCCTAGGAAGGATGGCAAGGTACGGATGTGTGTTGATTACATAGATTTGAATAAGGTGATCCCGAAGAACGATTTCCCGCTCCCCCACATTAACGTATTGGTTGATACTACTGCTCAATATTCCGTGTTTTCCTTCATGGACGGTTTTTCCGGTTATAACCAGATCAAGATGGCACTGGAGGATATGGAGAAAACGACGTTTATCATGCGGCGGGGGACCTTTTGTTATAAGGTAATGCCTTTTGGGTTGAAAAACGCAGGGCCAATCTATCAGCGGGTTATGGTCACTTTATTTCATGATATGATTCATCATGAGATTGAGGTCTATTTTGATGACATGATAGCAAAGTCGCAAACGGAGGAGGAACATCTGGTCAACCTGTTGAAGCTGTTTGAGAGGCTTACGAAATTCAGATTGAGGTTGAACCCTAACAAGTGTACTTTCGGGGTTAGGTCAGGAAAGTTGTTGGGGTTCATTGTCAGTGAGAAAGGAATCGAGGTCGATCCTGCAAAAATAAAAGCTATACAAGATATGCCAGCGCCAAAAACAGAAAAAGAGGTTCGTGGTTTCTTAGGGAGATTGAACTACATTGCTCGGTACTCGATGTTGGAGAAAACGTGTTGCGCACTTGCGTGGGCTGCCAAACATTTGAGACAGTATATGCTTAATCATACAACCATGCCGATTTCAAAGATGGATCCGATTAAATACGTCTTCGAAAAGTAAGCACTTTCTATAAGAATTACCAGGTGGTAGATGGTACTGACAGAGTACGATATTCAATATGTTTCCCAGAAAGCTATAAAGGGGAGTGTTCTGTCAGAGTATCTCGCCGAACAGCCGATCGAAGACTATCAACCTATGAAATTTGAATTTCCTGACGAAGACATCATGTATCTGAAGACGAAAGATTGTGATGAACCGTTGCCTAACGAAGGTCCTGAGCGTGGCTAGCAGTGGCAGATGATATTTGATGGCGCTGTTAACTCGTACGGTAGTGGAATTGGGGAAATCATCACGACTCCCCATGGGTCTTATATACCATTCACTTCCAGGTTGACATTTCCCTGCACCAACAACGAAGCAGAGTATGAAGCGTGCATCATGGGGTTGGAAGAAGCTATTGATCTGAGGATCAAGAACCTAGATCTGTACGGTGATTCAACG
This sequence comes from Lathyrus sativus, assembly GCA_963859935.3. NCBI lineage: Eukaryota > Viridiplantae > Streptophyta > Magnoliopsida > Fabales > Fabaceae > Lathyrus > Lathyrus sativus. The sequence goes on along the minus strand of OZ012737.1, from coordinate 597,291,332 downwards.
CTAGTTGTAAATCAAATCAAAGGAGAATGGGGAACCACGCAACCCAATTTGATTCCTTACATGAACTATGCCAGGAGGCTATTCCCATTCTTTGATTGTGTAGAGTTCCATCACGTGCCAAGAGCAGAGAACCAGATGGCAGACGCTCTGGCGACGTTATCCTCAATGTACAAGGTGAACTATTAGAATGATGCTCCAAGAATAGTCATCTCGCACCTTGATAGGCCGACGTTCGTGTTTTCCATTGAGGGCGTTGACCAGAACTTTCTTAAGAAGCAAGAGTATCCGTCAGGGGCATCGACCCGGGATAAGAAGACTCTGAGAAGGTTGTCTGGCAACTTTTATCTGAATCAGGATGGTGTACTCTACAGGAGGAATTATGATTTGGTGTTATTATAATGCGTAGATGAGAAAGAAGCAAGCTTTCTTACGGAAGAGGTCCACGAAGGAGCCTTTGGTACGCATGCTGGAGGGCACGCCATGTCTCGAAAGTTGCTACGAGCAGGGTATTATTGGATGACGATGGAGTCTGATTGTTTCAAATATGCGAAGAAATGCCATAAATGCCAGATTTATGCAGACAAGATTCATGTGCCTCCGTGTCCTCTGAATGTCATGGCATCTCCTAGGCTCTTTTCCATGTGGGGCATTGATATGATTGGCAAGATTGAGCCCACCACATCCAATGGACATCGTTTCATTCTGGTCGCCATTGACTACTTTACCAAGTGGGTGGAAGCAGCCTCCTATGCGAATGTCACGAAACAAGTCGTAGCTAGATTTATCAAGAGGGACATCATCTGTAGATACAGAGTGTCCGAAAGAATCATTACTGATAATGGTTCGAACTTGAACAACAAGATGATGAAGGAACTGTGCCAGAGTTTCAAAATCAAGCATTATAACTCGTCACCCTATCGTCCGAAGATGAACGGAGCTGTTGAAGCGGCTAACAAGAACATCAAGAAGATAGTGCAGAAGATGGTTGTAACCTATAAATATTGGCATGAGATGTTGCCCTTCGCTTTGCATGGATACCGTACTACAGTACACACTTCAACTGAGGCAACTCCTTTCTCGCTGGTGTATGGTATGGAAGCTGTCCTACCATTAGAGGTCGAGATTCCTTCTTTGAGATTTCTGGTCGACGTCAAGCTCGATGAGGCAGAATGGGTAAATAACAGATTGAATCAGCTAAGCCTGATAGACGAGAAAAGGCTAGCGTCTATTGCATATGGTCGGTTGTATCAGATTCGGATAAAGAAAGCTTTCGACAAGAAGGTGCACCCTCGAAGCTTTTAGACGGGCAATCTTGTGTTGAAAAAGATTCCTCCTTCCACAAATAGATTACAGGGGCAAATGGACTCCCAACTATGAAGGTCCATACATCGTGCGAAAGGTCTTCTCCGGAGGAGCCTTGTTGTTATGCATCATGGATGGTGAGGAGTTTACATCCTCTATGAACGCAGACACGGTTAAAAAATATTTTGCTTAAAGAGACCCGATGGAAAGAAAAAAGAATATCCAGGCAAAAATGGGGCATCCCGGCGAACCATAAAAAGAATGGGTTCGGGCAAAAGTTAGGGATATAAAGAAAAAAGATGTAAACCCGAAAAATTGAAAACCTGAAAAGGCGACTTTGGTAAAAATGGGTATCCCGGTGAATTGAAAACCTGAAAGGGCGGTTCACGCAAAAGTTAGGGATTTTGAAAAGCAAATGACTGCGATCTGCGTGTGATCTTCAGAGCTTGTTGGATTGAGGGAGGACCTGAGGGCCGTTTATCTGAATCAATCTCTTCTGAAGACGAAGCGTTGGTGAAGCATCAGAGTCATGCGGATCATTGATGGATCAACTTATGGTGTTCGTCTGTGCCATATTGCCGACATTCTGTATATTTTCTATGCATTTCTGTATATTTTTGCGCAGCTTCCTCTTTTCAGGGGTTGCATCTGTTGTAAAATCTTGCCTATTTACAGGCCCATCTGTCAATAAAGCATATACTATTCAGTAACTGTTTATTTTTCTTTAGCCTTACTGTTTTATTTGCAAAAGACGCCCGATGTTTTTGATATACTGTGCATATATAAACTTGTAGGCTTTGCCAATAATCGTTAAAACTTTGAGTTATTTGAACAACGTCACAGATGATGACTGAGATAGTTATTTTGTATAGGATATCTTGTCTGTTTGTTCATTTTTGCAGGATCGTTACCCTTGGGGAAATTCTTCAGAGGTGTATCCCCGGTATGATCACCATTTCCCCCAGCTTTTGAAGTTTGAACATCTCTATCCCCGGTAGAGTTGTATGCAGGTGGACCAAGCAGTTAAGTGTGTACGCTTATCCCCAGCAGTTGGTCGGTACACATTTAGCTCTTCGGAGTTTGAGACCGAAGTCTCCAATAGAGTAAGGTTATCCCCCCAGAGGGTGGAGATTGATATTCCTAGCAGATTAAGTGTGTATGCTTATTCCCAGTAGTTGGTCCGTAGACGTTTAATCCCCGCAGGTTGCAGGTATGAATTTACTCCCCCAACGAGTCGAGATGGGATTTCTCCCCACAGAGTTTGAACGTATAACTTTGTATCCCCTCAGAGTTCAGTTTGTTGAATCATCCCCAAGCAGAGGTCAATGTTGTTCCCTCGTTGGGGGATCCCCAGTAGAGTTGGCTTTTCTCCCTTGCAGGATCATAGAGTTGTCTCTATCCTCAGCAAAGTCAACATGAAGTAGTCCTATTTCCCCGCAGAGATAGACTGTGTCCCAGCGAAGTCGGTAAGTTTGTGATTCCCTGGAAGAGTGGATCTATAGCAAAGATAGATTGTTCCTCAGGTGAGCAATTCCTGACAGGTTGAATTTTGACTGCTTCCCCAGTATGTCATCACTTTCAGGTGAGTATTGGTGAGCTTTTCAGGGATATTTCCTTCAACAGGGTGTGCTGTAAATCTCGGTGGTTGATTCAGGATTCCCCGTAGAGTTGTTGATTCCCTAGTAGGGTGAATTTGTTCTCAATGTCTAGTTGTATGTGTTCGGCAGAGCCGTCTTTTCCCCAGCTTGAATCCTAACAAATGTACCTTTGTTGTTCGTTCAGGGAAGCTCTTGCATTTCATTGTCAGCCAGAAGGGAATTAAAGTTGATCCTGATAAAGTCAAACCATTCAGGAAATGTCAGCACCCAAAACTGAGAAGCAAGTCAGAGGATTTCTGGGTCGATTAAATTACATCTCCATATTTATCTCTCATATGACCGCTACTTATGGGCCAATTTTTAAACTTCTTCGAAAAGATCAAAGTTGTATATGGACATAAAAGCATCAAAGAGTATATCTTTGAAATACCCGTATTAATTGGAAGAATTGCTTGTTGGAAGATGTTGTTGTTAGAGTATGACATTGAATACCATGCTCAAAAAGCAGTCAAGGGAAGCATTCTAGTTGATAATTTGGCTCACCAACCAATTGATGAATATGAATCTATCAAATTTGACTTCCCAGATAAAGATGTAATGCATCTAAATATGAAAGATTGTGATGAACCATTGCCTAGTGAAGGGCCAGAGCCAGGATCCCGATGGGGAATAATATTCGATGGAGCCGTCAACGCTTATGGAAACGAAATTAGGGCAATCATTGTTACACCTCAAGGTACCCCATATTCCTTTCACCGCAAGGTTGACATTCAAATGTACAAATAATGAAGTTGAATATGAAGTCTGCATCATGGGACTTTAAGAAACCATTAATTTAAGGATCGAAATCCTGAACGTATATGGAGACTCATCTTTGGTCATAAATCAAATCAAAGGTGAACGAGAAACACGTCAACCCAGATTGATTCCTTACAAAGACTATGCAAGAAGGTTTCTACCTTTCTTTAATGAAGTTAAGTTTCATCACATACCTCATGAAGAAAATAACATGGTTGATGCACTAGCTATATTATCCTCCATAATTATTGTGAATCAGTGGAATGATGTACCTAAAATCGATGTTATGTGCCTTGATAGGCCCGCTCAATTTTTTACCATGGAAGTGGTTGTTGATGATAAACCATGATACCATGACATCAAATTCTTCCTTCAAAAGCAAGAATACCCGTTCGAGGTGTCAAAGAAAGATATAAAGACTCTCAGGAGACTAGCTGGCAATTTCTTCCTGAATGAGAACATGTTATAAAAAAGAAACTTCGACATGGTTTTACTCAAATGTGTAGACAAACACAAAGCAAACATGTTGATGGAAGAAATCCATGAAGGTTCTTTCAGCACCCATGCCAATAGGCAAGCAATGGCAAAAAAAAATTAAGAGCAGGATACTATTGGCTGTCAATGGAATCTGATTGTTGAAAATATACTAGAAAATGTTATAAATGCCAGATTTATGCCAACAAAATTCATGTGCCATCAACTCTTCTCAACAATCTCTCCTCTCCATGGCCTTTCTCTATGTGGGGAATTGACATGATTTGCATGATCGAGCCCAAAGCCTCAAACGAACATTGTTTCATCCTTGTGGCAATTGATTACTTCACCAAATGGGTTGAAGCAACATATTTTGCTAATGTAACCATACAAGTGGTGGTACGTTTTATTAAGAACAATCTAATTTTTTGTTATGGTTGTTACAGTGAGAATTGGATATCAAGCTATTGATTAACTTGAATCACAAATCTTTAAAGATTCACCACCGAGCTTTGATTTATCCAAGGGAAATAGTAAAGATCGTAGAAAACCCTAAGTTGTAATGTAACAACATGCTAAGAGATTGTGGGGTTCGGGGGTTGGTTATACCTAGGGAAGGTGTTAGCATCCTAAGCAACTATAATACTCTATAGGAACCTCTTGCTAGTATTTGTGTGATTATTTGTTATTGTTTTGTGTTTGGGTTGTATTGTGAAATATAGGAACCTAAGGGTTTAATCACTAAGTATGCTGGTCAAAACTTCGCGGTCTTGTGCCTACATATCCTTACAAGGATGAAATCAGAGCACTTGTAGTTAACCTCACTAAGGATGGATGAACACTTGATCATAATCAAGGTTCTAAGGGGTATTAAGTGTTAAGGTCATAACACTTGCTTGACTTAACAAAGTCAAAAAAGTTGTAAGTTCTACCCTAGGTTGGAAACCTTATGACTCTAACAAGGTCAAGGGGAATGGGTGACTAAGCTACCTCTGACATTGAGTTAATAGAGAGACTTTCCCTTGGATTAGGAATAAGAGGGAAATTAAGGATGGAAGCTAACAAGCTAACATCCCTTGGGGGAAATAACTTGAAAAAGTTAAAGAAGTATGAGATGAAAGGATGATATGAACAAGTATGATATTCAAACATGATATCAATTGAAATATTCAAAGTAAAATTCAAACAATGTTGATTGACAAAGCTAAGGAATAATGATAAATGTGGCGACATTTAAAGCAAAGACTTGACAAAGTCATAAAGGACAAGGTAACACCAAGCACATGTATCAAAGAAGTTGCAAATCATGGTGACAAACAAGGTAAGTACATTCAAACATAGATGTTACAACATCTAAGCAATAATGAAGTATAGTTCTAACCAGACTAAGGCATCATGGATAACATGTTATGTTCAACCTCAAAACAAGCATGCATTGGGGTTTCGAACACCACTTAATTATGAATACAAGACAAGTATGAATAAGTTGTAATAACACTTAATCATGAATAAACTTTACAAAAATTAAACATGGATAAGTCATTACAATACTCAAGCATGGATGGAAACAAAGTTCAAGTTAACATGTCAAAGTTATAACAATACTTTAAACATGGATGAAAACAAAGTTCAAAGATGAAATAAGGCATGTATAAGTCAAAGCATTACTTAACATGGTATCATTCAAAGTTCAAAGTAAACATGTATAAGTTAAAACATCACTTTAATCATGAATACAATTTAAGACAAGTAAAGGTAACAACCAAGCATACTTGAACAAAAGGGAGCAGGTTTATGACAATAACATGTGAATGATGATGCAAACATACAAGAGATGGTATATGAACAAATTTAAAGATGACAAGTTTAAATTCAAACTTCATGCAAACAAGTTAAGGCATTACTTGAACATTTAAGCATGGATACAAGTTTAACATGGATATTAGGGTTCAAAGATGGTCATGAACAAGTAAGAGATACCACAAACGTTTAAGCATACAATCATGTATTCAATGGCATATTCATGACAAACGTCAAGTGTTTAAGAACACATAAACATAGTGAAATCAATCACAAAGGCAAATATGCATATCATGGTCATGTAAACATGAAAAGAACATTTCATGTTAAGATAAAATAGTCATGCAAAGACTCATAGTATGAACAAGGTTCAACATACACTTTAAACATGTAAACGTGCATAAAAAAGGCATAAAACTCAAGCAATAAAACAATGCACAAGTTTAAAAGGTCAACAAAGTTTCTACAAAGTGTATATGATCCATACAAGGCAGCATGTACAAGAGAAAATAAAGGAATACTCAGAAGAATCAAGAGAACTTCATGGAAACCCTAAAATGACCACATACTTTGAACATTCATAAATGCATCAAAAATTATTTTTTTGGTGTTTTCTCTTCACAAATAGAAAGTACACAACATTATGAACATTTTGGAGAAAAAATGGGTTCAAAAGGATAAAAAATGAGGAAGTTATGGACAAATGAAGTTGCAAAGAAAAGTGAAAAAAACAAGTCGTTAAAAATAATGGGGAATGGTCCCCATGGGACTTGAACCCAAGACACTACACTGATAGCTCAAAACAAACAACCAACTCAACCGCACGCCCGTGGTGATTATATATGGCAAGCAACATATTATATGTGTTATTCAAATTAAATCCATAAAAAACAAAAGAACTGGGGCGAGGGGAGATTCAAACCCCAGTTCTTGTAGGCATAAGTACTCAAAGTGCGCGCTCGGAACCACAGGGGTGGTGATACATTTATTGTATCAGCCTACCCCATTAATACATGTACCTAAAATTGATCTAAATGCTGAAACAAGGAAGGCGCCATGGCTGGTTTGGATGGGGAAAAATCAGGTTTTGTGGTATTTGCAAGAAGGTCACAACTTCTTCATTTCTCCATGAAAATGGATGAAACAAAGATCAATCTCACCTAGAATTTCCTAAGGAATCTAATGACGGTCTTAGATTTTGCTACAAATGGATGCACTTTGAAACACGATAGTAAGACCTAAAGTGACATGGTTTTGCAAGTTCTAAGTTACAGTTTCATACAGTCATCAAGAGCATTCTAAAATGACTCAAACACATCACAAATGACATATAAGACGTGTCCAAACTCAGTGTACAACAAAGTCATGCATTTTTAATAAAGTTCAAAAGCTTAGTGCACTTACCTCTTGAAGATTACTTGCAAAATTTCAATATACTACTTATAGAAGTAAACCAATGCTTTGGACACCTCAAATTCACCTCAAAGAAACTTCTTGGATGCTTGGAACAAAAGGAAAACTTCTAGGACAGAAACTAGCTCCTTCTTGCAAAATGGTTGAAAATGACCAAGATGGTAACTCAACCAAATGATGTTACTGTTGAAAAAATATTATTGGAGCAATTTAAGAATTTTATTTAGAGGGTGTTTGAAGTGTTTGATGATTTGGAAAAGACCAGGATCAAGACATGGCTTGTGAAATGTAAAAAGTCAAAGATATGAGGTTTTGACAGCTGACTTTTTAATTTTGGTGTTTTGCGACGAAGGTGAAGGTTTGAACACCTTCAAGGGATTATTTATGATGTGTTTGGATGATTGGATTAGTGATTTATGTGAAATCAAGATTCTTAGAGATCAACCTATGTTTTGATGAAGATAAATCACTTGACAAAGAAGGCAAAGATGATCAACCATTTCAAGACATCAAGAAGCAGGACAAAGACTTGAAATAAAGAATATTTCCCTCAGAAGGTATAATGAGAACTCTCATCAAGTGTTTAAGTCCTGATTGCTCAAAACATTAAAAAATATTTTACATTACTTTTCACACTAACCCAAGCTTTTTGAAACAAAATTTTTCTAAGTTTTTGTAAGTGCAATCGATTGCACTCTTAGAGTAATCGATTGCATGATCAAAATATTAAATCATTTTTTGCTTCTATTTCAGTAAGCAATCGATTAGTTCCTTGGTGTAATCGATTGCATGCTTGAAAATCTCTCTTCTTTTTGCTTCTGTTTTAGTATGCAATCAATTGATCCTTTTGGTGTAAATGATTGCTTTTTTGAAATTTTGAATTTTCAAGTGTTTTTGTGAAGGTGCAATCGATTGGTCTATATGTACAATTGATTGCTAACTGAACGTTTTTGAAAAATCATTTTGAAAAATTGCGTCTCTTCAACCAATCTTCCATGAAATGTTTCCTTTGAAACATGACAATTGTTCATCAATTTTTCTGAAGATTTGCATGATTTTTCAAGAGGTGTTTGTGTAATATAAATACCCAAATCTTTCAAATTCAAAAAACAGACCTCTTTCAAATCTCTTTCAAAATTTCTATCACAATTTTATCTTTCCACATCTAAGTAAAATCACTTTTACAAAGAATTTTCTGCATAATTTTTATATCCTTTGAAAGAAAATTCTTGAGCAATAAGTCTTAGATACTTGTGGAAACTCTCATTGAAAGAGAAGATCAATCTACAACATTGATAAAACATTGTATACATTGTTGTAAACTCATTACAAAATTAGATTGTATTATTTCCCCTTGCTGTTCAGGATTGTCGAAAGCAAGTGTGTGCATTGAAAAGGATTGTTCTTCCTGCACTTAGTGTTTTAGATCTTAAAGGTGTTTAAGAGCCTTTTATCTACCTATAGGTTAGAAAGAATTGTACACTGATCCTAACTATAGTGAAATCTCTTTCGTGTTGAAAGGGGACTGGAGTACCTTCGGAGTGTGAAGGGAACCAGGATATTTCTTGGTGTTATTTACTTTCTGTACTTTACCGCTTTCATACCATCATCATATCTCAAGAAAGTAATAAATAAGTCTCTAAAAATCAGAAAATTTCAAAGAACCTAATTCACCCCCCTCTTAGGTGCAACTCAGACTTTTAATTGGCATTAGAGCAGGTTTAGGTAACCTGTTCCTAATCGATCCAGTATGGCTTCTGCAAACAACAGAGGTATATTCAAAGCCGGTAGGAGTAGCAACAAGCCTCCACTTTTCTGTGGTGAATATTTTGATTTATGGAAAATTTGCATGAAGGCTCACTTAGAATCACAAGGAGATGAAATATGGGATGCTGTCCAAAATGGCCCCTTCATTCCTACAACGGTCGTTAATAGTGTTGGATCGACAAAGCCCAAAGCTTCATGGGATGACGATGATAAGAAAAAGGTTCTCTATGACAAAAAGGCAATCAATCTTCTACAAAGTGCACTAAGCATAGATGAATTCTTTCGCGTCTCAACATGTACAACAACAAAGGAAATATGAGATACTTTAGTGGAAACCCATGAGGAAACCACTGAAGTTAAGAGATCAAGATTAAACATGTTGAGTCAGGAATACGAGTTATTTAGAATGTAGCCAGGAGAATCAATTCTTGATTTGCATAAAATTTTCGTGCACTTGACAAATCATCTCATAACACTCGATAAGACATTAACTAACAATGAATTGAATCTTAAAGTGCTTAGATCTTTATCCAGAAAATGGCAGCCCAAGGTGACAGCAATTTCTGAAAAGAAAAGTCTATCCACGATGACATCTGCTACACTGTTTGGAAAACTCCAAGAATATGAGACGAAACTTGGGCGATTGGAAAAACATGAGAATCAAGAAAAGAAATATAAAAGCATCGCATTAAAGGTTGATTCCAAAGAAGTAGTAAAAGCAGACGATCCAGTTGAAGACGAAAACTTCATGCTTCTCGTAAAAAGGTTAGGAAAATATTTTGGTTCTAAAAATAATATTGGAAATTCTAAATATATGAAAAGGAAGAAGTTTTCAAAGAACAAAGAGAATGAGGCGTCAACATCCACACAAGATGTCAAATGCTGTGAATGTGGAAAACAAGGACACATCAAACCAAACTATCCTAAAGTCTCCAAGAACGATGCCTATAAAAGCAAAAAGGGGTTCAAGAAAAATAAAGCATACGTAGCATGAGAGGATAATAAGATAAGTTCTTCATCAGAATCAGATAGTGATCAAAGTGCAAATCTAGCACTAATGGCCTCACACCATTCTGATGATGAAGACGACAAGGTTAGTAATAATTTTTCAATCTATGATAGTGATGCTCAAGGGGCAATTGAAAAACTTCTGAGTGAACGCAAAATTTTGTACAAAACCATTTCATCACAAAAGAACCAAATCTCAAATTTACAGAAAAAGATTGAGACAATGAAAAATAATTTCAGAAATGAAAAACAGAAATAAATAGGTAATCAAAAACAGAATTTTACATGCACAAAGTGTGAGTCACTTTCATTTCAAATTGTCCAATTAAAAAGAGTCCTTGAGAGGTATGAAAAAGGACAGATTGGACTAGAGATTATTCTTAGTCAACAACGAATCTCAAATGATAAAAGTGGACTTGGTTACTCAAAATTTTCTAAACCAAGTTCCAACAAAACCATCTTTGTTAAAGCTAGTGAACAAAGTCTTAAAGAGAAAGTGGTCAAGCCTAAAGTGGTTCATCAATACCCCAAGAAGAAAGTATCTAGTAAGAAAAATTCTTATCCTTCTAGATACAAAAGTAATTTTGAGCCCACCTGTTTTTATTGTGGTATCAAAGGCCATACACCTAATGCATGTTATGTAAGAAACTTCAGTGTTGCAAAAGGGCATTATGTGTGGGTCAAGAAAGGCACTAACTATGAAGGACCTAAGGCAATTTGGGTACCTAATGAAACTTAATCTTGTTTTGTAGGTATGCTTGAAGACCTCTTCATACCAGTGGTATCTTGATAGTGGATGTTCAAGGCATATGACGGGTGACATTACCAAATTTTCACATCTAACGCTTAAGGCCAAAGGATTTGTAACCTATGGTGATAACAACAAAGGAAAGGTCCTTGTCATATGCAACATTGGTGCACCACCTTTTACAACCATATAAGATGTCCTCTATGTAGAAGGCCTAAAGCATAACCTGCTTAGCATTAGCCAACTTTGTGATAGAGGTTTCAGAATCAACTTTATTAAAAATGAATGTTTGATAGAAAATGAAGTCACTCATGAGGTAATGTTAAAAGGTAATAGAATTAACAATATTGTCATGATTTCCCTTGATAACATGTCTTTGAAGGTTAAGTGTCTTATGGCGAACAACAATGACTCTTGGTTATGGCACAAACGATTTGCTCACATTCATACGGAGCATTTGACAAACTGATCAAACATGACTTAGTTGTTGGTCTTCCAAAGATAAAATTCATCAAAGATAGATTGTGTTGCGCATGCCAAAAAGGGAAACATACCAAATCAACTTTCATATCCAAGAATGTGGTGTCCACAACAAGGCCACTACAATTGTTACACATGGATCTCTTAGGACCATCAAGAACAAAAAGTTTTGGAGGTAATGTTTATGCTTCTCTAGATATACATGGACTTTCTTCTTAGTGCAGAAAAGTGAAGCTTTCAAGGCATTCAAGAAGTATGCAAAACAAATTCAGAATGAGAAATCACTTTCAATTGTCTCCATTAGAAGTGACCATGGTGGAGAATTCCATAATGCTTTATTTGAAGAATTTTGCAAAGAAAATGGAATCTCACACAACTTCTCCGCACCAAGAACTCCACAACAAAATGGTGTCGTAGAAAGAAAGAATCAGTCGTTGGTAGAACTTCCAAGAACAATGCTTAGCGATTCAAATCTTCCTAAATATTTTTGGGCAGATGCGGTAAGCACAACAAGTTTTGTAAGTAATCGTGTCAACATCAGATCAATTCTCAAGAAGACCCCCTATGAACTCTTCAAAGGAAGAAAACTGAACATATCATTCTTTCACATATTTGGGTGTAGATGATTTGTCTTGAATAATGACAAAATAATCTCGGTAAGTTTGACGAAAAATCTGATGAAGGTATTTTTCTCGGCTACTCTCTCTCTAGTAAAGCTTTTAGAATTTTTAACAAAAGAACTTTAACAATTGAAGAATATATGCATGTTTCTTTTGATGAATATAACCCCTCCAAGGAGGAAGATATTATTGTTGACGATGATGATGTAGTTGAAACCTCTCAAAATGATAATCTCAATGGTGTTGCAAGTGATCAACCAAAACAACAACAAGAGGATTCACAACAAAATGAAGAACACAATGATCTACCTAAAGAATGGAGAACTCATAGAGATCACCCGATCGATAAAGTAATTGGTGATATCTGTCAAGTTGTTATAACAAGATTAAATCTCAAGGATGCTTGTCTGAACATGGCATTTGTCTCACAAATTGAACCGACCAAAATCGATGAAGCCTTAGGCGATGATCAATGGATAATAGCTATGCAAGAAGAACTGAACCAGTTTGAAAGAAATCATGTTTGGAATCTTGTCCCTAGGCCAAACAACAAGCATATGATTAGAACAAGATGATGGGTCTTCAAGAACAAACTCGATGAAAATGGAATTATAGTTCGGAGTAAAGCAAGATTGGTCGCCCAAGGATACAACCAAGAAGAAGGAATCGATTTTGACAAAACATTCACTCCGGTTGCAAGGTTAGAAGCAATTAGACTTTTATTGGCTTATGCATGTTCTATGAATTTTCAGCTTTTCCAAATGGACGTCAAAAGTGCATTCTTGAATGGATTCATAAATGAGGAAGTTTATGTCAAGCAACCCCATGACTTTGAAGATTACAAATATCCTTCTCATGTCTACAAACTAAAGAAAGCCCTCTACGGATTGAAACAAACACCGAGAGCATGGTACGATTGCCTCAGCAATTTCTTATGTGACAAAGGCTTTGAAAAATCAAAGGTAGACAAGACTTTGTTCATCAAGAAAATAAAAGAAGATACTCTCTTAGTACAAGTATATGTTGATGACATAATCTTCGGTTCAACAAACACAAAGTTATGTGAAGAATTCTCATCCATGATGCAAGGAGAATTTGAAATGTCTATGATGGGAAGAATGAACTGCTTTCTTGGACTTAAGATCAAGATACTCGAGAATGGGATCTTTATCAGTCAACCCAAGTATTGCAAATAATTATTGAAGAAATTTGATATGGACAATTGCAAAACCTTGTTTACACCTATGGGATCCAGTACATATGTAGATCAAGATGAATCTGGTACGTCGGTTGATATCACAAAATACAGAGGTATGATTGGTTCCTTACTGTACTTGATAGCAAGTCGCCCTGACATAATGTTCAGTGTGTGTCTCTGTGCTCGCTTTCAAGCAAATCCAAAGGAATCTTACTTAATGGCGGTCAAGCGGATCATGAAGTATCTCAAAGGAACAACAAATGTCGGCTTATGGTATCCTAAAGGTAGTATTTGCAATTTAATTGGATACTCTGACACAGATTATGCAGGTTGTAAAACTGATAGAAAGAGCACAAGTGGAACATGTCACATCTTGGGAAATGCACTAGTCTCGTGGGCATGCAAAAAGCAAGCATGCATACCACTTAGTATGGCTGAAGCAAAATACATAGCAGTGGGTAATTGATGTGCACAGATACTTTGGCTCAAGCAGCAACTTCGTGACTATGGAATCGACCTTGGTAGCATTCCTCTTCGTTGTGACAACACAAGTGCAATCAACATAACAAAGAATCCAGTTATGCATTCAAGAACCAAGCACATCGGCATACGACATCATTTCTTACAAGATCATGTTCTTCAAGGAGATGTCGAGATAACATTTGTGGATACTCATAATCAGCTTTTTGATATATTCACAAAGCCTTTGGAAAGGGAATCTTTCTTCAAAATTCGAAGAGAACTTGGAATCCCGGATGAAACTGACGTTGAATCATGAAAGATCTTCATCCGTGGTGTTTTTCTCAATTTTCACTGCTTGCAATCGATTGCACCCTTGTGTCAATCGATTGCTCGCTGTAAGTTTTCTAAAAATATTGAATTTTTTAAGTTTGCAATTGATTGCACCCTAGTGTCAATCGATTGCACCCTATAGCTTTTGTTTTATTTCATTTCTGTTTTGTAGAGCAATCGATTGCACCATTGTGCCAATCGATTGCACCTACTGTAAATATGTTTTATTTATTTATTTAATAGATCCATGGGCTTTTAACCTTTCCAATTACCCTATCATTCTAACTTTTGACCTACCTATGACTCTCTCTTACTACCTAGCCCTATTCTCAAGACTTTGACCAAAATTTCTTACCTTTTGAAAGTCATAAACATCCATAACCCTCAACTACTCATATCCCACAATAACTCCTCTCTTAATCATTTTAAAACCCAATTTCTCATAACCACTCTTAACCATCTCTTCTCATAACCACTCTTAACCATCTTTTGACCTACCTATGACTCTAAAACTCCATTATTTCATCATTTTCTCATGGCTTCACGTTCAAAAAGGAAGATTTCAGCACAAAGCAAAGGAAAAGGTCAAGCCTCTTCATTTTCAGAGACTCCACTTGTTCTTCAACACTTGAAAGATGAACAAAAAAAACGATTTACTAAGTACTTTCAAAGAAGATTGTGCAAACCCCAAAGTATGGTATTCTCTCATCATTCCCTCAAGAATGTTTTTCTTTTCAAGAAACCTTGATTACATGCGGTTTGGAATTGTTGATTTCCTCATCCGGACCATATTATCTAGATTTGGTATGATTGTTCTATAGCAATTTACAAATGGAAGAAGGAAAAATGGTAACATATGTTAGAGAAAAGAGAATCCCACTTCACTCAAAGATGCTTGGAAGAATTCTGGATATTCCAACCTCCGGTGGAAGACTCTATGAAGAAAACGAAGATGTTTGGCGAGCATACAACAAAAGAGAATTTTATTGGAGTCTTGGAAGAATGACTGAAGCAGAATTCCATGCAAAACGTGTCAGATCCTTAGGCGGCATGGAACCCTCTCGAACCTCATGGTCGGCAGGTATTTTCAACATTGATGATCGGTTGTTTCATTATTTTTTGGTATAGATAATGTTTCCAAGGGGTGGAAACCACTGCATTGTGACTGGCCTAGAAATGCAGACCTTATATACAATTAAGTATGGCATTCAAATAAGTTGGGCTTATTTAATTTTGGTTCACATGCGAGGAATCAGCGAAAAATCAAAGTTTCTGCCATATGCATGGTTTATCACAAACATTTTGGAACATTTTGAAGTAGATTTTGAACGATTTGATAAGTATCTCATCGACTCAAATATCAACAAAGTTTCCATCAAGAATATGGACTCTCGGATGGGCGTCAAATACGACCTGGAAACAAAAACCATTGTGTACCTTGGTGAAGGAATGACTGAAAATGATGATCCAGAAGATGAAGGAGATGATGATGTTCCTCCTCCTCCAAATGAACATGGCCCTAGTAACCAATAATTGATGGATTACATGACTCAATAGTTTGGAAATCTCAACACCTCCATTAACAACCAATACAATGCAATTCAAGAGTCGACAAACACTCAGATCAACAATTTCTAAGAGGCCATCAATCAACAATTCTCCTATCTCTACTCTCACTTATACATTCCACCCTACGATCCTTCTAACCCGGCTGTCCCTCCAACTCGTCCATCACCTCTCCAGCAAACGTTTCCAGACCAACAACCCTTTGACCCAAACATGGATCTGTCATAAATTATTAAACATGTTTCTTTATGTTTTCTTAAAGTTATTTATGTTGTTTAAATTTTGTACTTTCAATTATGTACTTTCTTTTTCTATGTACTCTTTAAATTTGTAATTTTAATTTATAACTAGCTGGTATGTTATTTTCAAATTATTATCTATGCCTCTTGTCTATTTCTTTTATCTATCTTTCCCTTCTTTTTGATAATGTCAAAAGGGGAGAAGGATGTTGTTACTCTTTTCTTTCTTTTTATCTTTCCTTGATTCTTAAGGTACAAATACAAGGCTATTAAAACCTCAATACCAATTCAGAACTTCTCAACACTTCATATATTGAGGGGGAGATAGAACTTTCCGGAAAGAACATCGCAACAAAAGGAGGATGCTTTGTCATCATCAAAAAGGGGGAGAATGTGAAATCAAGATTCTCAGAGATCAACCTATGTTTAGATGAAGACAAATCACTTGACAAAGAAGGCAAAGATGATCAACCATTTTAAGACATCAAGAAGCAGGACAAATACTTGACATCAATAATATTTCCCTCAGAAGATATAATAAAAATTCTCATCAAGTGTTTAAGTCCTGATTGCTCAAAACATTAAAAAATTATTCACATTACTTTTCACACTAACACAAGCTTTTAAAAATAGAAGTTTTCTAAGTTTTTGTAAGTGCAATCGATTGCACTCTTAGAGAAATCGATTGCATGATCAAAATTTTAAATCATTTTTTGCTTCTGTTTCAGTAAGCAATCGATTGGTGCCTTGGTGCAATCGATTGCATAATTGAAAGTCTCTCTTCTTTTCGCTTCTGTTTTAGTGTGCAATCGATTGATCCTTTTGGTGCAATCGATTGCTCTTTTGAAAATTTGAATTTTCAAGTGTTTTTGTGAAGGTGCAATCGATTGGTCTATATGTGCAATCAATTGCTCACTGAACGTTTTTGAAAAATCATTCTGAAAAATTGCATCTCTTCAACCAATCTTCCATGAAATGTTTCCTCTGAAACATGAGAATTGTTCATCAATTTTTCTGAAGATTTGCATGATTTTTCAAGAGGTGTTTGTGTAATATAAATATCCAAATCTTTCAAATTCAAAAAACACATGTCTTTCAATTCTCTTTCAAAATCTCTATCACAATTTCATCTTTCCACATCTAAGTAAAATCACTTTTACAAAGAATTTTCTGCATAATTTTCATATCCTTTGAAAGAAAATTCATGAGAAATAAGTCTTAGATACTTGTGAAAACTCTCATTGAAAGAGAAGATCAATCTACAACATTGATAAAACATTGTATACATTATTGCAAATTCATTACAAAATCAGATTGTATTATTTCCCCTTGCTATTCAGGATTGTTGAAAGCAAGTGTGTGTATTGAAGAGGACTGTTCTTCCTGCACTTAGTGTTTTAGATCTTAAAGGTGTTTAAGAGCCTTTGATCTACCTATATGTTAGAAAGAATTGTACACTGATCCTAACAATAGTGAAATCTCTTTCGTGTTGAAAGGGGACTTGAGTACCTTCGGAGTGTGAAGGGAACCAGTATATTTCTTGGTGCTCTTTACTTTCTGCACTTTACCGCTTTCATACCATAATCACTTCTCAAGAAAGTATTAAATAAGTCTCTAAAAATCATAAAATTTCAAAGAACCTAATTCACCCCCCCCCCCCCTCTTAGGTGCAACTCAGATTTTCAGTTTATGGTTTGCAGTTGGCAGATTACAAGTTTGTGCAAGTTGAAAGTTACTTAGTGTCGCAACTGCGAAAAACACTCGGCAGAAAAAAAGAAGATTCGCCGCAGAACGTTATTTATCCCAAAGAGAGGGAAAGGAAATGATCAAAGAAAACATGAAGAATGGGAGAAAACAAGGTCATCGCAACCAAATCTTGGGTTCGGGAGTCGGTTACGTAAGGGGAAGGTATTAACACCCCTCACGTCCGTTGTACTCAACGTGATCCACACTTGTTGTCTAATCAAAGGGTGTGTTTATCTATACTCTACTGTTAAACGGGGGATGGAAAAGAAAAAAGGAGACTCGATAGGATATCGCCGCCCTATGTCTAAGTATTCCCTCGTGCAATGGGAAAGTCAGAGTCAACGTAGTTCGGAAAATTACGGGTGATGAAGGGGAAGGTTGCTCGCCAAGACATCGTTGTCTTGTGCCTACGTATCCTTTTCTGGTACGAGAAATCAGAGCAAACGTAGTTCCAGTAACGAAACCAAAGGTAGTTAAGTGTTTTTTATGAGCGACGTTAAGTTCCCATTCCAGCAGTTAGGGACGATGCTTGTTTGCGATAGAACAAAAAAGTAACATACTTTTTTCTGAAAATAAAGTATGAAACAACGATGCCGAAGGATAAAAGTTTTATTTTTGTTTGTGAATTTTAGTGAAGTGAATTAGTTTGCTTTGTGATTCATGTTGAACTAAATAATATGACATAGGAGCGAATGTGTTGCATATCGCCCAAAGGGCATACGCAAAACACTCTAGACAAGTGAGGAGAAACCCCCCACTCATCATTTCGCATGTGCTTAAGGCTCATAGCGTACAACGATCATCGTATTTATTAGATGAGTTAGAATGTGTTTTGAGATGAGAAGAGAGATGCACGAAAGGTGTAAGGGGAAACTTAGCCCTAACGTTATCATGCAAAGTGGTCCTAAGGTTGGGATGCGAAAGGAGATTCTATCCTAATGTTAGCATGCAAGAGATGAACCTAAGGGTGAGGTTAAAAGGGACTAGCCTTCATGTTATCATGCATGGATTAGACTCTTAATGTCTACCTTACTCCAAATTCAATCGGAAATTAAATTGGAATACGAACCCTAAGGGGACAAGCAAAGACAAAGCAAAAACAAGAAATCATGGCAAAAACAGCAGCTACAACAGCGCCTCTTGCATAAAACATCAATAATATCCAGCACACAAGCAAGATAACATATAGCAGCACATGATTCAGCACAAAAATAGGTGTGAAAAGCCAGGCAGCAAGCAAGTAGAGCAAAGATAGCATGCAAGTTCAAAGCAAGAACAGTTGTGGAAAACAGGGCAGCAAACATGTTTGAATGCAATTTAACAAAATGCAAACAATAATCATGGATTGACATCATACAAGTATGAACATGCTTTGACAAAAAACATAAATGATCAACAACATTGCATCAACAAGATGTGACAAGATCAAATATGCATTTCAAAAATGGACGATCAAACAATCAAACAAACACGCATCAAAGCGGAATTAGAAACAAATGCAATCAGGCATCACAATATCCATCAACAAGCATTCAATGATAATTAATTAGTCATGCTGTAAGTAAACGAAACAAATGATCATTCACCAATCAAACAACATCAACATGTTAAACATTCAAAACGGAAACCAAAAGTTACGCGTCGAAGAATCGAGATCAAACATTCAAGAATGGTGAAACATGTCCAAAACAATCCACATAAATGCATCATATCAATCCATGAAGTCTACATGTGGAAAGGATAACAAACAAGCAAGAAGATGCAAGAAAATCACATTCTGGTTCAGTGGTAACTAGTTAATCAATATAGGGTAACCGATTACTCTATTGAAAACAAACTGAAAATGTGAAATTTGCACTGAATAACCGGTTACTCTATATAAGGTAACCGGTTACCACTAAACCAGAACCAAAGAAACAGCTTTTAAAAACAGTTTTCAGCAATCAACAGCTTATCCAATTATTCATATGAACATGATATCAATCAAACACGAAATTAACATCAAGAAATAGTGATCAAGCATCATGTAAACACAATCCTACATTGAAAATCACAAATCACCAAGATCCAAATCATCAAAATGGATCAAAAAGAAACAAAAGCCATGGATCTACATTGTGATTACTCAAATAAGCTCAAAACAAAATTAGATATAGAATTGCCAACCTTCAAAGCTGAGATTTGCTTTGGTGAGTGTTGATTCACTTGAAATTAGCAGATCCAAGCAAGAAACCCAGAGATTCTTCAAGATCCAATAACTTAATTGTGGTAGAAATGAAGATCAAGCAAGATCAAGAAAAAATGATCCAAAAAGCACTTCCAATCTAGCTTCCAAATTCAGATCCAAAACCAAACGAAAATTGAGTGGTGAATTGAAGATAATGAAGATGAATGATGGAGGTTTAGCTCTAGAATTTGATGATTCCAATGAAGAATCAAAGAATTCAAGTGAAAGAGCTTTAGTGGAGGTTTTGGGAGTGAAAAAGTAGAGAGAAATTTCTGATATTAAGATGAAGAATGAAAGTGAATTAGTGTGAATGAAGGTGATTATTTGTGAGGTTTGGAGCAAATTCACTTAAATAAGCTCTAGGTTTGGAATTAAAATGTGGTTTGGAGTGTGGATTAGCATTTTGAATGGAAATTAGGAATGAAGTGTTTGAAATTTGGAGGGAAATGGTGAAAGTTGAAACAATTATAGATCCTTCCAAATATGATCAAGTGAAATCAATGGTTGAGAATGATTGGAAATTGCACATGTTGAAAATTCAAATATTTGGCAAACTGCACTTGAAGTAACTAGTTACCTTATATGAGGTAACCAGTTACCCTATTCAAAAAATGCCAACTTTGGCGCCAAATGCAGGGAATCCTGCATGATCACCTATTGCCACCTGTTCTGAGCTCCGTTAAGCCTCTGAAACTTCCTCTTGAATATCATAACTATGAGAATGCTTGAGATAACCTGTGTATTATCTTTTGAGCTGAAAATAACCTGTTGAATGAAATAAAATTGACCACTTGATCGATGGGCAAAATAAATGTTGGAGCCTCTGATGCTCGTTGTTTAAACTCTTGCACTAAAAGGGAACCCTGAGCCACTGAAACACATTGATCCCATGCCTCAAGAACAAATGCTATGATATGCAGAAATGCAAAATGTAAAGAAATATAAGCCAATAAAGGTTAAAATTAAAGGGGAAATTTTGGGGTGCTACAGCCGCCCCTATTCAATCGACTTGGACCTGAAGGTATGAAAAGAAAACGCTTTCAAACATTCAAGTTAGAAGGTGATTGAATACAAGAAGAACCCAGAAATTCGCAGTTGATTGGGACGTATGCAATTGGTGCCCGGTCACACGTCATCAAAAGAATTTGACGGAAAGAAAATATACTAGAGAGTCACATCAGTGACCCTCAAAACCATATAAACACATCGTCAATAGGAAATGACGAAAAGAAACACCATATCCGAAGAACCACATCGTCAAAGGGTAGACGGAAAGAAAACCATCTGGAGAAACACATTAGTGAGCCTCGAAACCACATCGTCAAATGGTTGACGAAAAGAAAACCAAACCAAAGATCACATCAGTGAACTTCGAAACCACATCGTCAATAGGAATTAACGAAAAGAAAACCATATCCAGAGAAACACATCAGTGAATCCCAAAACCACATTGTCAATAGGAATTGACAGAAAGAAAACCAAATCCAGGGATCACTTCGTCTAAGGGTAGACGGGAAGAAAACTGTATCCAAAGATCACCTTGTCTAAGGGTAGACGGGAAGAAAACCATATCCAAAGAAAAACATCGTCAATGGGAATTGACAGAAAGAAAACCAAATTCAAAGATCACCTCGTCTAAGGGTAGACGGGAAGAAAACAAATCCAAAGATCACATCAGTAAACTTCAAAATCACATCGTCAATAGGAATTGATAGAAAGAAAACAAATTCTGGAAAAACACATTAGTGAATCCCAAAACCACATCGTCAATAGGAATTGACGGAAAGAAAACCATATCCAAAGATCATATCAGTGAAAGGGATTTAGTGACTTTACTGGGGAAATACATCGCCAAAGGGTTGACGGAAAGAAAACATATCCAAAGATCACCTCGTCTAAGGGTAGAAGGAAAGAAAACCATCTCCAAAGAAACACATCAGTGCCTCAAAACCACATTTCCAAAGGGTTGACGGAAAGAAAACCATATCCAAAGATCACATCAGTGAACTTCAAAACCACATCATCAAAGGGTTGGCGGAAAGAAAACCTGCTTGGGGATGTCATCATCAAATGGTTGATGGAAAAAGTATGATCGACGTATGATCTAAAACCCAAAAGAAAGTAAGCAGATGAGTTGACCAAAAAAGGCTGCTGAGGATATGTCACCGTCTTGATTGAAGGGTGACCCGGTTTCCATGCAAGGTAAAAAAACTGGCCTATGCATCACATGCATATGTTTGAATTTTTTTCTATGGCGTAATGCTCCATACGAAATGGAAATGCTACGCATTTGAGGATGCAATGCAAAAATGCTTATGAGGATGCAAAAGGACCACTCCAGCAAAATAAATGCTAAAGAGACGAAAGCCAACTCTGCTAGGGATGATAAACTGAACTGTCTCTGGGATCATAAGTCTGCTTGATATCCCAACCAAACTTATATTCTGAAGGATAGCAGGAACAACAGACGACTTCTAGGGAAATATCAATGAGATTTGATCTTATGTCCTTCCATGGGGAAATATATTACCTCTGTTGGGGAAACACCAAGGACGATTAGGCTGTGACCTGCTGGGGAAACCAACCACTATTGGCGACTTCACTGGGGCGAGGAATATAATAACCAAAAATGATATCCACTCCACTAGGGGATGATGCCAGACTCACTTCTCTGTTGGGGCAATGACCAAATACGCCAACTTTTTTGCTGGAAAAATTATAGATCCTCAATCCCTAGTTGAAGAATACTACTTAGTACAACGTTGGAAAATTTCAACAACCATTAGACTTTTACCCTTGATGGAGATAAGCATTTCATGAATGACCCTTGTCTATTAGAGATGATTTTGTCGCTGCTTCGGGAAGCATCAAACTCTTTAGGTCTTGCTAGAAAGGATATACATTGAAATTCTACTAGGGGAGAAACCAAAGTCTTCACTGAAAAGCTTTAACTTTACTGGGGGTGCCATACGTTGGCTATCAACATGAATCTTGTGATATCCTACTACAATACTCTGAACCTCGAAGATTTGAATCTGACTAACCGTCTTCTAGAGAGGATAACTCTTCGTGCTCTTGAAATGATCTGTTTCAAAATGAGCCTTCGAAGTAACTTTGCCTCTGTCTGATTGATCTTTGAAAAAATTTGCTGACTCTCGACTTGATTGCCCCAGATTAACCGATCCTTAGAGATATTTATCGAAATAACTGCCTCATATTAACTAGAGGTGGCAATAAAATCCATTTAGATAATATCCATCAAATCCATCCAAAAATTTATCCATCCAATCCATCCATAAGATAAACAATAATTTAATGGATTTGATCCAATCCATCCACTAACTCATATGGATGGATTCAATCCATCCATCTCATTTTATAAATCCATTGGATATTATGTTACCACTTATTAAATTAATTAAATAAACTATTTTTATAAAAAAATATTAAATATTTCAATTAAATAATTTTTCTTTATTCTAAACACAAAAAAACAAAAACATTTAATTTCTTCTTCTCTTCTCAAACTTTACGTAGAAAGTTTCTTCTTCTCCAAATTACTCTCTAAATTAAGAACCCTAATTTCTTCCCCAAATTTCTTCTTCTCCAAATAGAATCCTAATTTCTTCCCCAAATTTCTTCTTCTCCAAATCTCTGTCTAAACTAAGAACCCTAATTTCGTCCCCAAATTTCTTCTTCCCCAATTTCTTCTTAATATTAAGCACTAGTAATTCATATCAACGTTTCGGTGCTTCAATCGCCATTCATCTCAACAATTGGGTGCTATAATTGAATTCATCTCAATGTTTCGGTGCTACAATATCTAAAATTCAAATCAGCAACAACCAATTTTCGTAATTGTTTTCGCTGGATATTCTCTCTTTAGCTATTTAATATGGCTTCTTACTCGATATTCGGTAATATTTTTGTGTTCTGTTATATGAATTGTGTTCTGCTATATGAATTAGTGTTCACCCATTTTCTCCAGTTCTAACTATTCCGTTGAACCAATTTTAAGATAGAAATATGGTTTCAAGTGTTATTGATTGATAATAATTGGTTAAAAAATTGCAAATACATATATACTTCGTTAGAATTATAATTACCAATTTTAAGATAGAAATATGGTTTCAAGTGTTTTAAAATTATCAATTAGAGATATTTGTTTGGAAATGGTGATTCTAACTACTTTGTTGTAACTATTTTTTAGGTTTATAGATGTTCTTAGAATTATAATTACTATAGGATTTTGCATGTTAGAGATGATTATTTTAAGATAGAAATATGGTTTCAAGTGTTATTTTGATTATTCTTGGTTAAGAACTTGCAAATAATGATACTTTGTTAGAGATGATTATAATTACTATTGGATTTTGCATGTTAGAGATGACTTTGGAACCAACAGTAGCAGAACCAATAAGAACAGTGAGAGGTGGTTTTGGTTTGCAAAAAATAAGGGTATTACTACTTGCAAACAATAAGAACAGTGAGAGCTGGTTTTGCTTTTGGTTTTGGTTTGCAAACAATAAGAACAGTGGAATCATATTCATGGATCAGTTGTTTCTGATTCTGATTCTTGCAAACAATAAGCTGGTTTTGGTCTGGCTTTGCGTTTATTACTACTACTTGGCGTTGTGATGAGAGTTTGGTAGTTCTGGTGGGGGTGGTATTACTAAGTTAGCTATCATAAGTTGAAGAATTGGCTTTCTAAAATTTTATTTCTCTGCTGGTAGGATCATATAATTTAGTAACATCTCTAGAGATTTTGACTGCACATTTTGTTAATAGGAATTGGGAATTGGAGAAAAAAGTTGTATCCTTCACTCATTGTCCACCACCTCATAACGGTTTTAATTTGGCTGAGAAGTTAATAAATTTGCTAAAGGAGTGGGGTATTGAGAAAAAAATATTCACGATTACTTTAGACAACGCATCTAACAATGATGTTATGGTGAATATGTTGAAGAAACATTTATTATCAGGATTAGGATTGATAGCCGAAGGTACTTATTTTCATGTTAGATGTGGAGCACACATCTTAAACTTAATTGTTCATGATGGTTTAAAGGTGATAGATGGATCTTTGGATAAAATTAGGTTTTGTGTGAAATATGTAAGAGACTCAAAAGCTCGAAAGATAAAGTTTGCATCTTGTTTAGAGCAACTTTCAAATGTGTCTTCTAAGCAAGTTCGTCAAGACTTACCTACTAGGTGGAATTCCACTTATCTAATGCTTGAGACTGCTATAGGTCAACAAGAAGCCTTACCCTCCTAAGCGATATTGATCCCTATTTTGATTGTTGCTTATCAAACGAGGAGTGGGATGAGGTAAAAACCATAGCTGATTTTTTGAAGCCATTTTATGATATCACTGTGTTTTTTTCAGGTAGCACTTATCCAACCGCCAACCTCTACTTTAGTGGTGTGTGGCGAATTCATATGAAAATCAAGGAAGTTGCATGTGTTGATCATAGTGAGTTTGAGAAACAAAACCAATTATGTTGCATGGCTAGAAGAATGAAGAAAAAATTTAATAAATATTGGAATTCTTATACTGTTGTGCTATCATTTGCCGTTACCTTAGATCCTAGATATAAGTTGCAGTTTGTTGAGTTGTGCTATGTGAGGTTGTTAGGTGGTGAGGGAGTATAAGTTGCAAAGTTGATTTTTGATAAGTTGAAAGCTTTTTTTCAAGAATATCTCAAGTCCTCAAATGAAGCTAACACTTCATCTTCACAAAGGTCTATTAGAGGTAGTCCAAACATTCCCTCAAATGACTTGCAGGATTTTGGGAGTTACAAAAGTAAATTGTGTAGACCATCAAAAGATGAGTCTGATTTGGAAACTTGTTTGAATGAAAAAAAAATTGATCATGAGCAATATGCTGATTTGGATGTTTTGCAATATTGGAAAGCAAATGAGGGTAAATATCCTAAACTTTCTATATTGGCACGTGACCTTTTGAGCATTCCAATTACTACAGTTGCATCAGAATCAGCATTTAGTATAGGTGGACGTATACTTGATAAGTATCGAAGCGCTCTTTTACCCGAAAATGTTGAAGCATTGTTGTGTACACATGATTGGCTTTGTGGAACTCCAGGTTAGTATCTACAATATTTTCATTTGTATTCTTTTCATTTATCTTCTTTTTTACTTAATGTATGTTTAATTGTTTTCTCCTTTGATTCTCTTTTGTAGCTGCATTTGATTTTGATGGACCCGATTTTGTTGAGGACCTTTCAACCTTCTTTTCCACAACATGAGGTTATTACTTGTTTGAGAGTTTTTTCTTTTCATATGGTAGTAAAACATTGCTTGCTAATATCAGTTTTTTACCCATATGCCATTGCTTGCTAATATTAAAAATTCAGTATCAGAATCAATACATTCGTTTTTGATAACAAGCTCTGAGTTGCTAGAATGCCTTGTATCTATTGTATTTCTTGATTCATATGCTAGTATGAGAAAAATGAATCCAAAATGAGTCCATTTATTGAAGAACAAAACAAAACAGTATTAAAAAAAATACTATGATAGCAAATTTTAGGAACTGAATAATAGTAGTATTGCTTTTAGTGAAAATTCATTCTAGGTTCTAACAAAACCAAACACATATTGTTTAGTATTGGATACTTGAAAATATTCTGTGAGACCAAACCGCTTGAGTGGTAGAGATTCATGTGTAACTTTTTCGTTCATATTAAAAAAGTTAGAATCAAATTTTTAACATGGTAAATAATGTAACAATGTCTTTCGTTTGCATTTTATCTCTTTGGTTTTTTCACATAAATTGCGATATTCTTCTTCTGTTGGTGGTGAGGTGTTTGACACATCTCTCATTCTTTTTGACACGTTACAATGAGTGGAAGAAGCATGTAAGCCCAGGTGAAAAATTATTCATTTGATGAGTACATTTTTCTATAGAGACAAGAATAACCATTAAGCTAGACAGAAATTGAATTTCTATTGTAATTTGAGTTAGTGTTATGAGATTAAAAAATGTTTTGAAGTGAAATTCGAGTATGAGCAAATTATGTGATGTATTTCTGTGATGATGATGTTGCAATACACATATTGCCAGTAGACTTGCAAGAATGACCATAATTAAATCAGTATTTGAAGCTTTGAGCAATATGATATATTTGATATGAGATTCTGATCCAAAAGAATAATTCTAATTAACTCTGATATACTATTATTCAGTAGGTTATGAAGTGCACATACGTGGTTTTGAGAGTGACATGGATTAGAAACTCACCTTATGTTGTAAAGTAAGTTAAGTTGTTACCCCATGAAATATTTATTTCAAATAAATATGGTGTAGTGGTCGAGATTTAGGATATCACTTCTCAATTAACTTTGGTAGCAATTGTTGCTTATGTCAATGCTCATTTTTGTCTGTTTGTTTTTTCAAATAAAAAAGATCACAAAGTTAGTCTGATGTAAAGTTATATTGACTTAATCTCAAGATGCTTTTTTTTTCTTCCATCATGCTATGATATGAAGGCTAATAAAGAATTTGAAAGAATACAGATCTACCATCGAAATTAGTCGGAATGCAATTCGTTTTAAACTTGAAATTTTGTTGTGATGCAATCAGTTACACTTGAATTAGTTTGCAGTTAATACGACACTGTTTTGAAATTGTGTTAGTGAAATTCCTTTGAAGTTATGTTAGTGGCTTAGTGTTATCTTGCATTTTAAATAACTTCTCATAATGTGGAATTTTCATGAATTTCTCTTTCTGTGTTAGATTAAAGTTAAGTACTTGTTTAATCAAACTTGTAATTTATGATCTCATAATAGATCCTGCAGATTGGTATTGATCTGCTACTAGTGTAGAGGGATGTTAAATCAACTATGCTTTGCACTACCAATGATTTACAAGTGTGGAAAGATTTTTTATGATCTGCTACTAGTGTAGAGGGATGCTAAACCATCTATGCTTTGCACTGCCAATGAGTTACAAGGGTGGAAATATTTTTCAAAGGGATTCAGGGTTCTTCTCCTTGAAGGAGACAACAATTCTGCTACTGAAATAAGAATAAAACTTGAAGACATGATTTTTAAATTTGGTTTCATTTTTTATAGACTTCATTAACACTAATTTATTAAGATTGTTAAATTTGTGTTAAACAAAAGTTGTATCATTCAAGACCAGGGTATGTACAATTTACTTAAAAGATTTTTAGGATGACTTCATCACTAATTTCTTAAATAGTTAAGAATAATTCAAAAGTTAATTAAGAATGATTACTTAAAAGATTTGTATATATTATGAAAATAATGAAGTCTTACTGAAAATAATTAAGAATAATTATTTAAAAGATTTGCTTATATATATATATATATATATATATATATATATATATATATATATATATATATATATATATATATATATATATATATATATATATATATATATATATATATATATATATATATATATATATATATATATATATATATATATATATATATATATATATATATATATATATATATATATATATATATATATATATATATATATATATATATATATATATATATATATATATATATTCTTAATTGGAATGTGAAGAGCGAATAATTTTTTTACAATTAAGAATAGCTAAAAAAAATAATTAAGAATATTTAATTATTTTTTTTGAAATTTAAATTTTTTTAAAGAAGTTTAAAAAATAATTAAGAATATTAATTTTTTTTGTGAATTTTAAATTTTGTAAAGAAATTTAAAAAATAATTGAGAATATTAATTGTTTTTATGAAATTTAATTTTTTTTATAAAATTTAAAAAATAATTCAAAATATAATTTTTTTATGAAATTTAAAAAATAATTAAGAATATTAATCTTTTTTTGTGAAATTTAAGTTTTTTTACGAAATTTAAAAAATAATTCAAAATATTTAAATTATGTTTCTATGAAATTTAAAAAATAATTAAGAATTTTTAAATTAATTTTTTGGATGGATGGATATCCATCCATTAAAAATATGTTAATGGATGGATTGGATGGATTTTAACTTTTAATGGATGGATTGGATTGGATATTTATTAAGAGAGTTTAGTGGATTGTTAATGGATTAATGGATTGCTTTGATCCATCCATTAACAATCCAATCCATATCCATCCAATCCATCCATTTTGCCACCCCTAATATTAACTAAACTTTGGGGGAACTTCTTGACGTAACTGCCCCAGATTGGCATTTTCTGACAGAGTCTCTTGGCCACATGCTCCCCAACATATCTGTCAAGAAATTTCCTCCTGACAAGGTAAGACTTCTTGACTGACATTCATTATGTAAACCTCATTGATGCCAAATACTTGTATGCAAGCAAAAAATGTTTATTCTGAGAATGAAAATTCTAATGCAATGCACATGCTACTCTTGAAGTTTTTGTTGAAAAGATATTTCCAAAATTTGTGAACAAGTCACTAGTTAAAATGCAACACTGATTTTTTTGAATGAAAGGCAATCATGCACATGCAATACCAACAAAGTCTTTTAGCACAACTCATGGGAGTCAGGAACACTATCTCGTTGAAGTACGCCTTCAAAATAGATCCTGCTTCAATTAGCACTTTTGAGGGTTGTAACGTGGCCTAGTTCACGGTTTTAGAAAAGAAGATTTTTGGCTCAAAATTTATTTGTACCCACCCATTCTCCTTGATGTTCTCCATTCCTATGTTCAGCTAACTCGACACAAGTACTGACTTTTCAAAAAGTTTATTGAATGGCAGAAGTGATGGTGATGGAACCCACAAGATTTTCGAAGCGACAACCACCCCTTTTGTCTTTGGTATCTAGAGTCACACGACTTGTTCTTTTCTGAGGATTTTTCTTTTGTCCTCCTTTTCATTTTCAGCTCTTCGTTCTTTTCCCTAATCTTGCCTGGACTGACTCTTTCTGAATATTTGATTTTGAAGTCCAGCGGGATACCCTAATTTTTGCCTAAGTCACTTGTTTTCAAGATTCGACTTAGCGGGCTTTTCCATTTTCTTTTTTTCCTTTCCTTTTTTTTGTTTTTTTTATCGAACAAATCATTTGACACTGGCTGCCTCAATTTCCCTGAAAGGGTTGTGACTGCCTCATTCCTTGATTAATGAGGTGTAACCATTGTGGGATTGTGAAGGATGAAAGGTAATGGATCCTTGGATGCACACTCCTTTTGAAATTTGAACACTTGGTCAAATTAACTGACACCTACCCTTCCACAGGTTAAGATTGAGGGTTTTTTCGTTTTCAGAAAGAAAATCCTACTTCTAGGCTCAAAGGGGTTGACAAAGGATTATCTTCCTTATATCTCCGGTGTTTGGGAATTCGAAACAATGCTTGTACATCATCGGCAGGGTTTTATCCAAAAGCATACGACCAGAGATTTTGCGTTTTCGCTTCATCATCCTCCCTCAAAGATTTTAAGCAAGAAAGTTGGTATTGCAATGCACTGAAATATATATGAGTGAACACGAATGAATTACTTCAAGAAAAACATACTCATTGCATTAAGATCATCATTCAAAAACAAACAAGTTTTTACATGCAAACAGAGCATTAACAAACAATGAAAAATACAAATGAAAAATGAAGCAAAGAAAATAAAAATGCCATGGCTGAGGAGATGACCCTTGAAGTCTTTGAACTCAAAAATATGAAAGATTGATGTGCACAACCAAACTTTCTTTTTGGAAAGGATATGTACCCTTTGTCAATCAACTGTTGCACTTTGGCTTGAAAGACTTTGCAATCTTCAGTTGTGTGCCCCATGGATCCTCCATGATATCCACATTGAGCATTGGGATCATACCCAGGAGGGTATGGCTCTGGAAACGGCTTGAGAGTCTTGGGCTCCACCAATGAGTTTTGAATCAGATGTGGCAGAAGCTGACTGGACGACATAGGAACTGAATGAAGAGGAGCATTCCTTCTTTCCAAGTTTTTGTGAGTCCTCTTCTGATTTTGGCACTGATAGTTTTGTTGCTGATATTAATTAGGGTATTCATCATGTTCAGGCACTTTCATCCTCAGATTTGGCCCAGGAACAGGTAATAGCTCTGGGCATGGAGATTCTAAAACCAAAGACTATAAGATACACTCCTGACCCGATGCAGCTTCAAGGGAGAAAACAGGAATGTCCACTTCTTTCACAGTAATTGGAATAAGACTACCTGGTACGCTTAAACCGTCGGCGTGAACTCAAATGCTTTCGAATCAATTAAGTCCTGAACTTTGTGCTTAAAGGCCTTGCATTTCTCCATGTCATACCCTGGTGCCCCATAATGGAAATCACAATGGGCACTTGTATCATAGCCTGGTGGTGGCTTACCAGCAAATGGAGCCAGAATCTGAAGTTCAACCAATTGAAGTTGAAGCAAGAGTTGCAATAACTAAGCATAAGTCATATAGAGCTGGTCAAACATTCTGTCAAGCTGCTTCGGCCTCTATGCGTACTTTTTAATCTTAGGATTATCCTGGAAAATAAGAAGTAGTTATTGACGAGGAAATTCTGGAACCTCGGGTCGTGCAACAGATCTACAAGGCGCATCACATTCTGGGAGAGATTCCACAAGTAATGGTAGAACGACCATTTCTGTTGCAGCTTCAGGCATAGGATTTCCTTCCTTTCTTAGCGCGTTTCTTATGAGTTCTATGAT
The DNA here is from genome assembly GCA_963859935.3 of Lathyrus sativus. NCBI lineage: Eukaryota > Viridiplantae > Streptophyta > Magnoliopsida > Fabales > Fabaceae > Lathyrus > Lathyrus sativus. The sequence goes on along the minus strand of OZ012737.1, from coordinate 597,259,890 downwards.
CAGGCCCATCTGAGTCTTCAATTGATGAACTTCCTCTCTCAGCATTTTCGGATCCTGAGACAAAGCTTGCATGTCCACCATGAATTGTCCCATTTGGCTTCGTACTTCTCTCAACTCTGCTTGAATCTGCTCCATAGTCATCTTCTAGCTTCTTTGAAAAGTTAAGTCTGAAATTCTGAAGAAAACCATATTAGGATAACAAAAGATTAGCCTCAAACACCTGGAGTGCAAATGAACATGAAAATACAATGCAAACATGTTTATATTTCATTATCAGTCGAAAACAAACAAGTTTACAAAAAAGTTTGCACTTTACAAAGAAGAAACTACACATGCAAGGAAATGACATGATGTAAAAGATCGCCAACTTCGGGGAACTGCGCCTTCCAATCTTGATTCACTACAGAACTAGCCATCTTCAGAATTGCTCTTCAAAGTCAGTCTGATACTCATCTGAACATTTGCTCTCAGTGAATTCTTCCATAACAAGGACTGATGAACCCATATAACTGGATGAAGGAGGATTATTGATTTGAATACCCTGAGCGGTGAATGAGAATGTATTGGAGTCAAGCAAAGTCTGAATATTTCTTGTAAGCACCTTATAATCTTTGGTTGAATGTCCCTGTGCCCCAGCATGGTAGTCACAATGGGCGTTGACATCAAAACCTGGTGGGTATGGAGGAATAGCCGGGTTTACCCCCTTCGGCACTATCAAGCCACCTTTGATCAGCTCCGACAACATCTGACTATATGACATGGGCAACTAAGTGAAATGCCTCTCTGGCTTCCTTTGTCTTTGTCAGGCGTGCTGACGCGGCTGACAGTGATATGACCGTTGACTCTGAGGGGAGAACGATATTTGATTAATAGACCCATAAGATTGCTGACTTTGAATATCTGAAGACTGGATCTGAGGTATTGGAGATTCCCAGATAGAATTACTTTCCTTCTTCCATTCTTCCTGAGAACTGACAATTGATTCACTCCTAACAGTTAAGATGTCCAGGAGGTCCTGAATCTTTCCACTCTTGAGTGCCCTCTCAATATGTTCCCCAACTACTATCAAGTCAGAAAAGTTTAAGGCCCCATTGCCAATCATCTTTTCCAAATATGGACCTTGTAAAGTATCCATGGACAGGTCAACCAATTCCCTGTCTAAAAGTGGTGGTTGAACGCGAGCAGCTAACTCTCTCAATCTCTGAGCATACCCTCTGAAAGATTCACCATCCACTTGAGATAAGTCTTGCAACTGCATGTGGATGAGAGGCATGTCGAGATTATAATTGTATTGCTTTACAAATGCGTTGGCTAGGTCTGGCCATGATCGGATGAAACCACTCTCTAACAACATATACCAACTCAATGATGCCCCACTTAGACTTTCCTATAAGTAGTGAATCATAAGTTTGTCGTTATGGACATATGAGGTCATTCTTCTGCAAAACATCACCAAATGTTGCTTTGGACAGCTATCGCCTTTGTACTTCTCAAACTTTGGCGTCTTGAACTTCAGAGGCATCACAAGGCCTGACAATAAACACGTTCTTGAAGCATTCAGATTAAGAGCATCACGACCCTCCAGGGCGTCAAGCTTATCCTCCAACACACGATACCTTTTCATAAACTCAACAGTCTGCGGGTCTTTAGGTTTCATCGTTGGAACTACCCCTTACAAATATGGAACAGAGAATGCGAAGCTCTAATAGTCTATGGCATTAAGAGAAGAGGAATGTCCATCTCGGACAATGGTACATTGTTGTATAACTTGATCCTCAATAGGAATCGGCACATGATGAGCTCGAGCAACATCTTTCATTGGAGGTGGAATAACATTCCCAGAAACTGGAGTCCTCTGAATATTGGCCTCTCCCCTTATCATGGTTGTCATGGCTTCTATGAGTTAATCCAACTGATACTTCAACAATTCAAAATCTTCCCTTGTAACAACCTAATTCTGCTCTTCTGAGTTCATGATTCTTCCAAAAGCTAATTCAAGTCCAATACGAGTGTCAGGAAATCAATTACATGTTGGGTAAAAGGTGGATGAGCTCTGCTGTTGCCGGCTAAGGAAGGATATGCAAAAAATGATGCACAAATGCTTATGCAATGCAATATGAATACAACAGACATGGGATCAAAGCTTCCATAAAGCTCTGAATAACTGTTGTGTCACTGAGTGAATAGGCTCAAAAGTATACTCTGAAGAGAAAATACCAGAATACCAGGCTGATAAGTTCACACTGATAAGAAAACTAGAATATCGGGTTGGTTGAAAGTCAAGGTTTCCTGTAAAACCCATCCCCTCTCACATGTGGGTTCTAGTCTTGGACGGTACGACATCCTATGCAGGTCATGAGTATCACAGACTCTCAGGTCGAGAAATGATGATACGTTCATCATTTCTGATTTGGCATCATGGTCAATCGAGGAGGTCTCAACTGACTTCCTAATGAACGGTCTTTAGAGTCGTTAGCTTTCTAATTCAACACCCCCTCAATTGCCCTAAATGCACAGGATAGGATGTCTCTAAAGAAAACCTCGTCTGGATGCGAATTTCATGACGGCTCTTGCATGCCAAACATGCAAGCCCGCACTACTCTTCAAACTAATCATATGTGTATACTCAAGCCTGAGTATTGGGATTATCTCTCAATGAAACAACCCACCCAACAACACAGCAACAACAACATAATATGATAACAAAATGCAAAATGAAATAATACATAAAGATAATATACATAAAAGCAAATATATGCACAAAAGTAAACACCCAAAGACGCAAAATAGACAAGCGCTAGGATTGACTCACATAGGGAAACAGGGTCCCCATCAGAGTAGCCAAGTGTCGCAACTACAAAAAACACCTGGCGGAAAAACAGAAGAGTCTCACCGAACATTATTTATCCCAAAGAGAGGGAAATGAAACGATCAAAGAAAACCTGAAGAACTGGAGAAGACAAGGTCATCGCAACCAAATGTTGGGTTCGGGAGTCGGTTACGCAAGGGGAAGGTATTAGCACCCGTCACGTCCGTTGTACTCAACGGGATCCTAGCTTATTGCCTAATCAAAGGGTTTGTTTATCTATACACCACTGCTAAATAGGGGATGGAAAAGAAAAAAGGAGACTCGATAGGATATCGCCGCCCTATGCCTACGTATTCCCTTATGCAATGGGAAAGTCAGAGTCAACGTAGTTCGGAAAACTACGGGTGATGGGGGGAAGGTTGCTTGCCAAGACATCGCCTTCTTGTGCCTATGTATCCTTATCTAGTATGAGAAATCAGAGAAAATGTAGTTCGGGTAACGAAACCAAAGGTAGGTTAAGTGTTTTTATGAGTGACATTAAGTTCCCATTCCAGCAGTTAGGGACGATGCCTGTTTGCGATAGAACGAAAAAGTAACATACTCTTTTCTGAAAATAAAGTTTGAAACGACGATCTCGAAGGATAAGAGTTTTATTTTTGTTTGTGAGTTTTAGTGAAGTGAATTAGTTTTCTTTGTGATTCACGTTGCACTAAAGACTATGACATATGAGCGAATGTATCGCATATCGCCCAAAGGGCATACGCTAAACACTCTAGACAAGTGAAGAGAAACCCCCCACTCATCATTTCCCATATGCTTAAGGCTCCTACCATACAAAGATCATCGTATTTATTAGATGAGTTAGAATGTGTTCTGAGATAAGAAGAGAGACGCACAGACGGTCTAAGGGGAAACTCGGCCCTAACATTATCATGCAAAGAGGTTCTAAGGTCGGGATGCGAAAAGAGATTCTATCCTAATGTTAGCATGCAAAAGATGGACCTAAGTTTAAGGTTAAAAGGAACTAGGCTATATGTTATCATGCATGGATTAGACTCATAATTGGAATAAGAACCCTGAGGGGACATGCAAAGACAAAGCAAAAACAAGAAAGCAAGGCAAAAACAGCAGCTACAACAGCGCCTCCTGCACAAAACAGCAATAATATTCATCATACAAACAAGACAGCATATAACAGCACATGATTTAGCACAAAAAATAGGTGTGAAAAGGCAGGCAGCAAGCAAGTAGAGCAAAGACAGCATGCAAGTTCAAAGCAAGAACATCTGTGATTTTCTTGCATTTTCTTGCTTGTTTGGTATCCTTTCCATATGTAGTCTTCATGGATTGGTATGATGCATTAATGTGGATTGTTTTGGACATGTTTCACCATTCTTGAATATTTGATCTCGATTCTTTGACGCGCAACTTTTGGTTTTCGTTTTGAATGTTTAACATGTTGATGTTGTTTGATTGGTGAATGATAATTTGTTTTGTTTACTTGTGGCATGACTAATTGATTATCATTGAATGCTTGTTGCTGGATATTGTGATGCATGATTGCATTTGTTTCCGATTTCGCTTTGATGCATGTTTGTTTGATCGTTTGATCGTCCATTTTTGAAATGCATATTTGATCTTGTCACTTCTTGTTGATGCAATGTTGTTGATCATTTATGTTTGTTTGTCAAAGCATGTTCATACTTGTATGATGTTAATCCATGATTATTGCTTGAATTTTGTTTAATTTCATTCAAACATGCTTGCAGCCCTGTTTTCCACAGCTGTTCTTGCTTTGAACTTGCATGCTATCTTTGCTCTACTTGTTTGTTGCCTGGATTTTCACACCTGTTTTTGTGTTGAATCATGTGTTGTTATATGTTGTCTTGCTTGTATGCTGGATATTATTGTTTTTTGTGCAGGAGGCGCTGTTGTAACTGCTGTTTTTGCCTTGCTTTCTTGTTTTTGCTTTGTCTTTGCATGTCCCCTTAGGGTTCTTATTCCAATTTAATTTTCGATTGAATTTAGAGTAAGATAGACATTAGGAGTCTAATCCATGCATGATAACATATAGGATAGTCCCTTTTAACCCCAACCTTAGGTCCATCTTTTGCATGCTAACATTAGGAAAGAATCTCCTTTCGCATCCCGACCTTAGGACCACTTTACATGATAACGTTAGGGTCGATTATCCCTTTAGACCTTCCGTGCGTCTCTCTCTTCATCTCAAAACGCATTCTAACTCATCTAATAAATACGATAATCGTTGTACGCTACGAGCCTTAAGCACATGGGAAATGATGAGTGAGGGGTTTCTCCTCACTTGTCTAGAGTGTTTAGTGTATGCCCTTTGGGTGATATGCGACGTATTCGCTCCTATGTCATAATCTTTAGTGCAACGTGAATCACAAAGCAAACTAATTCAATTCACTAAAACTCACAAACAAAAGTAAAAAATTTATCCTTCGGGATCGTTGTTTCAAACTTTATTTTCAAAAAAGAGTATGTTACTTTTCTGTTCTATCGCAAACACGCATCGTCCCTAACTACTAGAATGGGAACTTAACGTCGCTCATAAAAAACACTTAACCTACCTTTGGTTTCGTTACCGCAACTACGTTTGCTCTGAATTCTCATACCAGATGAGGATATGTAGGCATAAGACGGTGATGTCTTGGTGAGCAACCTTCCCCCCATCACCCGTAGTTTTCCAAACTACGTTGACTCTGACTTTCCCATTGCACGAGGGAATACATAGGCATAGGGCGGCGATGTCCTATTGAGTATCCTTTTTTCTTTTCTATCCCCCGTTTAGCAGTAGCGTATAGATAAACACACCCTTTGATTAGACAACAAGCATGGATCATGTTGAGTACAACGGACGTGAGGGGTGCTAATACCTTCCCCTTGCTTAACCGACTCCCAAATCTATGATTTGGTTGTGATGACCTTGTCTTCTCCCGTTCTTCAGGTTTTCTTCGATTGTTTCCTTTTCCTCTCTTTGGGATAAATAAAGTTCGATGGCGACTCTTCTGTTTTTCCGCCTGGTGTTTTTCGCAGTTGCGACACTTGGCACAAAAGAGAAAGAGAGAAACTTTATGGTTTGAAGGCTTTTGGAGGGGTGATTGTTGAGGATTTGTTGTGTGTTAGAGGCTTGGAATAAGCCTCTATTTATAGGAAAGAGTGACGCTCCTTGCTCTGCAGAATTACAATGGCATAGTTCATTTGGTTTGGTTGGATTTCAAAGGGTGATTTCATGAAATTTGATTTTCCAATGCATTGTACCACGCCTCTTAAAGTTAGAGTGCAGAAGAAACAAAGTATGGGCTCAAGAACTAGGAACAATGCAAACATGCAATGAAATAAGAACATACTTGAATAATATTAGGGTTAGCAATGCAATGTTTGATGCTCCTAGAATGATGATGGAATCTAGGGTCAAAATTTGGGGTATGGCAGTTGGCCCTATTTAAATGACTTTACTGAATGGCATGAGTGGTGACAACCCCTCATGGAATCAGAGTAAAAGTTATTTAAATATAGAAATAACCAGAAACTTTGACCCTAGATGCACTGACATGCAATGATACAGACAAAACTGACCATCAGACAAAAACTAGGAACAATGCAGACATGCAATGAACTCCATCATGATGATCCATGATGGAATGATGAATGAAAAATGTAGACAAAGATGAAAATGAGTAAAGACTCGTTGGGGAAAACACACACAACACTGGGGATAACCAAAGAAGATACCACTGGGATGATTGGTAAGGGTAAGACCTCTCTTGAGAGATCAAAGACAAAAGGGAATCCTCATAACAAAAGGAAACAACACATAAAATATGGTCTCCACCAGGGAATATCTAGAGTTGTTGATCATCGGGTTCAGGCATGACCGACTGACACTCTAGAACAAACAAATAAGACAAAACCCTCATAACAGAAGGATTAGGCAAACACCGATCCTTATAAAAATAGGATGCAAAGTAGTATCAAATCCTCATGACAATAGGGTGTAAAACACATTCCACATAACAATAGGATAGGATAATAGGAACCCTCATAAAAATAGGGAAAGATCCTCAAAACAATAGGATTGGTAACAAATTACTTATAACAATAGGATACAAAAGGGATTCTTATAACAATAGAATAAACAACAAGTCATAACAATGGGAGCCAAAGAGGATTCTTATAATAGTTAAATCAATAGCAGGTTCCTCATAACAATAGGACACCAAGCAGCGTAAAATCCTTACAGCAATAAGGTTGCATGGACAATGTCCTCATGACAATAGGAAAGGCAGGAAAAGGTAAAATCCTTATAATAATAGGATTGATCCTCGTAACAAAAGGATTATTGAGCATAATAGGATCCTTATAACCATAGGATAAACAACACATTCTATTGGATTTCGCAAACATCTAATCTATTGGATATTCCTTAAAGTGAAGAGTTCAAATGGGATCTTTTGGAACCATCAGGAAAAGTACAGGGTAACAAACCTTTTGTATGTGCCAAATCAATTGGACTTTGACCACGAGCAAAGGTACCATGACCAGCTTTCGACGGATTGGTGATAGTAACAACTATACTTCAAGGGCAAATTGGTGACGACCAAAATAAAACTACCGATAACAATTGGGTTTCAAGCAAGCAAGCTAGGGAAAGAAACATTGGTAACAAACAATATTTCAAGACACCAAGAATAAACAGACTGGTGAACATTAGTGACAAATAGGAAAAAACAATTGGTGACGACCTGGGAAAAGATTTAACAATCATGAAGTAGTGATAACTGGACTTCGTGGGGAAAGTAAACTGGTAACAACCAAGATCCGAGACAAGAAGCTAATTCTAAATGCGCATGATTGAACATGATGTGTATAATCATGGTATGCAAATGTTGACTCTTGGAGAGACAAAATATTTTAATGAGGGAAAAAAAGAGATAACTTCACTGGGGAAGAAATCCTCAACATCAGCTACTCAAATCAAAATGCCATAGGATGGATATTGGGGAAACATCCTCAAACTTGATGCTCACATTTGATCAACGGGTCAATCCAAAAGTGTTATTAGTCTGGCTTCAGTGGGGATTTGCAAATGGTATGACAATGCCTTTGCAACCTTGAGACTTTTTGGGGTACTTAGGATTTCCTTTTTATCCTCACACACATCAAAGAGATTTTATGCTTTTACCAAAGATGTTTTCAAACATTTTCTTTTTCGAAGACCGTTTATTTTCAAAATCCACTATTAACAAATAAACGATGTGTTGCATAACAAGAAAAGGTAAAAGAAATATAAATGACAACAAATGATGGGAAAAGTTTGTATTTCATTTATGAATGGCAAAAGCGCCATGGAGTATTACAATTTTGAAAATGGCAACAAGGAAAGGTTTACATTGAATCCAACAACTACTACAATCCCTAATAACTAAGATACCTCAGATCCTTGCTTTCGACGAGAGCGACTGGATTGGTATTTTTATGATTCTTCAGTATTGGTAAACACCATCTGATGAAGTCAAATGCCTTTTGTCCCTAACTTTTTCCTGGATCTCCCTTTCGGGTTTTCAATCCACCGGAACGCTCATTTTTGCCAAAGTCGCCCTTTCGGGTTTTCAACTTAGTGACCTCTTTTTTTTTATCCCTAACTTTTCCTGGATTTCCTTCATATGTTTATATCCATCGAGATATGATAGGAAAAATAGCAAGTGTACTATTCTGCCCACTGTAGTAATAATATGGAAATCCCAAGTATCGAATCTCAAGGACTGCTTGACGATACAGAGTTCTAGATCAATTTCATTTATACAAAAGCTTTGGGATTTTTTGTTTTGTTTGGTAAGATCAGGGCTATAATTTCAATAAAAGAAAGCAGGTAAAATAGTTGAACATTAAACAAATATGAATAGATTTCTATGGTTGGTGAATGATTTTCATGCAACAACTTTGACTTATTAGTGCAATAACATAATTCACAACAGTTGGTTACCGGTTCTCTAGGGCATCTACTCCTAAGTCCTTAATAAGAAGATCTTTGATAAAAAAAACCTAATTACTATGTCCGTAAGCAATTAGGACTGCTACCAAGCATTCAGATAACAAGAATATTCCAGTCAAGATAAAGTATCCCTAGTCCTAGGTGATATATATTATCAGATATTCTTACTCAGATCAACAAATAATCGTTGTCCAGCTTAAATTACTCATACAAATTCAGAATCCATTTTTTTGACGGTTAAAGCATTAAGAACGAAAATAAGAAAAAACCAATGATTATGAACATAAAATTGTCATTGCATCAAATAATACGAATTTGTTATAATCAAAATCAAGGTCACCCCCTAGCAATGGGGAGTTTAACTACTCATAACAGAAAATAAAAACGAAGAAGAAAGTGTTGTCATTATAGAAATTCTGGAGGAATCAATCTTCAATTGTGAAACACTCTTGAAAGTATGAATCCACTCTGAAATCCTGAGCTCTCCAGCCTTCAAAATGCTTTTTTGCTCTCAAAATTTATCCAACCCTTGAAAAATTACGTTCTGGGAATAAATAGTCAGCTTTTGGGCCTTCAGACATTTTGGGCTTCGTTACGCATAATGCACAGACTGTTACACATAATGCCTTCTCCACGTGACAGGTAACCTACATGTATTGCATCTGGGTCAGCCATTTAGACAAACCCATATGCGTAATGCCCAGAGTGTTACGCGTATGGGAATAAGGTTGAATTTTTCACTCCTTTGGTCATTTGTATAGCATACGAGTAAGGAATATGTCCATACACGTAATAGCTAATGTATTACGTGTATGGACACCAGATTTGCATTTTCTTCACTTTTTCCACTACTTTCTCGTTCTGGCCCGGTTTCGCATCCCGTACTTAATCCTTTGTGCTTCCAAACCTGTATTTGACCTGCTGACATACAAAAAGTGTAAAATATCTTTGAGAAACTCATAATTTATGACATACTAAACCTAATAAAAATAAATCAAGTTACTGACAAAATACGAGCCAATTCATACAGATCACCTGAATTCATGCTGATAAAACAATGAAAACTATAGCACAAATGGTGACTGATCAGGATACCCATTATTGCCTAAGTCTCCATTTCTGGTTTTCGACCTAGCGGGTTTCATTTAGGCATAACATTTTTTGACTGCATCGATGTTTACAAGATGTGCAAGTTGTTCATCATCCATTATTGTGAGGGTTAGGGATCCTCCTGAGAAGACTACCTTCACAACAAACAGGCCTTCGTAGTTGAGTACCAGATCTCCTTCTTTGAATTCACGCAGGGAAACCATTTTGTTGAATGCTCTCTTAAGCCTCTTTTGGTACAACTGCCCATGGTACATGGCTGTCATCCGATTTTCATCAATGAGGTTCAACTCGTCGTATCTGCCTCGAATCCATTCTTCTTCTTCTAACTTAGTTTGCATCAGGAATTTCAAGGATGGTATCTCCACTACCATTGGGATAACTGCTTCCATTCGATAAACTAAAGAGAGCGGTGTTTCCCCTGTTGAAGTGCGGACTAAGGTCCGATATCCATGCAAAGTGAAATGTAGCATTTCATGCCAATCCTTATAGGTATTGACCATCTTCTACAGGATCTTCTTGATGTTTTTGTTGGAAGCTTCAACAACTTCATTCATCTTCGGACGGTAAGGCGAAGATTTATGGTGCTCGATCTTGAAGGAATCACAAAGTTCTTTCATAGTCTTCTTGTTCAAATTAGTTTCATTATCTGTGATAGTTCTGCTTGGAATTTCGTAAAGACATATAATTTCCTTCTTGATGAAGCAGGCCACCACTTGTTTTGTCACATTGGTGTAGGAAGCAACTTTTACCCATTTTGTGAAGTAGTCAATGGCAAATAAGATGAAACGATGGTTGTTAGAAGCTTTAGGCTAGATTTCTCCAATCATGTCAATGCCCAAAATAGAGAAAGGCCACGAAGATGATAAAACATTCAACAACGTTGGAGACACATGGACCTTATCAGCGTAAATCTGAAACTTATGGCATTTTCTAGCATATTGGATGCAATCGGATTTCATGGTCAATCAATAATACCCAACTCTCAAGATCTTCTTGGACATGGCTTGAGTTCCAAATGGTCCCTCATGGATTTCTTAAATCAACAAGTATGCTTCTCGTCTGTCAATACATCTAAGCAGGACCATGTCGTGATTTCCCTTATATAACACATCATTGCTAAGGAAGAACTTGGATTTCAATCTTCTCAAAGTCTTGGTTGTAGCATCAGCTGGATATTCTTGGTTATGCAGATACCTCTTAATGTCGTAAAACCAAGGCTTTCCATCAGTTTCCTCTTCAACTAATTGACAGTAGGCAGGCTCGATCTTTCGTTCAATCCAGATGAGTGGTGCTTCATTAACAAATCTGACCTTCCACATAGAGGCTAGTATAGCCAAAGCATCGGTAATATGATTTTCAGACCTCGGAACATGTCAGAAAGTGATTTCATCAAAGTACTTGATCAACTCCATAATGTAAGCACGATATGGGATCAAATTTTCGTCTCAGGTCTCTCATTCTCCTTTGACTTGATAAATCACCAAAGCTGAATCTCCAATTACTTCAAGAATTTTGATGTGAAGATCAATTGCTGCTTCAAGGCCTAGAATGCAAGCTTTATACTCGATAATGTTGTTTATATATTCAATGCATAACCTCACTATGAATGGGGTGTAACCACCATCTTGATTCATCAGAATAGCACCTACGCCATGTCTGTTGTAATTAGAAGAACCGTCAAACATAATTTTCCACCGGGAACCTGGCTCGGGACCCTCATCTTAACCAGATTCTTCATAATCCTTTTTTATCAGCATAATGTCTTCATCCGAGGAGTCAAGCTTTAGAGGATCATACTATTCAACTGGTTGTTCTGCAAGGTAATCTGACAAGATACTCCCTTTAATGGACTTTTGAGTCACGTACTGGATGTCATACTCGGATAACAACATGTGCTAATGGGAGAGTCTTCCTGTTTGGGCAGACTTTTCAAAAATGTACTTTATCGAATCCATCTTGGAGATTAATAAAGTAGTGTGAGATATCATATATTGACTAAGACGCTTGGCAGCCCAAGCTAAAACACAATAAGTTTTCTCCAAGAGTGAATATCTGCTTTCGCAGTCGGTAAAATTTTTTCTCAAATAGTAGATAGCATGTTCCTTACGTCCAATCTCATCTTGTTTCCCTAATACGCAACCCATAGAACCTTCTAACGCAGTCAGATACATGAACAGAGGTTTCCCTGGCATATGAGGAATCAAGATTGGAGGTTCTTGTAGATAACCCTTGATCTTCTCGAAGGCTAGACGACAATCAGAATTCCATTTAATTGCTTGATCCTTTCTGAGTAGCTTGAAGATAGGCTCACAAGTAGCAGTCATGTTGAAGATGAATCTGGAGTTGTAGTTTAGTCTTCCAAGAAAACCTCTGACTTGTTTCTCAGTCTGCAGAGCGGGCATTTCTTGAATGGATCTGACTTTATCTGGGTCTACTTCAATCCCCCGCTGGCTAACAATGAATCCAAGCAACTTTCTAGACCGAACTCCAAAAGTACACTTAGCTGGATTTAGTCGCAATCTGAACTTTCTAAGACGTTTAAACAACTTAAACAAATGATCCACATGGTTCTCCTTGCTTTGGGATTTAGCGATCATGTCATCGACATAAACCTTTATCTCCTTGTGCATCATGTCATAGAAGAGAGTAACCATTGCCTTTTGGTAAGTAGCACCTGCATTTTTGATACCAAACGACATGACCTTATAATAATAAGTCCCCTAAGGCATGATAAAGGTAGTTTTCTTCATGTCATCAGGATCCATTCTAATCTGATTGTAGCCTGAGAAGTCATCCATGAAAGAAAAGACAACAAATTTAGCAGTATTATCCACCAAGGTATCAATGTGCGAAAAAGGAAAGTCATCCTTCGGAATGGCTTTTTTCAAATCCCTGTAGTCAATACACATTTGAACTGTAGCACCCTAAAATTTGTCCACCCTTTTTTAAATATCTTGGCTTATGTTTCATATCATTTTGCATTGTAATTGGTGCATAACATTGATTCTAGGTGTTATACCCCAAATTTTGACCCCTAGATTCTATCATCATTCTAGGAGCATCGACATTGTTTATCTAACCTTAACCCCTTTCAAGTTTTATCTTTGTTAAGGTGCAGGTGAATTAGGGTTTCACACGGTCAGGAATCGGGGTTTCTATGGTTTGATCAGTCAATGTTTTGGATTGATTCACCATGTAGAAACTCGCTATATCATCAAAGAACTACATTGGATCAAGTATGAATCCAATTTGAGGTTGTTACCCAAGAAAGAAGAACAGTACAGTCCAGGACCCCAGATTAGGGTTTCTGATTGGAAAAGTCAATTGTAATTGGACTTTTGATTTAAATGGCATTCCAATGGTGGAATCATGGTCCATAAAGCACATATGACTTATTGAATTCCCCTTAAGAATTTTCAAGGCCTCAGGGAGCCCAGAATACCAACAGTTAATTCAAAGGTTTCCGATCGTTCGGTTTGTCTGACTGAAAAGTCAACCCATTGACCAATAGGGTTTTGATCCAAAATTGAAGAAAATTATGTTCCCAATGTTATGTGATATCTAATCATGAAGTTTGGTGACCATTGGATCAAGAATTGAGAAGTAATCGAAAAGTCGGGAAATTAGGGTTTTGAAAGGGGCTAAGCCATAACTTCCTAACCACACATCCAAATGGAGTGGTTCAAAGCTTGTTGGAAAGGTCTTGTGAAGTCCTACAAAAGTGCCACAGTGACCTTTGTTCAAAACTGAATGGATTTTGAGTTATGAGCAAAGACAAGGCAAGAAGGGAAAAACACTTAGAAAATTTTCATATTTTTGGCACTTTTAACTCATCTTTTCAGCTAATTTCAAGAGGATTTTTGACATAGTTCCACTTAGAATTTGAATTTGTGTAAAGCATGGAATTTGTAGAGCATGTTTAGGGCTTTCCAAAAATTACAATAAACCCCCCATAGCATTTGTGATCTAGGAGTTTCGAAGAGAGGAAGTTGAAGTCAAAAAGCTTGAAATCCAAAATTTCAACTTGTAATGATATGATACAAAACTAATTCTTTGATGTCAATCTGGTTGTTTTAGGTTAACTAGTTTCAAGATAGACTCTACACAAGGTGTTACACGAAAAATCCAAGGATTACACATAGATTAAAGGTTGGAACCAAGAGAAACTTCCATTTATGGCATAAAGTGATCAATGCCATTTTGATAAAGTAACACTTTCCCTTAAAATCTGCCTTATCCACTCCCTTACCTCCTTTCACACTCCTAGGTCCATCTCAATCTCAGAAGCATGTCCTAAATCCAGCAAGCTTTGTACTTGATCACATGAATCAAGGAAAACCATCATTGATAGCAAGTTGGTTCTCAAATGGACAAGTTGGAAAGAGACTTGAAAACCAACTAGATCCTTACTCTCCACTCTCCCTATAAATAGAACACTCTCTACATATAAAACACACACTAGAACCACCATCAATCCAAGCAGAAACAACTCTCTCTTTTTTGTTTTCCATTTTCTTGCCAACCAAGAAAAACTCCAAAAACCACAAAATCTGCCTTGAGCAGAATTCACCCTAAATCCATTTCCAAGCATCAAACCACTCTAAAAACACTTCACACACTCCATAAATGTTATATTGAAGCTACCTCAATCACCATTTCCACTGGAAACACCTCAAATATAAGGTGTGGTTACTGTCCAAATCATCAAAACTCAACTGTACCACCATTTCCAAAATCTGTCACAAAAGTCCCATGGTTACTTCTAGCCTAAGTCAACCTATTTGCATAAAGAGCTACTTGGAAGGAACTTGAATTGTGTAGACACTGCCTTGGAGGTTTGAGGAAGCTACTCAACTCATTTTCACTCAACTAGAAGCTTGGCATAAAGAGCTTGCTTAGGAGGTCTTTAAGAGGTAAGTCATCTTTACAAACTATACCTTATTAGGAATCATGTTTATTTTTTATATACACTATCTTGAACATGTTAAGAATCCATTATAAGTCATGTATGAACTTTGGTGATGGTTGTTCTGATGTGTTGGTAATCTACTTTGAGTTTAGTGCTTGTTAATTTGATTTTAGGTTTCATTCCAAGTGCCATATTTTGGCTCTGCCTAGGATCAATGTTGTGTTTATGCCTATGTTCATTTATAGGTCATTTTAAACAAGTGTGAACAATGTATAATGCAGATTGATGTATTTTATAAACTGTTCTGGTTTTGTGCCTTGTAGTTTGTTTAAGTCTTTCACTTTCATATGCAATGTTTGAATTATGTTTGAACCAGATGTTAGAATGATCATGGACCTTATTTGTATGTTATTTAAGTCATGTGAATCATGTTTGAATGATGAGTTTGTCTTGTATGTAACTGTCATTGATTTTGTGCTACCAATGTGCTTACAAGTTTCATTCCTATATGCAATTTGATGTCTCTAATTGGGTATGAGCTCCATGTGCTTATAAATACCTTGTATGTGACATCTGGAGTGTATTTGGACTCTTATTCTAGTTGTAGCATGCTTGAACAGATCTGTAGTTTTGAAAATGCATTTGTGTCTCACTTTTGCATCTTCTATCGAATTTCAAAATGTACACACTTTCAGAAAAAACCAAGGATACCATTGTATTCCTTGTGCAATTTAACTCAAGTTTGACTAAAATTTCATTGAAATCCATCAAAAATTGAAAGAGATTTGGTGTTCACATTTTTGAGTTTTGGTGTGGTTGGGCCTAGCCTGATTTACCTAGGATTCATGGTTGGAGGCTTATGAATTAATGGGGTGGTTTGATACATTGGATGTATCACCACCCCAGTGGTTAAAACCTGCATGCATTATCCTCTCATCACACTGCTAGCATGAGTTCGATCCTACCAGGGACAACTCTTTTGTGCATTTTTATCATTTTTATTGACTTTAGCAATATTTTGTTTCTCTTCCATCTTGATATCACACGCGCACCCTAGATGGTTTGGTAATGTTTTAAACATGTGAACCATAGGGCGTGGGTTCAACCCTTGTGGAGGACATTTCCTTCTTTTTACCACTTATTCTCATGTTTTCTTCACAAAATTAATTCCATCATAACTCGCCCATTCTTAAACATATTTGCACCATTCTTTTTGAAAATTGTTCTTCATCATGTCTATTTTCAAACAGTGAGAAAATAATTCAAGGATTTTTATCCTAGAAATACTTTGACTAACTTGAAAATCATGTATTTTTAGGGTTTTCACCTTAATGTTTTGAAACTTTTCTCAACTAGAACTTAATTTATCTTGTAAGATTGGATGTGTATGAATCATATGTGTTTGTTAACAGGCTTGAGTAATGAAATTTGCTTGATTCGTTGTATCACCATGTTCATATTTGCTTTTGTGAACACATCTATATGAAAACATCATTTTGAACTTTGTTTGTGAACCATGCCATACTTCTTGATGTTGTAACCTCTTGAGTGTGTTCATCATGCCTCTTTCTACTTGCTTATCTGTCTTGTTAGAACCATAACATGCTAGCG
This sequence comes from Lathyrus sativus, assembly GCA_963859935.3. Lineage (NCBI taxonomy): Eukaryota > Viridiplantae > Streptophyta > Magnoliopsida > Fabales > Fabaceae > Lathyrus > Lathyrus sativus. The sequence goes on along the minus strand of OZ012737.1, from coordinate 597,243,432 downwards.
TTTTCTTTGTCTTGGTTGTTACCATGAAATTTGTTTTCTTTTCCATGAAACCATGAATTTATACTTGAATTGTTGTAACATTTCTTGTATCCTTACTTGCTTGTTTGTATCAATGTGTGATTGTCAGTCTTAAGTTGTTACATTTGATTTCTTTTAATCCCTATAACATGCTTTCCTCAAGTTGTAACTTTCTTACATTAAACTTGTTTGAATCACATGTTCTTTTTTTTTCCTTGATGGTTGTTACTTCACTGCTCTTCATCATTGTTAAGAAGTTTAAAGTTAATCATGACTTATATGTTTGGTCTTGTAAGAACCTTTCTCATAATCCCCTTTTAGATATTGTAATATCTTTTCTCATTAATGATTGTAACCATCTGATTTGATTGTAATCTTTCTCTTTGCTTGATGTTGTCACGTGCTTGCATATCTTTCTTGGTTGTTACCATGTTCTTCCATATCTTCATCATGTTTGAATGAATGCTTATGTGCGCTTTTAACTTTGTTAAGTTATTCCCCAGTGATGGAACTTTCTAGTTAACATCAAGTTGTCTGTGTCCTTGTGTCCAAAGGAAAGTCTCTCTATTAACCCTTGGGTCATAGATAGCTTATTACCTTCCCTCTGACTTTGTTAAGTCATTTTGAACCCTAACTTAGTTAAGTTAGAACCTACTAGCCATTATACTTTTCTTAAGTCTAAAAGAACCACCTTTACTAGGAGTGTTCTTCAACTAGAAACCTAGGATAGAGTTTGTCAACTCTATGTAAGGATCATTCTCATGATTACTTACTTCCCCCTGACTTTTGTCAAAGTCAATCCCTTTAAGTGATAACTTAGAATAGAGAGATTTGTTAAACTCTATATAAGCATTGTTATGTTTGTTCCCCTTTGAACTTTGGTTATGATCAAATGTTCATTCATCCCTAGTGAGGTGAACTACGATTGCTCTGATTCTATCCTAGTTAGGATACGTAGGAAGAAGATGTGATATCTTTGCGAGCAAACTTAGAAACATCAATCCTAGGTCTTTACCTTCAAAACCACAACCTTGATCCCAAACCATAGAAAGTAGTATAGCATACAAACATACAAAAGGTTCATGTAGAGTACTACATATGTTTAGGATGCAAAATACCTACCCTAAGCATAACCAACCCCCGATCCCCATTCTTTTAGCATTGTTGTTACATCGCACAAAAAGGTCTTTATTTCTTTAATCTTTCCATTGGATAAATCAAAGTACGGTTGTGAATTTAATGAATTAATATTCAAGTTAACCAATAGCTTGATATCCGACTCTCACCGCAACACTAGGCAAGGAATCAAGGTATCTTGTTCATTTCTCAAGAAGAATGGCTTCATCCTCAAAGCTCAAGCAAGGGTTTATTCTCAACCTTATGGTGTTCTCAAGCCCCAAGGTCCTCTCATCATCAAGACTTGCCTTACAAACATTAGAGGCAAGGTTACAAGCATTAATCACCCCTCCTATCTTGTGAACATCTAGATTAGGGTTTTGATTCAAAAGGCATTTATGGCTAGTTCTTTGGGCAAGACATGATCCTATGGCTCAATACATACCTTGAGGATCCTCTACATGAATTATGTATCATCACAAGTCATGACAAGAGCTTCAATCAATGGAAAAGATGTTAGGGTTTCATCTGATCAACAAAAGTCAATTGTGGTTCAATGGAGTCAAAGTCTTGGATATCAAGGTCAACCAGGGGTATTCTATGTTTTTTCAAGTGTTTTCATATGTTTGTCACAAGAAAATTCAAGGAGAAACATAAAATAAAGGGTTTTGAAAACCCTAACTCTAGCCATTTTGCAACATCCATAACTTTCTCATCTTTGGTCCAAGGGAGCAAACTTGTTATAAAATTAAAGAGGACATCATGAACTACAAGTTTGTAGAAAAAAGCAAGTCCAAAAGATCCATAGTTTGAGAGATATGGAGATCTAAAGTTGAGAAAAAAGAGGTTTTGTCATTCCAACACTTAGAAATTTTTCTAAGTATGGAAGTTCAGCTTGAAGTACATGTTTTCAAGCCTATCTTACATGATGATGAAAGCTTCAAATGGATTTTCCTTGAACATGAAAGTTGTAGAGCATCCTCCAATATTTCGTTTGAGTACTAGAACTCCTCCATTGGATATATAGAGCTCCAGTTATGATCTCTCCAAATTAGAGTTTCAAAGATGTCAAAATTGAATAAGATACGCAAATTTTTTAGGCAACTTTCCAAGGCTCTTTCCTCCAAGCTCTTGATCTCAAATCAATTTCCTTTGAACATGAAAGTTGAATATCATTCTTCAAGCTTTCTATCCATATATATCATCTCCATTAGACAAAAACGCATCAATTTATGTGCCTTCAAAGTCAAGTTGTCAATAACTTGGGATTTTTCTAGGTTGCTTGAGACAAATTTTTGGACCATTTTACCAAGGCATTTTTCACCAAAACCTAGCTCAAAATCAATTATATTTCAGCATGAAAGTTGTTCTAATATCCCCAAGAGTTGGAATTTCCAACACTTAGAATTTTATGAATGTTCTTTGGGATCATTTTTTACACTAACTTCATGGTCATTTTTCTCCTTATTACAATATTTATTCCAACTTTTCATTAACACAAGAGTTGTTCCTTGTCATAAAGGCTTTTCAAAGAGCACAAAGCATCATATTTTGGACCATCCATCATCAACTTTTGCTCCATGAAAGTCATGTTTATAAAATAATCCATATAGTGACCCAAAAGAGCTTGTAATGCAAAATGATTTAGTTTTGCACATGCTTGTGTCAAGACCTCTTCTCATGCCTATCACATATCACACATCACACATCACTCTCTTTTCCCAAAAAGGCCAAACAACTACATGAGGCATGCGTACATGTGAGATGCTCCATTGGAAAAGAATATGGAGGTTGTACAATTTTCATCCATACACATTTAGCACACCTCATCATATTATGCTGGCTACACACTCTTTTATTTCACAACACCACCATCACAAGAAAACGTGTGATTGCTGTAAGAGCGAGATTTGTCTCTACATGTTATCTCTATGTTTTGATGATAAAAATTAGGTATTTATGAAATAATCATTTTATGTTCTAATGTTTGTTGTGCGCAGATCATTAAATAAATATATCAAATCAACAAACAATATCAAGAAGTGCATGAAAGCCAATAGGAAGTTACTATGTATGAAATGACTTAAAAGCATAGCTTTCAAGGAAACTCTGAACGAAGAACAAGTGAAACTCTGAGTGAAGTACCACGTGATATTCTGGATAAAGAATTTAAAGCGCCTACTCAAGAAACAGTTTGCCACTGTATTTGAGTGAAGTATCTACTGGATTCTGTTCTGAGAAGTTTATTTGATCTGGAAGCTATCAATGCATATGAGATGTAGTTCTCTGAAGAACCAAGCTCTGAAGACTTAAGGGTTCTGAAGATCAAGATTCTGAAGAAATAATCTTCTGAGGAATTTCGTTCTGAAGAAACTGATGACTTGAAGTTCTGAAGGCTGAAGGCTCTGAAGACCAAGTGCAAAAAGACTCTTAATACTAGATTCTGATGTTGAAGATTATGTAGCAACACCCATATGAAAACATGTTAATAAACTCTGGTAAACAAGCTCTGAAGTAAGACTTTGATGTTATTACACTATCATACCAAAGTAGTTTCTGAACTACTCATTAGAAACATCATTAGAAGAAGTTAAGCCAGAAGCTGATTTGTTCAAAAGACAAAATAAGTGATGTCACTATACTTTCCAACACGTGATTATTCTATCCGTTGGAAATGACCGTTGGAATATTGAATGAACATCTCTACCCTCACAAAGCTGCACTATAAAGGAAGAACATTTGATTCATTCAAATGTTAGCTAATTACAAAGTAAGAAAGCTCATTAAAAAGCAAGCCAGCTTGTTATGAAGCAATGATGCTGACGAGTGAAGTTAGCAACATAGTTGATTAACAAGGAAAGCTTTTAAGCAATATGGAAACTACTGTTCTTAATAATTTCCTGAGATTCATCCTTAAATTAGTTTCTATATTGGAATGCAAGGAGTTGTTGCTCAATACTTGTTATGTACTAAATTAGGAGTAACCTGCTTATCAAGAAGCACTCATGTAATCTCCTGTAATAGATATTCTATCTTTAGAAGTAGTGGTTCCTCAAGTGATCTTCTGAAGATCAATATACTTGAGATCATAAGTGACAGTTGTCATTTGTGGGATCAATGAACGTTATATCCTTAAGGGATCCCTGAACGTGTCATTATTCATTTGTTAGTCACCTGCAGTTAGCTTGTGCATATTTGTAATCAGTTTGGTTATAGTGGATTAAGTCCTTGCTTGAGTGAGGCGAAATCACCTTGGAAGGGTGAACCAGGATATATCTTGTGTTCTTTACTTATATCATGATTCATATGCTTCCGCAACGCAAAGAAAAGAATACTATAGAAAACAACTTTAAAAAAAAAGGTTTAAAAGTTGAAGTAGAGGAAATACCCAATTCAAACCCCCTCTTTCTTGTGTATTTTTCACACCTTCAGTTGGTATCAGAGCTCCGGTTCTGTTATTGATGGATATCAAACACCTAACAGTGTCAGATAAAGATCCAAAAGCATGTGAAGAAATACTCCTGGGGATTTTTCACTCCTCTTACAATTTCAGTCTCATATCAGTTTCTGACGGAGATGAGTACTAAAATTGTATTTAATGGGTTTTTGTGAGCAAGTTAGTGATTCACTGAAGTTTGAAGTATTGAAAGTTTTCAATAACAAAATATTCTCCTCTAGAGATTGAAAGAAGATTGAAGAATCAGCTGACAAGAGAGATTCATCAGAAAAGAAGTGTTTCTGTTGAATGCTTCATAAAATACGTTTGGATGTACAAAGGTCAAATCATAAGTAGCAAGAAATCTCGTTTACTGAAGATTAATTCTAGGTGAGTATGAGATGTTTTCAAGAAACGGATTAGTCTACGCTTGACTTTCTCATGAAAAGCTCATTGGGAATTTCTGTTTAGTAAGTAAATAAATTTTGTTGGCTAAGAGAATTTGACTCATAAGAATTTCAGATTAAAGCATGCACATATAAAGAAGTTCAATAACTCTGATTTTGTGTTAGATGCTGCATGAACAATTAAGTGCTATTAAATCAAGATTTTACCCCAGTTGAACAAACTGTAATTGATCAGATGTTTTTTCTAATATTCTTTCTTAAAAAGTAATGAGGATTGAATACTGAAGTCAAAATGACAAGAAGATTCAGTGACAGAAGTCATTCAATTTGTTTCCTGAAGAAATTTAAGTTACTGGGGTTATTCATAAATAAGTCAGTTGACATTCCTTTCAGAAGCAAATCCAGATGTCATTCTGTTAGCTGTTTTTGAAAAACTATTTCTAAAAAGCTTCTCCTGAATCAAATCTTCTCATCTAGAAGAGATGATTTGCAGATAGAAGGAGAAGTCATCAGAAGTCTATCAAGAAGGTTCTTAACTTCCTAGAAGACATATTCTTCTGTGACAAGAAACTCTGAGAATCAGATTATACATGGCTCTGAAACGTCTGCAAAAAAGATTATTTCTGGATAACAAGAACATCTGAAGAACGAAGATCTGATCTGATCTGAAGCGTTCCTCAGGATGACAAATTTTCAGAAACACTTGCCAGAGTCAAGCTGCATAGATCTGAAGGTAAATCTGGGACCTCATCAGAAGATCTGAAGATTATTCTAATAAGGGAAGTAAGAGAAAGTCTTTAGAAGATCTGAAGCTTGTTCTGATAAGAAGAAGATGAAACTCCTTCAGACGGTCTGAGCGTGGTTTAAACGTATCACTTTTTCAAAAGCGTCAGTGGCACAAGTCAGCAACCACGTGTCAACCACATGTCATTTATCTTTTGACTAATGGAAACGATTGAAGTGCACAAAAAGGATGCGCCGTTCATAGGTTGATCATGTAAATATGGAAGAAATATTTACTGAAGTTATGGAATCTGAACAGTCATCTAGCCGGATGAAGAATTTGAAGACCATTTACAAAATCTGGGCCAAGATCTTCCTAAGTTGCATCCATCATAGGAAAGCATCCAACTCACCAAATTATGTTAATGTTGATCAGTCTTATTTCATGTACTGTCTTAGCAAAGGAACCAAGGTGGATTTACCCTATGTTTTGTTTAACCATCTGTGGAATCAGATCAAGCAAACCAGAGAAGTTTTAAGGTCTAAAATTAAGAAGCTCAGAAAGTGGATTCCTATGAGGAGACTATTATTAGACATTCAGACTGAGAATGGTCTAGTTGCACATTTAACAGAAGCAGGACAAACAGTTGAGTTAGAGGCTATTCATGGAAGCCCTCTGAATGGTAAAAACCTAGTCAAGATGAGATTGATTGAGAAATTGGCATCTTCCCCATCCAAGAGAAAATCTGCTGATGTTTGTAAAAGGAGAATTCCAATTGATGATTTTCCTCTGTTTTCTGCTGATGAACCTAGAGAAGTTGTTTTGGCATATATAACAGAAAGTCTGGCAGATGGAACTCCACTTCCTGCAAATCTAGTTCAGAAAGAAGGTGAATCTCTACCAGATCTTTTTGAAGTTAGACGCAAGAAGAAGAGAAAGGTCTCTGAAGAAGGTACTCCAAAGCCAAAGAGGAAAGCCTCTGGCGAAGCTGCTGTCAAACCTCAGAGGATCAAGAAGTAGAAAGCTAATCCTACTGAAGCAAGTCTGGACACCATTCTGGAAACTGTTAAACAGGTACTAACATCTAATCCTCCAACATCTGAACCTACACCTTCAACTCCATCTTCACCTTCTCTTTCATCTGAACATTTTTCATATGAACCATCATTGTCCCAACCATCTTTTGTACACCAACAAGCAAATCCATCTGATAAACAAACCTTTGCACCCACAAACTCTGCCCCACTAACACCACCAGTTATTCTACCAGAACAACCTTTACCCTATCAGCCAGAACATCCACTCTCACCAGATCACCAACATTATTCTGATCCTGAACCTAATTTCATGGATCTTCAACCTCTTAATATTATTTATCCTGTATCCTCTAGAGATTGTGACACATCAGATTCATCTTCTGAATCTGAGGTTGACTCTTTTATCTAATCCCTAAACCTTCACCTTAACTCAGATAAACCCTTACCTCCCAGTCATTCTCAACCATCTTTGGTTCCCTTTTTATCTTCTCCTCAGCATCCTATCTTTATCATTCCCAAATTCTCTATTCCCTCACCTTCCTCCAAAACCACCTCTTCCAAACCATCATCTTTAGAAACCTTCCTTAAACCCAAACCTAGGATGGATGTTAGTAATCTTGTATCTTGTTTTGAGAAAGAGGTAAGTACGTGGTTCTCCACTGTACAAAAGGGTTGTGTGTCTACTCTGAATCCTGATGATTCTGATACTGTCTGGAAAAGATTCAAAGCCAGATTTAATTTTTTTTCTACGAACCTTCAAGCGATTTATGCTGAAGAAGCTCAGAAGAGATTTTCTGAAGCTGTAAGAGTGACTCTGCTTAACATCAGAAGATCTCCTACTTTGTTTTTGGAAAATGCTCTGTCAGATGCTGAACTGTCTTCTTCTGGAACTTTGACTGCACCATCTGAAGAAATCATCCTTCCAAGTTCTGCACCTACTGTGGAACCAGTGCCTGAAGATGATCTTTCAGAAGAAACTGTGGAGCCCAATCAGTCAGCGTTGATAATTATGGATCAACCATCTTCTTCTGGTTTTCAAACTTCATCTAAAATGAACCTTGATCATCCAACAACATCTTTATCTGCCCCTCCTACGTCTGAGATCAAGACTGAGAGACCAGATCTTGAAGATGAAATCAAGGAAATCAAAACATGGATGATGAAACAAGAACAAACTACTGATGAAATCAAGACTTGGATGGCTAGGCAAGAACAATCAACTGCTCAGACCACAGATCTTCTGAAGATCATAGCCTCTCGCCAGCTTTAGTTTTCATTTCTGTTCTTGTTTGTGCACATGTTTGATGTTTCTATTGTTCATATGTTTGTTAACCTGAATTTTTTTATGAATGAAGTGGTTCTTTTTGTTTTTCTTTCTCTGTTATCTCTTTTCTTATCTGATCATCATCTTTTTGATGATGTCAAAAAAGGGGGGGAGAAATAGAACTGTTCTTGATAGAAACTTAAGTATGATTTAATCTGGAAATATGATTATGATTGATAAGAAATACAAAACATCAGCTCAGATATAAACTGTGTTTATTACTAACTATTTGTTGATGTTTTACTGAGAAACTCTGAACAAGTTCACTAGGTATTCTAAAGACAGGTCATATGAATAAACTCTGAATTAGAATGACTGGTTGTTCACATAATAAAAGTTATCAGACTCAGAATCAATTAGCTTCAAGAGATCAAGAATCAAGACTGTATCAAGCTCAGAAGATCCAAATATCTGACCTATTGTAGCCAAGGGGAGTTCACCCAGAAAGGTTCACAAGTCAAGATATTTGATTTTCACCCTATCTAAAACTTAGGGGGAGTTTCTCATCTGAAAGAATAGTGCGGCTAAGTTATCAGAAATGAACTGTTAAAACTCTGTGCTACAGATGTTCTAATGAACAGTAGAAAATGCTTCAGAAGGCTCTGAAGTTATATGGCTCTGATACGATGTCTAAAGAAGATAAGCTCTAAAAGATCTGAACATGGAGTTCTACTGAACAAGTCCAGATGTTAAAGACTTACACTCTGATAGACCATATGGAAGTATTCCTTCTAGTCTATTATATTTTTATTATATCAAAATTTCTATTCTGTGAGTCTTGAGATCAAAGTAAGTATCTGAACAAGCAAAAATGAAATTTTGAGGTTAACACATTCAGGGGGAGTTGTTGCTCGAAACTCTGAATATGTTATGCTTGGTGATTACCCTGTATAAAATGTTCTATCAAAATACATGTTTTTGTCATCATCAAAAAGGGGGAGATTGTAAGAGCAAGATTTGTCTCTACATGTTATATCTATGTTTTGATGATAACAATTAAGTATTTATGAAAGAATCATTTTATGTTATAATGTTTGTTGTGCGCAGATCATTAAATAAATATATCAAATCAACAAACAATATCAAGAAGTGCATGAAAGCCAATAGGAAGTTACTATGTATGACATGACTTAAAAGCATAGCTTTCAAGGAAACTCTGAACGAAGAACAAGTGAAACTCTGAGTGAAGTACCACGTGATGTTCTGGATAAAGAATTTAAAGCGCCTACTCAAGAAACAGTTTGCCACTGTATCTGAGTGAAGTATCTACTGGATTCTGTTCTGAGAAGTTTATTTGATCTGGAAGCTATCAATGCATCTGAGATGTAGTTCTCTGAAGAACCAAGCTCTGAAGACTTAAGGGTTCTGAAGATCAAGATTCTGAAGAAATTATCTTCTGAGGAATTTCGTTTTGAAGAAACTGATGACTTGAAGTTCTGAAGGCTGAAGGCTCTGAAGACCAAGTGCAGAAAGACTCTGAATACTAGATTCTGATGTTGAAGATTATGTAGCAACACCCATATGAAAACGTGTTAATAAACTCTGGTAAACAAGCTCTGAAGTAAGACTCTGATGTTATTACACTATCATACTAAAGTAGTTTCTGAACTACTCATCCGAAACATCATCAGAAGAAGTTAAGCCAGAAGTTGATTTGTTCAAAAGACAAAATAAGTGATGTCACTATACTTTCCAACACGTGATTATTCTATCTGTTGGAAATTACCGTTGGAATATTGAATGGACATCTCTACCCTCACAAAGTTGCACTATAAAGGAAGAACATTTGATTCATTCAAATGTTAGCTAATTACAAAGTAAGAAAGCTCATTAAAAAAGCAAGCCAGCTTGTTACGAAGCAATGATGCTGACGAGTGAAGTTAGAAACATAGTTGATTAACAAGGAAATCTTTTAAGCAATATGGAAACTACTGTTCTTAATAATCTCCTGAGATTCATCCTTAAATTAGTTTCTATATTAGAATGCAAGGAGTTGTTGCTCAATACTTGCTATGTACTAAATTAGGAGTAACCTGCTTATCAAGAAGCACTCATATAATCTCCTGTAATATATATTCTATCTTTAGAATTAGTGGTTCCTCAAGTGATCTTGTGAAGATCAGTATACTTGAGATGATAAGTGACAGTTGTCATTTGTGGGATCAATGAACGTTATATCCTTAAGGGATCCCTGAACGTGTCATTGTTCATTTGTTAGTCACCTGCAGTTAGCTTGTGCATATTTGTAATCAATTTGGTTATAGTGGATTAAGTCCTTGCTTGAGTGAGGCGAAATCACCTTGGAAGGGTGGACTGGATTAGAATCAGGGTTGCTCAAGTGAACCAGGATATATCTTGTGTTCTTTACTTATATCATGATTCATATGCTTCCGCAACGCAAAGAAAAGAATACTATAGAAAACAACTTTAAAAAAAAGGGTTTAAAAGTTTAAGTAGAGGAAATACCCAATTCATACCCCCCCCCCCCTTTCTTGTGTCCTTTTCACACCTTCAATTGCTCCCCTCTCAACTTTGTGGCCAAATCTCCATTTGCTTCTTTTTGTTTTTAGGCCCAACAAAGCAGCTTAAATCCACCATATTTAAGTAAACAAACCCTAAAAAAAGCAAGGAGAGGGCTTTATTGTGGTAGGTTCAGATCCAAGCACACTATTTCTCTAAAGCCTTCTCATTTTCGGATTTGGGATTTCCACACATACTCTTGCTTTTACTAGATTTCTTCTTCTTTGTGACGATCATTAAAGAGTGCAGGAGCCTCGTCCTTCCTTTTTTTCTAGCAAATTCAAGAGGCTGTGGACTCTCTCTCCATTAGGTAACATCATGGTTCCCTCTTGCTGTTCATACTAGATTTTTAGGTGACAAACATGTTCATACATCTGCATCTGAAGTCCTACGTGGTAGGCATTGGTTAAACTTGTTTGTGTTTGATTTCCATGAAGTTCCATTTTGAGTATGCAAACTTTAATGCTTGATTCCATGAGTTTTGATGGTTGTTTTTGAGATCTATTTGCATATTTGAAATCTCATTGAAGTGTACTACAAAGCAGAGTATTGGTTATTTTAATTTGAGTTTGTTGCATCATGTGTGTTGTTTATTTAAGCTGAGTTTTCATGGCCTTAGAGGCAATATAAATTGAAAATAATGGGATATTTGGATTGTACGTAAAAAACTGAGGGGGGGGGGTCTATATACGCGTTTTTTTCGGCCGTCACCACCACCGCCGGTGGTGGCCGGCCGGACTGGTTCTTTCGCCGGTGTTAGGGCTTCATGCGACCTCCATTTGCATGGAATGAAGGAGATGATGATGTGTCATGATTTTATTTGGTTGTGTTTTGTTTTTTGTCTTATATGATTTAAAATATAGATGACCAATTGATAAGGAGTCACATGATTTTTGTGCATTATTTGCATTCCCTTTCTTTTTTTTGTTGCTGATGAGTGTTGGGCTTTGCGTGTTTTCTATCTGCGCCACCAGTTCCTAGGCCCAACGCATAATGTTCATGGTTGTTTTCTGAGTGCATCCTCCTTGTTCTATTCATCTGATTTTTGTTTATTTTCATTTTATTTTTTACTGATAAACTCATGATAAAAACCACCAAAAATATGTTTTATTTGACCTAGTTTCAAACATTGACCTTGTTTCATGGCCTTCCTTTGTGGCACATAATCTTACTTTTTTACTATGCTTTGGCACATTTTTGAATAGTGATTGTATGATGCTTTAATGCCTTGATGATCACTTTTTGTATGATTCTTATTTGGTTTTGTTTGGCCCTCGAAATATGCTCGGCTAATTGAATACTTGAGTTTGTTGATGTTTCCTTGCAATCCTTGTTGTAATGCTTTGCATTTTTTTTCTTAATACACATGACTTGAGTTTGAATTCCTATTTAGATTTTATTTAACCTTGTTTCTATTTTTGGATGGTGCATCAAGTTGTTGATGATTTGACTAGGAGTTTGTGCATATCTTGACCTAGTATTTTGAGTTTACTTCTTGGATGATTCAATGGGTGTTTGTTAATTCTTATTTTCTTTTCTCAACATGTATAAGGTTCTGTTTTTCATGTTTGAGAGGTCCATTGTATGCTTACCTTGTCTCATTTTCCTTACATGATAATGTACTTCTCCTATGAATAACTTCAGGTGAGTTTGCTTGACTTTTGTGCTTCACCTTGAGTTTGTCTCTTCTTGACTTTGATTGTTTCTTTGAATGAGAACATGATTCATATCATATGAGTTTGTTTCTAATCTTGATAGATTAATACTTGATCATGTATGTTCTTGTTTAAGTGTCTCCTATCTTTGAGAATGACTTTGGTGTATGAACTTGTTCTTGATGCATGTTTTGAGTTCAAACCTTGATGTTTCCTTTGTGCGTTCATAATTGAATCTTTGACTTGATATTCATGTTGATTTTTATTCCCACACTTGGTTTCATGCCCTAATCTCATGCCTTTTCCTTTAAGGTTATGTTTTGTATGCTTGTTTTGTGTAGCATTTGATTTATTTATGAATGGAATGCATGACTTAATTCTTTGGGCTTCTTCTTTGATCGTTGACATGGATTGGATATGGTGTGATGTTGCTACTGCCCTACCTTATTTATCATCTCATTTGACCTCATTTCACTTTGCTTTATGATTGATTTTGCTTCTTGTAAGATGTTTGAGTCATTTGGATGTGTGTGGGCACTTTGTTTTGCCATTGTGCTTTGTTTTCAAATATTTTGATATGGTTTGACATGTGAATGCTTCTTTGTTTGTTTTGATATGATGTTGGCATTCACCTTGTATGGTTGAAATGTATGTTTTCTTGATGCCTCTTACTTTGAATTACCATGATTGTTCATCTTGTTTGCATCTTCTTCATTCTTCTTCTTTATTCTTCATCTCTCTTCTCTTCTTGAGACTTGTTTAAGTTTCAATCTTGTTTTCATTTGTGATTGAATTGGATAATGTTTACTTATGCTTGACCACATGATCCCTTAGGATTCTTAGTCCCACTTAATTTCTGATTAAGGTGGGAGTAGGAGAGACATTAGGCTTTCAATCCATTGCATGATAATAGTTAGGATAATTCCTCTTTGACCTCAACTTTAGGTCCATAATTTGTATGATAACATTAGGTAAACTTCCTTTTTATCCTAATCTTAGGACCATTTTGTATGATAATATTAGGATTTTCAGTTCCCTTTAGTTTTTTCCTTTGAGTCTTTTCTTCTCACCTCAAACAATTCAAAATACTTAATAAAGATGATGAACATTGTGCACCACAAGCCTTAAGTATATGGGAAATGATGAGTGAGGGGTTTCTCGTCACTTGTCTAGAGTGTTTAGTGTATGCCCTGTGGGCGATATGCGACACATTCGCTCTTATATCATAGTCTTTAGTGCAATGTAAATCTCAAATAAATCCAATTCACTTCATTAAAACTCTTAAATCAAATTCAAACCTTTTTTATCCTTCAAGATTGTTGTTTCAAAACTCATTTTCAGAAAATAGTACGTTATTTTTCCGTTCTACCGCAAACATGCATTGACCTTAATTGCTGGAATGGGAGCTTAATGTCGCTCATAAAAAATACTTAACCAACCTGTGGTTTAGTTCCTCAAACTACATTTTCTCTGATTTCTCATACCAGATGAGGATACGTAGGCATAAGACAGTGATGTCTTGGCGAGGAACCTTTCCCCCATCTCCTGTAGTTTTCTAAACCACGTTGACTCTGAATTTCCCATTGCACGAGGGAATACATAGGCATATGGCGGCGGTATCCTATCGAGTCTCCTTTTTCCTTTTCTTTTCACGTTTTCGCTTCCATTTAGTAGTATATTTTAGATAACTCAACCTTGGATTAGACAACAAGCATAAATCCCGTTGAGTACAACGGACGTGGGAGGTGCTAATACCTTCCCCTTGCGTAACCCACTTCCGAACCCAAGATTTGGTTGTGATGACCTTGTCTTCTCCCTTTCTTTTAGGTTTTCTTTGACCATTTCCTTTCCCTCCTTTGGGATAAATAACATTCGGTGGCGACTCTTATGTTTGTTTCCGCTAATTTTTTCGCAGTTACAACATGAACCTTTCCATCCTTCTTCGGTACAAGAACGATGTTGGCCACTACTGAGGATACTTTAAAACAACAATAAATTCGGAGTCAATTTGTTGTTTCGCCTCCTCTCTGATCTTCAAGGCCATGTATGGTTTTATCCTTCAGAGTTTCTGTTTCACAAGAGGACATTCAAGTCGGAGTGGCAGTTTATGAATGACAATGTCTGAATCTAAACTAAGCATATCTTAATATGACCATGCAAACACATCCACATATTCTTGGAGAAGCTTGACCAACCTTGTCTTGACATCTACCCCAAGTGTAGTGCCAATATTGACTTCTTTTCTCTCTTATTCACCGCCCAAGTCGATGGTTTCGACATGCTCTTGGTGAGGTTGGAGATCTATGTACTCATAATCAAGCATCTTAGCCAATTCATCTGGGATATCAAAATCTTCATCACTCTCTTCATAGACATGATTGATAGGTACATCAATGTTAGGAGAGATCAGAGAGTCATCAGATTCAATATGGGTATCAATAATTATGCATGTTTTAGATGATTGCTTTTATTAAAATGAAAACAAAAGTTATGCAAAGAGAGAATGCTTTTTCTTTTTAGTGGTTTTCTGAAAGATTGTCATTTTCATTTTAAAAGTGGAAAGAAAAAAATAGTAAATGAACAAAACAAGAATTTAACAAAATGCCTTCATTCATTAAGATTTGAAAATCAGAAGGGGGCCCTACAAAATGATCCTATAGCCTTGGGCACGACTATGGATTTTTGAAAACATCAAAATGACAAAACAACAAAATTACTTTAATAAAGGGCGAATTTTGGGGATCTCCATAGAATCCCAGTTTCTCAGAGCCACATCAGAACGGTACACCAAATTGCTTAATTCTTCATCTTCAAAATCTTCACCAATTGCATTCACTTGGAAGCCAGCACTGACGAATACTTCTCTGATTTCCTTTGGGTGACCTTTGATTGGAGTTGACGCTTTCTTAGCAGTTGGTTTGTAACCCAACCTAAATCGGTCCTTCTTGACTTTGGTGTTGATCACATCACCCCAACCTTTAGTTTTACCATCCTCAATAGCAGAAATAACTCCTTCCAGAGATGCAAAATATGGAAAGACCCTCTGCACAGGCCCTTCCACCTCCAATAAAATAGCAATTGCAATTTCAAGCGCTTAGGAAGAAGTATTTAGCGCATCTTCATCTGCCTCTATATATCTTAAGGAAGAAAGATTGCTTACCATGAGATATTCATCTCCAAATACAGTCACCAACTTGTCATCCACAACAAACTTCATTTTCTGATGCAAGGTTGATGTCACTTCGGCCTTCCCAACAAGCAGCTATAATTGGGGTTGATATCCATAACCTGATAGGTTATATCAAAGACATGGAGACCAATGAGAATAGGCAACTCCACTTCACCAATCACGGTCCTTCTCGAACCATCAAACGCTTTCACCACAAGAGCACTTGGCTTCATCTCTGCTTCTACATATGCCAGCTTTGCTAGAGTTCTTTTGGGAAACACATTGAGGGACGAACCAGTATCTACTAACACCTTAGCCAAAGTGTCCTCCTGATATTTAATATAGATATGCAAGGCACGGTTGTGATTATTTCCTTCTTTGGGAAATTCCCGTATATCAAAATTTAACGTGTTACAGGCGGTGAGGTTAGCTATCACTCCATCAAACTATTCAACAGTGATATCTTGTGTCACATGAGTTTGAGTAAGAATCTTTTGCAAAGCACTACGGTGTATGGGATAGCACATAAGGGGAAACAATATAGAAATCTTTGATGGTGTCTGATGGAAAAGGTCAACGACCTTGTAATCACTTTTCTTGATAATTCTGAGGAATTCTTCATCTTCATTGAAAGAGACAGCTTCCTTGTCTTTTGAGGGAACATTAGTAAGTTCTTTTGACGTTTGAGGAATTACACGTATCATATCCTAATTTTTGACCACAATACTTCACACCATTGTACAAATCATCACCATAATATGGATGTATTTCATACCTCACCAATCTTCTCAAAGATTGTTGATTATTCACCTTAACCAAGGATTAGGGTTTTGAACCCTCTCAGAGCATTCAGGCAAGGGATAAATCAAGAATTTACATGATATTCAACTTCTCAAGCCTCTCAAACATCCATGATGGATCAAAATATCCTCCCCATCAAGAATTTAACACAAGATTTCACCATTCCAAGTTAATCAAGCCTCAAGACAATTAGTGTCACGAAATTAGGGTTTTGATCGACCAAGGCTTCCAAAGAGAAATTTCCATCTGGGCATGAGCCAATACTTCAATACATGATTCAAGAATATCAAAAGAATCTCATGAATCCATTCATAAGTTCAAAATAGCATCAGGGGTTTGCATCTACAAAAAAATCAAGAATTAGGGTTTTGGCCTAATTCAACCCATAGGTTGACTTTTAAAGTAAGGCATGATCCAAGACCTCAAGATATGTTTCAAGGACCTCAAATACATCATATTGATCTATTTAGAAGATTGGATTGATTCAAAGAACTTGATTCATAAGCAATACAAGGATTCAAATTCATCTGGACCACAAACTATGGGTTCTTGAGAAAAAGTCAACCATACATTTGACTTTTGACCAAGACATGATCTCAAACCTCGGGACATGATTAAAGACCCTCAAAAATACGTTTTAAATCCATCATTATGTTCAATTTAGCCTAAGGACTTGATTTCATAAAGGATTACAAAGTTCAAGTTGCATCTAATGTAAAAAGTCAATTGTGATCAAAACCAAGTTTGACTTTTGGGATTTTTTGGCAAACATGGCCTCTTTAAGTCAAGAACAATGTTAAATTATGATTTGTCTCATGATAAATCAAGAAAAATCAAGAAAAGTGAGGTTACTTGCAAAAAGAGTAACCTTAAGAAACTTGAAATTTCACTAAGTTATGAAAGGAACTTGATTTTTACCCAACTTTGCGAGGCCATAACTTGTGATCCAAGCAACCATTTTCTCCCATCCAAAGCTCAATGATAGATCTTCTTAAATACAAAAATATTTCAAATCAAACGTACCCCCAAAAAATGCCTAGATTTTGAGATATGAAGCATTCAAGTTAGGGTTTCATGAGATTTTGAACTTTGACACTTAGAAATTTTTAGGCAAAATCTGCCTCATGTTTTGCCCAACTTGTCATACCCTAAATTTGTCCTACCCTTTTTTGTAAATATTTTCGCATTTTGGTTTCATGCCGTTTAGACACGTGTCCACCTGAAATCGGGTGTTTTTCAAATTTTATCCATTTTTGTCCAATAAAAGTGCGACCCGTGGCCTGAGAGGCGTTTTGATCAATTTAACTTCCATTTTCATTTTCCTTTTTTTTCTTGCAAATATTACCCTTTTGTTCTTTTTATTTTATTTTGTCATTTTTATTTATTATAATTAGGTGTAGATTTTATTTATTTGAATAAGTTTTCATTTTTTTTAGATAAATACTCTTTTTTATTAATTATTACAGTCAATATTAGATTTAATTTGCTTGTGTTTAATATTTATTTTAATTAGAGCAGATTAGTGCTTATCTTTTTTTTTAAAAAAATAGTAGTTTACTAAGTTTTTTCTTTTATATAGTTATTAGAGTTTTTTATTTATTTATTATTAATTAGATTAATAGTAGTAATTATCTTTTCTTTTTTTATTTAGATTAATGTTTATTAGGATTTTTTAGAATTAATTAGAGTATTTAAAAATATTAGTTTTATTTACTTATTTATTATTTTATTATTTTATTATTAGATTATTAGCATTTAATTACCACCTTTTTGTTTATTTATTTAATTTAAATTTAGTTTAATTTAATTAAGTTTTTAGATTTTTATTAGTTAATATTAATAGTTTTATTTATTTAATTAAGTCAGTTTTTTATTCTTTTTCTTCCATTATTCCATCATTTATTTTTAAATTAAAAGCTTTCAATGAGATGTCTTTGGTACACTAGTCAGATGCATGCAGGCTCATTAGGTCATCTTTGCCACTTGTCAGCAGGCTATAAAGCCTATCCTCTTCCTTCATTGAATGCAGACACGTTTCCCAAGGTTGGAAACCCTAATCCTAACCCTAGCAGCCGCCACCTCACCTCCCCATGTAATCCCTAACCCTAGCAGACACGTTTCTCAAGACAAACCCTAATTCACTCCGCCAGAAAAAACTAAGCAGATCAAATCCTTCCCCGGAAAGTTCATCAAGCCACCGGAAACGCTTCGTGTTCATCAACATCCATCACCTTCATACAATTTTTCCAGAATGCATCATGTTCTTCAAAACCTTCATCATATTTTCAAACATTTTTCCAGAATTTCATACAAATCTTCATCACCTTCATCAATATTTTCCAGATTTCGCCACTACATCCATAGATCTTCATCACTGATCACCAGATTTCGCCAGATTCAAACATTACCCAGCAACATCAACGAATCTCCATATTTACCAATGGATCTAAACCTTCAAACCATGAATCGAACCATAAACATACACCAAATCCATATTTGAGCTCAGATCTTCGTCACCAACCTTCGAATCATCATCATTTTCCAGAATGTCATCAACTCATCAAACCGTCATTACGTTCGTCATTCAAACTCATCTTTATCTTTCCAGATCTCTACCGAAAAACATCAACATCTTCAGATCTACCATAATCGACGAGTTAAGCACTTCCGTCAACTTCAAATCTCCCAAACTCATATCTAACCCGAACATGCAAACCATGATTCTCGCCATCGACATCTTCAAACGAAGCCTCACGAACTTTCATAGCCGGACCTTTTAACAGTTTTCCAAACCTACAACCCGAACATGTAAATCGCGAAACCACCGATCTAAATAGCCCCATCTTCGCAAACCGTACTCGTCAACCAGAGTTGGATCTCAACTGGGACTTGGATCGATTGATTTTTGTGTTTCTTTGTGTAAACAGGGGAAGATTTAGAAGGAAGGAGGAAAAAGAAGAAGTTTGAGATGAAGCCAAGTGGGAGAATTGGTTTTCAAGGAATTGATCCAGGGAGCGAAGTGGAACGGTGAGGGGCAGAGTTTTTTTTGGAATAGAGATAGTTAGGGGAGGCGTCAACGGCGGCGAAGTGGAGGAAGAGAGAATTAGGGTTCTCTTCTTGGCAAAGTGAGGCAGGCGGAGGGGTTTCACGAGATTCACACATGGGTTAGTGGGCCTTTCCAGCCCATTTCTTTCTTTGGATCCATACCCCCTATTTTCGTACACACCCCCTGTTGTCTGTCTGTTGTGTTTTGTTGGACCTTAAAACCAAGCCCAACTGGATTCCTCTTTGAACCCCTTAGTCAATGCTACACCCTGTATGCTGCTGTTTAGTTATTTAAGACCTGGGCTTAAAGCCCATTGTGCTATTTTGCTAACCACACATCTGCCTGGCTGCTACCACACCCCTTTGTTTTATTTTTTTATTTTTACTTTTTATAATTATGTTGTAATTTATTTTTGAATATATTTTATTATATAGTATATATTAAATATTTTCAAACTTATTTTCAAAAATCTTTTTTTTCTTAGTCTTTATTTAAATTACTAAAATATTTTTCAAATTCATTTTCAAAACTATTATTTTCTAAATTTTTTATTTAAACTTATTTTATTAAAATATTTTCTTTTCAAATTCATTTTCAAAATTAATAGTTTTTCTAGTCTTTATGTAAATTTATTTTTATTCACTAAAATAATTTCTTAAATTAAATCATGAGAAACTAAATCATTGAAGTCTAGCACTTCTTGAATTTTTAGACAATCATTATTGAGGTGGACACCTTAAATAGTGTATTATTCGACTTCTCATTTTTAAATACCCTTTTTCTAGCAAAGAAATATCATAAGAATCTAGCATTCCGTGTGATATTTCCTTTGTTCATCCAAACATTTTTCAAATAAAAATGGTGTTATCAAGATCTAGCATCTCGATAATACTCAGATTATTTGGTTGTGATGCCGATGTCTTATTTATCAAATAATTATCACTTCTCTTAAATTATTTTTTCAAATTCAATTCATATCCTTACCTCACACATCCACAAATTATTTTCACACCCCATTTCATTTCAAATTATTTTCAAAACATTTTTCTCAATTAAAACTCCGAAAGAAGGAGGTTCTTGGAATCTAGCATTCCTTGAATTTTCGAGTGAATAGTTCTCGAGGCACGCTTTTGAGTTGTTATTCACTCAACCTTTCGACTCCTTTTTTCAAACTCAATCATTTTCCAACGTTCTCCTAAGTCGAATGCTCGTACGCATTCGCAACCCATATTTCGTACACGCATTCACAACTCCTCGTGGTTTTGATATTGGAAGCACCCTTAGGGACCAATATCATTTCTCACAATCTAACCCTTGACACGTCGTCAAGTCGGTTCCATCTTCGATCAAATCCTCGACACGTCGTCGAGCTACTTCAAAACAACTTCCTCTTTGCCTCGCATTCCATTTTTGATTCAGTCTTTTCACAAACTTTTTTCTAAAAACTTACGAAAGAAGGATATTCTTAGAATCTAGCATTCTTTGAATGTTCGAATAAGTAACTCTCAAGGCGTGCCCTTGAGTTGTTATTAGTTTATTCTTTCGATTTCAAAACATCCAACTCTTTATCTTCAACCTATTCAGTCTATTTTCGAAAGAACTGAGTTCTTGGAATCTCGCATTCCTTGAATTCTTGAGTGACAAGTTCTTAAGGCACGCCCTTGGGTTGCTTGTCAGTCATTCTTTCGTCTCTTTCTCAAACTTCAAACCAATTCGAACCTCTTCTCTTCGTGGTTGTTACCACGAACTACGACTGCTCTGATTCTTTATTCGGTCTTGAATATAAGATACGTAGGCACAAGATTGCGATGATCTTGGCGAGCACACTTCTATCTTCCTCCATTATTTCGTCCACACATTCCCAACCTTTCCCGTAGTCGAACTACGACGCTCTGATTTCTCATTCTCGTCCGAATGAGCATACGTAGGCACAAGGGCCCCAATCCTTGGCGAGCACCCTATCCTCTAACCACCCATCTCTCCTTTGCGTCTTTAACCTTTTAACCTACCAATTCTACCTTTAACAACGAGAAGAAAACAAGTAAACCTAAACAACACTCTTCACAAAATACCTTAAGAGGTTCCCGTTGAGTACAACGGACGTGATGGGTGCTAATACCTTCCCCTCGCGTAACTGACTCCCAAACCCGGAACATGGTTGTGACAGCCCTGTTCCTATCCTTTCGTTTTAAGAGGTTTTCTCGATATTTTCCTCTCCCGTTTATTCGGGATAAATAAAGTTTGGTGGCGACTCTGTCGAACCGCATTTCCGCGCCTTTCGCGCGAGGGTCGTTTTCTCCGAAATGTCTCCGTGAGTTTTCGAGGTGCGACACAACTTTGGAGGAATTTTTCATTATGGTCCAAGATGAATCAAGACCAAATGTAAATATAAAAGTTGAAGTATGATATACAAGCTTTCAAAAGAGTACAAGAACATCCATTGATTCAACTTTAGCAAGAAGTTATGAACCTCACAACATGCCTTGATACAAACTATTTTTTTCATAGCATTTGGCACATAACTTGCATCCTATGGTTTTCAAGCCAATTTTGGACACTTGCATCATTGAACTTCTATCCAATATCAACATAAATGATGAAGGAATCTTAACCATAACACAAGGGGTCAAGTATCTAGCCTGGCATGTGCAAATCCATCATGGCATGAACCTTGAATTTCAACTTTGGCATCAAGCATTAATGTGATACATTAAGGTGGTAGGGTCAAGCACAATTTAGCCAAGACTCAGTCCAAAACCATGAGTGTTCAAACCTGCAAAATTGAATTGGAGTCAATGCCTAGCTATGATAGGAGGAGACTTTCACTACATGGAAAAATCCATTGGATAATAGCATGCTCCCTCATCCATTCATTATTTCTCCCAAAACAAATTTTCTCTCCTATAAATAGAGCTCATTTATGATCATTTGAGGCACACCAAAACAATACCAAAGGCTTGTTTTCTCACTTCTCTCTCTTGCTTCAAGTTTCAAGGTTCTAAAAGGCAAACACGGAATTCTCAAAACTAGAGCATAAACCACTAAAATAACCATCTAAATTCATCACAAATCATCCATTGGAGGTGTCCAAACTTTCATCTTCATCTCAAATCACCAAAATCAGAAAGTCAACCATCAAAACCTCATATTTTGACTTTTTTGTATTTTTCAAACCATGCCTTAATCCAGTCACTTTCAAAACCAAACAACAACTCAAAGACACTCTAATATACATCCCTATGTTATCCTAACAAGTGTTCCTCAACTATAACACCATTTGAGGAAGTTGCTATTTTGACCACTTTTGCCACTTTTGCAAGAAAGGTGTCATATCTTGTTACAGCTATTTTGCTTTATTTCTAAGCATTCAAGAGGATCATTTGACGCATATCAAAGGTGTCAAAAGAATCAAGACACGTCTATAACAACTATCTTGAAAGGTCCAAGTTTGCTTCAAGAGGTAAGTTTCTTTAAAACTTGAACTTGCTAAAATATGTATTGCTTTGATGTACATTGATCATGAACATGTCATACATATCATATTTGCTACGTTTGAACTATTTTTCTATTCTATTATTGATTGTATAGAGTTGTAGCATAGAACTTGCAAAACATGACCTATTTTGAAATCACTATCGGGTTTTAAATTGTAGGCACTTTTAAAAAAATCTAAAACCACTATTGAACTCCTCATGAAAGTCTAGACAAGTTTTATTTTTTATTTCACTTAGTTTCATTATGAAATGAGAAAATTACGCTAGGTTTTGCAAATGGTGGCAAACCAGATTTTCTTAGGCAAGCCAGCCATGGGCGCCCTTTATTCTGGCGAGGCCTATAACACTTTCACCCTTATGTATTTATGGGGGTGGTTTGATACAAGGATGTATCACCACCCTAGTGGTTGCAGCGTGTGTTTTCAAGTGTGTTTGTGTGCTAGGGTGTGGGTTCAAACTCCACCCATGTCATTTTTGCCATTTTTTTTCCCTTTTTTTTTTCATATTTTTCATGTTTTTCTTATTAATTTTCAAATATTTGTTTTAATATTTAAAATTAATTATTTTTAAATAAAATTTTACACAAATATCACTCACATATTTAAATAATTGACTCACAAAAAAAATCACCAAAAAAAATATTTTATTTGATATATTTTAAAAGATATTTTTAAATTGTTTTAAATGTTTTAAAATAATTTCTTTTTCTTGATATTTTTAAATCAAAATGATTTTAAATATTCATGTGGATAAAATACTTTTTCATAAACCTTAATCCTTGTTTTTAACATGATTAATGATTTTACTTGATAAATTATACATATTTTATTTGATTTTTCTTCGAAAAATATCTTTAAAAATATGAAATTAGGTTTTTATTTTGATTCAATCTTTCAAACTTCATTTCAACACCCATGTGCCTCTATTAGAGTGTAAGACCCAACCTTTTTTTGTAAATAAACCATTTCATGAGCCTCTGCTATAGCATAAGTCCCATTGCGCTTTTCAAAATCACGGTGCAATCATTGTTTTCAAAATCATTTGGGCCTCTGTTAGGAGTGTAAGTCCCATCTCTCTGTACATAAACCTTGTTTTCAAAATCAGTTGGGTATGTGCTTGGAGTGTAAGTCCTATACCTCTGTACATAAACCTTGTTTTCAAAATCACCTGGGCCTCTGCTAGGAGTGTAAGTCCTATCTCTCTGTACATATACTTTGTTTTCAATAAACATGGGCTTCTATTAGAGTGTAAGACCCAACACCCTTTTATAAATAGAAACCCACCCTTTTAGCCTCATTCATCCCAAGCTTTATATAGGATACAAATAACACTCATGTGCCTCTATCTAGAATGTAAGACCTAACACCTTTTTTTACTTAAAGATCAAGTCATTTTCAAAGTCAAAACTTTCTTCAATATATCAAAACCTTAACTCAGTCTGGAAGAAAGCATTTATCAATCAAACTCCATTTGGGCCTCTATCTAAAGTATATGACCCATCACCTTTTTCAATTCAATTCATACTTGTTTATATACTTGTTCATATCTATGTATATATGCTTATACATATCTTCTTATGTTTTTCTTAGCATTTGAATCAACTTTAGTTTAGACTAGTTCAAACAATAGGATGATTGTCAACCAGTACAACTTAGATCAAACAACTAATTCCCCCCATGTATAAAAGAATTCTTATTCCCAATACAGTCAGCCTCCTATTAGGCTTTGTTCAATTGATTCAACTTTGAAAAACTTCAATAAAAAGAGGATTATTTCCCGGTGAAACCTCTTCTTTCACCCCTTTAATCTTGGAATAGTTCAACAAAGAAATGATTATTTCCCGGTGAAACCTTTCTTGAACACTTCTTAAGACTTGGACAGTCTAAATTCCCCAGCATCCTTTTGGGCTTAATACTAGGACCCATAGGCTTCCTAGTAGCATCCCCAGCCTCCTCTTAGGATTGGGCTTAGTACAAGGGCCCTCAGGCTTCCTAGAAGCACAGGATAGACCCTAGTCATCTTTACACCATTTCCCAGGAGAGTCAAAACCTCTTAAACACTCAAACTCATCCTTTAAGTCTCCTCTGATCCTCAATAAGGCTTGACATTCCACCTTAAATCCCCATCAAGGGTCAGGTTACAATCAACAAATCCCCAAAAGAATCAAAGCCTTTATGGCAATTAAATAAATCTAACTCTCCTTTAATTTCCAGTAGGAGTCAGTTTCTCTCTTGATTCCTCAGAGCAGTTGGATCCTGCTCTTGGATTTAATTTTCCTCAGCAAGATTCAGTCTCCATTTAAATTCGCTCATCTTCCTCTTAGGCTTCATATAATAATTTTCCCCAGTCAGCCTTAATCTTGGGCTTTGTATAAGACATATATAATACTCCCCTAGTTGAGTCAGTTTTCAATCCCTTTTTTAGCTTCAACCTTGGGCTTTGACCAAGGAACAAAATTCAACATCCCCATAGATGATACTCTGAGTCCTCTTTGTAGGAGGATATTTCCTCTATGCATCACATTTCAAAACAAACAAGTAAATCCTTTTCCAAATAATTGATGTAAGTGGCACACTTGTTGATTAAAAATCCAAGTTGGAGTCCCTCCTTTATCATGGCCAAAGTTATCTTTCATCTAAGTATTGTATATGGGAAGCCTCTGGAACACATCCAAGCCAATCTCCCTCTCTTAGCATGCAAAGATTCATAAAGAAACAAGTGGCATTTCTCTACACTAAGTTAAAGCTTCTTCCTTTATGACATTTCAATTATCTTACAAAGGAAGATGTGGCATTGCCGGATTCCACATATCCCAATTAAAGCAACTTCCCTTATAAACAAAACCTCAATAATTGTGATGAATAGGTGAGATATCTCCCTTTAGAGATGATACATTATCTCTCAATAATTCCTTTTGCTTCAATCTTAGGCTTTGAACAAGACATAAATACTCTTTTAGCTTCAATCTTGGGCTTTGAACAAAACACCAAACATTTTTCCTTCCATAGAATAGGAGGAACTATGAACGCTCTGATTTCTCAGTTTCATTTTTTTGAGAATACGTAGGCATAAGATTGCGAAATCTTAGCGAGCGCACTAATCAAAAACATTAGGTCCAGATACCTTTCCGAAAACAATAGAAAATCCTAAAACAACAAAAACATTTCCTCAACCTACCAAAGGAGAAACTTTCCCCAACTGACAGTAAATAGACTCAAGAAAGCAATTTAAATAGTAAAAACAGATGTAAATGAAGGTTCCTATAGATTACTATAGATACTCTGGGTGCTAATAGCTTCCCTTTGTATAACCAACCCCCGATTCCATATCTCATCGCATTTTTAGGGAAAACACTTGTGCACAGAGTTAGTTAAAGATATCTTCCCCTTCCTTTTAAGCTTCATAGGATAAATATAGAAATCAGAAAGTAGCACCAGGAGCGGTAATGGTCGTGCCACAAAAACCGACTGCGACATAAAAATGGAGACTTCACTGAGGACTTTCCCATCCCCTAAGAGGGTTAAGCCTTGCATTACTTTTTTCTTTTTGCTGTTTACTTTCTTTCTTATTTTTTATATCATTTGTTGCCATACTATATGCTTATTTGATATACTTGTTTAAATTACTATTATCTAGGAATGCGATTAATACGCATGTGGTGAGTTAGAGAGCACCTTTAAGATAGGAGGTGGCAGACTCAGTAAGGCTTATAGGGAGTGATTCCCGACCAAGATGACTTGAAAGTCCACCGAATCAGTGGAGGTACCCTTTTGGAATTACTGATGTTGAATGAGTAAGTCTTGAAAACATTACTTTTTCTACTGGGCACCCTTGAAACTGAGGATTAGTAAGCATTTAACCACTTGACTATTAGGTAGTCGGTGAATATCGGGAATAGTTTATATGCGATACTACACTCAATTAAGATTCATCCTAGGGATAGTATAACTCACATGAGTCAGTCAGTTTGCTAGAAATACTCTTAAGAGGGGTCAGTGATTTTGGGAACCTTGTTAGAACTCATTCTACAGGTACAAAATAGAACCCTAGCATACACCCTAGGAATGGGTAGATCCATGGCTCCATGCTCGTGACGATGAACCCTTAAACTCATATTTTCAAATGTTTTTGTTTGTTGCATTCATGCATTCATGCATTTGATTCATTCCTAAAAATAACCTAACTAAAAAATCTTTTTTCTAAAAGAACTAAAACAATCATTGCAAATATCAAAAGTTGTGCTATGGATTTTTGTAGAAGAAAACACACAAGTACACCTTCAAAATCCCAAAACTAGAAGGCCTGAGGAAATTGGGAAGGTTGATTACTAATCTGGAGGCTTTCAGAGCTAATCACGGAGGGTTGTTGTCTCTTTTGAAAATCAGTATGGTGGAAGGAATCCTATCTACATTGGTTCAGTTCTATGATCCTGTCTACCACTGCTTTACATTTTCAGATTATCAGCTCACACCAACATTGGAAGAGTACTCCCATCTGATTGATCTACCTATCACTAATCAAGATCCATTTTCTAGACTGGAAGAAATTCCCAAAGAACAAACCATTGCAAAAGCCACCTCTTTGGAAGAGTGAGATATCCAAGCTAACATGAACACCAAAGGAGGATTTCAGGGTTTACCAGCTAAGTTTCTAATGGAAAAAGCCATATACTTTTCCAGCATAGGAAACATAACTGCTTTCGAGGATGTCTTTGTTATGCTTATCTATGGGTTATTCCTCTTTCCCAACAATGACAACTTCGTCGGTATCAACGCTTTCAAGATATTCTCAATCGGGAATTCAGTCCCAACTTTGCTCGCAGATGCTTATCACTCGGTACATTTAAGGAGTTAAACCTGCCGCCATTTTATTTCCGTATTTACTTCCAGTTGTACAAGATTTTAAAGCCTCTCGTTTGAGCAGGTTTCTGTATATTGCCTTTATTTACCTGCCTTTTATTGCCACGTTTTTATTTACCTGCCTTTTATTTAGCGCACCTTTTTATCGCACTTTATTTATTTATCCGCACTTTACTTTCCCACATTTATTTACCATGTCCGGCTAAACTTTAAGGGCTAGGATGTGAGGATTGTAGTTATAATTAGTATTCCAAACGATTGTCGATAGAATTACTTAAGGGTTATTTAAACTTTTAACACTTATTTTCTGCACTTAAAATCTGTTGGGTAAGATCGAGAGTCGTCTAACCTTTAGATAAATTTGGTTAAGTTTGACTGTTCCAAGGAAGCGAAAGCGCTTGGCTCAACCAATTAGGAATCTTTAATGTTTAAGAAAACTGATTTTAAAACTGTTTTCGAACGCGTTTATAGATTTGAAGTCGGGTTCGTAAGAACCTCTTTTTATTATAAATACCAAGTTAAAATACTTCTCAACTAAGTCTAGAAACTATATTTCTTAAAAATAGGTTTATTATTCCTAACGCAATGCGCACCTTCTTATAAGTGACAATAAGAGGGGTCGATTAGGGATAAACTCGGTTCTGAATACGCGAAAGCGACAATTCCTGTTAAATTAGTTCTTTTCATGAGTAGAAAACATTACCCTATAATGAATCCTATATGTACACATCTGGAATACTATGTTGCTATATGAATTGCATCTATGCCTATTGCTTTATCATTAATTTTAATTCCGCACTTTACTTTTATTTTGCACAACCAACCCCTTAATTCACTTGCCTTAGATAAACACCGTAACAATAGTACTCGATTGATTGACGTTTGGTCTTTGTGGGATCGATAATCTTTTGTATTAATTTGACGTTATTCGTGCACTTGCGAATCGCCCATCAAGTTTTTGGCGCCGTTGTCGGGGACCAATTACGTCAAAATTTCGTACCCTGTTGTTACACCGTCTAGACTAAGGCTATACCCGTCGATAAATGCGAAGAACTCGCAGCACCAGTACCCTTATAGATCTTTTAGAGGAACCTGAACATTACGCTCGCGCACATATCTTATTTCGTAGATTTAAGAGAGCTATGGACGTAGACCGTAACCAAATACCCATTAAGGATTTTGCTCAACCATCTAATGACGAACCTAGTTCTTGTATTATGAACCCCAATATTCCTGCTCACAATTTCGAGCTAAAGTCGTCCCTACTACAATTAATTCAACAAAACCAGTTCGCGGGACTCGTTACAGAGAACCCGAACCAATATTTAAAAACTTTTATTCATCTAGCTAATACTTTTAAAACCAATGGTGCTACCCCTGAGGCGATTAGGTTAAGATTATTCCCTTTTTCCCTTAGAGATAAAGCCCTCACTTGGTTAGATTTCCTTCCAGCCAATTCTATAACAACTTGGGAAGACCTTAGGTGAGTTTTTCTCGCTAGGTATTTTCCCCCAAGCAAAACCGATGTTCTTAGGAACCAAATAACCAGATTTACCCAAAACCAAGGTGAATCTCTCTTCGAAGCTTGAGAAAGATATAAAGACCTGTTGAGAATATGTCCACATCATGGCCTGGAATCATGGCTAATCATTCATACCTTCTATAATGGACTTCATTATAACACAAAGATGACCATCGACGCCGCCGCAGGTGGCTCCCTGATGAATAAACCTTACCCTGAAGCTTGCGCTCTCATCGAGGATATGGCCCAAAACCATTGTCAATGGGGGATTGAGCGAGCAACAGTGGAAAAGAAAAAAGCTCAAGGAGGAATACATGAGATAAGTTCTATAGACATGATGCAAGCCAAGATGGACGCTTTAGCCCTTAAAGTCAAACATATGTACACAAACCCAGTAGCTGCAGCAGCAGTTTTGACTGAGTGTGAACTATGCGGTACTCAAGGACACCAATCGGCAGAATGCAATCTGTTGAAAGAAACTCACTCAGGAGAAGTCAACTACGCCCAAGGAAACCCATTTTCAAATACCTATAACCATGGATGGAAGAATCACCCAAAATTTTCCTACAAAAACAATAACTTTATCCAAAACCCTGCACCCCCGAGACCATCCGGTTATCAAGCTCAAAGACAAAACCCACCTATGCAAATTGTGCAACCTAAGCTGAACCTTGAGAAAATCATGGAAGATTTCATTTCGGCTCAGACCCAGCAAAACAAGGAATTCCTTAACCAGAACATTCATGTAAATGAATTGATCACCCGTTTAGGAACTAAAGTAGACCAAATAGTCACCCATAACAATATGCTTGAAACCCATATATCTCAAATAGCTTTAAAACAAGCTCCTGAGACTACACCCGGAGGACAGTTCCCTGGTCAACCCCAACAGAACCCCCAAGGGCAAGCTAATGCAATTACCTTACGAAGTGGGACCGCTTATAATGAACCGGTTAACCCGACATTAAGCGAACCCAAGACTCCTAAGGAAAGCATGGTACCCACGAGCGAAGTAGAGGAACCAGTACGATCTGAAAAGCAGAAGGACAATGACAAATCCAACGAACCACCACCGCCATATAAACCTCCCATACCCTATCCACAAAGACTAAAGCAAACCAAGATCAATAACCAATATCAAAAATTTATTAAAGTCATAGAGAAACTTCATGTGGAAATTCCTTTCACAGAAGACATCACCCAAATACCGTCATATGTAAAATTCCTTAAATACATCCTTACGAATAAACGTAGACTTGACGACCCGAAACCTTTAGAATGCAATTCCATTTCTGGGAGTAAACTTGCCAAGAAAGAGAAAGATCCTGGAAATTTCTCCATACCTTGTATTTTGGGAAGTCATGTCATCAATAAAGCTTTTCTAGATTTAGGAGCTAGTGTAAGCCTTATGCCCCTAGAAGTTTTTTAAAGGTTAAAACTAGGAGAATAGCAGCCTACGAAGATGTCACTTCATTTAGCTGACAGATCCGTTAAATATCCGATTGGCATATTGGAAGACGTCCCAGTTAGGATTGGTCAGTTGTTCATCCCAACCGATTTTATCATCATGGACATTAAAGAAGATGACGACATTCCTATCCTCCTAGACAAACCATTCTTATCAACCGCTGGAGCCATAATAGATGTCAAGAGAGGGAAGTTGACTTTTGAGGTAGGTGACAAAAAGATAGAATTCATTTTGTCGAAGTTTCTTATGGCACCAGTATTAGGAGACACATGTTATGCCATAGACATCAACGATGAATGTGTTAGAGAGCTAGAATTAGAAGAAACCATCAGAATACCTTCAACTCTCATAAAGGAAGATGATGGATTTATAGAACCCTACATTGATGATAACCTGTACGAATGTTTATCCCTTACCTCATATCCTATACCATGCCTAAAAAAATCAGCTTTAGAACTTAAGGAACTACCTAAGAACCTAAGATATGAATTCTTGGATGAAGAAATGAATCGTCCAGTGATAGTCAGTGCTACCCTAAACCAAAGAGAGACAGACAAACTCTTAGTCATTTTACAAAAATATCCCTCTGACTTAGGATATAACATCTTTGATCTAAAAGGTATAAGTCCATTTGTGTGCATGCACCGGATCTCGCTCGAGGAAGACTCACAACCCTCTAGAGAACACCAGAGAAAGATAAACCTTATAATGAGTGATGTTGTTAAGAAGGAAGTTTTGAGGTTACTAGAAGCAGGTACAATTTATCAGATCTCTGACAGTGAGTGGGTAAGCCCCGTGCATGTAGTACCTAAAAAGGGAGGCATCGCGGTTATGCAGAACGAAAGAAGTGAACATGTGGCAAAACAGATAGAAGGAGGATGGCGTATGTGTATAGATTATAGGAAATTAAACAAAGCTACTAGGAAGGACCATTTCCCCTTACCTTTTATAGACCATATGTTAGAACGTTTGGCCCGAGACTCCTATTTTTGCTACCTGGATGGGTATTCTAGATTTTTCCAAATTCCCATATACCCGGAGGATCAAGAGAAAACTACCTTCACATGCCCTTATGGCACTTTCGCCTACAGACGAATGCCTTTTGGTCTCTGTAACGCACCTGCTACTTTCCAACGTTGCATGATGGAGATCTTCGCAGATTACTTTGATGGAATCATGGAAGTATTCATGGATTATTTCTCGGTATGTGGTTTTAATTTCAACAATTTCCTCGCTAACCTTGAGAAAATCCTGAAAAGATGTGTTGATGTTAACCTAGTGTTGAACTAGGAAAAATGTCACTTTATGGTCACCAAATTTATAGTCTTGGGACATATAGTTTCCGAGAGAGGTATTAAAGTAGATAAAGCCAAAATAGAAGTGATTGAAAACCTTAAACCCCCTAGCATTGTTAGAGAAGTCTGAAGCTTTCTTGGACACGCTGGTTTCTATCGGCGTTTTATCAAAGACTTCTCTAAAATTACCAAACCTTTAACCGGCCTCCTAATGAAAGATGTCGAGTTCAGCTTTAGCAAAAAATTCCTTGAAGCATTTAACTTTCTAAAACAAATCCTGATCTCGGCACCCATCATTCAACCTCCAGATTAGGACCAACCATTCAAAATCATGTGTGTCGCTAGTGACTACGCTGTAGGAGTTGTTCTAGGACAAAGAAAGGATACGAAATTACATGTTATATACTATGCTAGTAAAACCCTAGATGTTGCTCAGCTTAATTACGCTACCACAGAGAAAGAGCTTCTTGCCGTAGTTTTTACTATGGATAAGTTTCGATCCTATCTCGTAGGAGCCAAAATCATAATTTACAATCATGCTGACATCTGTTACTTATTGAGCAAGAAGGATGCCAAACCTAGGTTACTTCGATGGATCCTATCGCATTGCTGCGAAGAGGGGTCGGCAATGACAGAAGAGTCACCACTGTTCGTTATTTATCCCAAAGAGGGGGAAAGGAAATAATTAGAGAAAACCTACGAAAAGGGAATAAGACAGGTCATCGCAACCAAATCTCGGGTTTGGGAGTCGGTTACGTAAGGGGAAGGTATTAGCACCCCTCACGTCTGTCGTACTCGACGATATCCACGCTTGTTATCTATCTAAAAGAGTGTAAAACTATCTAAGCTACAGGCTCACAGGGGGAAAAGAAAAGAAAAGAGACTCGATAGAGCATCGCCGCTCTATGCCTACGTATTCCCTCGTGCAATGGGAAAGTCAGAGTCAACGTAGTTCGGAAAACTAGGGGTGAAGGTGGGAAAGGTTGCTCGCCAAGACTTCATCGTCTTGTGCCTACGTATCCTCATCTGGTACGAGAAATCTGAGCAAACGTAGTTCGGGCTGACACGACCACATATTGGTTCAAGTGTTTTAACTGAGTAGGGTTAAACAGTGGTTCCAGCAGTTAGGGACAATGCCTGTTTGCGGTAGAACCAAAGCTTAACACACTCTTTCTAAAAATGATTTTCATTAATCCCGAAGGATAAAAAGGTTTGATGTTTTTGTTTTGTGTTTTTTAGGACAAAAAGTGGATTGAGTTATGGTTTGAAACTCATGTCGCACTAAAGACTTTGAGTCGAGAGCGAATGCGTCGCATATCGCCCAAAGGGCATACGCTAAACACTCTAGACAATTGAGAGGAGGCCCCCCAACCATCATTCCTCGAGTACTTAAGGCTCATAGCGTACGACACAAATATTTCTTTATTAAGTGTTTTGAATTGTTTAGGAGATGAGAAGAGAAAGACACAAACTAAAGGGAGACTGAACCCTAAAGTTGTCATGCACAATGCTCCTAAAGTTGGGATGAAAGGGAAGAACTACCCTAATGTTGTCATGCATAGGATTGAACACCTAATGTCTCTCCTACTCCCATCCTAAACGGAGGGACTAGGAATCCTAGGGGGATCATGGCACAAGGCCAAGTAAACACTAAATAATTCACTCACAAATGAAATAAGAAAGAAAAGAAATTTATTGGAATAAAAGATAAACCACAAAGCACATTAATTTGTTAATTCAAAATAAAATGACAAAATAAAATGAAAATAAATGGAAAATAAAATAAAGGAAAGATGAAAAATAATTTAACCATGTTAAAATAATAAAATATGTTTTTTTTTGGGATTTTAGACCATTTAGAACTATTTTTAAATAAATAAAAGAAAACAAGAAATAATTAAAATAAAACAAAAAGAAATGAAATAAACAAATGCTAAAAAAGAAGGAAATGCATCACCCAAGGCTTGAACTCAAGACCTTGGAGCTGCAGGCTCAAAACATAGTCAATTCTACCACTTTCACGTGTGTGCCATAAAAGGAAAAGGAAAATAAAAATATTAAAACAAGGAAAATAAAAAAAAAGGAAGCAAAAACGCCCCCGCTAGGGGTCGAACTCAGGTTCTCATGGCAAGGCAAGTACTTAAGGCAAGGAGTTTAACCAATGGGGTGGCGATACATCCGTTGTATCAAGCCACCCCAACTTAATACATACCAAGATGCGCGCGTAGAGTGGGCAAATGCAAGGCAAGGCAAGTGGAAATTGGCAAAAACGATTTGATCACAACTCCTCCAATTCTTATCCAAATTCCATGAAATTTTAGTCTAACTTCCTTGATTTTTCATGAGGATTACACTGGTGCCAACCATATTGTGAAATAACCTCCACAACTCACAGCCCGATTGGTCATGCTAAAAAAAGATGTTGAAATGCAATTTAAGATTTAAAGGTCAAAACTGATGCAAGTTGGTAAAATGGTAATTGAAATAGATTTGTTATTCACATGGTGTTAAGGCAATGATTTGAGACAGTAACCTCCATCAATCCATAATGAAACAGGTTATGAACTTAACACACATGAATTGTAATGGTCTAAAAGGAAGCCTGATGATGCTTTAATTAAACATGACAGTAACTTCTTTCCTTTTTCAGACAAAGGGAAAAACAATAATGCTAGAAAAGAAGAATAGCAATGCAATAAGGATCTAACATCAGTGATGCTCACACACATGAAGCTCTCAATCTTGGCAACTTGCTCTTACCAGGAAGCTGTCAAAACTCATGCTTCTAAACATGTTGCTTATGGATTACACCAAAGGATGGTCTTAGATTTCCATAAATCAGAAGGTGATGGTCAACTTATAAGCTGGTGACATGGTTTAAGGACTTGGCACATGGATAGCAGAAGTGACTCAATGCCAAAGTAAAATGCTCATAAATCAAAATTGCAGCTGATCAAAAAGCTCATCATACATAAAGATGTAACAAGACAAGGTTGAGCCTGATGGTAGCAGAGGTTATCAAACCTCAAAGGAGCTGACAGAAACAAATGCATCACAATGCCAACAGTCTTGACAGCAACCAATATCTAAGCAGAAACCTCACAGACCAAGCTAAACTAAACGGCAGGCAGAAATCAAGAGATCCACCTACATGAATTATGCAGTCCTAATAAGGGGCCAAGTTAATCACCCTCTTAACAAATCTTGGACAACCAACATAAACTTATGTGTGACAAATTCTCAGGCCAAACTAACCTAACTAAACAGCCAAAGCCAAAGAGATCAATCTGTATGAAATCTAAAAAAGTTAACTGCAGTCTTAATAAGAAAACTAAAAGACTAGCCTCCCACCAAGTTTTAAACACCAAACTTACTATGTCATCAAATGTTTGCCACTCAAACTTGGCATGAGTTAAAACAACCACACATGATTATAACTCCTCTGAGGCATGAATCTAATCAGCAAGCAATATGAACTAGTTGTTTCTATTAATTCACACATCAAGGTTCTGAACAAGCAAACCCAAATGAAAACATGAACCCTAATTATCTCAATCAGCTAATGAACCTAAATCAGCAGTTCTAGGATATGCATTGGGTGAAGGATGTGGTCAAAAATATGGTACAGGTTCTCAACAGAATACTAACATAAACCTCAATAAAAGGCCAATGATACTACCAAGCACATCATGGCAGATCCTCAAAACCACATGGCAAAGGCATGCATAAATATGCTTAAAAACAATTGATATTGGCATCAAATAAAAGTCATGTTCACAACCAAAGATATTATCACCAGAATGGACACAGATCCTATCATGGTGTTCTTAACATCATGCATCATCCATCTAACAGAAAATCTGATAGAAACTAGGTTGGTCTATTTCTCAACCACTTGAACAGTGACTTGAGGAACAAGGCATCATGTCCATGAAATTGAAACTCCAATCAGTTCAGAACTGAAACAGAAGCCCCCCTTTCTTACCAGAGCCAACTAGCAGAAATCCTAATGATCTTAACCCTCTAGCCTCAACTATCTTACTTTAAATACCAACATGTTCACTAATGGTTAACAACAATCAAGAGGCCTCCTTAAAATCCAACCAGACTTACCTAGACAGTTAAACCAAAGAAAACTGTTCTTATGGATCCAAAAGTCCAAAAACTCTCATGGCTACAAACCTAACTATTCCCTTCCTTAGGTGAAAAAAACAAAGTAAAACCAAACTGTTTATCATAAGAAAATAGCCTGGCAACAGCTAGGTATGAGTTGACAAACTCAGTCTTGAAACAGTCATGGATACACACTACATTGCTAGATCCTAACTCAAACCATCAAACTAAACTTAAAGCCTAAAGTCACAACTCTAAACTAAAGTTGAACACTAACAGGAGCCTGACATTACAATGCCTAGGGAGCTAATGTAAAGAGCTAACCATTCTAAGCATATTATCATGGATTGATAAATCCAACTTCACATAAATTCTAACAACATCCCCTAAACAAAGAGATCAACTGACAGTCCCAATGCAGACCCTTATGACAATCCCGATGCAAACCATACAAACTCAAATAGATCCAATTAAGAGCAAGTTAAAGTTCACAAATGACAAACATAACAATGTTAAGATTAATCCACCAAACTTAGGTCTTGACAGTTTTTTTAAATGGTTTGGTGATCATTTTAACATAACAATGTTAAAATCATAAACTTATCCAAAAGATTAATAGTATACTTTTGCAAAGGTACCAAACACACATATGTTATTCTAACAACAACTAACACATGATATTGACCTCTCATACACTTGACAGTATAGTTAACAAACTAATTCAACATGACAATGCATAAGCCTTTCAAAAGAAACAAACAATACATGATGATGCATATCAATGGATGAGCTTATAAGGACATACCCCTTGTAGTCTTCCCAAAGCAAGCTAGCTGCTAAATTTCCCTCCTTTGAAGAAACCCTTGAAGTTTCTTCCTTTTGAAGCAACAAGTGATCTTCGAGGGAAGATCTATCAAATGAAGTTCCGGTTGTTTTTTAAGGTTTTATACAGTTGGTACAACATAAATGTAGGGTGTTCAAAGTGTCAAGGAAGTTCAAACTGATATAGGCAATGAGTTTGATCACATTGTGAAGAAAAGTCAAACTAATGGGTGTGAGAAGTTGACTTTTGGTTTTATGGTGTTTTTGACTAGTTTAATGGTTGCAACACCTTCTAAACATGATTTATGGGTTGTGTGGAAGATTTTTGAGGTAGTTTTATGGTTGGAAAGGCTGCTGGTATGCAGTTTGCACCAGGCAGTTTTTTGTGGTTTTTTTTATGAGAAGTTCACTTTCAAGCAAAGAGGAAAGAGTGAGAGCTATGAGTTTCTGATTTTTAGAGAGCTCTGGTGTGTTTTATACAATGGGAGGAAGCCTCTATTTATAGGCCATGAGAAGCATTGTGGCAGATTTGAAGTTTTGGCCTTTGGAGGGAGATTTTGGAAGAAAATCTATCCAAGATTGTATGGCAGCTGAGCATATCAGCTCCTTGGCTCAATGCAGGGAAAAACTCAAGTGAAATTAAGGGCATGAGTTGACTGATGTGAGGCTTGAAGTGAGGCTAGTGTGTGGGGGACTGCAGCTGCAAGCTTCTCTTCAAAAAGTTTCTCTTTCCTATGGTTTTCCTTGAATATTATATTGTCAACTTGCTTGCCACCTTGCAAAGCTCTCAAACTCTCATTCTTTCTGCATTTTCTAACCATCATCCTCTCTAAATATCATATTAATACATGATCTAATGGTTGAGAATGATCCAAGTGGCTGAAAAGTGAATTTGTGAAAAAGTGGAAATGGTGCACTCAAGTGTGGAGACCCAACTTTCTGGATTCATAACTATCAACTCATAAAGGCTATGGAGGAGTTCTAGTACTTTTTGGAAAGCCCTCATGGAGGTCTATAACTTTCATGTTTTCATGATCTTCAGATTCCAAGTGAAACTAGGTCAAAAATCCCTTCAATGTTGGCTGAAAACATGATTTGCAAGGCCAGAAAACTTAGAAATTTTCTAAGTGTTTTCCCCTATTGTAATGATTTTGATCATAACTCCCAATCTACTCATTTTTTGCACATGGACCCCTGTGAGACTTTTTTAGGAACTGCCAAGACCTTTCCAACAAGCTTTGAACCACCTCAATTGGATGTGTGGTTAGGAGATTATGGTCTTGCCCCTTTCAAAACCTTAATTCCCGACTTTTCCGATTACTCCTCAACCCTTGATCCAATGGTCATTAGGAACGTTTTTTATTCACATTTTGAGGTCAAATTCCTTATGGTCAAGGAGTTGACCTTTTGGTCAACGAAACGATCGATCGATGACTACCGAGTCGATTGTTGACATTTTGGGTCTTCTGAGGCCTTGAAACTTCTTGAGTGGACTTCACTAAGCCATATGAGCTTCATGGACCATAATTCCATCATTGTAACACCTTTTAAATCAAAAGTCAAACTACAATTGACTTTTCTTTATTAGAAACCCTAATTAGGAATCCTGAACTGCACTATCTTTAATCTTTGGGTGACAACCTCAAATTGGATTCATATTTGACCCAACGGAGTATCTTTGATGATGTGGAGATTTGTTTCTCTGAGAATCAATCCAACACATTGACTGATTAAACCGTCGAAACCTCAATTTTTACTGTACAGAACCCTAATTCACCATTTTTGCCTAGGCAATGTGCAGATGAATTGAGTGAACATTCCCACTCCATAATGGCCTCTGAGGCACTCAACAAGCCTCTACCAATGATAAATCTTCATGGACCCCTTGACAACCCTTTGATGGTTCCTTGATACTGTTGTTGCACGCCTCTCCTTTCTAGGAGCTCAGATATCTTCATGGTGATGACACACACATAACAACTTCTACCAATGCCTCTGCTTGAGCTTGTGGTCAACAAGGCTCTCTTCTTGAATATGAAATAAACAAACACTTGATCCCCTGTAAGAACTATGTTATGCAAATGCAAGATGCTAAAATGCAATGAAACATAAGCCAAAGATTAAGAAAAGGGGTTGGTCAAATTTTGGGGTACAACAGATCCTCCTGTTACAGGAGTTTGATCTGGATATTAGAGACAAGAAAGGCATGGAAAACATAGTTGCCGACCACCTTTCTAGGCTCGAGTATCTAAAACTAGACCCACTCCCCATTAACAACGATTTACCTATGTCAGGTTAATCTCTAGGATAGAGGCCATGGAAAGCAACCTAGAACCTTCTGAGAACCCCGAGAGAGCTCTAGCAGTAAGCAACATACCTTGGTATGCAGATTTTGTAAATTACCTAGTTGCCGATATTATACCCCCTAATTTTAATTACCAGTAGAGAAAGAAGTTCTTTAGCAACGTAAGACACTTCTATTGGGACGAAGTGCTCTTATTTAAAAGAGGCACTGACGGTATTTTCCGTTGTTGCATCCCAGGAGAAGAAGTAAGAAAGATAATAGAACACTGCCACTCTGCACCTTATGAAGGACACTTCAGTACATCCAAAACTCACGCCAAGATTCTTAGAGCAGACCTGTTTTGGCCAACAATGTGGCGCGATATACATACCTATATAACCAAATGTGACCGGTGCTAGCACACTGGAAACATCTCAAGACGTGACAAAATGCCTTTACGAAACATTCAAGAGGTGGAACTCTTTGATGTTTAGGGCATAGACTTTATGGGACCTTTTTCGTCTTCCTCAAGAAACAAGTACATCTTAGTTGCAGTCGATTACGTGTCTAAATGGATCGAAGCCATAGCCTCCCCCACCAATGACACACGAGTAATCATTAAGCTATTTAAGAATTATATTTTCCCTAGATTCGGAACCCCCCGTCTTATTATCAGCGACGGGGGATCGCATTTCATATCAAGAATTTTCAAAAAACTTTTAAGAAAATATGGAGTTAAGCATAGGATAGCGCCACCTTATCACCCACAGACTAGTGGCCAAGTAGAAGTATCCAATAGGGAAATAAAACAAATTTTAGAAAAGACAGTCTCTATATCAAGAAAGGACTAGTCTCAAAAGCTGCAAGATGCGCTATGGGCCTATAGAACCGCCTTCAAAACCCCGATTGGAACAACCCCTTACCAACTAGCCTATGGAAAATCTTGTCATCTCCCCTTTGAATTAGAACATAGGGCCTATTGGGCCATAAAAACCCTAAAATTTGATTATTTGACCGCTGGATAAAATCGCGTCCTTGATTTACATAAACTAGAAGAACTCCGCCAATCCGCCTATGAAAATGTCATTATCTATAAAGAAAGAACCAAAGCTTGGCACGACAAGAAGATTGTAAAGAAAGATTTTCATGTAGGAGACCTTGTTCTTCTGTTTAACTCTAGATTACAACTCTTTCCTAGCAAGCTCTGTTCAAGGTGGACAGGTCCCTTTACAGTTACTAAAGTTTTACAATCAGGAGCAGTCGAGATCCAGAATCAGTCATGTAGTCCATTCGTTGTGAACGGGAAAAGATTAAAACTCTATGAAGGAGGAGACATTCCCGACGATTACTCCAGCCATACCTTGATTGATCAATCATTGCCTACTTCAGACATATAGGTTTTGTTCATCAAGCTAAAAACGTTAAATAAGCGCTGCATGGGAGGCAACCCATGGATTTCTTTACTCTTTATCTTTTTATTTTATTTTTATTTTCGTTTTACTTCATTTTATTTTCTTCTATGTGTCAACTGACGATTTATGATGATTATGCTTTTAGGTTTTCTGAGTTTTATTTTTCAGGATACAGCAGCGCGATGACATGCACGTCGCCTTCCAAAACAACAGGCAAAGAGAGAAGTACTTGATTCTTTGGCAACGCCCCATGGCACCGACCCGATATCTGGATCAAGCTTGCATGAAGGCTCTAGGGATCGAGCCCAGCATACGATTCCTCTGTCATCAGCTCCAATAGGGCCAATATGCTGACGAACTACAGCATACTTACAGGAACCTCACATTAGAGTTTCTCAGCTCATTCCACTATGAGCCATACGTCAGTGAGGAAGAGTTGGCTACGTTTAGACTTTTTGGAAGAGACTACGCCTTCACCAACAAAGGATTCAGAGACCTACTTGGATTTTCAACCACTCTTGATTCCATTCCTGACCTTCCGATGGGATACTTTATGAGCAGAGACATTAATCAGTTCTGGTAAGACATCACAGGAGGAGGGAGCCTAGATCCATCGACTCAGCTGTCTCCGGTGATTCATAACCCGACCATGAGATATTTTCAGATGATTGTGGCTCACACCTTCCTTGGAAAAGAAGATTCTGACATGCATGTTAGTGAGGAAGAGATATTCTTCCTATTCTGCGCTAACAGGTTGCACCCAGTAGCATGTGGGAATTTCTTGCTGTACAATTTCGAAGGCCAAACTAGATCATCCGAAGGAGTTATTCATGTCAGAGGCACCGTTACACACATAGCCATTGCATTGGGACTAACCAATCAGTTGTTACATCTGACCCCTTATTGTGGACCTACTTCACTTGATATTGATTTCTGTTTGGATCGTGGACTGATGAGGAGAGCTTCCTTTCAGCCTGATGCTTTCAGACTTCTCATCGATTACCAGACGGTCCATTATTTCACTCTACCTGACCCAGTTGTGACTAGTGTGCATGATCCATCCAATTGGAGTTATGCGTTGGAAGGGTATGGCGAGACGATCGACGAGCCACATACACCGCCTTCAGCGGAATACCATCCCCTCTCCACCTTCTCCGAGGACGACTGTGTTTTCCAATAATCATGCATTACGAAGACCTGACTTGTATACCCAAATAGCTGAGCTACGTTCAGAGATAGCTCACCTTCAGCAGACAGTATCAGATCTTACTTTACAAGTTCAGATTTCCGATATGACCCATGCCACTGAGACAGACGTCCTGTATCAGGAGATCTCAGATTTACACAGAGAGTTACATTCACTCCGTCATCCATATCAGTCAGACGAGCAACCACCTCCATGATGGCATTATTTCACTGCTTTTAGTATTTATTTTATTTCCTTTTGCATTTACTAACTTATCGCATTTCCAATTATGTTTTTACTTTTTATGACATTACATCATACCATTTATATTTATAATGCTTGCTACGTCATTTAACTTATTTTTTTAATTTTTATGTTTTCTGTTCTTTTATGTCGATAAAAATATTTATATGTACGTATGTATATATATATATATATATATATATATATATATATATATATATATATATATATATATATATATATATATATATATATATATATATATATATATATATATATATATATATATATATATATATATATATATATATATATATATATATATATATATGAAAGAAAAAATTAGTGTGCCAGGTCGGATGATTTCTACTGTAGTACACCCCAAAAAATAAGGAGGAGAACCAAGGCCCAAATCAAAACACCAAAAATCCGGCCCAACTGCCTTTTCAAAGGGTGGTGCCCGCCATATAGTCCATGGCGCCCGCCACGGGGTCTGGACTATATGCGGCCAGAAGTTGGGAAACCACCATTTTTGCTCCCAAAACCCATTTTTTGGCTACACGAAAATCCTCCCCAAGTCACTAAATGTTCACAAATTTATCTTCCACTCATCAAACCATTAACCATTCCATCTTCCATTTTTCATTTCTCTCACAAAAATCCATCCAAAAACTCATCTTTGCAAAACTCAAAAAATACTCATTCTTCATCTTTCTCAACCTCCAACATTCATCCATGGAGCACGATGGCTATGTTTTGCGTCAAGGAAAACCCGGGGAAAGACAACGGAAAATTCTCGATAAACTGCGAAACTGAGACATTGCTTCAACAAAGTACGTGGAAGATAACTGCCTTTACTCTTTAGGTATCTATCATAGCGTATATCATTTATTAGACACTCTGGGCCTGCATGATATTTTTGCCAGGCATGATCCTACTTTTGACCGGACGACCAGGGAATTCTTGAGTTCCCTGATCTACGTTGTCAGACCCGACACTGCTAGCACAGTCGACACGGTCCAGTTCTGGATGTTTAATGTTGAATATTCGTTTAGTGTTGATGAACTTGCGGAAAGGCTTGGATTGCCTTTTGGTGCGGGTGCTATTTGTGAGGCACCTCTGGATTCTGAATGGTCTGTGGAAGCATTTTCCTTCTGGCACAGGTTGTCGAATTTTAATATTTCATCTTTTGAAGGAATACTTGCATCCAAGATCCACAACCCGGCCATCCGTGTGTTCCGCTACATGTTAGCCTGCACTATATTTGGCCAGGAGAATCCTAACAAGGTGAATGCCAAAGAATTACTATTTTTGCAAGGTTGTCTCACAAATAGGCGATTTAATGTAGTTCCATTTATAATAGCCCTTATGAATGCCTCTATTAAGAGCACTGGGACCATAGCCTTCGGAGGACTGATCACGTCCATTGCAAAGACTCTGAACCTAGATGCCGAGATAGCCACTTTAGAGCTTCTTCCTCCTTGCACAATCAATTTGAAATTTTTGAAAGATATGAAATTGTGCAAAGTCAAGAGAGAAGGAGGCTTCAGGCTTATGATTCATGGGAAGGCTATCCCATCTGTCGTTTTACCCTGCACTAGACGCACCGATGTAACTAACCCGGGAAACTGGACCTATGATTTAGATGCTCCACCCATTACAGGTCCAGTACCCCCTAATATTCCTGTTGGCGAAGGTGTTGATACTGATGACGAGTATGATCGGCGAGAGCGATCTCCCGATCACCCTTTACCACCTCACCATACATCACAGACACACACGGCACCGTCTTCCTCTTACCATTCTGCAGGTACCGCACCCGACTTTTATATATCTGAGCATATGTGGCAAGCACAACTAGCCAGAGAGGAAAGACGCAACAATTTGTTCAACACCATTTCGCAGCAACTTCCTGAGAATATGAGATTCATGCAAGAGTCTCAGTAGCAGATGAGCCAGTCCGTACAAAGCATTATGCAATCTCAAGCTGCCCTGACCACCCGATTCGACGCGTTCGAAGCTTCTTAGATCGATCACCGTCGCAGCAGATCCCGCTGCCTCAGGTACTTCGAGCACGCTGCTGACAACATCGGTAGTATGCCCTAGGCACCTCAGGTACCTAGTCCCTTGCTTATTTTGAAACATTTGAGACAATGTTCAATTTAAGTGTGGGAGGAGAGTTTATTTATTTTCCCGTTTTATCTCGCATTTTATTTCTTTTATCGCTTTTAGTTTATTTCCCTTCATTTTTCTTTCTGTTTTTTTAGAACATACTTGCGCTTAACAAATCATTTTACAGTATACTTTTACT
The DNA here is from genome assembly GCA_963859935.3 of Lathyrus sativus. Lineage (NCBI taxonomy): Eukaryota > Viridiplantae > Streptophyta > Magnoliopsida > Fabales > Fabaceae > Lathyrus > Lathyrus sativus. The sequence continues at coordinate 597,199,170 of OZ012737.1, read as the reverse complement.
CTTTCATCTTACTCCCGCATTAATTTGCCCCACCAAATTTTTTTTGACAAATAGTGTACTATCCTGAAACTTTTCGTGGGCTTTGAGGCAAGTTCGTATTAGGATGCGGATGATTTGGGAAATTATCTTTGAAACATAGGTATCATTATAACACCTTAGGCTTTGCTAATGCAGAAATAGACCCCGATACTCTGAATACCATGGCCTTAATAGAATATCCATAGTAAGTTCTAAGTAGTTTATCCTAGCAGTCAGCTTCGGCCTAAGCGTTATCTAAGTGAAGAATCAATGAAAATAAGTGAATGATCGGTATGCTAAGAATATGAAATAATTACAAACTTGGGTATAGGTAACCCTCACAAGGTCATTTAAACCCACAAAGTTGTAATTTCGAAAAAAAAAAGAAAAAAAGAAGAAAAATGATAAAAACAAGGCAAAGAAAATACCTTCCCACTGTCAGTTGGTTCAGAGTTTTCTGGTACTGAACTCGGTAGGGCGGATCACGATCCGATCCCCCACAGCTGTAGATGGGCCAATAAAAGGGGTTACACCACTTTGTGCACCAGAACCCCATGCTTTAGATCAGAATCACTAACCGGTCACTTCACTATGATTTCGTACGGATAACAGGCTTAATGTGATTGCACCGGAATGAAAAGGACTCAAAAGGAGATCCGAAAATAGGCCTAGGTACAATAGGGTAGTACATATTAATTTTTTGTAAAGAACGAAGCTTAGATCCGTATTTTCAGAGAAGTGTCATTCTGATACCCGTGGTTCACTGAGTAGTCACCTATCGCCTCATCCCAGTTTGAACTTATAAGTCCTTCTTGCCCAAGTCATTTATGGATATCACCCTGTTTTGTCATGATGTTTTGCTTGAGGACAAGCAAAGGTTTTAGTGTTGGAGAATTTGATAGACCTAAAATATACTGTTTATTTGACTCGATTTTGCACACGTTATTTAGTATTTTATTTCCATTTTCTTGTATTATGCCTCTATTTTGTTCCTTTTTCAGGTTTTGGTATTTTCAAGGCTACTCGAGAAGAAATGAAGAAAAACGAGCTAAAGCCCTACTTTTTGGGGAAATGTACACATGGATTCCACCATGGCGGGCGCCATAGGAGATGCTATGAGTAGGATGCAAGCCAACTGCTGACAATTGCCACGTCTCCCACTCCCTTCCACCCTAGTACATGTGGCGGGCGCCACAAGGAGGTGGCGGGCGCCACAAGGAGGTGGCGGGCGCCACAAGGAGGTGGCGGGCGCCACCTTCACACAGTCATTTCCCTCCCAAAAGGAGTTGGGGGGCATTCCTGTCTTTGCTTGTACGTTCCTGCCTCTATAAATAGCAGAGTTCTGATTCATTTCAAACCATCCAAGCTTAGAGAACAGAACTCAAGCCATACATTTCACTTATCTGTAAAGCAATAAACTCCTCACATCGAGGGTTTATTACACTCTGTAATCGAGTCTGGAGCACTTGGGTAGAAGTTAAACCTACCGCCATTTTATTTCCTCATTTACTTCCAGTTGTACAAGATTTTAAAGCCTCTCGTTTGAGCAGGTTTCTGTTTATTGCCTTTATTTACCTGCCTTTTATTGTCGCGCCTTTATTTACCTGCCTTTTAATTAGCGCACCTTTTTATCGCACTTTATTTATTTATCCGCACTTTACTTTCCCGCATTTATTTACCATGTCTGACTAAACTTTAAGGGCTAGGATGCGAGGATTATAGTTATAATTAGTATTCCAAACGATTGTCGATAGAATTACTTAAGGGTTATTTTAACTTTTAACACTTAATTTCTACATTTAAAATCTGTTAGGTAAGATCGAAAGCCGTCCAACCTTTAGATAAATTTGGTTAGCTTTGACTGTTCCAAGGAAGCGAAAGCACTTGGCTCAAACAATTAGGAATCTTTAATGTTTAAGAAAACTGATTCTAAAACTGTTTTCGGACGCGTTTATGGATTTGAAGTCCGGTTCTTAAAAACCTCTTTTTATTAGAAATTCCAAGTTAAAATACTTCTCAACTAAGTCTAGAAACTATATTTCTTAAAAATAAGTTTATTAGTCCTAAAGCAATGCGCACCTTCTTATAAGTGACAATAAGAGGGGTCGATTATGGATAAACTCGGTTCTGAATACGCGAAAGCGACAGTTCCTGATAAATTAGTTCTTTTCATAAGTAGAAAACATTACCCTATAATGAATATTATCTGTAAACATCTGGAATACTACGTAGCTATATGAATTGCATCTATGCCTATTGCTTTATTATTAATTTTAATTCTGCATTTTACTTTTATTTCGCACAACCAACCCCTTAATTGACTTGCCTTAGATAAACACCATAACAATAGTACTCGATTGATTGACGTTTGGTCTCTGTGGGATCGATAATCTTTTGTATTACTTTGACGTTATTCATGCACTTGCGAATCGCCCATCACGTAAGTGAAGACATCCAACCAACATGATGGGGAGATTCCCCTGAAAATGAAAGTATTGTTGAAGATATAATAGAAGAGTCCTCTTATGATAAATCTGCATGGGAAGAAGACTATAGTGATTCAACTCCACCAGAAATCAGTATCATTACTGAAGACAATCTTGGTAGAAAAATACCGGACTTTGTGATTCATAGAGGAGTTCGTCGCAATTGGGTCTTGGTTGATATCTCGAATATCGTTCATAAATCAAAGTAACTGCCTCCTCTATGTTTTGACCTTTCACTTTTCCCAAGTGAAAAGTATGTTTTATAAGGCTTGCTTTTCTATAAATGTCCCTCTTCGCTTCTCCTAGAGAAAAAGATTTTTGTTCATAGGGTTTGTGTTTCAAGAATTTACAAATCATAAATAAGAATGTCATTCTGAATTCCTGCATTCATTGTTATTTTCACTTTTTGCTTTCTCAGAAAATGGTAATTCTAAAACAACCTAAAATAAATATAAGCATTTTTCAAAATACCACTGCACACACCTTTTGCATTCTCTATGTCTTTTCTAAAAAAAGGAATTATCACGTTATGCAGATTATTTGTTTTAAACCCCATTGAAACGTATGATCTAATGTCTTCTCCCAACTTTGAGTTCCCGGTATTTGAAGCTGAAGAAGAAGAGGACGAAGAAATTCCAGATGAGATCTCTCGACTACTCAGACATGAGGAAGAATCCATTCAACCTTACAAAGAACCGTTGGAAACGGTCAATTTGGGTTCAGAAGAGGAGAGAAAAGAAATTAAAATTGGAGCACTAGTCAGTGAAACTGTCAGAAAGAGTCTGATATAGCTGCTTAAAAAATCTCCAGATGTGTTTGCTTGGTCCTACCAAGACATGCCAGGGTTGGATATCAACATCGTGGAACATCACTTACCACTAAAGCCAGAGTGTCCTCTGGTTAAACAAAAATTGAGAAGGACTCGTCCAGATATGGCCATCAAAAACTAAGGAAGAGGTATAAAAATAGATCGACGCAGGTTCCCTTGCCACCTCAGAATATCCTTAATGGCTAGCCAACATAGTTCTAGTTCTTAAGAAAGACAGAAAAGTCAAAATGTGCGTAAACTACCGAGATTTAAATAAGGCAAGTCCAAAGATAACTTCCCTCTACCATACATTGATATTCTAGTTGACAACACAACAAAATTCAGAGTATTCTCCTTCATGGATGGGTTCTCGAGCTATAACCAAATCAAAATGGTACCGAAAGATATGGAGAAAACTTCATTCATCACCCCATGGGGCCCCTTTTATTACAAAGTAATGTCGTTCGATCTGAAGAATGCATGAGCCACTTATCAAAGGGCTATGACAACTCTGTTTCACGACATGATGCACAAAAAAATTAAAGTATACGTCGACAACATGATTGCCAAATCTAAAATAGAAGAAGAACATGTGGAACACCTATCAAAGTTATTTCATCGGATGAGAAAATACAAACTCCGCTTGAATCCCAACAAATGTACGTTCGGTGTTCATTTAGGAAAGCTCTTGGGATTCATCGTCATCCAAAACGGGATTGAGGTTGATCTTGACAAGGTCAAGGCCATTCAAGAAATGCCTTCTCCAAAGAATGAAAAGCAAGTAAGAGGATTTTTAGGATGTCTAGATTACATCTCAAGATTCATATTCCTCATGATCACGACATGCACGCCGATCTTCAAACTACTCAGAAAGAACCAAAGTTGTGTATGGGCAGAGGATTGCCAAAAAGCTTTTGACAGCATCAAAGAATATCTGCTAAATCCACATATTTTGTCCCCTCCAGTGGAATGAAAACCACTGGTCATCTACTTAACAGTCTTGGAAGACTCCATGAAATATGTGCTTGGCCAATAAGACGAAACCAAAAGAAAAGAGTCTGCCATTTATTACTTAAGCAAGAAGTTCACGAGCTGTGAAACTCGATACACTATACTTGAGAAAACTTGTTGCGCTCTAGCTTGGGAAGTTAAACGTCTTCGCCAGTACATGATTTGTCACACTACTTGGTTAATCTCTGAAATGGATCTAATCAAGTATGTATTTGAAAAGCCTGCTTTAACAGAAAGGATTGCCCATTGGCAGATGTTGTTATTAGAATACGACATCGAGTATTATGCTCAGAAAGTCGTCAGAGGAAGTATTCTAGCCAATCATTTGGCTCATCAACCGATTGACGATCAGGAATCAATCAAATTTGACTTCTCATATGAAGATGTAATGCACCTAAAGATGAAAGACTGTGATGAACCACTACCAAGCGAAAGGCCAGAGTCAGGATCCCAATGGGGATTAATATTCGACAGAGATGTCAACGCTTATGGAAATGGAATTGGGGCAATCATTGGTACACCTCAGGGTACCCATATTCCTTTAACCTCCAGATTGGCATTCAAATTTACCAACAATGAGGCAGAATATGAAACTTGTATCATGGGCCTCGAAGAAGCTATTGACTTAAAGATAAAGAACTTGGATGTGTATGGAGACTCAACTCTGGTTATAAATCAGATCAAAGGAGAGTGAGACACATGTCAACTTGGAATAGTTCCCTACAAAGACTACATGGAAAGGTTGTTACCTTTCTTCAGCAAGATTAAGTTTCATCACATACCCCGTGAAGAAAACCACATGGATGATGGACTGGCTACTCTATCCTCTATGATTAATGTGAATCGATGGAACGATGTGCCCAAGATTGACATAATGTGCCTCGATAGGCCCGCTTACATGTTCATATAGAGGCAATTATCAATGACAAACCTTGCTATCACGACATCAAGTGCTTCCTGCAAAGACAGGAGTACCCGCATGGGGCATCAAGAAAAGATAGGAAAACTCTCAGAAGACTGGCTGGAAATTTCTTTCTGAATAATGATGTACTCTACAAAAGAAAATTTGATATGGTTTTGCTAAGATGCGTGGACAAACATGAAGCAAACGTGCTAATGGAAGAGATTCATGAAGGATCATTTGGCACTCATGCCAATGGGCATACAATGGCAAGAAAAATTTGAAGAGCAGGATATTATTAGCTGACAATGGAATCTGATTGTTACAAATACATGAGGAAGTTTCACAAGTTTCAGATATACGCCGACAAGATTCATGTACCGCCAACGTATCTCAAAACTCTCTCTTCTCCATGGCCTTTTTCTATATGGGGAATCGATATGATTGGCGTGATTGAACCCAGAGCCTCAAACGGACATCGGTTTATCCTGGTAGCCATTGATTACTTCACCAAATGGGTCCAAGCAGCATCATATACCTATGTCACCAGAAAAGTGGTTGTCCGATTTATCAAAAACAATCTCATATGTCGTTATGGTGTTCCAAGACATATCATTACTGATAATGGAACTAACCTGAACAACAAATGATAAAAGAATTATCTGCCGAGTTCAAAATTGAAAATCATAACTCGTCTCCCTACCGGCCTAAGATGAATGGAGCGGTAGATGAAACTAAGACAAATATCAAGAAGATCATTCAGAAGATGGTTGTAACCTACAAAGGTTGACACAAGATGCTACCATTTTCTCTTCACGGTTATTGCACATCCGTTCGCACTTCAACTGGGGCAACCCTAGGGATGGCAATGGGCGGGTCGGGGGAGGGTTTTACTATACCCGCACCCGCACCCGCCTCCATGTAACACACCCGCCCCCGCCCCCAAATCCAACCGGCGGTAAAAATTTACCGCCTAGACCCGCCCCTAGCAGAGAACGGGTGCACCCGCACCCGGCCCGCCCCCACCCGCAAAAAAATTAATTTCTTTTTCATTGCAATAAAAATTAATAATTTAATTTAAAAATTGATTATTTTAATAAATAAATAATTTATTTAATTAAAATTTTAATTAGTAAATGAACATTAATTTGATTAATTTAATTATTTTAATTGCAATAAAGGTATTTATAATTTAATTAAAAATATAATTAATAAATAATTATTAAAATAAGTAAAATAAGAGAATTAAACTAAAATGCATTATTCGGGGGCGGGTGTGGGCAGGTCTTAGTGTCTCCCTGCACCCGCACCCGCACCCGTAATTAAAAGTCGGGTTTTCCCCGCATCCGCACCCGTACCCACTCAAACTGGGTTTTCCCCGCTAATTTCGGGGCGGACCCCGACGAGTCCGGGTTTTCTTGCCATGCCTAGGAAACCCCTTTCTCTTTAGTATATGGCATGGAAGCAGTGCTCCCCGTAGAATTTGAGATCCCTTCAATGAGAGTATTGATGGAAGCCGAGCTAACAATAGCTGAATGGTGTCGAAGCAAACACGATGAACTGAATCTGATCGAAGAAAAAATAATAAAGGCTTTATGGCATGGTCAATTATATCAAAAAATAATGAAGAAAGCTTTTGGAGAAAAGGTTCGACCTCGGGTATTCAGAGAAGGCGACCTCGTGCTCAAAAAGATCCAATTATTTCTCACTGACTCTAGGGGCAAATGGACTCCAAATTATGATATCCCCTATGTTGTTAAGAAAGTATTCTCAGGTGGTGCCTTAATACTCACAACCATGGATGGAGAAGAGTTTACTTATCCCACAAATGTTGATGCGGTCAAGAAATACTTCGCCTAAAAACAAAAACAAAAACTCGCAAAGTTGAAAACCCGAAAGGGAGACTTAGGCAAAAAGAGCGTCTTGGTGGATTGAAAACTCGAAAGGGCGGTCTAGGAAAAAATTAGAGACATAAACAGAAAATAATCATCCCGATAGATTGAAAACCTGAAAGGACGATCTAGGTAAAAGTTTGGGATTTATGGCAAGAAACTGCATCCAAAAAGATTGGATCCTCAAAACCAACGTCATCTGGCAAGAAATCCTCAATCAAGGTCACCTTCAACAGGATCTCAAGAATGTCTAGAATTCAAAGCTGATAAAAGGATAAGTGGTCATTATGTTTTAGTGTAGCCCTTTTCCTTTTAAATTACCATTTTCTAAACTTTGTAATGCTCCATGGAATCACGAATTAGGCTGATCACCATTCTATTAATGAAAACTTGAGCCCTTGTGCCTTTTGTTTGCAATTCTCATTTATTTTGCTTTGCAAAATGACATGTTTATTTGATTAACATTCTTGAATCACAAAAATGAATTTACCTTTTGTTTTCAAAAGAGAAATTCTGAAATTTTTACTTCTGCTTTTTAAAAAAATGATGGAAATTTCCTTTTGATTAATGAACACAAAGAGGAACATCAACAACTTCTTTGAAAGCATTCCAACTTTAAAATGCAGAATCAAAATATTTCTTGTAATCGGTATATCCCGAGTGAAAGGTCGGTTACTTTATATTGATATGATAAAGCATCCCGTATATCGAGGATCGACTTTCATATCCCTTCAACTAAACATTTCTATCCCTAGTAGTGTATTATCTCCAGTAAAAAAGATAAGAAAATAGGAATTCCTTCCTCCAACAGGTTGCTACCTTCGAGAACAACCGGTAAAAGTTTCCACTCCTCAAGAGTCGCATCTTTTTACTACCAAGAGTAGGTGAATTTCAGCAACAGGACTTTATTTCCCTCAACAATACTTATCACCAGTGATACTTTTTTATCCCTCACAGTGGTCAAACATGCAGTTGTATTCACCACCAGTCAGTATGTCGTGTCTGTTTTATCAGCATAAGCATACATACATCATTCATATTTGATTCATATTCATATTCATAAATGCATAAGTTACGTCATATACCCCCTAAGTGCTATTTGTCCTCTTTCCATTAAGTTCGTCAGCCTTAGACAGAAAGGATGTGCCTTTTTCTAAATCTCCACCAAGTTTAATCCTCGTGGAAGATTTTTCTTCAGTTTCCTTTCCACACTTGGATAGGATAAAATCCTAGTTCGAGCTCTTTCCTCATCTGGAAATGTCTTGTTTAGACAATATCTCTCCAGTTCATTCCTAGATTAAAGTCGGTCCTTGATAACTTTGATAACTTGAACCTCTGAAAGGCAAGAAGACATTTGGTTATACACCCTTGGAACTTCACTCTTCATCATTAAAGATGATATGTCGCTTTCCCGAATTAAGGAAAATCCCTAGTGAAAGTTTTTCAACAAAATCTCTTGGTGGCAACATGGACATCAAATCCACCAAGAAGCCTCTACCAATCAGCAAGCAAAGAGCCATCTCTTAAGAAGCTTATTTTGCCCCATGAATGCCTCGTAGGTCGACAAGCTGCAGTCTCGCCATGAGAAGTTTGTCCTGCTTCTAAGAAAGTCATCAGCACCACAAATTAGATTACATCACCTGGCATCTCTCTGGAGGAGTCTCGAAGGAAAGAATAATGTAATCCCTCCAAGAAAACGACATCTCCAATAGAGAAGTTGCACCTCTTTGCAGTCAGATAAATGCTACACCCAACAAGTCTGACATCAAAACTTTACTCATCCTATGCAATTTTGGTGTTTTCTTTTCACAAACAGAAAGTACGCAACATTATGAACATTTTGCAAAAAAAATGGGTTCAAAAGGATATAAAATGAGGAAGTTATGGACAAATGAAGTTGCAAAGAAAAGTGAAAAAAACAAGTCATTAAAAATAATGGGGAATGGTCCCCATGGGACTTAAACCTAGGACAATACGCTGATAGCTAAAAAAACACAACCAACTCAACCACACGTGCATGGTAATAATAGAACTGGGGTGAGGGGGGATTCGAACCCCAGTTCTTATAGGCATAAGTATTCAAAGCATGCGCTCTGAACCACTAGGTGGTGATACATAAATTGCATCACCCCACCCCATTAATACAAGTACCTAACATTAGCCTAAATGCTGAAACAAGGAAGGCGCCATGGCTAGGCAAAAATCAGGTTTTGTGGTATTTGCAAGAAGTTCATAATAACTTCTTCATTTCCCCATGAAAATGGAAGAAATAAAGATCAATCTCACCTAGAATTTCCTAAGGAATCTAATGGTGACATGTTTTTGCAAGTTCTAAGTTACAGTCACCAAGAGCACTCCAAAATGACTCAAACAAAACACAAATGACATATAAGACATGTTCAAACTCAGTGTACAACAAAGTCATGTATTTTTAAAAAAGTTAAAAAGCTTAGGATCCAATCAACTAGAAATTTTATTTTTGTTAGGTTGTATGCTTTATGATTGGTTGCATTTTGTTAAAACAAGTATTCTAGCAAGATGTTGTACCAAATGTCGTGACATGTTGGTCCCATACTAAAGCAAGTCTTGTTCAAGTACTCTAGTGAGATGTCGTACCAGATGTCATGACATGTTGGTGCGGTACTGAAGCTGATCTTGTTTCGCATTTTTGAAGATTTGGTTTTATTAGTGAAGATTCTTTGAAGATTTGATTCCTGTATATTACAGTCCAAGAAGCATCAGTTTTTAGAAGCTCAAAGTTCGGCTCCAGCTGTGCAATATTTCCTAAGAATGGTTGACATATCATTTAAGGAAATATGATATTTGATGAGATTTAATTTAATTTGTTTATGCAAAAGACTTGATTTGGATCTAAACTTTAGAAAATAATATATTATGGATCTGCATTTAATAACATATTATTTTCCAGAACATTATGGGTGTGATATTATGGATGTGCAAGAGTGGATTTTGTATCATTGGAAGTGTGTCTTCTATTATTCGTTGTTATAAGCTTTTATCACTGTTGTGTGATTGAAGGAGAGAGATGGGGGTCTCTTATCTAAGAGTGTCTTAGGTAGAAATTGCACGGGTAGTGATTAGGTGCGAAGATTGTAAATCAGAGGTTGTTTACATAAGTGTTTCAAACTAATACTATTATAGTGGATTTCCTTCCTGGCTTGGTAGCCCCCAGATGTAGGTGACATTGCACGGAACTGTGTTAACAACTTCCTTGTGTTATTTACTTCTTGCAACTTTTTAAAATTGTTCATTATTAATTCTGCTATTACGATCTCTTGACATGGCATTCAACATCCTAGTGTCCTGATATTGTATACGACATTTGTCTTCTTAGTGCTAGAATTTCAATTTTGGCCCATAAATCTTTCCTATCTTATGCCAACCTCTAGCCTAAAAATAGAGGCCTCTCCTTTCAAATATTCACATCTAGAAACCTGACCTTTTTCTATCTCACTCATCTCTCTCTCTCTCTCTCTCTCTCTCTCTCTCTCTCTATATATATATATATATATATATATATATATATATATATATATATATATATATATATATATATATATATATATATATATATATATATATATATATATATATATATATATATATATATATATATATATATATATATATATATATATATATATATATTCTACTTTCCCCCACTTTAATTTAGTCACGATACTTCGAGAAAGTCATTGTGTTTAAGTGAGGTTTTGTATTCTAAAAAATATGTTATTGTAAATTCACCAAGGAATGTTTTTCTCTTTGTTGAATAATTTATCCTTAAGGAAGTGTTTGTTTGGGTTCAAAGCTAAACCCGTTATAAGCTTTGATTAGGGATTTAGTTTCTAAGTCATTAGTTCGGTTTGTAAACCCAACATGTGTACAATCTTACTTCAGTTAGAAATTAGCTTGTTTAATACCTCGATTTTGTTCCTAAGCTTAGTCTCTCTAAAACCTTACATCGGTTTGAGGTCATCCTAGAACAAAATATCAACTTGGTTCATGGTTAGGCTATTAAAAACCCTAGTTTGGTTTGGAGGAAATTATGTTTAAAACTTCGGCTTTGTTCGAGATAAGTCCATAGAAAATCCCATTTTTTCTTAGGGGCTAACTGTTTCAAGTTCGTGTTTGGAAGGAAGCATGACTTCTTCAATCCGATATTAAGGGGGTTCAAGAGTAAAAGCACACTTCGGTCCGAGATTAGCCCAAATTAAAATATCAACATGGTTTATGGTCAACGTGTTCAATACCCCAATTTGATTCATAAGCTCAATATGTATAAAAGCTTACTTCACTTCAAGATTAGCCCAGATTGAAATCTCAACTTAGTTTGTGGCTAACCTGTTCAAAACTCCTACTCGGTTTATATAGAGCATATTAAACACTTTGGTTCGGTTCGAGATAAGTCCATTGAAAATATCGATTTATCTTGGGGACTAACCTCTTCAAGTTCGTGTTTGGAAGGAAGATTAACCGATTCAATCCTCTATTCTTTGTTTGATTGGAAGTTAACCTGAAACTTCATTTTTCCTAATATAAAGGGGTTCGAGAGTTTAACCTATTAAAATATATTAAGCATTATTGGATACTCTCCAGACCAAATCTTAGGGACATGATTAGGCCTTCTTCCCTGAACCTGTATAATTCTCTGGTGTTATTTCTCTTACCCTTAACTCTTTGTTTTCCACATATTTAATTTCCTTTACTATTTCTAAAACATTTTTTTTTCAAAATGGTTTTGAACTCTAAAAATGATAACAATATGTTTTCCAACTATTCCAAACCCCACAATTCACCCCCTCCTATGTATGGAGTCATATGTCTATAAAATAGAATTAAAGTCTAACTCTTGTTCAAAGACTAATTGTTTTTGAAGGAGGATGACATCAAACACTTTTTCCAACAAGAGATCTCTCCTAAACATACCTCTATCTTTTAATGGTATTACGTTTGAACTATTAAAATATAGATTTAAAATAATTATTCAAAGTATTGATATTGTGGGAAATACTAATCAATAGTTTGTTTATTCCTACTCACTACATACTTGGAGAAGTAGTAGATAAACCTGATTTCATTTGGACCATAGAGTAAAGGAAAAAAATGGAGATTGATTTCAAAAATAAGAATTTTCTAGTGATGTACTGAGATGATAATAAACTTTTTTATGTTTATAGTTGTAGTATTGCCAAATAAATGTGGGATATTCTTGAAATGATATATGGAGGTTCTCCAAGAATTGAATGAAAGAAAATGAACATAAGAGGCGAGGAAGATGACTACCTCATTCATAAATAACTCTTCAAATTTAGAAATATTACAAATTATATTGGAACATTTGTTACTAAACAACACTTAAGAGTTAAAAATTGGAACCTGAAATCTGATCCAATCCTTAAATCAAAAGATGGAAGTGTTTATGAATTTTATGTAAAATCAAAGAAGGATGAAATCATAGAAAATTTGAAAGAATTAGTTCAATTACATAAAGATGAAGGTATAAGCTCAATGATTGAAAAATCTTCAACAAGCTCATCAAACTCCTTCAAAATAACTCTTGTGATCTCCTTTGAAATAACGTGCTTAGTAGTTGAACAATCTTTAGAGAATTCAACATCAAATGAAAAAACTCCACATATTACAATATACCAAGAAGTATAAGTCTCATCTAATGGAATCTTCAAGACAATAACAAAAATAAAACCTCTAAAAATGATGAAGAGTCAACCTCGGGAAGAACCCTTACAGAATCTTCTTCTAATGAAGAAGATGAAGTGTGCTTGAAAGTATCTCACGAGGAAGATGATCATGAGATAACAAAGCCATCTTACAGGGGTGTTTTCTAGCTTTTATGAAGTCCTAGAGCATATTAAATAAAATTGTGCAAAGCAAAGTGAATACTCTTGAGTATACATTAGGTTTTAAGCTTAAAGTTTATCATCTAAGAATGACAGTTGATAGAGTATATCATTGGTGGTGATCACATAAAGGTTTTTTTTTTGTCAAGGATGTAATCAACACCTCTGATCTATAATGATCGGCTAACGTCATAGTAGTTTAAGTAAATAAGTTTGTGAGGGACTTATCTGTCTCATTGTTTAACCTACTCTCATATCTAACAACCTGTATATAAGGATATGTCACATTGTGTTGGCAATCCCTATAAAAAGGGAGATCTTATCAAGATTTCTTGATAATAGAGGCATAACACTATTTTAAAGTTGAAACGGTTAGAAAACTCTGATTAATCCATTAAAATAATAGGTTTAATTTTTTCTCAATAATTAAAATTATTTTGCTATCCAAATCGATGAGCTCTTTAGTATTTTTCAAAAAGAGGTGTAAATAAGCTAGGGAAGGGTGCAGAAAGTGAGAATACTGAATTACATAAGTCCAATCAATTGGAGCAGCTCAGCGATTCAAATTTCAAATCCAATCTGATTGAAGTTTTGCCTCCAAGTCAATCAGATCCACGCATTGATGAAAATTGCTCAATATCTCTAAAGATTTGATCACCCAATTAATTGGAGTATTAACCAAATTGACTGGGCAACCACTTTTGAAAATATTTTGCTTTTATTTTGATTAAGCACAATCTCAATTGAATTCTTGTAATGTTTACACACTCAAAATTATCAGAGGCTCTGTTATAAATAAGTAACCATTGTTCACTCTCATACCCAATGGGTAGAGATAAGTAACCATTGAAAGGTAGGAAAAGGATTTAGTTGCAGTAACAATTAACCTTGGCAGTGTTCCATGTCTTCAGAATGAGTTCCACATGGAAGATCTCAATTGTATATGTTCCTTTGTCAATGCTGGTTCAAACCTTGTATGAGCCCTCCCTATTTGGTGTACACTTACCCTCCCCAACATTTCTTCCACTAATGTCATATTTTATCACTGGAGTGGAATTTTTTAAGCTTTAATTTTTTGTTCTACTTGGACTATGTGGCCTTCTTGATATCACCATCACTGAGAACAACAAAATATCTCTTTTCATCTAGGAAGCAGATCTCTTCTTAGATTAATTACAATTTTTTCTCGTCATGGAGGGAAGTATTCTCAATTTAGTTTTCAATTATATGGCTTTATTTCTACCCAATTGGTATACTTCGTTTATCAATTTTGTCTCGTGCAAATAAACTTTGTTGAGCCCGTAATTCCTTAACATTCCTTTCCAATTTACTAACATTTTATGCCTTAACTCTTGTATTTTTGTATTATTGATAATCAATATAATAATGATTAACAATGTTACAGACTTTATATTGATATTACAAAATTGCAACAATAGTATGTCCACCCTTGTCATTTAGCCACTGGTGTGCTCGTGTTGAGTTGAATTGAGTTTGTTCTAATTTATTATCTAACTTGTTCAAATTTTAATGGATTGAGTTTGTCCATTTATTTATGGGTTAGATTGGAATTGTGGGTTGTGTTTCATATAAAAAATAACTTTTTAATAATTATTATTATTTATTAAAAAAATTGTAACACAATTCGTTACAATTACATTTATTTTTAACAATCAAATTGCATGAAATACATTATATAATGTCTCATACTCATTTACATTACATAAAACTTAATAATAACACGAAATTCTATAACACATGTTATTTTCATAAAATATGGTATAAATTAAAAATTATACCCAAAAAAAAAAAGTGAATTTTATAAGACATTGGATCTAGTAGTAATATTGATGTTGAATAATTTTTTTTGAAAAAATTATAGTTAATAATAAAATATTAATTTTATATTTTTATTTAAAATAATAATAAAAAAAATCACTAATATCACATCAATAAATTGAATCAATAAGTCCACATGTTAAAAAAACTCAAATTCAATACTCAAAACAAAATTATATGAGTGATTGCAGATTAATTTGATACACCAGTTAATCAAGGTTGGAATAATTTATAAATTAGTTTGATTTAGATAAGTGGCTTCTAGCCGTGAACATCCTTACATTGAGCTTAATATATGTAATGAAAGGACTTGTTATTCGAGCCATGGGAGACAAAGTTGTCCCTACAATATTAAAATACGAATACAAAATGAGAATATGATTAAACATATTCTTGCTTGTTGGGTTGTTTGGTCTCCTTTACATGGCCAAGACGCACGATATATTATGTAGCTGCAAAATTTGCTGCAAGCCCTCTCGTATATTAAATTAATGATTTCATTGGTAGAAGAGACATATATACTTACATTATGCATGGATTTAAATACCTATGCTACGTACTTAACTTTTGGAACCCTTTTTTACAAAAAAGAAGTTTAGGATATGAATAACATCCTTGATTGCACGTATAGATGTGACTTAAAATTGTGTGTAATGAAAGTGCAGGGCATATTGGTGGTATACGATAGGGACATTCCACAAAAGCAGAAATGAAAAACACAAAAAAGATAGAGAGCATCTGATGGAGCTATAAGAGAGTGAATATAATGGTAGGGCTGGTCTCCACAACAAAGGGGTGGGATATTGATTGTCAATAAATGCTTTACTTACTGATTGCTGTTTCATCTATTAATTGCTACCATTCCTCGGTGTCACAACAAAGCAAAGGAATTAATAACCCACCCACGTGCAGAGAACTTATTATTATTCATCCAACACTAGAAAACAAACTTGTGCATATTTTGCAACACCTACTACACCTATGCATTATAAAATTAACCTATATGGTAATAAATATTGACAAAATAAACATATTCCTCCTTTTAAAAACTATTTTATATAAATAATATATATATATTTTTAATTTCAATCCGATATTCATTTTTCTTTTACTTATATTATTTATAATTTAATATTTTTATTTTACATTTATACTTATAATGTATATACCTATACATTATAAAAATATTTTTTTCAAATTAATCTATGTGAATTGACCGACTAAATTAGTTATTTTTAAAAATAAAGTATTATTATAAATTAAAAATAATAAGAGTTCATATTTTAAATATTTTTTAAAGTTTGTATTTAATGCACCCATATTGAACAAATAAAAATGACTAAGTTTTGGTCTTTATATTTATTAATCTTGGCTTTTAAAACAAAATTTGTGTTTTTTTAATTAATATGTTTATTAAATCTTTTAAATGATTTAAAAGTAGATCTTTATTATTTTAAAAAATTATAATAGCAAAAATTATTTTTAAAAAATTATTTAAATGAAGTTTATAATAAACATCCTTTTAATGTAAATAAAAGAATCTATTTATGAAGATGTAAAGCGATTTTCCTTTATAACCTTATATTTCTCCGCCCAAATATTGATCAAATAACATTTGACCATGCCGTTAATTTCTTTGAAGATATAACTTGAAGTTAAAATAAGTTACGATGACTAACTAAGCAAACTCAAGTAAGACCATAATTTTATAAAATAGAGAAAACTATATATTTATTTAGCCATAAAATAGATTTAGAAGATCCAATTATTTAAATAAGAGTAATGATAACTTGTGTCTCAAGAACACAAGTTAAGAGATAAATATAGTAAAAATTTATTAAAAATTATGTATTAATTTAGATTACAATTAATGAATTTATTATTTTTTGGATACAAATTTTTTATTTATAAGTTTTTTAAGATGTACCTTTGAAGCACAAGTTAGCATTATCCTTTAAATAAATATGAATGATATTTATTATTAATATTATTACGAATCAAATTATAAAATTTTAACATTTTCACTAATTTAAATCTATTAATCTACTTTAAATTTTTATATTTAAACTTATTATTATAAACTAAAATTAAAAGATAATATTAAATATAATATATAATTTAATTATCTAAAATGTTTTAATAATTGACAAAATGTAGTCTAATATTTCTGTATTATTAATCTATTAGTCTATTTAAACATATAAATCAAATTATTCATTTAAATATATTCATATAAACAAATTTTTAAATAGACTAAAATTTCAAATAACTTTAAAAAATGTTTGAAGCTCAATTTCAAGGTCTTTTAAAGTTTTTTGAGTCATTGAATAGGTTAATAAAGAGTAGAGCATGAAATGAAAATGAGTAGAAAGTAGTGAAAATGAGTAGAATAGAGCATAAAGTAGTGAAAATGAAAAAAATAGTTGAAAGGTCGTTTCAGAAGACACTGTTTATCCATCAGAAGGAAATGAGATCCATTCATCTTTTGCCCATTCTTTCTCTATCTCATAAAGCTGCAAATGAGATCCAACAATTCATCACAGTACACCATGGAATGGGACCATTACATCTATGTTATGATATCATCCATCCTACCTATATATCTTCCTCTTCTCTTGAAATTACTAATCATTTGTGCTATACCCTACTATATGTATCTTCCATCTATCATCCATTTATCCTATACCTTAGCTTCTCCTCTATATCCAAACCAAACCAAAAAGCCTTCATGTATTTCCATAATCGTGTTGTTGACTGTGGATTAATTAGTGACTGTATAGGTAAGGTTCAGGGAAGAAAGTAAAGTTCTTGAATTCATAATCCACAAGACATTTCTTCATGCACATGCATTATTAGATCCATCACTATCCCTCAAAGTTTGAACAGGCTTAAAGTTCTGGATTTGAGATCATCATACACGGAAAAAAGACTTGTGTTCATCTTTGACCACTTTTCATCTTGGACAAAAATTTCAATTCATAAATGAGTATTACATACTAGTATATAATATGTCTAATACTTCAAATAAAGTTTACTGCTTGAGATGGTTTATGTTTACATTAGGTAAAGCTTAATCAATTTTTGGATTAATTCTATCAAGTGTTTATATGTTTAGATTAATGAAAAAAAAAGATGAAATGAAACAAGTTTGTTGTATAGTTTTTTAAGACACTATCTAGATTTGTTATAGTTTAACTACAATATAAATGTAACAAATATTTATTAACAAACATTTTATAGTCTCAAAGACCGTTATAATAATTTTTATATTGACAAAAAGATGATGAGATTTTCATTTTTGTTTCTCTCTAATTTAAAAGGAATAATATATTTGTTTTATTGTATCACAAAATATTTAAATAATACTAGTAAAGTATAATTTCTCTATTTTTATTTTAAAATATGCAAAGATAGTGGTAATGCTTGTAAAAGGGAGGTCTTTATCTTTGCTGTAATAACCCTACTTTGATATGGTTATGAGTACTCAATGTACTATATTTTTTTAAAGAAAAGCCTACACTATACACACAAAGAGATTAATCTCTTGAAGCAAGAAGAACTATAATGGGGCAAAGTTTGCGCTCAAAATATTCCTTAATCACTCTTATTATGGTTTTAAAATGCAGTTGCAATTTCTGTGGTTGCGGTTATCAGAATTATTGTGCTAGAGATTGTGATTGTTGTGATAGAGATTGTGATTGTTGCAGCGTAAATTTATTTTTTATTAATATACAGTACAATTCCTGTGGTTGCGGTTATCAGAATTGTTGTGATAGAGATTGTGATTGTTGCAGCGTAAATTTATTTTTTATTAATATAAAATTGTATATTTTAAATTACAGCCGCTGCAACATGAATTTATTTTTTTATCAAACATTCATATGTCTTCTATTTTCTCTCTAAATCTTTATATATATTTAATTAACAATTCGTCATCACTTTGAATCTCTCTGATCTTTTTAAAACATATCTTTAATCTATAATATAAATAAGAAGAAAGGTAGATCAAATAATTTTTTTCAAACAATATGTAATATGTTGCAGGTTGATACGGTCTGATGCGGGTAGATACGGTCGCACGGTCCGATGCGGGTAGATATCATCATTGTAATGTTATGATGCAGTCGTGACAACTTTATGAAAGGAAGATAGACCAAATAATTTTTTCAAACAATATGTAATATGTTGCTGACTGATACGGTCCGATGCGAGTAGATACGGTCGCACGGTCTGATGCGGGTAAATACGATCGTTGTAGTGTTATGATGCAGTCGTGGCAGCTTTATGAAAGGAAGATAGATCAAATAATTTTTTCAAACAATATGTTGCAGGCTGATACGGTCTGATGCGGGTAGATACGGTCGCACGGTCCGATGCGGGTAGATACCATCATTGTAGTGTTATGATGCAGTCGTGGCAACTTTATGAAAGGAAGATAGACCAAATAATTTTTTCAAACAATATGTAATATGTTGCTGACTGATACGGTCCGATGCGAGTAGATACGGTCGCACGGTCTGATGCGGGTAAATACGATCGTTGTAGTGTTATGATGCAGTCGTGACAGCTTTATGAAAGGAAGATAGATCAAATAATTTTTTCAAACAATATGTTGCAGGCTGATACGGTCTGATGCGGGTAGATACGGTCGCACGGTCCGATGCGGGTAGATACCATCATTGTAGTGTTATGATGCAGTCGTGGCAACTTTATGAAAGGAAGATAGACCAAATAATTTTTTCAAACAATATGTAATATGTTGCTGACTGATACGGTCCGATGCGAGTAGATACGGTCGCACGGTCTGATGCGGGTAAATACGATCGTTGTAGTGTTATGATGCAGTCGTGGCAGCTTTATGAAAGGAAGATAGATCAAATAATTTTTTCAAACAATATGTAATATGTTGCTGACTGATACGGTCTGATGCGGGTAGATACGGTCGCACAGTCTGATGCGGGTAGATACGGTCGTTGTAGTGTTATGATGCAGTTTTAAGTGTGATTCCAATGCGGGTAGATACGGTCGTTGTAGTGTTATTATGCAGTTTTAAGTGTGATTTACAATCTATCTAAATCACAGTGTTATTATTATGCAGTTTTAAGTGTGATTTACAATCTATCTAAATCACAGTGTTATTATGCAGTTTTAAGTGTGATTTACAATCTATCTAAATCACACTGCAACGGTCCAATGTGAATAGCTACGGTCACATGGTCTGATACGAATAAATACCGTCGTTGTAGTATTATGATGCAGCCATTGCGACTTTATCATGCGGTTTTTAGTGTGATTTACAATTACACCACAATTATATTCTGATGCTACTGCAGACATTGCAACTTACAACTTGATACTAATGCGGACACCGCTGCAACCACAATATTACGAGAATATTACAACCGCATCAGGTGCAATTTAAAACCATGACTCTTATTATATTTTGGTTATGAAAAAATTTAACTAGCCATAAAATTAAACAATATATTTGCTACATATGTGAGCAAAATAATTTAGAAATTTAAAAATGAACCTATATTTATATGAATCAGTTAGGAATAAATTAATTTAAACAGAATTATAGATCAGCTAATGATTATGATCATAAGGCATATTAATCATGAGTATGAGTACTATGCCCTTGCTCAAATTCATAAATCAATCAAGAATAATACCAATTCATCAGCTTTTCTTTCTCAAACAGCTGCACCTTACCAAAGAGATTAGAGAAAGGAATTTTAGGTTTTATACATGAGAGCAAAAGTCAAAATATATATCTGGCTTTAACAGCTATATATGTTTTGTATCCACTCACTCACTCTCCTAATTCTAACTAATGTTCCAACATAAATAGAAAAAAACGAAAGAAAATGTTGCTTTCCATTTAAACTAATTAATTCTTGCTTATACTACTAATCATTTCCCAGAATAATTAACATATATATATAAAAGCTGAAAGATTAAGATTAATCATTATCTTGCTCAACTTCAGAAGCTGGTTCATCCTCTTCTTCAAACCCATCAAATCCATAAGCAGCATGTCCATTTCCAAAAGCTTTGATATGATCTTTAAGAGACCTCTTATGTTTGAAATCAGAACCACAGATACAATACCAAAGCTTCCCACAATTCTTTTCATGAGTTCTCCAATCTCCTCTAACAGCAAAAGCCTTGCTGCATTTTCTACACATGAATGGCTTAATTCCATGTTTCCGCTTGTAATGTGTTTGAAGTGTTCGGAAATCTTTCAACGGCTTTGCCCTTGGATGATCAATATTGTTTCTGCAACCTGGTGCACAGCAGTAACATGGTAGCCTTAGCATTCCGGTTGGTTGTGTGCCTCTCAGAGATTCCGGACCTTTCCGGTATTGTGATCCATGCCCCCACATATGCATCTAAAAACAAAACAAACAAAAAATCTCAAAAATATTGTGTAAATTGATTAAAAACTGTCATCCTAGTATATTTTTTACGAATCGAAACAATAAAGACCGAACGTAACAAACAAAAACAATAACAAAGACCGAACGTGACAATAACAAAGAATCGAAACAATAAAGACCGAACGTAACAATAACAAAAACAATAACAAAGACCCAACGTGACAATAACGCCACACTGTCAATTAAAAAGAACATGTTATCAGGAACATTGATATATATGGAGTCTTCAGGTTGGGAAGATGGTTGGATTCAGACTTTAAGGCCACAAAGAGAAAATAATTTTTATTTATTTATTTATTTATATATAATTATATGTATGATGTGGAAGAAGCACTGAAAAAATTTCTGTTTTAAAACAGTTTCTAAAATACAGAAAGAAGTAGCACAGACTTCAATGTAGTAAAAAGCATAAGGAACATTGATTGAGTAGTTTAATCAATCAAAGCTACTGATCTCACTTTCTCACTGTGAATCAGGAAAAGATTTGTTTATTATTCAACAAAATACACCATGCAAAAATTCAAGGTAAAACCAAAATTGATAAACTGAATTACTTTATATAAATAAAATAAAATTAATATAACTCAATAAGTTCATAATTTTCCTGCAAAAAAATAGGGTAAAAATAATTCAAGAAAAAAAAGTAGAAGTGAAAAACAAAGTAATAATCATAACTTGTTCAAAAAGAAAGAATTGAAAATGAAGACAAGTACACACCATAGATTAGTATACAACCTTTTTCTCTTTCTATCCAAGCATCAGAGAACCGTTAACGGTTCAAATCAAGGAAGAAAGTTATTGACAGAAAGGAGAAGCAGAAACAGAAGCAAAACAACAGAAGGAAAAGAAAATTTATTTTTCTTTTTTGTAAGAGAAGAAGCAAAACAGAAGAAGTAGTTTACCTGCATGTTGTTATATCTGTTGAAAGTTTTGGAGCAAACCGGGCAAGCAAACTGAGTTGGACCAATGAGAATCTGAGATGGAGTAGGGATCCAATACTGTCCTTTGTTAAGGGTGTTATTATGAAGCATGATGAAGCCAGAAGAAGAATCATCGCCTTGTTCTTTATCAGTGACGGTGATCTCTGATGAGTTATTTGATGAAGAAAGTACAGAAGCCATTTCAGCAGCACTAGGGTTTGGCAAACCTATGTGAAGTGCAACAGTGACTGTATTACTACTTCTACCTTCTTCTTCCCTTTCTTCTAAATCCATGGCAGTGCAAGGGAGGTCTTGAATATCCTCATCATGTTCTTGTTGATCTTCATATTCTTCTTGTTTTGCTGGGATTAGGCTTAGAAGAGGTAGTTCTTCTCTGAGAGGAGGAGAAGGTGGTGAAGAAGAAGATGAAATATGATGGTAGTGGAAAAAGGTGTGGTTGTTGTTGTGGTGATGGAGAAAAGGGTTATGGAGATGGTGTGGAGAAGGGTTTGAAGATGGAAAAATATGATTGAATTGGAAGAAACTTGGTGATGAAGAAGAGAAAAGGTTGGAACTGTAAGGATGATCAGCCATGGAGGAGAGATCAAGATGGGAACAGTTTATGGCTATCTACTTAGGTTGTTTGCTTTTATAGAGAGAGAGTACAAGATGGCTGAAGGAAGTAGTGGACGGTGGAGAGAGAGAGAGAGAGAGAGAGAGGGAGAGAAGTATATCATCAAACATGGGAAAGCTAAAGGTAATAAGTGGGAGAGAAAAAAAATGATAATGATAATACAAACTATATAGATAGAAAGAAAAAAGAAACTACTTTATTTAATAGTCTTGATAATTAGGATTTAATTAGGTTAAAGTATGTCTAGTAAAAAAAAAAAGAAGGTAAAGTATGTTGGAATTTAATAACATTTTTTTTGTACATATACTATATGTTGATACTATTTAAATTCCTGTATAATACAAATTTATTGTACTAGTCTGTATAACACATTTAAGAACATGCTATGCAATTAATTTTTTCAATCATTTCAATTCCTAAAAAGTCAGCTATCTCCTTCTTACATACTACTACATTTTCAAACCCATGACACTTGCATGGCTTATTCACATAAAACAGCTTAATTATTAGTTATTTGGATTAAATCTGGTTAGAAATTAAAAAGCTTTACTATGGAGAAAAATTATAATTAATTGACTTAATTGTTAGAGTGCTAATCTTATGCATATATTCTTTTAATTAACTTAAAACCATAACCACTGTACTAGAAGTTTTACTACGGTGGTCGTCATCAATTTATTTATTTTGTTTCAATACGGAATAGAAGTGATGTTGGTAGGAATTGTCTTTTACTTTTCTCAAATTCTTTCTTGATTCTATCACGTTTCCTCTGCTGCACAACTGCAATTGTAATCGTTTCGTAACCATTTTTCTACTACTCCTCTTATGGCTACTTCTATGTTAGTTCGCACTTGGAGTTTGTCGCACCCTAATTTTTGACCTCAAGATCCCACCTCCTTATGCTTTTTCTCCCACGTTTTCTTTATACTTTTATGCGCGTTTATTATGTCTAACAAGCTCAGCTCGTGCAGGTGCTTTATTTTCAAGTAGAACTGACGTTCATCCTTTCAAATTAACGCCTCAGGTCAAGGGTATCCCGAACTTGATTCACGTCGCTCTAGATTCGAAAAGTGGTTCAGATCCGATAGATTAAGTAGGAATTCATTGTTACATTGTCATGATATTCAAGAGCTTTCAAAGGTTACCGTAAGAGGTTCGAAATTTCAAAGAGTACAAAAGCGTTCTTCGGAAGGTCAAAACCTAGTTTCAAAAGGATCCAAGATTGAAAGTTTTGAATGCTAATTGGTTCTTCCCATTAAATTCAAGTTCATTTTGTTTACCACTTTTTTCGAAGTTTAGAGTCCATAGGCGACGTGATAGTCCAGGCCATTCAAGATAATGACAGCTTGCGTGTGTTCTCCCTCAAATTCTAGATCCCAATCGGTTCATGAGTCTCATAAAATTCAAGATATTATGCAAAATAAGAAAAGGAGATTTTAACTTCGAGGGCCAATGTTTACACTTATCATCAAAAGTCAATGGCTAAAGCGGCAAGCATCATGACAGAATGTAAAGTTACTGCATAATTTTATCGTGCACAAAGTAAATTCAATACAAAGACCAAGTTTGTTTTCATTAAGATGTGTATCATCCAAGAGAACCATACATACGGAAAATGCAAGTTTCCAAAAGTTCAAAAAAGTTAAAAGTATACATTGGGTACATGGAAGAAGCATATTGAGATTTACAAGGACATTAAAATCCAAGTTACAGTATGTACACTATAATCCTTAACCAGTTTTTATCATACAACCTTAATTTCAAATACACCATTGATACCAAGTCCCCTTCACTGTTTCAGAAATGATGCACACCAGCTTCATTGGCACTTCTTACGAGCTAGCTGTATCCCCTTATTAATCATCAAAGGAAGAGCAACACTACTACTCGATACGCCGATACCGCCGTTAACTGCTGCCGAATGCATAAGTCCAGACAAGTCCTCATGAGAAGCTTTGTAACCAACAAAACAATAAGCATCGACCTGTAGGGTCGCTCGGGAGAATCTGCACACGTCAAGAGCTAACTGCAACCGCCGTTCCGAATCCGAAAACATTCCATTTGGCAATAGATCTTGTTCTATTTTCCAACCAACCCGAGGATTGTTTTAGTTTCTCGTTCACCCGCTATTACCGAAGAAAATCCCTGCAAATTCGCAATTCAGTTTATCAGACAATCAATAGCTAAAATGTGAACATAATAATACAAGCAAGCCAGGCAAAATATTCATGGGAACCGTTTTGAGCAAGACGAAATGGAAGGTTTGGGATCATGTAGAAACAACAGCATCCTCGGTTGTGATACTGCAGTTTCGAGAACAGAGAGTTAAGAGTCACAAACTCAGGTTTTGGTAAGAAATCAAGAGCAAAAGAAAACCCCAGCAATACAAATCCAGACAAATTCAAAGTAATTCCAAAACAGGGGAATGATCAAAACAGAGGCCCTACCGCAAGATTTGGGTGTACGATTTGAATTAAATTTGTTGCTAATAAGTTGAAGAACACTCCAGGTTTCTCGTTGGCTTTCTTTCCTCATTTCCTTTTGTGAGGCGTCCTTGATTCACCTGAATAACCTGAACAAGAGTAGTAAAGGAGCATTAGTTCAACATTTCAAGAGCAATCAATTTTCGATTTGAATAACTTAGAACAAATTCAGAACATATCCGGATCGGAATGGAAATAACACTACAGGCATTACTGCCTTCCCAAATTTGAATCAAACATTTACTACCTTTCAATACAGTCAACAGGATTAAATCAAATAGAAAAAACAGGATCCCATTCTTTCCTAACATACAAGAACATGTCCCGACACGTTCAAATCAATTTGGAAACATCATTTACAACAAAATCCTTGTATTCATAATTCTTTCAAAACAACATTTGACGGAATAGGAAAGCATTTCAAAGATTTGAAATCGGAACAGTCTATATAAAAGGAGATTCGAGATAAAGAGAAGGGGGGAGTTCAACAGAAAATTCACAACAATCCACATGATCCAACAACAAGCCATCAAAAAAAACTCAAAGTCCGACAACAGATTCGAAACACCAAAAAAATCCCAATTTCGAAAAAAGCCTTAATGCAGAAGAGAGAGACTTAGCTTTTCACAAGATCCGCCGCAATCGAGAGCTTTGCCATGATCCAAACCCACAGCTTCGCTATCCCCGTCACTGTCGTCAGAACTCCACCGCGGACCACCCTTTTCACTCTCGATCCGCCATCAAAAGAAACCCCTGAAAAAAATCCAAAACCGTGAGCTTTCTTTTAACTAACATTGACAATCTATTGTTTTTTCTGTTTGTTTTGTAGAAATCAGAAGTTGAAGGAGAAGAAAACGGAGGAGTTGATGCAAGAGATGGGGGAAGAAGAGGAGAAGAAGTGAGAGAGATAGACGGAACAGGAGAGACTCTCGCGGAGAAAGAAGAAGAAATCGACGAAAAAAAGAATAGAGAAATGGAGAAGGAGATTGTGAACAGACAGAGAGGAAGAGGATGAGATTGGAGTCCGAGAGGAGATGAGCGGCGAATTTGGGGATAGAGCTAGGGTTTTACGTTTTCAGCTTTTTCTGTTTTATTATTATTGTAATCCAATGCATGCTCACCCACACAACTGCCATGCACCCACACGATCACCACCTTTCATCACCCACCTGACCCATCACACGGCCAACATTGCACACCCACGGTAAACCCTCTCCTGCGCATCCACACCTAATCAATCCACCCACTAACCTTTAATTAACCCCTCATTAACCGTTAGATCACCCTAATTAATCACTTTTCTAATTAACTACTACATCAAACATTTTCTATTAATCCTTTTAATTAATTAACCTGTAATCAAACTTTAATCAACCTTTTAAAATTAAACTAATAACCTTCTTAATTATTAGACCCTTTTATCATCCTTTTATTTAAAATAAATTTAATAACCCTTTTCTAAAATAAACAAACATATATCAATTGGTTTATCCTTTTCATATTTAATTTAATTTTCAAAATACTTAATAATAAACAATCCTTTTTATTCAAATTAACTCTTATATTTTTTTAATAACTAAAAAATCTATCCTATTTAATAAAGCTTTCTTTCTCAAATTTATATTAATTAAAAATCTTTTCTTTTAAAAATTTAATTTAAAAATCTAAAATAAATAAAACTTTTACTAAAACGAATCAAATTAACTTTTTCCTAAAATCAACTTCCCTTAAAATCATTTCAACCCTCCCTTAAAATCAATCTCGCCGAAAATAATATATTTTCTCATAAGCGTAATTCAAATAAAATATCTAAATCATTTCTCCTAAAATAAATCAATCATTTCAATCAATTAATCGTGCACGCTCGCGCTTCGCTTCCGTTCACATTTACTTTCACTCACCTATTCACAATTCACACACTCGTCTTACCGCTTTCATGCGTCTGTGTATGAATTTATTTATCTGCTTTTACTTTATCTGCAATTTATATTTACCATCATTTATCTTATCGCATCATGTCCAAAGGAAGAATCTGCGCATGACCTAAACAATTGTGCATATGCATGTCATTTGCATCATAATCCCCATTGATCCTTGATCCCATTCAAGTCAATCATCTAAGTTTAGATCATACCCCATAAGGAGGACCTTTTATCTTTACAATTTAGACAAACACATTCAACGACTCAATTCAAACTATTCAAACATATTAGAGAATAAGATGTTAATCATCTTAAGCGAGATAAAACTTCTACCCCATAACAATTCAATCAATATGTAGGGACTTTGTCTTAGGAGAAATAAAGGCGTACTTGTTGACAATCCGAGTACTTGAGCCCTTCTCTTAAGACGATGCAAAGACTATTTTCCTATAAAGTTGTGGTGGTTAAATCAAGTAATCTCCCTTAAAATGACAACTCATCTTTTCTCCTAAAATCAATCAATCAACTACCCTTATCCCGTAGGAAATTTGACCACAGTCAAAGAACTCCTCAAACCCTTTAGGGGAACTACAAATACTCTAATTCCACTCCCGTCAGGATATGTAGGCACAAGATGCGATATCTTGTCGAGTATAATTAGAAATAAACCCCTAGGTCTTTCATCCTTAAGCAGATAAACCCTTAGCAATAAACAACATAAAACAAGAGGTTCCTGTAGAGTACTACAGAAACTTAGGATGTTAGCACCTTCCCTAAGTTTAACCAACCCCCGAACCTATAACTCTCTAAACCTTTGCATTTGCATTGCATTGTGGGTAATTCTATCTTTTTCCCTTCCTTTGGACAAATTAAAGTTCGGTTGCAAATGAATTAAGATTCAAGCTAATCAATAGCTTGGTATCCAATTTTCACCGCGACAGAGTTCAATTAAAAATTTCTGATCAACTGTTCAGATTTTTCAAGATAATGAATAATCACCAGTTTTCTCCTCCGTTGTGGAAGAACATCCTCAATAATAAGATATCAAAACTTCAACAATGCTTACTTAAACATTAATTCAAGATATTCATTCAATACCTTCGTTCCAAAACCATATTCCTCCAACTCACTTTTTACTCTCTCCACCACAACATCATTTTCCTCCACCTCCTCACTTTTATGTTCCATCACTGCTACATGATTTTCGATAACTCCAAGCTTTGTTTGGCGCACCAATCACAAACAAACTTATGTTGAACATTTTCAACAATAGAGGTTATGTCTAACGCAACATCGAGAGAACAACTGTATTGTCTCATTTGTAATGTCTCACGCAACTCAATAACACAGAGCAATAAGAACTGATACTCAAGCAAATATTAAGCCTAAATCTATGTCTAGAGTCTAGAACCTAACATATAGTCATCCTAGATCCAGATCTGAAAAGTATATTTCTATAACGATTGAAATCAAAGATAAGCAGGTAAACAAAGATGACATTTATACCAGCTTCATGATTGATTCATATAAAACACCATGATCAGAATACGTACATACGCTTAATATTTTTTACATGCATTCAACTGATTTTCCAAATGCAAGTGAACATAGTTCTTCATCTCTATTATCACGCATCCTCACAATAACGTATTGATCCTACTCATACTACTCATGCTACTAATCAA
Organism: Lathyrus sativus; assembly: GCA_963859935.3. NCBI lineage: Eukaryota > Viridiplantae > Streptophyta > Magnoliopsida > Fabales > Fabaceae > Lathyrus > Lathyrus sativus. The sequence goes on along the minus strand of OZ012737.1, from coordinate 597,170,246 downwards.
AACAATAAAATAGAAGATACAAGTGAATATCAACTTACAAGACTATGTCAAAAGTTTGCTCATTGATAGATGAATATCTAAGATCTAAGATTTGAAAATGGTTTTGTCAAGACCCACAAATAAGAAATCAAAGACAACATCAATATTGAATCAAAACTAGTTCACAATACATATATTAGATGAAATACATAAGGTATCAAAATATTATATCCAAACCCAACAAGAGATCAAAGATCTTACCTTCTCTCCCTTAGGGTTTATGTTTCTCTCTCTAGAATATGTTTGGAATGAAGAGAGATAAAGTTCAATTCTCAAAATTACAATTTCTAGAAATTCTACAAAAGTTCTACAAAAGTTATATTCTAAAAAGCAAGAAAAGTATATATATAGTAAAACAAAAATATGTCTTTTTCGCCTAGCGAACACCTTCTTCGCTTAACAAAGACCACTTTTGGGCACTTCAGGTGCCTCAGGAACAGTTAATCCTCCCTTGGAAAATATCTGAGTTCGCAGTGCGAACAATTCATCGCACAATAAACTTAGGGTCCTTTTCTTATTGCCTCAAATCTGGGATGGTTTGCTGGGGCTTTGTCAGGATCTCACACTGCGAGCATTCGCTTTCACCTCGCTGGTGTTCGCACAGCGAACATACTGATTCCTCTTCTCTTCTTTGACTTCCTTTTCCAATCATTTGTGTGTTAATCATTGATGTTTTATGCTTATATCATATACAATAACACACACAACAAAGAATCAAAAGGTATTTGCAATATGTTGAAGAATCACACAAGAACAAGAAATAAATCCATTAAAACATGAGAATTGAGTTGAAAATTGCCAAGAAAGATGGTTCAATTTAAATCAAAATTTGCATTTAACATACACCATCATTGAAGTCCACGAGGGTCTATCCAAACAAAAGCCCAAAAACATTCACATAGCCCATTCTTCAAAACTCAATAATATGATTTCTTAATGGTTGTTATCTTAGTAGAACATGGACATAGTGAGGTCTTTAACATTAGCTTTAGGGCAGTTGAAATTCTCATAATGGTTTTGGATTACTTAACCAAATGGACAAAAGCTAAAGCCTTAGTAAAAATACAAACCATTAAAATTTAGTCATTATTTAAGAAGAAAAACTTAGCTATATTTTGGATTCCACAATCAATACTCACGAGTTATAATCCAGTTATGTGATTAAAATTTGAAAGAAAAAAAAAAAAGACTTCTCTGGACTTAGGAGTCAAACATCACTTCATACTAGTGGATCACCTTTAAACCAACGACCAAGAAGAGGTTGCCAATAGAGTCCTATTGAGAGGACCAAGAAGAATACTAAAGGGGCCAAAAGAAACTGAAAAGAACAACTCTCACATGTTCAATGAGTGTAAAAGACAACGACTCACCTAACCATTAGGGAGACACCTTTCAGATTTTCATACGACACTAATGTTGATATCAAGTAGACCACATAGTCCAAGTAGAACAAAAAATTAAAACCTAAAGAATTCCACTCCAATGATACGATATTACATCAGTGGAAAAATGGTCAAGGAGGGAAGGTGTATGTTAGACTATGGCACGGATCTAGAAGGGGGGGGGGTTGAATAGATCCCAATTAAAATTTGAGTCGGCGCTACCAATTTGAAATTGGTTTTAAAAAAGTTTTTAAGTGCGGAAGCGGCCGAGGAAAATTGTAGTCTAAAACGAACGGTTATTGGAAAACCGGATATACGTAAGCCTATGGATTTATGACAATTCGGAAAAATAGAATCACAACACAAACTATGCTTATCAATTATTTACTTCAATTTGCAAGGTTACCTAGTTCCAATGAAAAACAAGGCACACAAAAACTAGAAGCAAAATAAGACAATTTTAGTTCAGGACTTTTGTCGAACAGTTTGTGTGCACAAATACCTCAAAGGATATTTATGTTGAGTAAGAGATTGGAAATTCCTTAGTACAATATTCTTATTGTACTTAGTAGTTAAAACAGAGTTTCAACACCTTACTCAATTTGTATCACAGTTTGACAATAATCACTTAAGCTAGAATCACTTATTTTATAAGCTGAATTGAAAATGACAGAAACTAAAGAACACACGATTTGATGAGGCAGTTCCCCCGTCGTCCTCGCTTTGGGGTACGTCTGCCCTCAATTCTAAAATTAAAATTGAGATATATTGAATATATAACACCTGTTGGAATGAACAGTTTACACAAGAGTTGATAGACAATGATACAAACAATCTCAAATGATGTTGATGCTTGCTATCCCTTCTTGCACCTTGATTCAAGATGAATCAAGCCCTTCAATTTGTTGTGAATGATCTCCGATTCCAGCCACCTTAATGAAAAACCTTCCGTTGTTCAAACCTTCGGCTCGGCTGATCTTAGACACCAACAAATCAAAACCCGAAAAGTCTTCAACACTTCAACGCCCTAGCTACTAAACTGATGAACCTTCCGTTGATCAATTACCTTCGCACTTGCTTAAATGTTGAATGAACTATTCCGTAGCAAAAGCCCTCAAAACCTTTTAGTCTTGATGGGTAAAACCCTCAAGGTTTTCTGCAAGAAACACCTGCCCCAATTTCCACTCGAACCGGATCTTCAATCAACGCGTTCGAACCTTATCACCCTTGAACAAGACACCTATCACAGCAAAAATGATTGTGTATATTTGTGGATTTGTGTGTTGTTTGAAGGATGAAGATGAAGAAATATGTTGCACCTATTTCACATTTCTTGCCCTGACAATTTACTCAAGATTTCAATTGTTAGTTTGTCAAAAATAAGCAAAACTCTATTTAGTAATAACCAAAACAGTCAACTGAACAGAATTTTAAAACACAGCAAGAAAAACTGCACAGCGCGCGAACGGTCGACCATAGGGTCGGCGTGCGCTGACCCGTGGGAAATACACAGCTTCATGCGCTGAGTGGCATGGTCGGCGCATGTCTTCATGCGCTGATCCGTGGAAAATTAAACACCCATGCGCTGACTGTACGGTCGACGCATTGCTTCCATGCGCTGAGCCGTGAGAAATGCCAGGCTTCATGCGCCGACTGTATGGTCGACTCACTGCTTAGAAACCTGCAAAAATAACAGCTTTTTCCATTTTGTGCATCCTGCCACATTCAGTTATGACTCATATTAAGGTATAATGATTTAACAATGAAAAAGAGGTATAGCATGTTGAAGTATTGCATGATGCTTTAATTTGTCCAAGGTTATGTGTTGTCATCATCGAAAACTCGGAGGCCTGTATTGTGAGACAACTTGCCCTCACATTCTCCCCCTTTTTGATGATGACAACCTGTTGCACACAACATGCGATGTCTTTAACATAGTTGTACGCTCTCCCCCTTTCTTTTTCAGTCAAAGCAGTTGTGGTGGTTGACGCCTTTCTCCCCCTTTGACAACATCAAAAAGAAACGGAGAACTATAAAGTCTTGACGGATTAACAATATAACTAACCTAAAATCAAGAAAAAGCCATACAACATATCCAACAGATAATAATTAAACATACACCAATACTGATACATAATATTGATAAGAAACGAAGATAGAACATAAAATAGCAGCACATAAAGTCTTGACAGAATTTAGAAATTAAACAAAACATCATAACAAAGTTTGCAACCAAAAAAAAACAACGAAAGAAACCATGATGCATGCAATCAAAACAGCAAATGAAACCATAATGAGACAAACACAAGCTAATAACCCCGTCCACGTCCACGACCACGGCCACGCCTCTCATAGAAATGGGGATGGCGATGAGGATGAGCTAAATCAGTGAACTCTTCAGTGATGTTGTTCAGGAAGTCGAGACTCTCAGTAATTGCCCGTTCTTCAGCTTGATGGGAGTGAACGAGAATCTCAAAGCGAGCATCCAGCTGTGTGGAGATTCCACTGATCCGCTCATTTTGAGTTTGCAGCTCAAAGCGAACTTGTTCCATCCGTTCATCCTGACTTCTCATAAAATTCTGCTGCTGTTCCTGCATAGTGGTCATGAAATTACGTTGGTCTAATTACATGGACTGCATCATTTCCAGAATGTCGGAGTTGTTGGATGGCTGCTGAGGAGAAGGAGGTGCCTCAGAGGTAGGTTGATAGGGCTGATAGAATCTCCCAAGTGTGGTCCACCCAGTGTATTGCCATTCACCCCAGCCTTGATTATTTTCCTCACTGTCAATTTCTTGTTGACCCGTGTAAGGAGTCCAGTCATTATTGAGGTTGGAATTTGGTGGCGGCTCTTGATAGTTGTCTGGAGGCTCATATGTTTGACGCTCTGTATGATCAGCTTGGTCTGGTTGCACTGTGTCAGCAGCCTGTGTAGCCTGTTCTTGTTCTTCTTCACTTTCATCTGAACCATCTGCACTTGCTTCATTCTCTTCACCTTCGGACTCATTTGCACTCTCTTCACTTGATGATTCGGACTGAGGCATATTTGCGCGGCAATAGAATTTGTACTTCTGGTATTTGCGAATCCAGACGTATCCCATCATTGAGAAAACTTTTGGACTGAATTCTTTGACAGCGGAAATAGAAGTGTATGCAAAGGAGGGGTAGTTCACATTTGCAGAATTGAGGACCTCTTGGATGAAGGATCCATAGGCAAGTGTCGTACTTCGTTTGGAGTCACGCAATTCATACATGCGACTCGCAATGTAATATGGCCAGTTGATTTTGATGCCGTGACCCAGGATATGTATGAGATGAACTTCAGCCTGTTCCACCCTTGATAATCCACCCTGTTTGGGCCGCAGAATGCGCGCCACAATCCACTGAAGAATTCTTGCTGAAGTTTTGAGTTTTCCGGAAGTGACATATCGTGGAAAAGCAGCACTGTTCACAATGTGGTCAGGATAGGGTCGCTTAAGCATACCATTCAGTGCAGTTTTGAACTCATAACCTTCAATTGTGCGTGAATCAGTTACCTCAGCTAGAGGAGGTTCATTTTCCTCCACAGTCATATCAAAATATTTGTTCCAAATTTCAGAAGTTAGAGATACCTGAGTGGGTCCGATAACGGAGTGGAAATTTTCACCATGAAATTTATCATTGAGACCAGTATAGAATATACGTACCAGGTCTTCACTGTACTTGGCATTGCATTCAAGAAATCTCTCAATACCGTGATATGTGAGGTAGGTCATGATTTCTCCAAGATGCATGCGTTCGACAACAAGTTCGTAGAATGCATGTTGTCGTACAACCTTTCTTCGACCAATATCCTTGTTAAAGTTTTCACGGAGGGATGGATGAACAAGTGATTCGGGGGTAATGGGTATTGAGGCAGATGTTGACCCTCTTGACCTCTTTTTGATGGGTCTGTGAGAAGATGAAGCCATAGGTAGAGATTTTGGTGGGTAATGAGAAATGGGAGGATTCTGAAATGGGAGAATGCTGTGGGTTCAGAAAATAGTTTCCCCTTTTTAAGAGAAACTTAGGGTTTGTTGGAGAGTGGAAGAGACAAGAAGAAGTAGTGGAGGATAGTAGATGCAACTCCCTAGGAATATGAGTGGATGTATGTAACTACCTTTAATGAGGAGACTTGAAACGAACAGGCAGAAAAATAAAACTGAATTTTTCAGCGAGCCGTCGACCATAGCTCTGCATGCGTCGACGCATGCTGTAAAATTTTCAATAATTTTAAAAGTTAAACAGAGTGCGTCGACCTCTGTTCTGGTATGGTCGACTCAAGACCTGAAAATGCAGAATTTTGCCTAGTTTCATATGACATGATGCTTAATAAATGCAGACAATAATGCCACAACAAAAATGTTCAATCAAGTAATTAAATACGCAACAGATGATTTACATATGCACCACAGTTAACATATTTCACTTTGAGATCACACAGAAAACTTGTATGTAGAGAGAGAAGGAAGAGGAAGATTATCACCTCAATGCCGGATAAGCTTGATAAACAACATACTTGTACTTTGCAAAAACATCAAGTTTGTTAGAAGTACAAAATATAGATGTGAATGAAATAAGCTGAAATAAGCAAATTATGACTCCCGCTCCAAAATGTCGAGAATACCGAGTTCTCGGCGAATATGAAAGAAAGGTTCAGTGGCTAGCGGCTTAGTAAAAATATCCGCTAGTTGATTCTTAGTATCAATATGTTCGAACACCACGTCACCTTTCTCAACATGATCTCGAAGAAAATGGTGTCGAATTTCGATATGTTTAGTGCGAGAGTGCAATACCGGATTCTTTGTAAGATTAATAGCACTGGTATTGTCACATAGGATTGGGATACGTTCAAGTTTGAGGTTAAAGTCCAATAGTTATTGCTTAATCCACAGGATTTTAGCACAACAACTACCGGCGGCAACGTATTCCGCTTCGGCGGTTGACAAAGCAATTGAAACTTGCTTTTTGCTATGCCAACTAACCAAAGAATTTGAAAACAAGTGACACGTACCACTAGTGCTTTTCCTATCCAACTTGCAACCCGCAAAGTCGGAGTCGGAATAACCTAACAACGAACAATCACTACCTTTGGAATACCACAAGCCATACTTTGGAGTACCGGATAGGTACCGAAGTATTCTTTTAACAGCTTTTAGGTGGGATTCCTTAGGACATGATTGGTATCTTGCGCACATACACACGCTAAACATAATATCAGGACGCGACGCAGTGAGATAGAGAAGTGATCCAATCATACCTCTATACCTTTTTACCTCTACGTCCTTACCGCTTTCATCCTTATTCAAATTTGCACATGTACACATGGGGGTGTCTATGGCCTTGGATTTTGCCATGTCAAATCTCTTGAGAAGATCCAAACAATACTTTGTTTGACTCACGAAAGTTCCTTCCTTGAATTGTTTAATTTGCAAGCCGAGAAAGTATGTGAGCTTTCCCATCATACTCATCTCGAAGTCACCCTGCATAAGAACAGAAAACTCTCTCACGAGATTCATGTTAGTAGATCCAAAGATTATATCATCAACATAGATTTGAACTAATATTAAGTGCTCTCCTTGACGTTTAATAAAGAGTGTCGTGTCAACCTTTCCTCTTGAGTAACCTTGATCAAGTAGAAATTTACTTAGGCGCTCATACCAAGCTCTAGGAGCTTGCTTGAGACCATACAACGCCCGTTTTAGTTTATAAACATGATCAGGATACTCATGAGATTCAAAACTAGGAGGTTGTGCAACGTAGACCTCTTCATTTATGTACCCGTTAAGGAACTCACTCTTGACATCCATTTGTAATAACTTAAAATCTTTTGCACATGCGAAAGCAAGAAGAAGGCGTATAGCCTCGAGTCGGGCAACAGGAGCATAAGTTTCCTCATAGTCGATGCCTTCCTCTTGGTTATACCCATGCACGACTAAACGCGTCTTGTTACGAGTTATTACCCCGTTTTCGTCCAGTTTGTTCCTAAACACCCATCGGGTGCCGATTACTCGATGACCTCACGGAGGAGGGACAAGGTCCCAAACCTCATTTCTAGTAAACTGATTTAGTTCCTCCTGCATTGACAGAAACCAATGTTCATCGAGTAGGGCTTCCCTAAGATTTTTAGGTTCCATTTGTGACACGAAAGCGAAGTAATAACAGAAATTACTTAGCTTAGCACGAGTTGTTACACCCTTTGTGATGTCTCCAATAATGTTTTCAATAGGATGGTCTTTAGATGACTTCCATTCATGAGGAAGATCGTCGTTTGAAAGCGGATGAACTTCCTCTGTTGCATCACGGTGTGCATCCTTATCCTCCTCAACTTTGGCTTTGTCAGGTTGATCAATCCCTATCTCGCCACTTTTGAGTATGTCTTCAGTGGATGTACCTGCACCATGAACAACACTATCCTTTCCGACATTTCTCGGGTAGGACTCATCAAAGGTAACATGCACAGACTCTTCTACAACAAGTAAGCGTTTATTATATATTCTATATGCTTTACTCGAGTGAGAGTATCCGAGAAAGATACCTTCATCGGCTTTGGAATCAAATTTGCCCAAGTTTTCCTTACCATTGTTTAATACAAAACATTTACATCCAAACACGTGCAAGTGAGAGACATTTGGCTTTCGCCCTTTTAAGAGTTCGTACGGTGTTTTGTTTAGAATGGGACGAATAAGTACCCTATTCAAAACATAACATGCCGTACTAATGGCGTCGGCCCAAAAATATTTAGGTAAACCACTCTCATTAATCATTGTTCTTCCCAATTCTTCTAGAATACGGTTTTTGCGCTCCACAACCCCGTTTTGTTGAGGAGTGCATGGAGCGGAGAAGTTATGATCAATACCATGGTTACCGCAATATTCTTCAAACAAATGATTTTGAAACTCACCTCCATGGTCGCTCCTTATGGACACTATGTTTGTATTTAACTTGTTTTGGGAAAGCTTAGCAAACTTTTCAAAAGCGGCGAATGTATCACTTTTACTTACTAAGAAGATGGTCCAACAAAACCTAGAAAAGTCGTCCACTATTACGAACCCGTAATAGTTTCCTCCTAGACTTTTGATCCTAGACGGCCCAAACAAGTCCATGTGTAGAAGTTCAAGAGGTCTCGTTGTTGAAATTATCTTTTTGGATTTAAATGAGATCCTTGTTTGCTTCCCTTTTTGACAAGCATCACAAAGGTGATCCTTGGTGAACTTTATTTTGGGAAGTCCTAAGACTAGGTCTTTTGAGACTACCTTATTGAGTAAATCCAAATTAACATGCGCTAAACGCCTATGCCATAGCCATGAGTCTTCACTCATAGTTACGAGGCATTTGTCGCTTGTTAATGATACTTCATTTAAGTCAAGCATATATACATTGTTTACTCTAAAACCATTAAACATATTCTTCTTATCATTTTCATGCACAATTTTGCAACAATCTTTTGAAAAGGATACATTGTATCCTTTGTCGCACAGTTGGCTAATGCTAAGCAGATTATGTTTAAGGTTTTCAACAAGCAATACATCAGAAATCATAGCAGAGGCGGGATTACCTACACTACCTTTGCCTAGTATTGCTCCGCGGTTGTTATCACCATAAGTTGCATACCCTTTCTTCTTAGCCACAAAGTCTATGAATAAGGATATGTCTCTAGACATGTGTCTTGAGCACCCACTATCGAGAACCCATCTTCTCTCGGTGGTCTCGACACATTTCACCTGTCAAAACATAATTAGCACAAGGAGGTACCCAATGGCATATTGGGTCCTAATAGGTTAGCGACAAAATGGTTGCATTTGGGCAACCATTGGTAGATGCCTTTAGGAACAAGAAATCTTCTAAAATGGCATTTACCAATGGAGTGGCCTTTCCTGCAACAGTATAAGCAAGCAAATTCAACTTTAGAGACACTTTCACTTGCTTGATCCCTAATTACATATGCATATTTTTGGTATGGATTAATCATACTTTTTCTAAAATCCTTTTTATCAATAGCAAATGTAATTTTAGGCTCGAGTGCCTTGTTTAATTTGGCCTTGAGGTTTCTAACCTCACCTTGCCAAATATGACAAGTGCCACACCCGAAGTTGAAAGGGTTTCTATCGTCCTTACAATCCGATTCATTGCCTTTCACAATGGAAGCCTTTAGGTCCTCTAATTTCTTTTCGAACTCTTTAACCTTATGCTCTAAATACGTAAAGATTTTCTTATTAGAAGCAAGTTTCTTGAAGGCTTCAACTGCTTCATTATGTAAGGCATGAAATGCGACTAGTAATTCTGAATGCGACATATTTGATGACTTATCATATTTAGAGTTACGTACCTGTTTTTTCTTATTTTTCTGATTGGCGGAGAGGCATAGATTCACGGACTCTTCTTCATCACTAGAACTTTCATCAGAGGAGGAAGAGTTGTTGTCACTTTCCCATGCTATGTACGCTCTCCTAGGCTTTGATGATTTCTTGTGTGATTTTGAGGATTCCTTATCCTTTCCCTTTTTATTCATTGGACAGTCCGGTTTGTAGTGACCGGGCTTTCCACCCTTGTAGCACGTCCCTCTAGTCTTTTTACCTTTCGAGTCATCATCTTTGGAGTGTCTTGATTGTTTCCGGAAGTTTACCAAGTTCTTCTCGGAATGTTGTATGCCGTTCTTCCGTACGTAACGGTTATACCTTTTAAAAAACAACCCCATATCTTCGCTTGTGTCTTCTTCTTCTTCGTCGCTCGAGGAATAATCATTTTGCTCTTTTGCTTGAGACTTCGAGGAGGAAGTCTTGAGAGCTATCGATTTCTTTTCACTCACCTTCGCTTTGTCTTTCTTTTCCATTTTCTCACGTTGGTCTAGGCTCAAGAGTACCTGTTCATGCTCTTGCAATTTGCCAAACAATGTTGTCAAATCTAATATGGTAAGCTCATTTGCCTCTTTGATGGCGGTCACTTTTGGCTGCCATTCCCTGTTAAGACATCTCAAGACTTTATTAGTAGCAACGTCATTGGAAATAGGCCTACCTAATGAATGTAAACGATTGATAAGGTGAGTAAATCTCTTTTGCATGTCAGCAATGGTTTCCCCTTGCTCCATGAAGAAGAGATCAAACTCTTGTATAAGAGTGTTGATTCTAGATAACTTAACATCGGTTGTCCCCTCATGGGCTATTTGTAGTGAATCCCACATGGCCTTAGCAGTAGGACAATGGGATACACGATAGTATTCATCTACACCTAATGAGGAGATTAAGATGTTTTTAGCTTTCCAATCATAATTGTATTTTTTCTCATCGTCATCGGTCCATTGTACTTCAGGCTTTGGCACAACTACATTATCCGCATTGGTCATAGTAATTTCTATTGGACCATTAAGGATAACGTTCCATATTTTTCTATCTATGGAGTTGATATGCACACGCATACAGTCTTTCCAATAACTGTAATTTTCACCGTTGAAAACAGGAGCCCTATTGTACGCCCCTTTAGGTTCGTTTGCCATTTTCTATCTCGTTGTATTTGAAGCACCGAATAACCGGAGCTCTGGATACCACTTGTTAGACTATGGCACGGATCTAGAAGGGGGGGGGGGGGGGGGGTTGAATAGATCCCAATTAAAATTTGAGTCGGCGCTACCAATTTGAAATTGGTTTTAAAAAAGTTTTTAAGTGCGGAAGCGGCCGAGGAAAATTGTAGTCTAAAACGAACGGTTATTGGAAAACCGGATATACGTAAGCCTATGGATTTATGACAATTCGGAAAAATAGAATCACAACACAAACTATGCTTATCAATTATTTACTTCAATTTGCAAGGTTACCTAGTTCCGATGAAAAACAAGGCACACAAAAACTAGAAGCAAAATAAGACAATTTTAGTTCAGGACTTTTGTCGAACAGTTTGTGTGCACAAATACCTCAAAGGATATTTATGTTGAGTAAGAGATTGGAAATGCCTTAGTATAATATTCTTATTGTACTTAGTAGTTAAAACAGAGTTTCAACACCTTACTCAATTTGTATCACAGTTTGACAATAATCACTTAAGCTAGAATCACTTATTTTATAAGCTGAATTGAAAATGACAGAAACTAAAGAACACACGATTTGATGAGGCAGTTCCCCCGTCGTCCTCGCTTCGGGGTACGTCTGCCCTCAATTCTAAAATTAGAATTGAGATATATTGAATATATATCACCTGTTGGAATGAACAGTTTACACAAGAGTTGATAGACAATGATACAAACAATCTCAAATGATGTTGATGCTTGCTATCCCTTCTTGCACCTTGATTCAAGATGAATCAAGCCCTTCAATTTGTTGTGAATGATCTCCGATTCCAGCCACCTTAATGAAAAACCTTCCGTTGTTCAAACCTTCGGCTCGACTGATCTTAGACACCAACAAATCAAAACCCGGAAAGTCTTCAACATTTCAACGCCCTAGCTACTAAACTGATGAACCTTCCGTTGATCAATTACCTTCGCACTTGCTTGAATGTTGAACGAACTATTCCGTAGCAAAAGCCCTCAAAACCTTTTAGTCTTGATGGGTAAAACCCTCAAGGTTTTCTGCAAGAAACACCTGCCCCAATTTCCACTCGAACCGGATCTTCAATCAACGCGTTCGAACCTTATCACCCTTGAACAAGACACCTATCACAGCAAAAATGATTGTGTATATTTGTGGATTTGTGTGTTGTTTGAAGGATGAAGATGAAGAAATATGTTGCACCTATTTCAGGTTTCTTGCCCTGACAATTTACTCAAGATTTCAATTGTTAGTTTGTCAAAAATAAGCAAAACTCTATTTAGTAATAACCAAAACAGTCAACTGAACAGAATTTTAAAACACAGCAAGAAAAACTGCACAGCGCGCGAACGGTCGACCATAGGGTCGGCGTGCGCTGACCCGTGGGAAATACACAGCTTCATGCGCTGAGTGGCATGGTCGACGCATGTCTTCATGCGCTGATCCATGGAAAATTAAACACCCATGCGCCAACTGTACGGTCGACGCATTGCTTCCATGCGCTGAGCCGTGAGAAATGCCAGGCTTCATGCGCCGACTGTATGGTCGACTCACTGCTTAGAAACCTGCAAAAATAACAGCTTTTTCCATTTTGTGCATCCTGCCACATTCAGTTATGACTCATATTAAGGTATAATGATTTAACAATGAAAAAGAGGTATAGCATGTTGAAGTATTGCATGATGCTTCTAATTTGTCCAAGGTTATGTGTTGTCATCATCGAAAACTCGGAGGCCTGTATTGTGAGACAACTTGCCCTCACAGTGTACACCAAATAGGGAGGACTCATATAGGGTTTGAGCAAGCATTTCCAAATGAACATATTCAATTGAGATCTTCCATGTGGAACTTATTCTGAGGACATGGAACACCGCCAAGGTTAAGTGTTACTACAACTAAGTGTCTTTCCTACTTTCATTTTTTGTAAATCTCTGCAATGTAACATATTACATAATAAAGTTAATAAATGATATTTTCACCATTGTATATTCTCATTAATATGTGAATAGCATAGTAAAGCTTAAACCATCCATTCTGGCACTGAACCTAAAACTTATAGAAAGTGGCATAAAAAGGAAAAAGGCTAAAGACAATGGGGCAATTCTTTAAACCCTAGAAGAAATCAAACATTGAACAAGTAAATGATGAACGAATAAAGACACTAAAAATGTCGAGCACGTAAGTGGGTTATACTTAAAAACATCAAAACTCAAAACCATAGGTAATTCACAAACAAAGACACACAAAAAACTCAAACTCGTTGGTGGTGCAAAAGAGAAAGGGATAATACCCCTCTAGAAGCTAGCCACTACACTGTGAAGGTGGTGACACCCTCATAAATGTCAGCATCGAACTAAATTATTACTTGGAGGAATGAATGGGGAGAAGAAACTTGGTCGGGATGCTCCTCAATAAAACCTAGAGGCAGCTAGACATATATGCTTTAAATGACTGCAAAGAATCTAGGACACTAGCTTAGAACAAAAAGATAACAAGAAATGGGTATATGTAAGACCCCCATGCACATTTGACTGTTTATATGCACTTAACAAATTTTGTAGGTAAAAAAGGAATTTTTATGAATGATAGTTCAAAATAAAAATCCATAAAAAATAATAAAAACTCAAACTTCATTAAAAAGTGTACAAGTTCATTATATAATAAAAGCTACAAAATAAATAAAAGTAGGAAAATAATATTTCAATCTTTATAAATAGCAGCATATTTGATTTGATCAATCAAATCTAATCATATCATTCTTCCAATCTTCAACCAAACCTCTAATAATAACTCCAAATCAAATTCAATCTGATCCACAATAAGTGTATCAGAAACGCCCATAGTAAGCAAGTAAAAACACGCAGATTCTGTACTAGAAAAGTGTAGCCAGCTTGCAAAAAAAGATATGGACACACAAACATATTCATGACAGACAGATGTCACGACATCCTATAGGACATCTTGTGATTACACCTAGTTTTACCAAAATGCCTGTCAATTAAGTCAAACTCCAAATCTTCTGCAGAATCTTCTTCATAACAGTAGAAACAAATATTTTATAGTTTCCTAAAAAGTCTTAAAGATCCTTTTTATGAAATCCAATTAAATCTGTACTTTGTTCCTAATAAATCTCTTTGACCTGTGCATACTGATGAGGTATATCCAACAGAATCTCATCAAACCAAAACACCTCTGTCAAGAGATATAAAATAACAGCTCCTGTTGTACCAGACAAAGATGTCACAACATCTGTCTCGACATCTTGATTAAAACATGTGACAACAGTTCTGTCTTGACATCTTGATTAAAACACATGACATCAGTACTGTCAAAATAGTATATGAAGATGTTATGAAATCTTACTTAACATCAATGCAAAATCCTGTTTTACCAAAATTTAGCCAATCATAGAATCATGGAACTAACAATTTCCCCCTTTGGCAAATTTTGGCTAAAACAACCAAGACATGATAGATCAGCAACAACAGTAGTTTTATCAAATACATCCAGCTTTACAAACTATCATGCTCCCCCTTAATAGTTGCATCCAATAACATTAACACTTTACTCCCCCTTTGTTTAGCCAAAAATTTGACAAAATTTGGAGTAAATGTACACACATATAAACCCTGATGCACACATCAATCATAGCCAAACCCAAAAACTGAATCATAATCACCATGTTTCAAAGCAAGACTCAGCTAAGAAACTGTACATGGTGTCCAGATATCCTAGTCTGCCATCTCACAATCTCCCAAGAGATACACAAATATTCTGCAGAGAAAAATAAATTCTCCCAAACAATAATCAATGTTGTTTCCTAGGTCATTCATAGGAAGTAAGCACATACCTAGTACAAACCAACAGTCTCACAAAGCCAGGCCCATAGTCACCTTGTCAAGGTAGAAGGGTACACCAGACAACACAATGTCAGGACATCTTGTCTGACATTAAGACCTCACCATGGTCCAAGAACACAAGCTTGCTTGAGAATCAGCAAACTTTGTACAGGCTACACCAATGCAGCCACACATCAGACAGGTACGCAACTCTCCCTGTCATGCATAAACAACACTCCCCCTAAAAGAGAAAACACAAACACATGAAGACTTACTTCAACATATTCATATTCACACACTGGAAGCACATGCAACTCTACACCCCTTGTTCCACAAACCATGCTAGAACCAAACCTAATAGCAGAAGTAGTTGCAGTATAGGCATAACTACCTGCCAGATCACTCAGATTCAGCTTTGAAGGACTAGAAAAATCTCCAAGATGTCAGGGTGAAAGTCTTTACTTATGCACAAAATCAGAGCTGATAATGTCTTGATCTTCACCTTCACTAGTCATACAACTACATGACAACACACTTGGATAGGGGCCCAAAAATCTGAATTTGACCCATTGATACCCAAAGAAAAAACATTATTAAGTTCACCATGAACTAGAACAGTAACACAATGTCACAGCATTTTGTCTGACATTCCACCCTTAAAGAGGCAAACAATCACAAACTACTTGAAACCACAGACAATAAAAAAAACAAACTGTACTATTGCAGCAACAGATCCTAGATAGAAGTATAAATCCCCATATCAAGGATAACCAGTGATCTTTTTCCATAAGCACGTGAATGGAAAACATAAGACTCATATTCATGTCTTCAAGAGCTCACTCCCTGTTCAACACACATGTTGAACGCATTCACTTACTACTTGAACCACAAGCAACCTGTGTAGCACAATAGTACACCCATCAGACAGAAGCTCTCCCCACATATAAAAGATGCTCTTATCAGCAAGAACCACCCAAGATCATCACATTATCTCTCATGCCCGATCTCCATGCTCATACAGTGATAACACATCAAACTGCTCCACTTCTTTCAGAAGAAACCACTTTTCCACAAGTATTCAGCCTGAGTCAGAGAACAAGATAGACACCCCATAATCCAAGACATTCTTTACCTTATCATTCTCCCTTATGATAAGTTAGAACACTTCTGTTACAACTAGTGAATATCAGCTTCCACAATATGAACCCCAAGTTTAGCAAACAAAATGATTATTAATCCAAGAAAGTCTTCGTCTCATCATTCTCCCGTATGATAAGATGGAACACTTCTAATTAAACTGGTGATTATTCACTTCCATATAACACATCAGGATCCATACTTTTATGCAATCAACCAATGGTCCATGCCAGTCTTGTACAATACCTTCACATCATACTCTAAGATAGTCCTTTTACCTCATCATTCTCCCGTATGACAAGATAGAGTACTTCTTAGTCAATATCTGAATCACAAGTTCCTCAACAGAACTTCAAGTCCTTCTTCCAAAAAAAATCAAACCAGATGATGTTCTAACATTAATTAGGACATCCTTCACATATCGCAGACACAACATCCAATGGTTCTTGATATGCCCACAACTGGACTTACTACTGCCTAGTAATCCAACTGAAGATCTTCAGAAAACACAGCTCCACCATCTTGATCAATAAGAACTTCAGAAAACCAAAGAGATAAAATATCATACATCTCCAAAAGAAGGTAATCTTCCATAAACAACTTAGGGCTTCTACCACAAGCTCCAATATATGAACAAAACCAGAACCTTCTTTGATCTTCAACCAACTACCCTTCTGCACAAGAGTAATTAGTTCCAAGCTCACTGC
This sequence comes from Lathyrus sativus, assembly GCA_963859935.3. Classification (NCBI taxonomy): domain Eukaryota; kingdom Viridiplantae; phylum Streptophyta; class Magnoliopsida; order Fabales; family Fabaceae; genus Lathyrus; species Lathyrus sativus. The sequence goes on along the minus strand of OZ012737.1, from coordinate 597,153,606 downwards.
TTGGAATCACATTAGAAACCAACCAAATGCCACTGTTTGGTTAACTTAGCTTCTTTCAGAGCTCTAGAAAATTTTCTAATCCACCAAGCAAACTTGATCTTCATATTCTACTTGCTCCATAGCAAGGCGTCTGAGATACACCAAGACTTGGACCAACAACATCTATTCCTTCTTGCAGCTCCCGCAAACTGTATTCTGCTTTATTGTACCACAACAAATCACTTGAAATGCATTTGCTTCAGGAACTCTTCATGAGAGAAACCAAACATGCCAAAGCTTGATTCTTCAGAGAGGAAAGGTCACAAAAATCTTTACAAAAGGACTCCCGCTTTCCTTAAGTAGAGACTTCTTCAGGAAATCAAATATACCTGCCACTTATCCTTGACACCTACTGAACTCCATTACAAAATAAACTGATCCAAGGTCAATTCATCTATAACTTCCCTTAGCACCATTTTAGACATGTTTCTTTCCAGGAAACTTTCTAGACAAATTTTGTGCCTTTGTAGGTCCAAGCTGAGGAAGAACGCAAACACACAAGTAGATGGTATCAAGATCATCATCTGCATCTCCTTTGCTTCAGAGAACCACTCTTTGAATCAACAAGATTTTTGCAGAATCTCTACTCACATTTGGTTGAACATTAAATCTTTAATGTTGATACATCAAGGCTGACACTCTTGACACAACCTGCCCATGACTTCCTCTGCTGATAGAACCCTTGCAAGTCATGAGTGGTGAAAATAAATGACCTCCCACTATCTTCTTTAAAACAGCCTTCATCAACCTATAATACACAACAGAACAACCCAAGCACACAAGCAACAATCTAGGCACACAAACAACACAGCTGCAACATTCATCAACCTGTAGAATAAAAATAGCAACAACCCAACAAAATAGCATCTAGCAGGATCAACATCTTGTCAGACCAAATAGAGCAGCAACAAAAACCATCTTCCAACCATCTACACACCTGCCACAGCCATATATCAAACTGTATATAGGCCAACCTTCTCCCAGGGCTACCAGAGTTCTTTCATCAGAAAAATATGCAGCGGAACCACCAAAAGAACATCTTCAACATGCCCTAAACAAGATGTCAGAACATCTTATAGGACATCATACAGAAGTATCCACTCCTCCTTTCAACAGGTCACAGAAGCTCCTATATCAGAGGGCATAGCAGCAGATACACAGAATCTTTCACAAGCAGAAGTAAACACAAACTTCTCCTTAACTCCATAAGCAGTAGCTCAAACATTTAGCAAGATCAGCAAATCAGCTACCATTTCTCCTTGTTCAAGACACCAGAAAGTATGTCCCAAGATCTCATCCAGAATAGACAGAATGCCTACTCTGATACCAATTGAAATTCTGGTATGCAGATTTCAGATGTCCCAGACATATGTAAGGACATTGATATCTGCTAAAATAGAACACGGACAGAACATGATCATTTTAATGTGCTTTAAAAATTAACAATGTCTTGACATCTGTTGTAACATCTGTAGACTGACAAAGTTATTTATCTAACCATTTAAATTGAATAGAATTGTAAATGTAGAAAGATAAATAACACAATGAATTGTTAAGCCAGTTCGGTGCAACATCACCTACATCTGGGGGCTACCAAGCCAGGAAGGAAATCCACTATTAGTAGAATTAATTCAGAGCTAAACTCTCAATTTACAACTCCTCACTTAATCTCTACCGAATGCAATTTCCGCCTAGAACCCACTAGACAAGAGACACCTCTCACTCCCCACAATCACAACATTAATATCAATTTAACACAATAAAAAAACTTTAGAAGACACTCTTCAAAGTCATAATACTTGATTTTGCTTAACAGCTTCAATCAAGAAAATACACTCTTGCTTACAAGCTTTGAGTGAACAATTAACAATTAATAATTAACAGCCTAAACATGTCTACCAAGATGCATCCAAAAATACAAAGGGTGACTTACAAAGTCACACACACAAGAGACTCTAAAAACACTAAACCCTTATTTTACACTCAAGTTTTTCTTGTTGTAAGTGCTTCATTTTCCTTGCTTCTGCGCCTCCTTAAATAGTAATGCAGGCCAGGCTTGGGCTGGTCAAAAGTAACAGCAGGAAAAGAAGATTTCAATCTTCATAAATAGCAGTAGATTTGATTTGATCAATCAAATCTAATCATATCATTCTTCCAATCTTCAATCAAACCTCTAATAATAACTCCAAATCAAATCCAATCTGATCCACAATAAGTGTATCAGAAATGCCCATAGTAAGCAAGTAAAAACATGCAGATTCTATACCAGAAAAGTACAGCCAGCTTGTACAAAAAGATATGGACACACAAACATATTCATGACAGACAGATGTCACGACATCCTGTAGGACATCTTGTGATTACACCTAGTTTTACCAAAATTCCTGTTAATTAAGTCAAACTCTAAATCTTTCGCAGAATCTTCTTCATAACAATAGAAACAAATATTTTATAGTTTTCTAAAAAGTCTCAAAGATCCTTTTTATGAAATCCAATTAAATCTGTACTTTGTTCCTAATAAATCTCTTTGACCTGCACATACTGATGAGGTATATCCAACAGAATCTCATCAAACCAAAATACCTCTGTCAAGAGATATAAAATAGTAGCTCCTACTGTACCAGACAAAGATGTCACGACATCTGTCTCGACATCTTGATTAAAACACATGACAGCAGTTCTGTCTTGACATCTTGATTAAAACACATGACAGTAGTACTGTCAAAACAGTAGATGAAGATGTTATGACATCTTACTTAACATCAGTGCAAAATCTTGTTTTACCAAAATTTAGCCAATCATAGAATCATGGAACTAACACTTACCCTTTTCAACTCAATCTCAACATAGATTCGGAGTCGCCGCACTCCACCTAAGTGTATCCCTATGAACACTTGCTTCCCCCTAGAACCTTGACCACAATCAAGAAGTTTCTCACCCTCTTCGAGGGGAACTACGAATACTCTGATTCCATTCCCGTCAGGATACGTAGGCACAAGATGCGATTTCTTGGCGAGTATACTAAAGACTAACCCTTTAGGTCTCTCTCTTTACCTTCAACCCTTTAGCATACCTTCAACAGATAGATTAGCAAATAGCACATATCAAATAAGAGGTTGCTGTAGAGTACTACAAATGCTTAGGATTCTAACACCTTCCCTAGGTATAACCAACCCCCGAAACCTAGATCTCCCTGCATTGTGTTTATGATGCAAATTAGGTTTTTCTTTCTTTAACCTTTCCTTCGGATAAATAAAAGACCGGTTGTGAATTCAAGATTTGTGATTCAAATTAATTAATAATTTGATATCCTATTCTTACCACAACAAAGTTCTGAAGCCCCAAGATATTGTTGCAGCTACCCATTTGACGAAATTTGATATTTATGCTAATCTGATGTTTAAGGGAGGCATCAAGGATTTGACTTCTAAGTTCTTGATTAGGAAAGCCACTTTATTTGCAAACATTGGTCGGACATTGGCGTTTGAGGCTATATTTGCTTAGCTTATCTACGGGCTAGTCTTGTTCCCTAACATTGACAACTTTGTGGATGTTAACGCTATTAGGATTTTCTTGATTGGGAACCCAGTTCTGACTTTACTTGGTGACACATATTTCTCCATCCATAGTAGGACTTCTAAAGGGAACGGTACCATCATTTGTTGTACATCTCTGCTATACAATTGGTTCATTTCGCACTTGCCACAATCATATATTTTTAGGGAGAACAAGGATTGTTTAAGGTGGTCTCAAAGGATCATGTCTCTTACTCATGCTGATATTACTTGGTCTTCTTCTGTTTATGATAATGTCTAGATTATTGATAGTTGTGGGGAATTCTCCAATGTTCCTCTTCTTGGAACATAAGGTGGAATTAACTACAACCCGAGTTTAGCCCACCGTCAGCTTGGTTATATGTTGAAGGATAAGCCTAAAAATATTCTATTAGATGGTTTATTTTTTCAAGGAGGGAATGACTCTCTTGGTTTGAGAAGAAGAATGTCTCATGCTTGGACTAAGGTTCACAGGGTGGGTAAAGGAGATCTTGGAGACAAGTTTGCACTGCCTTGGAACCTTATATGCTTTGGGTGAAGAAAAGAGCTTTGGAGATCAAAATGCCTTATCCTTTTGAGAAACCCATGACTATAATGGTCGCTACGCCACTCCCTGTTTTTTTTGATGATTTAAAGACTCTTCAAGATGCTTTGGCCAAGATGAAGCAAGAAAAAGAGATGTGAGAATGTAAGTTTCATGCTTATGACAAGGAGAAGATGGAATTGCAAAAGCAGATGAAGGAGAAAGATGACTTGATTGAGTTGCTTGAGTGACGCGTTGTGAAAAGACATGTAGAGGATTTATTTTCCTCTACTACTTCATCTGCTTATCCTCCTACTTCCGGTGCTTGGAACGATATTGTGGATCAACTCGTGTCGGAGAAGACCACCATGAAGAACAACTATGAGAGAGAGATTAAGAGACTCCAAAGGAAGTATCAGCTCGGATCGTCATCAGATGTTCCTTAGGACCTTGTACATCCAAGTGTAACTCTTTCCAATATTCAATGAAATGAGATGTTTATCAGAATTTCAAAAAGTGTTATTTCTTTATGATGTCTGTAATTGCTTTATATCTTAAAGATCCTTGAAAACTGATTGAAACATTTGCATTTTTCATTTTCATTCACATCATTGTGCATTGTGTTTTGCCTTTTCTAGGTGTCTTATTTGTTTCTTTTTGTCTTCATTCAGCCAAGTTGTCGCATCACTATAACACTCAAGCTAATCTCAAGAAAAAGATGGATCAATTGAAACAAGAGAACCGCGAGCTCTGTGAAGAGGTATCAACTTGATGGATAGTATGGAAAGACTCACTGCTGCGAAGGAAGCTCTGGTGGCTACTCATAATCATCCACCACCACCTCTTCCTTCTCCTGTGCAGAAAACTGTGATTTCTGAGATCGGATCAACGGCTATTTCTGTGGCCCCGATTAATGGTTCTCAATATCAGATGCCTACTGGTTTCCCTTAGGGAATGCCTCTCAATTATGTGCCAGAGGGATATCAACCTCCTGCTGCTGAAGGTCCAAGAAATCCTATCGTTATGACTGTACCGCCTCCTGTGGTTAATGTTGTTCCTAATGTTGAGATTCTGATTGTTCCTACTGCTATACCTGTACCACCGCCTGTGGTTCACACTATGCTTTATGCTGAAGAACAAATTTTCCACACTGCTCCCAGCAAGAGTTTGGATGTTATTAATCGTATGGATGATTTTTAAGATCAGTTTGCTGAGATGCAGAAAGAAATCAGGGCTTTAAGGGGAAAAGAGTTATTTATAAAGAATGGTCACGAGCTTTGTCTTGTTCCTAATGTGAACATTCCTGCCAAGTTCAAGGTTCCAGATTTTGAGAAATACAAAGGGAACACTTGTCCACAAAGCTATGTGGTCATGTATGCTAGAAAGATGTCTACCTATACTGATAACCATCAATTGTTGATTCATTATTTTCAAGATAGTCTCACTAGTGCTGCACTGAGGTGGTATATGGGACTTCATAGTTCCCAAATCAAGACATTCAATGATCTCTGTGAAGCTTTTGTCTATCAGTATAAATACAATATGGATATGGCGCCGGACCGTGATCAACTCCGTGAGATGTCTCAGAAAGAGAAAGAAACTTTTAAAGAGTACGTGCAAAGATGGCGCGAGATTGCAGCTCAGATAAGCCCTCCGCTTGAAGAGAAAGAGATGACCAAGATCTTCTTGAAGAATTTGGGTCCGTTTTACTATGAAAGGATGGTTGCAAATGCTCCTAGTGATTTCACAGAAATGGTCAATATGGGAATGAGATTAGAGGAAGATGTCCATGAGGGACGTCTGACAAAAGAAGGTAGTTCTGGAAGTACGAAGAAGTTTGGCGCTGGTTTTTTCTAAGAAAAAAGATGGAGAAACTAATGCTATCTCTTAAGAGAGGTCTAGAAGATGCAGGGTTGTGAATAAAAATGGTAGTCGTCATCAGTAACATGTAGCGTCTGTTAAGCCAGTCATCAATGTCTCTCCTACTTCTCAAGCTACTTCAAGTTATCAACCATGTTTACAATAGAAAACAACTTAGTGAGGTCGTGTGTAGAGGAAAGTTCAATTTGATCCCATTTCAATGTCGTATACTAAATTATTTTGGCTTTGATAAAGAAGAATTTGGTTCACACTCGTGATCCTCCGGATATTCCTATTGATATTCCATGGTAGTATAAGCCAGATGCCCATTGTGCATTTCCGGGGCATGATACTGAAAATTGCTATCCTCTGAAATATGATGTTGCAAAGCTCGTAAAGAGTGGTATTCTGTCATTTGAAGATACCAATCCTAATGTGCAATCAAATCCATTTCCTAATCATAGTAACGCGACTATCAATATGGTATACGGGTGTCCTAATACATATCTCATTTTTGATATTCACTGGATTTGGAGGTCGCTTGTTGAGATGCATGCTACTTTGAGTGAATTCCATGATATTGAGCATGATTATGCTGTTTGTTGTATTTGTTTGGTGAACACTCGTGGGTGTGTGATTGTAAAGAGGGACTTACTAAAGATGATTGATCAGAATTTGATTCAAGTCACTGCAAACAGAAATGAAGTTGAGAATGAGGTAAATCTCATAGTTCCACGTTTCAATATCCCGGAACGAGTGGTAATTTCTTACAATAGTCAGAAATATGATGTGATGCCTTTGGTCATCCATTTTCCTGGCCCAATACCGTATGAATCAGATAAGGTTGTTCCTTACAAATATAATGCTACTATGTTAGAGGATGGAAAGGAGGTTCCTATTCCTTCTCTTCCCTCAGTTGTGACTATTTTTGATGTAGGACGCATGACCAGAAGTGGTCGAGTATTTACTAATGTACCCTCGAAGACAAGTGAAGATGTTGTGGGTAAGAAAACTCAGTTGAAGACTTCTGTTGAATCCGGTCAATCAAGCGACGTGAACCAAAAATTAGATAATGATGAAGTGTTGAAATTGATCAAGAAGAGTGAATATAATCCGGTAGATCAACTATTGCATACACCATCAAAAATATCTGTTTTATCTCTGTTAATGAGCTCTGAGGCTCATCGTGAATTATTGCAGAAAATATTGGAATAAGCTTATGTAGATCATGATGTGACTATTAACCAGTTTGATAGAATTGTTGCAAATATCACTGCGTTTAATAATCTGAGTTTTATGATGAAGAGTTGACCGAGCTTGGGAGAAATCATAATTTGGCTCTCCATATTTCCATGAATTTCCAGGAGGACGCTCTATCCAATGTGCTGGTTGATACCGGGTCATCATTGAATGTGATGCCAAAATCTACTTTATCCAGATTGTCTTATCAGGGTACTCCTACAAGATTCAGTGGGGTCATTATGAAAGCCTTTGATGGCTCAAGGAAAACTGTGATTGGAGAGGTTGATCTCCCTATCAAGATAGGTCTGTGTTTATTCATATTACTTTTCAAGTCATGGATATTCATCCTGCTTACAGTGGTCTTCTAGGATGCCCGTGGATTCATGAAGCCGGTGCTGTCACTTTGGTACTCCACCAAAAGTTGAAATTTGTCTAGAATGGCAAACTTGTTGTTGTTGGTGGATAACAGGCTATGTTGGTAAGCAATTTGTCATCTTTTTCCTATATTGATGCTGTCGAGGATATTGGAACTCTGTTTCGTGCTCTTTCTGTGGTTGATAATATTGTTAAGAAGAATGAGGTGTCCATATCTTCTCTAAAAGATGCACAACATATGTTGGAGAGCGGCCAAGCTGATAGATATGGCCAAGTTATTGAAGTTTCTAAGAAAAGAGATAGAGCTGGTTTAGGTTTTACATCTGGTTCAACCCGCAAAGAGCTGAAGAGTATTCTTGATGTTTTTCTAAGTGTTAGGTTCATCCATACCAAAGATCATTCTACAATTGCAATTGTTGAAGATGACTCTGAAGGTTACATCTCATATGGTTCTGAAAATGATTCCATTCCTGCTGAAGACTGGGAGCCTTATTTGGAAGATACGGGATATGATTCTGAGATAGAAGATGCATATGTACCCTTCTACTCTCCTCGACCGAGACTTAAGAGACCTGAGTATGAATTTAGTGCTATCATTGAGGATGATCAAGAGGAAGAAACGCCCAACTTTGTGACGCGTGGGTTGATATGCCAGAATTGGATCGCTGTTGACATTCCTACTGTTGTTCATGTTTCAAAGTAATTTATTTTTGTTTCTTTCAAAATCTTTTCACTCTACCCAAGGTGAAAGTGAATTTGTGAGGGCTTTGTTTCAAATTTTATCATCATCAATAAAATGTTATTCTGTTTATCCATATTGTTTTTTACTTTTGCTTTATTTCTGAAAAATGGTAACATAAAAAACCAAAATAATAATAATAATGTTATGATCACTTTTATCTGCATAATACTTGCACTTCTTGTTCATATTCTAAAATCAAACATAAATCATTGTGTAGATTGATTGTTAAATCCATTGAAAATAATGACCCTATTCCCTCTCCCAACTTTGAGTTCCCTGTGTTTGAAGCGGAAGATGAGGATGTTGAAGAAATTCCTGATGAAATTTCCCGATTGCTTGAGCACAAGGAAAAGACCATTCAGCCTCATGAAGAGCCGATATAATTGGTTAATCTGGGTTCCAATGATGATAAGAAAAAGTCAAGATTGGGGCACTTCTTCAGTCAGATGTTAAGAAGAGGATGGTAGAGCTTCTTAGAGAATATGTTGACGTGTTTGCTTAGTCCTATCAAGATATGCCTGGTATTAATACTAATATTGTGGAACACCATTTGCCATTGAAGCCTAAATGTCTACTTGTAAAGCAGAAATTGAGAAGAACTCATCCTGACATGGCTGTGAAGATTAAAGAAGAGGTTCAGAAGCAGATTGATGTTGGTTTTCTTTTGACTACTGGGCATCCTCAATGGGTGGCCAATATTATGCCTGTTCCAAAGAAAGACGGGAAAGTCAGAATGTGCGTTGACTATAGAGATTTGAATAAAGCAAGTCCGAAAGATGATTTTCCACTACCACACATTGATCTGCTGGTAGATAATACTACTAAGTTCAATATCTATTAATTTATGGATGGATTTTCCAGTTATAATCAAATAAAGATGGCACCTGAGGATATGGAGAAGACAACATGCATTACACCCTAGGGAACATCCTATTATAGAATGATGCCCTTCGGTTTGAAAAATGCTGGTGCAACGTACGAGAGAGCTATGACCACTATGTTTCATGATATGATGCATAAAGAAATTGAGGTCTATGTGGATGATATGATTTGTAAGTTGAAAACAGAAGAAGATCATATTGAATACTTATTGAAGGTGTTTCAACGTTTGAGAAAGTTTAAGCTCCATCTGAATCCTAATAAATTCACTTTTGGTGTTCGTTTTAGAAAGTTGTTGGGCTTTATTGTCAGTCAGAAAGGCATTGAAGTTGATCCTGGTAAAGTTAAAGCTATTCAGGAAATTCCTGCACCGAAAACAGAAAAATAAGTAAGAGGATTCTTGGGACGTTTGAACTATATCTCCCGATTTATATCCAATATGACTGCCACATATGCGCCGATATTCAAGCTTCTCCGCAAAGATCAGGGTTATGTATGGACAGAAGATTGTCAGAAAGCTTTTGAAAAAATTAAAGAGTATCTACTTGAACCTCCTATTTTGTCTCCTCCCGTGGAGGGAAGACCTTTGGTCATGTATCTGACCGTGCTAGAAGAGTCTATGGGCTGTGTTATGGGGAAACAAGATGAATCTGGAAGAAAAGAATTTGCCATTTATTATTTGAGCAAGAAGTTCATCAATTGTGAATCTCGGTACTCAATGCTTAAAAAGACATTTGTGCTTTAGCTTGGGCTGCCAAGCGCCTCTGCCAGTATATGTTGAATTGTACAACTTGGTTGATATCTAAAATGGATCCAATCAAGTATATCTTTGAAAAGCCTGCTTTAATTGGGAGGATTTCTCGTTGGCAAATGTTGTTGTCAGAATATGATATCGACTACCAAACTCAAAAAGCGATAAAAGGAAGTGTTTTGGCTGATCATTTAACACACCAGCCAATTGATGATTACCAACCTATCTGGTTTGATTTTCCTGATGAGGAGGTAATGTATCTAAAGGTTAAATATTGTGAGGAACCATTACCTAAAGAAGGGCTTGAGCCTGGATCTCGTTGGGGTTTGATTTTTGATGGAGCTGTTAATGAATATGGCAAAGGTATTGGAGCAATTATTGGTACCCCTCATGGTTCTCATATTCCTTTCACTGCAAGGTTGGTTTTCACTTGCACAAATAATGCGGCTGAGTATGAAATGTGTATTATGGGCTTGGAAGAAGCTATTGATTTAAGAATCAAGATCCTTGATGTATATGGAGATTTAGCTCTGGTGATTAATCAGATTAAAAGGGAGTGGGAGATACGTCAACCTGATTTGATTCCTTATCGTGATTATGTAAGAAGGTTGTCAACTTTCTTCAATAATGTTGAGTTTCACCATATACCAAGAGCAGAGAATCAAATGGCAGATGCTTTAGCGACTTTATCCTCCATGACTGTGGTAAATCATTGGAATGATGTGCCAAAGATTGATGTGATGCATTTTGATAGACCAACTCATGTGTTTGCAGTTGAAGAGGTTGTTGATGATAAACCTTGGTATTATGATATTAAATGTTTTCTTCAAAATCAAGAGTACCCACTTGAGGCATCTAAGAAGGACAAGAAAACTTTGAGAAGATTGGCTAGTACTTTCTTTTTGAATAGTGGTCTGATGTATAAGAGAAATTATGACATGATCTTGCTCATATATGTGGATAGACACGAAGCAAACATGTTAAAGAAAGAAATTCATGAAGGATCCTTTGGTACCCATGCCAATGGACATGCAATGGCTAAGAAGATGTTAAGGGCAAGTTACTATTGGCTGACGATGGAATCTGACTGTTGTAAATATGTGAAGAAATGCCATAAATGCCATAAATGCCAATATATGCTGACAAAATTCATGTGCCTCGAACTCCTCTCAATGTTATCTTTTCTCCATGGCCTTATTCCATGTGGGGAATTGATATGATTGGAATGATTGAGCCTAAAGCATCGAACGGACACCATTTCATATTGGTAGCTATTGATTATTTTACCAAATGGGTTGAAGCGGCATCATATGCCAATCTGACCAAGCAAGTAGTGGTCCGGTTTATCAAAAACCAAATCATCTGTCGGTATGGTATTCTGAGCAAGATTATCACTGATAATGGGTCGAATCTGAATAACAAGATGATGAAGGAATTATGTGATGAGTTTAAGATTGAGTGACATAATTCTTCTCCTTACAGATCTAAGATGAATGGGGCTGTAGAAACTGCTAATAAGAACATTAAGAAGATCATTCAGAAGATGGTTGTTACATACAAGGATTGACATGATATGCTCCCTTTTGCTCTGCATGGGTATCGTACATCCGTTTGCACTTCAACAAGGGTAACCCCTTTGTCTCTTGTTTATGGTATGGAAGCAGTGCTCCTGGTAGAGGTTGAAATCCCTTCTATGAGAGTTTTGATGGAAGCTGAATTGTCTGAGGCTGAATGGTATCAGAGTAGATACGATCAGTTGAATTTTATTGAAGAGAAAAGAATGACGACTTTGTGTCATGGCCAATTCTATCAACAGAGAATGAAGAAATCATTTGATAAGAAGGTTCGACCTCGTGTATTCAGAGAAGGCGACCTCGTGTATTCAGAGAAGGCGACCTTGTGCTAAAAAAGATCTTGACTTTTACCACTGATTCTAGGGGCAAGTGGACTCCTAATTATGAAGGCCCATATGTTGTTAAAAGAGCCTTCTCTGGAGGAGCATTAATTCTTACAACTATGGATGGTGAAGAGTTCAATCGTCCTGTGAATGCCGATGTAGTCAAGAAATACTTCACCTAAAAATAAAAGAACAACTTGCTAAGTTAAAAACCCGAAAGGGAGACTTAGGCAAAAATGAGCGTCTTGGCGGATTGAAAACTCAAAAGGGCAGTCCAGGAAAAAAATTAGAGACAAAAACAGAAAATAATCATCCCGGTAGATTGAAAACCCGAAGGGGAAATCTAGGTAAAAGTTAGGGATTGTGGGAAGTAACTACATCTGGCCGGTCTTGATCGCTTGAAGCAACATTTCCTATCGAGGACTTTCTTCAATCAGCCTTAGCTGAAGTCTCAAGCACAATTGGAGTTCAAAGTTGTTAGGGAGAATAATGGTCATTGTATTTCAATGTAGTCATTTCCATTGTAATTACCATTTCTCAAACTTTTTAATGATCCATGGAGTTATGCCTTTTTGCGAACTACCATTCTATCAATAAAATTCGGGCCTTTGTCCCTTTGTTTGCAATTCTTATTTTGTTTCTGTTTATAGAATTTTATTTTATTTTTGATGATGATTTTTGAAACAAATGTAAATAATTGATTTATATTTTGAAAATTATAAAAACATTTTTCTTTGATTTATGAATATAAAGAGGAATATTGATAGTAATCCCAAGAATGGTAAAATCTCGAAGCGCAAAGCTTAGTATTTTCCTCAGCGGAGTTTGTTCTTGTTGATTTTCTCCTTAGTAGAGTTTGTTGATGTTTTCCTCAGCAGGGTTCTTTCTTGCTCCTCTGGTAGAATTTATTGACAACTCCCCAGTAGAGTTATGTTGAGGTTTCTCCAGTAGAGTTTGTTGATATTCCCTTAGCATAACTTTGTTCCTTTGGATGACTAGATGAGTGTTGTTCGGTTTTCCTAGCTAAGTCTTGATTCAAATTTTCTCCAGCTGAGTATGTTTCCTTCTTCCAGTCAGGTTATTGTCAGGAAGTTGAGCAGTTTGAAGGACATCTTTCCTTGATGTTAATGCCCATGCAGAGATTTGTCTTTGCTGATTCTTAGTAGAGGTTATGCATATTTACTTTGGATTATTCCCCAAGTAGAGAACAATGTTGCTTTCTTCTAAGAAGTGTTGATATAGCCGCCAAATGCGATGTTGTGGTTAGGCCCAGTGGAATGACCTGTAGTGGTCGATTATTTTCCTCCAGACCAGTAGAAGCACCTGCTAAAGATAACGGGAAGGCTGTTGACACGACAATTGAATTTCTAAGTGTAGAACCACCAGCAGAAGTGTCGTCTCCAAAATCAGCAGTTACGTAGAAAGAAGTTGAAGAGTTTTTGAAAATCATCAAGAAGAGCGACTATAAAGTAGTCAATCAATTGAATTAGACTCCTGCTAAGATTTATATGCTTTCACTACTACTCAGCTCAGATGCACACAGGTTGTCATTGATGAAGATGTTGAGTGTTGCACATATCACTAAAGACATCACCGTAGCTCAATTTGATGATGTGATAGGCACTATAACTACTGGAAATTTCCTTGGGTTCAATGACAATGATTTAACTTCACAAAAAAGGAATCATAACAAAGCTCTCCATATCTCCATCAGGTGTCAGGACACTTTGATGTCACGAGTCTTGGTGGACACAAGTTCTTCTTTGAATGTGCTCCCCAAGATCACTTTGGAGAAAATGCCTATAATGGGAGTCAGCATGAAACCAAGTGCCTTGATAGTTAAAGCATTCGATGGTTCTAGACGAGCTGTGATAGGTGAGGTGGACCTACCGATAAAGATTGGGCCAACTGTCTTCGCCATTAATTTCCAAGTGATGGATATTTACCCCAGATACAGTTGCTTACTAGTAAGACCTTGGATTCATTCAGCAAAGGCTGTTACGTCTACTTTTCACCAAAAGCTGAAGTTTGTCAGCAATGACAAAATGGTCCTAATTGGGGGAGAGGAGGACATCCTGGTGAGTCACTTAACGTCCTTCCGGTACATTGAGGTTGAAGGGGAAATGGTAGAGGCACCTTTCCAGTCTTTTGAGTTGGTGAGTACTTTGGAAGTGCAATGAATTTCAGATAATCAAAGTACAAGATCGTCAATGGCTTCATACGAGGAGGCTAAAGCAGTTGTTGATGAAGGGAATGCCCAAGGCTGGGGAAAATGGTGGAGGTTGCTGAAAAATTTGATAAATTTGGGCTGGGATACCATCCATCTTCCAGTACAGCAGCAATTACAAACAGTAAAGAGACGGTCCCTCCCGTGGGGGATATTTTCAAAAGCGCCGGACATATCTTTGACCTTACAACAACTAAGGTGATTGAGGATAAAGCTGATGATGAAGAGGTTTCTGCAAGTTGGATTCGTAAAGCAGAACTTGGTGAAGAACTTCAGAAATGGAAGATTATTGAAATTCCCTAGTTCTTCCCACACCAAAAGTAATTTTTATTGTTTGTCAAAACCCTACGCTCTGCCCAAGGCGTAGTGGATCATTGTATTGGGCCACCTGAATTTTTGAAACATAGATATCATGAATAAATATAAGTTTGCATTCAATTTTCGCTCACTTTCTTTTTTACTTTTTACAATAAATAACATTTCTCTTATGCATTCACTTTCCTAAATAAACTGCATAAATATTAACATGCAGAGACACCACCGAGGTCCATGATAACGACGCTGCTATAAGCCTATATGATTTTGATAGCCCAACCTATTAAGATGAAGGAGAAGGCGAGGAAGATTGTGAGCTCCCCGATGAATTGGCAAGGCTACTGTAACAAGAAGAGAAGGTCATCCTACCATACAAAGAGGATGTCGAAGTCACCAACCTGGGCTCTGAAGAGGATAAAAGGGAGGTAAAGGTAGGAGTGTTTCTTCAAGATACTATCAAGACAAAGTTGATAGAGCTTCTCCGAGAGTATGCCGATGTGTTCGCCTAGTCGTATTAAGATATGTCTGGATTGGATATGGACATTGTTGTGCACAAATTACCGCTCAAGGAAGAATGTCACACTGTCAAGCAGAAGTTGAAGAGGGCCCATCCTAATATGGCTCTTAAAATTTGTGATGAAGTCCGAAAGCAGTTCGATGCTGGATTCTTGGCAGTAGCCAAGTATTCACAATGGGTCGCCAACATTGTGCTGGTACTGAAAAAGGATGGAAAGGCCCGTATGTGTGTGGATTACCGTGACTTAACTAGAGCTAGTCCTAAAGATGACTTGCCATTACCTCACATTGATGTATTGGTGGATAATATGGCTCAGTTCTCTATTTTCTCTTTCATGGATGGATTTTACGGTTACAATCAAATGAAAATGGATCAGATGACATGGAGAACACCACTTTTATCACACCATGGGGTACCTTCTGCTATAAGGTGATACCATTTAGGTTGAAGAATGTTGGAGCAACGTATCAACGCACAATGGTAACGCTCTTTCATGATATGATTCATGAGGAGATTAAAGTATATGCTGACGATGTGATTGCCAAGTTTCAAATTGAAGAAGAGCATTTGATCAATTTGGAAAAGTTGTTTGCTCGACTGAGAAAGTTCAGACTGAGGCTTAATCCCAATAAGTGTACGTTCAGGGTATGATCTGGAAAGTTATTAGGCTTTATTGTAAGCCAAAAAGGGATTGAAGTGGGCCCTGATAAGGTAAGGGAAATTTAGAGTATTCCTGCACCAAGACCTGAAAAAGAGGTTTGTGGCTTCCTAGGGAGGTTGAATTATATCCCAGATTTTTTTCACATCTCACCACCACTTGTAAACCAATTTTTAAGTTGCTCAAGAAAGATCAGTCGATTGTATGGGATGATGAATGCCAAGGGGCATTTGATAAAATCAAAGAATATCTGCAAAAACCACCGATCCTGATACTGCTTATTCTTGAAAGGCCACTCATTATGTACCTGACTGTGCTTGATGAATCCATGGGTTGCGTGTTAGGGAAATAAGACGACACTGGTAAGAAGGAGCATGCCATATATTATCTCAACAAGAAAATAAACGACTGCAAGACCAGATACTCCTTACTTGAGAAGACTTGTTATGCGCTTGCACGGGCTGCCAGACGTCTCAGGCAGTATATGCTAACACACACCATATATCTGATCTCTAAGATGGATCCCATCAAATACATCTTTGAGAAACCTGCTCTCACCGGTAGGATAGCCCGATGGAAAATGCTTTTGTCCGAATATGACATCCAATATGTCACACAGAAGGCCATCAAGGGCAGTGTGTTAGCAGACCATTTAGCCCATCAGCCAGTGGAGGATTATCAGCCGTTGAGGTTCAACTTTCCAGATGAGGATATTATGATGGTAAGAGACTACGAAGAGCCATAGCTAGATGAAGAACTGAAACCAAGGGAGAGATGGACTCTCATGTTCGATGGTGCTTCAAATTCTCATGGACATGGGATTGGGGCAGTAATCACGTCTCCCAAGAATTTTCATTTACCATTCACAACCAAACTCTGCTTCACATGTACTAATAATATGGCTAAGTACGAAGCATGTATACTAGGGCTAGAAGAAGCCATTAACTTGAGAATTAAAACTCTCGATGTGTTTGGGGATTCGGCCTTGGTGATACACCAGATAAGAGGTGATTGGGATACGAAACATGAAAACTTAATTCCATATCGGGATTATGTGGCCAAATTACTTCCCTAATTCGATGATATCACTTTTACTCACGTACCCAGAGAAGAAAATCAGATGGCGAACGCCTTGGAAACTCTGGCATCCATGTATAAGTTGATATGGCCCAATCATAGACCGTCCATTGATTTACAACGCTTCAAAGAACCTTCACATTGCTTGATCATTGATGGAGAATCAGATGAGAAGTTGTGGTTCTATGACATAAAGAGATATCTGGAGAAGAAAGAATATCCCAAGGGTGCCTTGGGTGTTAACAAAAGGACTTTGCACTGATTGGCGTCCAATTTCTTCCTCAACGGAAATGTGTTGTACAAACGCAATCATGATACTGTCTTGCTCAGGTGTGTGGAAAAGCATGAAGCTGAGAAGATTCTGAAAGATATTCATGAGGGTTGTTTTGGAACCCACACGAATGGGCATACGATGGCAAAGAAAATATTGAAAGCTGGATATTATTGGCTCACCATGGAAGCTGATTGTTACCACCATGCTCGAACTTGTCACAAGTGCCAAATATACTCTAACAAGATCCATATACCCCCCACTCCTTTGAGTGTCTTGACTTCACCATGGCCCTTTTCCATGTAGGGAATAGACATGATTGGGATGATTGAGCCAAAAGCCTCGAATGGACATCACTTCATATTGGTGGCCATAGACTATTTCACCAAATGGGTTGAGGCTGCATCGTATGCTAATTTTACCAAGCAAATGGTCACCTGCTTCCTAAAGCACAACATTATATGCAGGTATGAAGTGCCTAACTGTATCATCAATGATAATGGGTCGAATCTTAATAACAAAATGATGGATGAGTTATGCACCAGTTTCAAGATAGAACACCACAACTCAATGCCATATAGACCCAAGATGAATGAAGTCGTCGAGGCAACCAACAAAAATATCAAGAAGATCATCCCGAAAATGGTGGTCACGTATAAAGATTGGCATGAAATGTTTCCTTTTGCGCTGCACAACTATCGTACTTCAGTGAGAACTTCAACAGGGGCAACTCCTTACTAATTGGTGTATGGCATGGAAGCGTGTAAGTGATTTTGATTGGCTGCATTTTATGGCAAAACATTAGTGTATATATGAATGTCATAACTGATGGTATGACATACATGAATAGTGATCTGTAGGAAAAGCTAAGAGTAAGTGAAGCTGAACGACATGACTGAATGTCATAACATTGATCGTATGACATCAGGCGCGCAAAGTTTGTTTTTCTGTTATTAGCTCATGCTATACTTCAGGAAACAATCCAGGAAGCATAGTTATTTTAGGCAACATAACAGGCATTGCTGAGAATAACATAGAAGGCTCCTGACCTAATGATAAGTGCGCAGCTTCATGAAGAAAGGTTTATCTTGGGTAAACCTAAATTCTCTACCAAGACCCAAAGCAGGTCTGCTATTATAAATAGCAGAAGGATCATTCCTAATGGGCAGACACGCAGATAATAGAGCTTGAAGAGAGAGCTTCAAGACAGAGATTGGAGAGTGTATGTGTGAGTGAAGAGGCTTGTTCTTCACGTGTGTCTAGGTTTCTTAGAAATACTTGTACACCAAGCAACTGTATGTTGTATTGGTTAGGTAGGTTCTAAGTTGTTGTTTCACTCAAAGCTTTTAAGCAAGAGTGTGTGTCCCTTGATCAAAGCTGTGAAGCAAGATCAACGTGTGTGGTTGAAGTGTATCTTCATATTTTTCTGTAATTGTGCCTTGATATCACTGAGGTGATTGAGGGGGAGTGAGTGGGCATACTCTGGTCTAGAGTGTCTCTAGGTTGAAGTGTCATTGGGTAGGTCTTAAGTGAGGAGTGCAAACTGGGATTGGTTGGCTCTGAATTAATTCTACTGATAGTGAATTTCCTCACTGGCTTGGTAGCCCCCTGATGTAAGTGTTGTTGAGACTGAATTGGGTGAACAATTACTGGTGTGATTTACTGCTTTCCTTTATAGCATTTTAATAGTCTGAGTTACAGTGGAAGTCATAACCTCCACAATAACATCCATCGTGCTTGCTAGAATTTCAATTGGCATCAGAGCAGGCACCCTGCCTGTTATATCTGGGTGAGATCTAGGGAAGATAAATTCTAGTACTATGGATAAAGACATAGGATTCACAAATAGACCACCAATTCTGGATGGCTCTAATTATGACTATTGGAAACCTAGGATGATTGCCTTCTTAAAGTCTTTAGGTAGCAAGGCATGGAGAGTTGCAAACTCAGGCAGGGCACATCCAGTAAATACTGATAAAGATGGACTGTCTGTGCTTATACCTGAAGAAGAATGGACCAAAGAGCAAGAAGCCATGGCTCTTGGGAACTATAAAGCTTTGAATGCATTATTCAATGGTATAGACAAGAATATCTTCAGACTGGTGCATCATTATGAGCTGGCTAAAAAGGTGTGGGATACTCTCAAAATAACTCATGAGGGAACCTCTAAAGTCAAGATGTCAAGACTTCAAATGTTGGCAACCATGTTTGAAAGTCTAAAGATGAAGGAGGAGGAAACTATTCATGAGTTCTACATGAATGTCCTTGAACTTGCAAATACCTCAGGAGCTCTGGGAGAAAAGATGTTTGAAGAAAAGCTAGTGAGGAAGATCTTAAGATCATTGCCTAAGAGGTTTTCCATGAAGGTCACAACCATTGAAGAAGCTCAAGACATATGCCACATGAAGGTGGATGAACTCATAAGTTCTCTCCAAACATTTGAGATAGGCATGTGTGATCAGGCTGTAGAGAAAAAGAACAAAAGCATAACTCTTGTTTCAAATACTACAGATGAATCAGAAGAAGAAGAAGGTAAAAAGAGGAAAATTTGTCAGAGGCCATAACATTGCTTGGAAGACAAGTTAATAAATTGATCAAAAGGATAGACCATAAGTCTAAACCTTATGCCAAGAACATGCCTTCTGACATCAACAAAAGGGATAAGTCTGAAGAAACATCCAGCCAAAGCAAAGGAGTACAATGCCATGAATGTGAAGGATATGGGCACATTAGAAAGGAATGTTCCACCTACCTCAAAAAGAAGGGAAAAGGCCTAACTGTCACTTGGTCAGATGGAGATTCTGATAGTGGATCAGAAGAAGAATGTGCTAAGCATGTCACTGCTCTGAACAATGTATGTATATCTGATGGTGATTCAAGTGAAGATGAGCTAACCTACGATAAACTTGCATATTCATATAAGAAGTTGTGCTTGAGAAGTACTGAATTGTATCATCAAGGAGAACAACAGAAGAAGTGCATAAGAGAATTAAAGGCTGAGAAGTTAGAGCAGTTAACAACAATAGACTCACTCAAAAGTGAGGTCAACCTGTAGGAATCTAAAATAGAGCAGATGTCAAAATCTATAAGAATGTTGAACCCTGGGACTGACACTCTAGAAGAAATTCTACAAAGTGGTCAAACATCAGGTAACAGGTCTGGACTGGGGTATGTTGGCAAACAGAAACCCATCTTGGAGATCAAGGGGCCAATACCTGAAACCCAGAGGTCAAAGCGGATGTCACGACCAATGTCACAACATCAGAGAAATAGAAACTGGAACCAAGTCAAGAGTAAATTCCAAGGGTATAGGTGTTATCACTGTGGAAAACTTGGACACATTAAATCTGTGTGTTTCTGGATACATGGATTTCCCAGTCATCCTCATCAAGGAAAATCCAAATAGGGTGCTCATGTCAAGAAACTGCATCAAGCTAAATCCAAGAAGGAAGCTCCTATCAAGAAGAGACAATGGGTTGCTAAGAATGTGGCTCTAGTAGCTCACACTTTTCTAAGGATGCCTACCAAAAGGGATTGGTATTTTGATAGTGGTTGCTCTAGACACATGACTGGAATAGAATATATTTTGGTAAACATAAAACATCATTCCTCAAGTCATGTAACATTTGGTGATGGAGCTAGAGGAGAAAACAAAGGGGCTGGAAAACTAGATGGCCCTGGTGTTCCAAGGCTGGATGATGTCTTGTTGGTTAGAGGATTAACAAGTAATCTCATCAGTATCAGTCAGCTCTGTGGCCAAGGTTTCAGTGTAAAATTCACTAAAGATGAGTGTGCTGTCACCAATGAAGAAGGTAAGGAAGTTATGAGGGAATCTAGAGCCAAGAACAACTGCTATATATGGGAGCCTAGAAGTAACCTCAATGTCTTGGTCAATGAATAAAAGAAGGATCAAATATGGTTGGAGAAAGTGAGACATCCTCAAAAGATGAAGAAGACCATAACCAAGGAATCAACAAGAGGAACTCCAAAACTTCCTCTAGATAGGAGAACAGGCTATGGTAACTATGAGGTAGGCAGGCACGCCAAGACATCTTATCCAAAGAAGGTACATCACAGAAATCTGGCCCTGCTATATTGGAATTTGTTGGAGTCCATGAACAATGACCAGCATAAAGGAAGCAATGTCATTCAAGATGTCATAACTCTATTCTGTGACATTAAGAGTAACATCAATATGAACTCAGTTCAGTTCAACAGAGTCATGCACAGGGATAACAGGTATCAATTTAAAAAGGCCTGTGTGAAGCTTGATGATTTTGACCAACAAAGGGCTAAGGGTGTTACAAGGGATCACCAGACTATCCTAAGTAAAAGAAACAGCTTGGTAAGGTGGCATAGTAAATGATTATAACAACTAATAGGGAATTATGTTTTGAAAATTAATCATAGTCTGAATATTCCTTCATCACTCTTAGGATTCATCTTTCTTCTTTGGTCACGGTCTATAAGTATGTAGCATTTTCTTCCAAACACATGGAAGTATATGACAGTAGGATTTCTTCCCTTCCATATTTCATACAAGATGGTCATGGTTCCTGTTCTCAAAGTCACTTTGTTATGGATATAGCAGGCAGTGTTCATGGCTTAAGCCCAAAAGTGGTAGGGCAACTTCTTTGCATGGATCATAGCTCTAGCAGATTCTTGGATAGTTCTATTCTTTCTTTCCACAACTCCATTTTGCTGTGGAGTAATGGGAGAAGAGAATTCATGGCTAATTCCTTCAGAAGAACAAAATTCAGCAATTTTTTTTATTTTCAAATTCCTTCCCATGATCACTCCTGATTCTAACAAACTTGATTTCCTTTGCTCTTTGAATCTTTTGATAGAGATCTTGGAACACATCAAACACTTCAGAGTTTTCTCTTATAAAATTCACCTAGGTGTATCTTGAAAAATCATCCACCACCACATAGGCATAATTCTTTCCACCAAGACTCTCCACCTGCATAGGTCCCATTAAGTCCATGTGGAGAAGTTCCAACACTTTTGAAGTAGTGAGATGTTGGATCTTCTGGTGTGACATCCCTGTTTGCTTTCCTATTTGGCATTTGTAACGCCCGTTCATTTTAAATTAAATTAGTTATGAATTGTTGGTGTGCCTTTATGTGGGAGTGTGCCTGAGAGCATTGGTGGGTGTCCTTAAAGTATAAGAAATCATTTAATAAATATGGATTTTAATAATAATATAATATAATTATTAATGATGATAATTTAATAATTAATAGTAATATTATTATTATTATTATTATTATTATTATTATTATTATTATTATTATTATTATTAGTTGTAATATTAGTGGATGGGATAAGTGAAATAGGGGAGTTATTAGAGAGGTTGTGGGAGAAAGAGGGGAAAAACACGATAAACTGCTCAGAAACAAAATTTAGAAAAAAGGTTGAGGAGAAGGGAAAGAGGAAAGAGGAACGTAGCTGTGGAGAAATTGAGAACAGAGGAAGTAACCGCCAGAGAGAATTCAAGGTATTTGCAGAAGAGTCACCGAAGAGCAAACCGGAACCGGGAGTTTAGAGTTGTCCTCAATCCAAAGGTAAGGGTGGGGTTCAATTCTATAACTATGGGTATGATCAATTTCATGAAGGGAATTGAATCATGGGGTTAGTTTCCGTAGGTTGAGAAATATTAAGGGTTAATATTTGTCTGTGCCTGAATTAGTGTCTTATGTCATTAGTTCTATGTAATAATATTGGGAAACCACGCCAACACGCGCTAAATTCCCATTTTGTTGAGAGGTTTGTTATGGTGTCCTCATTTGATTATATTATGTTGAAAGTTGTGGATACATGATCTGTATGAAATTGTGATGCTTCGGTTATGGACAATTTGGTTGTAGGTTTAATGCCTTGTTGCGTGGTTGTAGTGGTTGTGTTGTAGTCCATAATAGTTGCACCTCATAGCATATCATCCTGGTTGGCCTGTATTGGCGTTGGTTGTGCCTGTATTGGCGGCCTTTAATGGAAATTAAATTGGTTGTGGAGTGCTGCTCCAAATTGGTACCACATGCATATGTATAATTGAGTCGCATAGTGTTGCGTCATTATGTGTTTGCAAGTAATGATGAGTTGCTGAATTTTTCCTGCTAAATGTTGCATATATGAATGATGAATTTCCTGGTAGTTCATTGTGATAATATTTGGAGAACTGCGAGAATTATAATGCTGTGCTATGATCCTGACATGAATTTTATCATGCCTTATGTTATAATTTTGATATCTCACCCTTTACGTTGTATGTTACCTCCGTTGGTGGTAATTTGCAGGTAACCCGGAATAGAGTGTTGCTTTCCATTTAATGTGTCGTTGGTCGCTCTGATATGTAGCACTCTTGGGAGGATGAACGATTAATTTTATTGCGTTAATTGATTTACTTGTTGCTGAATTTTATTAAGTATTTTTCTTTAAAAATTGGTTGCTTCTGATAGTGTCAAATGTTGGTTGTACGTACTAGACCGATGAAACGGTAATGCTGATTGTTATGGTTGAAACTAGTTGTTTTAGTGAATTTATGCAAGATTATTACTTGCTGAATTTTAATGGAATTTAGTTGCAGACTTTGTGGTCTTGCTTTATTTTATTACAAATGTTGGAAGCATATTAAATTCCGCTGCAAAATAACCGGTTGTCTTGTAATTGATGTGTTAAACAAGTTGTCGTTATTTGTTCATCCGGATTTGTGCTATGTATGTTAGTAAATGTTTTGCTGCAGGTGTATGTTATCTGTTAAGGTGAAAATGTGACACCTCTGATGCGTCCCAGAATTTGTGAGTGGGACGGTCATCACCACTCTATGACGCTCGTCATGACCGTCACGGTCGTGACATCCATGACGGTCGTCATGACCACCACAATCGTGACAGTTCCATTACGACCGTCATGTGGCCCTTTTTCGTGCACTCTGATTGTCATTTTCTTGTTT
This sequence comes from Lathyrus sativus, assembly GCA_963859935.3. Taxonomy (NCBI): domain Eukaryota; kingdom Viridiplantae; phylum Streptophyta; class Magnoliopsida; order Fabales; family Fabaceae; genus Lathyrus; species Lathyrus sativus. The sequence goes on along the minus strand of OZ012737.1, from coordinate 597,129,727 downwards.
ATCTGTTGGGTTAGAATGGGGTGTCACATTAGTGGTATCATAGCAGGTCGTTCCATTCGACCAAGTTATCGAGTCAGTCGTCGTGTCTAACAATCGAGTATTTTTGTTTGTGAAATTTGACTGCTGGTTGTTGCAGTTTAAGTTGAGATGGCTGGAAGGAATGATGCTGCAATTGCTGCTGCTCTACAAGCTATAGCTAATGCTATTGAAAATCAGCCGAATCATGTTGGAGATGCCGGGTATCGCAGTTTGGCAATGTTTCAGCGGGAGAATCCACCTACCTTCAAGGGTAGGCACGATCCTGATGGTGCACTAGATTGGTTGAAGGAGATGGAGAGAATCTTTTGTGTGATGGATTGTACTCCAGCACAGAAGGTTCGTTATGGGACTCATATGCTAGCAGTTGAAGCTGATGACTGGTGGCTAGAGACTCGTCCGGTATTGGAAGCTGCAGGTGAAGAGGTCACTTGGACTGTATTTCGTAGGGAATTTCTGAAGAAGCATTATCCGGAAGATGTCCGCAGTAAGAAAGAGATTGAGTTTCTTGAACTGAAGCAAGGAGACAAATCTATTACCGAGTATGCTGTGAAATTCAAAGAGTTGGCTAAGTTTTATCCGCACTACAGCGCAGAAACCGTCGAGTTCTCTAAGTGTATCAAGTTTGAGAATGGATTGAAGCCTGAAATCAAGAAGGAAATTGGGTATTAGAAGATCCTTGTTTTTGATGCGTTGGTTGAAAGCTGTAGAATTTATGAAGAAGATAGCAATGCTCATTACAAGCTGTTGAGTGAGAGGAGAGGCAAGTCGCAGTAGAATCGCGGTAAGCCTTATGATCCTCCAGTTGGAAAAGGGAAACAGAGAGTAACTGATGACAAGAAAACTAGTAGGGGAGATGCTCCTTCTGGTATTGTTTGCTATAAGTACGGGAAACCTGGTCATAAGATTAATGTGTGTAACTCTGGACCAGTGAGATGTTACCGTTACGGTGAGCTAGGATACGCTATTCTGAGTGCAAGTGCAAGGGGATGGTTTGTTTCAACTGCGGGGAAGAGGGACACCTGCGTGACAAGTGTCGGAAGCCTAAGAAGGAAAAGACTGGTGGAAGGGTGTTCGCTCTATCTGGGACTCACACATCCAGCAATGACAGACTCATTGAAGGACTTGTTTCATGAATAGTACTCCTTTACTTGCTATTATTGACACTGGTGCTTCTCATTGTTTTATTGCTGCTGATTATGTTGAACGTTTGGGTCTTGTGTTATCTCACATGAATGGGGAGATGTTAGTTGAGACTCCAGCTAAGGGATCAGTGACTACATCTCTGGTATGTTTGAGATGTCCTCTGTCAATGTTTGATAGAGATTTCCTGATTGACTTAGTCTGTTTGCCACTAAGTGGGATGGACGTAATTTTAGGTATGAACTGGTTAGAGTATAACTGCGTTCATATTAATTGCTTTGATAAGTCAGTGAGGTTTTCTACTCCCGAGGAGGAGGGAGCCCGTTTAGTAACTACAAAACAGATGAGGCAGATACTGCTAGAAGATGCTCAGGTGTTTGCGTTAATGGCATCATTATCCGTTGAGAATCAAGCGATAATTGATGAGTTAGAAGTTGTTCGTGATTTTCCTGAAGTGTTTCCAGATGAAATTCCTGAAGTTCCTCCAGAACGAGAAGTTGAATTTTCTATTGACCTTGTACCTGGTACCAGACCTATGTCTATGGCACCGTACAGGATGTCTGCATCTGAATTGGTTGAGTTGAAGAAACAGTTGGAAGACTTACTTGAGAAGAAGTTCGTTAGACCGAGTGTGTCACCGTGGGGAGCTCCGATATTATTAGTAAAGAAGAAGGATGGCAGTATGAGGTTGTGTATTGATTACTGACAACTGAACAAGGTGACAATTAAGAATAAATGTCCGCTCCCAAGAATTGATGACTTGATGGATCAGTTGGTTGGTGCGCAGGTGTTTAGTAAAATTGATTTGAGGTCGGGGTATCACCAGACTAAGGTAAAAGATGAGGATGTTCAGAAAACTGCATTCAGAACCAGATATGGACACTATGAGTATACGGTAATGCCTTTTGGTGTTACTAATGCGCCGGGAGTTTTTACGGAATACATGAACCGTATCTTCCATGATTATTTGGATTGGTTTGTGGTGGTATTCATTAATGATATATTAATTTATTCTAAGTCGAAGGAGGAGCATGTGGAGCACTTGAAATTAGTACTGCAAGTTTTGAAAGAAAGGAAGTTGTATGCAAAACTGTCGAAGTGTGACTTCTGGTTGAAAGAGGTTAGCTTTCTGGGTCATGTTATATCAGGTAGTGGAATTGTTGTAGACCCATCTAAGGTCGATGCGGTGTTGCAGTGGGAAACTCCGAAGTCGGCAACTGAGATTAGAAGCTTTTTTAGGACTTGTTGGTTATTACAGAAGGTTTGTTGATGGTTTCTCTAAGTTTGCTCTTCCGTTAACTAAGTTGACTGGTAAAGGGAAAACCTTTGTGTGGGATGCTCAATGCGAAGCAGGTTTTATAGAGTTAAAGAAGAGGTTGACGTCTGCTCCGGTGTTGACCTTGCCTAACACAAAGGAACCGTTTGTTGTATATTGTGATGCTTCTAAGTTCGGTTTGGGAGGTGTACTCATGCAGGGTAACAAAGTAGTTGCTTATGCGTCAAGACAATTGAGAATCCATGAGAAGAATTACCCTACACACGATTTAGAACTCGCTGCTGTTGTTTTTGTGCTAAAGATTTGGAGACATTATTTGTATGGTTCAAGATTCGAGGTGTTCAATGACCATAAGAGTTTGAAGTACCTATTTGACCAAAAGGAACTGAACATGAGACAACGAAGGTGGTTAGAACTGTTAAAGGATTATGATTTTGGTTTAAACTACCATCCGGGAATGGCCAATGTTGTAGCTGATTCCTTAAGTCGTAAGACTTTGCATATGTCGGCAATGATGGCCAGAGAGTTGGAATTGATTGAGCAATTCAGAGACCTGAGTTTAGTTTGCGAAGTGACGTCGAGGAGTGTAAAGTTGGGCATGTTAAAGATTAATAATGACTTTATGGAAAACATCAGAGAAGCTCAAAAATTAGATGTGAAGTTGGTAGATTTAATGCCCGGGGTGGCTCATTCGGAAAATAGTGATTATTAGTTGGATGTGCAAGGCGTGTTAAGGTTCCATGGTCGTATTTGTATTTCTGATAGTGCAGATATGAAGAAAGCGATCCTGGAAGAGGGTCACAGGAGTAAGTTTAGCGTTCATCCAGGAGCGACGAAAATGTATAGTGATTTGAAGAATCTGTTTTGGTGGCCTGGTATGAAGCGTGATGTGGCACGATTTATTTACGCATGTTTGACTTGTCAGAAGTCGAAAGTTGAGCACCAGAAACCTGCTGGATTGAGGCAACCGTTAGAGATTCCAGAATGGAAATGGGACAACATTTCGATGGATTTTGTAACGGGTTTGTCGAACACTTTGAGAGGATGTGATTCTATTTGGGTGATTGTTGATAGGCTTACAAAGTCAGCTCACTTTATTCCTATTAACATCACTTTTCCGGTATCGAAGTTGGCAGAGATTTATGTCAGAATGGTTGTTAAGTTGCATGGTATCCCATTGTGTATTGTGTCGGATAGAGATCCGAGGTTTATTTCTGAATTTTGGAAGAGTCTACAAGAGGCTTTGGGTTCCAAGTTGAGGTTGAGTTCAGCATACCACCCTCAAACAGATGGTCAGACTAAACGAACTATTCAATCTTTAGAATATTTTCCGAGGGCATGTGTTCTCGAGGAAGGCGGTTCGTGGGATACCTATCTTCCGTTGATAGAGTCTACTTATAATAACAGTTACCACCCTAGTATCTGAATGGCACCGTTCGAAGCTTTGTATGGTCGGCAGTGTAAGACTCTATTGTGTTGGTATGCATCGGGGGAGAGTGTGGTACTTGGACCGGAAATTGTTCGGGAGACAACTAAGAAGGTGAAGTTAATTCGAGAAAAGATGAAAGCTTCACAGAGTAGGCAGAAAAGTTATCATGATAAGCGCAGAAAGGATTTAGAATTTGAAGCTGGAGATCATGTGTTTTTGAGAGTCACGCCTGTGTCTAGAGTTGGTAGGGCTCTGAAATCTAAGAAGCTTACCCCTCGTTTCACTGGTCTGTATCAGATCTCGGACAGAGTTGGAAGAGTTGCGTATCGAGTGGAGTTGCCGCCTAATTTGTCGAATTTGCACGATGTATTTCATGTGTCACAACTCCGAAAGTATATCTCAGATCCGTCGCATGTCATTCCTATGGACGATGTGCAAGTACGTGACAATCTTACGGTGTAGACGACGCCTGTAATAATTGATGATCGGGAGGTGAAGACGTTAAGAGGAAAAGAGATTACTTTGGTGAAAGTGGTATGGTTGGGAGCTGCTGGCAAAAGCTTGACGTGGGAGCTGGAAAGCAAGATGCGAGAGTCTTACCCCGAGCTGTTTGATCGAGGTAATTTCGAGGACGAAATTCTTTTAACTTTGGAGGAGTTGTAACGCCCGTTCATTTTAAATTAAATTAGTTATGAATTATTGGTGTGCCTTTATGTGGGAGTGTGTCTGAGAGCGTTGGTGGGTGTCCTTAAAGTATAAGAAATCATTTAATAAATATGGAGTTTAATAATAATATAATATAATTACTAATGATGATAATTTAATAATTAATATTATTATTATTATTATTATTATTATTATTATTATTATTATTAGTTGTAATATTAGTGGATGGCATAAGTGAAATAGGGGATTTATTAGAGAGGTTGTGGGAGAAAAAGGGGGAAAACACGATAAACTGCTCATAAACAAAATTTAGGAAAAAAGTTGAGGAGAAGGGAAAGAGGAAAGAGGAATGTAGCTATGGAGAAATTGAGAACAGAGGAAGTAACCGTCGGAGAGAATTCAAGGTATTTGCAGAAGAGTCACCGGAGAGCAAACCGGAACCGGGAGTTTAGAGTTGTCCTCAATCCAAAGGTAAGGGTGGGGTTCAATTCTATAACTATGGGTATGATAAATTTCATGAAGGGAATTGAATCATGGGGTTAGTTCCCGTAGGTTGAGAAATATTAAGGGTTAATGTATGTCTGTGCCTGAATTAATGTCTTATGTCATTAGTTCTATGTAATAATATTGGGAAACGGCGCCGACACGCGCTAAATTCCCATTTTGTTCAGAGGGTTGTTATGGTGTCCTCATTTGATTATATTATGTTGAAAGTTGTGGATACGTGATCCGTATGAAATTGTAATGCTTCGGTTATGGACAATTTGGTTGTAGGCTTAATGCCTTGTTGCGTGGTTGTAGTGGTTGTATTGTAGTCCATAATAGTTGCACGTCATAGCATATCATCTTGGTTGGCCTCTATTGGCATTGGTTGTGCCTGTATTGGCGGCCTTTAATGGCAATTAAATTGGTTGTGGAGTGCTGCTCCAAATTGGTACCACATGCATATGCATAGTTGAGTCGCATAGTGTTGCATCATTATGTGTTTGCAAGTAATGATGAGTTGCTGAATTTTTCCTGCTAAATGTTGCATATATGAATGATGAATTTCCTGGTAGTTCATTGTGATAATATTTGGAGAACTGCGAGAATTATAATGCCGTGCTATGATCCTGACATGAATTTTATCATGCTTTATGTTATAATTTTGATATCTCACCCTTTACGTTGTATGTTACCTCCGTTGGTGGTAATTTGCAGGTAACCCGGAATAGAGTGTCGCTTTCCATTTAATGTGTCGGTGGTCGCTCTGATACGTAGCACTCTTGGGAGGATGAACAATTGATTTTATTGCGTTAATTGATTTACTTGTTGCTGAATTTTATTAAGTATTTTTCTTTAAAAATTGGTTGCTTCAGATAGTGCCAAATGTTGGTTGTACGTACTAGACCGATGAAATGGTAATGTTGATTGTTATGGTTGAAACTAGTTATTTTAGTGAATTTATGCAAGATTATTACTTGCTGAATTTTAATGGAATTTAGTTGCAGACTTTCTGGTCTTGCTTTAGTTTATTACAAATGTTAGAAGCGTATTAAATTATGCTACAAAATAACCAGTTGTCTTGTAATTGATGTGTTAAACAAGTTGTCGTTATTTGTTCATCCAGATCTGTGCTATGTATGTTAGTAAATATTTTGCTACAGGTGTATGTTATATGTTAAGGTGAAAATGTGACACCTCTGATGCGTCCCAGAATTTGTGAGCGTGACGGTCGTCACCACTCTTTGACGCTCGTGGTGACATCCATGACGGACGTCATGACCACCACGGTCGTGACAGTTCCATTACGACCGTCATGTGGCCCTTTTTCGTGCACTCTGATTGTTATTTTCTTGTTTATCTGTTGGGTTAGAATGGGGTGTTACAGCATTCAAGACAAACTTTTCCCTCTTCAATCTTCAGCTTAGGAATTCCTCTAACAGCTTCCATAGAGATGATTTTCTTCATTCCTCTTAGATGCAAATGACTAAGTTTCTGGTGCCAAAATTTTACTTCATCTTCCTTGGCAAGAGCACATTTAGAGTCTTGATAAACCCATAGGTAGCAATTGTCCTTAGATCTGACTCCCTTCATGATCAATTCTCCTTTTTCATTTGTAACCAAGCATTAAAATTTAGTGAAGCTGACATTGAGTCCTTGATCACACAGTTGGATGATGCTAATTAAGTTAGCAGTTAATCCTTTAACTAGCAGAACATTGTCAAGGTCAGGAGCTCCTAAGCAGTTCAACTTTCCAACTCCCTTGATTTCACCCTTGACTCCATCACCAAAGGTCACATATCTAGTAGAGTGGGGTTTGATGTCTACTAAGAGATTTTAAATCCCTGTCATGTGTCTGGAGCACCCACTATCAAAGTACAAATCTTTCTTAGCAGAGACTTTGAGCGATGTATGAGCTATCAAGCTTGTAACAGCGGCTTTAGGAGCCCATTGCTTTGTAGCAGGAGTTTTAAGAACCCATTGCTTCCTAGTAGAACAAATGTTGTGATTTGGTCTAGTTTGAGGGATAGGTTTAGGATATCCATGCAGTCTGAAGCAGAAGGCTTTATATGACCAAACCAACCACAATAGTGACATTTTCATCTTTAGGATCTTCTTCTTGGGTGTTTGGGTTGACCTCTATCATGATGTTGAGACATCGGATGGAACATCTTTCGCTTGGATCCAGAAGGCTTGTGGTGTGAAGAAAGATTACAGTCCGAAGGTGGTTTGTTTCTTTCATCAAATCCTAACCCTGTCTTGTTTCCTGCCCTCTTTCCAGATTGAAGGATCTTATCCAGGGTGTTGGTACTGTCGCATCGCTGTGATGAGGGGCCGGCAAGGACAGAAGAGTCACCACCGTTCGTTATTTATCCCAAAAGAGGGAAAGGAAACGATCAGAGAAAACCTACGGAAAAGGGAGAAGACAGGTCACCGCAACCAAACTTCGGGTTCGGGAGTCGGTTACGCAAGGGGAAGGTATGAGCACCCCTCACGTCCGTTGTACTCAACAGGATCCACGCTTGTTATCTATCTAAAGGGTGTTTATCTATCTAAGCTACAAGCCATAGGGACAAAAGAAAAGAGAAGAGACTCGATAAAGGATCACCGCTCTATGCCTACATACTCCCTCGTGCAATGGGAAAGTCAGAGTCAATGTAGTTTGGAAAACTACGGGTGAAGGGTGGGGAAGGTTGCTCGCCAAGACATCGTCGTCTTGTGCCTACGTATCCTCGTCTAGTATGAGAAATCAGAGCAAACATAGTTCGGGCTGACACAACCACAGGTTGGTTCAAATGTTTTACCCGAGTAGGTTAAAACTTAGTTCTAGCAGTTAGGAGTATGTTGCTCGACCATTGGAGACTTAGGTGTTACCTGTTTGCGGTAGAAATAAGAGTTAACAAAACTCTCTTTATGAAAAAAGTTTATAATTAATCTCGAAGGATAAAAAGATTTGATGTTTGTTTTTGAGTCTTTTAAGAAGAAGTGAATTGAATTGTGTTTGTAATTCATGTTGCACTAAAGACTATGACTTAGGAGCGAATGCGTCGCATATCGTCCAAAGGACATACGCTAAACACTCTAAACAATTGAGAGGAGGCCCCCCAATCATCATTTCCCAAATGCTTAAGGCTCGTAGTGTACAACACTCATTATCCTTTATTATGTGTTTTGAAAGTCTTTTGAGATGAGAAGAGAAGACACACTCTAAAAGGGAGACTAAAATCAACCTAATGTTATCATGCAATGTACACCTATGATTGAGATGAAAAGGGAAGGGTACCCTAATGTTGTCATGCTTGGATTTAAACCTAATGTCTATCATAATCCCTCTTGAACAAGAGAGATTAGAGATCCTAAGGGAACATGGCAAAGGAAGACAAAAGAAGAAAGCATAGATGAAAGAAAAAGAGGATGCAAACATGCAATGCAACACAAAGAAGAAGAGGAAGGAAAAAGGTGTGGGGTAACAACCACCACAAGCACATCTCAACCTCTTCAAGCAAACAAAAGTATGCAAAATAAGAAAAGAAAGCAAACCAAAGACCTTAAACAAGTTCAAACCAAAAGTGAGATGAAATGAGAGAAATAGAATTGCTACAACCATTTGCACATCAATCACCACCAAGAGGCAAACACACAAGAAAGAGAAGAAGACATAATCAATGTGAGGATGGGAGAAAAGGCTTAGGCAGCAAGCAACATCAAATGAAATCTCAACCATAAACATCACAATGATCATGCAAGAAAGAAACCAAAAGAAAGTTCTCAAAGTGGCCTCTCATCTAAGTCAAACTCAAAGTGCAAGACAGAGGCACAAAATCAACTTGGATGAGTCCCCAAGGTCCTAGGACAGAAGTGAGAACAAGAGAAGAGGGTAGGCAAACCAAAGAGGGAAGCAAGCCAAAGCAAGTTGCAATATGAGGCATGGTAAAAAACCTAAGTTCCATACACTTTCAACATTAGAAGACAAATGGAAAGCCTTAAAAAGATGCAACTTACAACAAGAACCAAACAACTTTATGACCTAAAAATTTGCAACCAGAAACTTCAACATGTTAGAAATGTGAATCAAGAGGAGTTGGAAGCATATGGGATCCACAAAGGTCATTTCCCATCCAAACTAGGTCAACTAGTATGTGTGAACCATCCTTAGGAGTAGCTTGACTTGCAAGGTACACTAAAAATAGGCGAATGATTCAAAAAAATCCAAATAAAATGCACAAAGCTCACAAAGATGTTGACAACCAAAGGCCAAAACACCACAAACAATGTCTAATCAAAGCATCACCAAAGAATTTGATTCACTAAGGGTGCTCCACTTTGAATGAGGGTTGTCGAGGGTCAAACAAATGGAAGAAAAAGTCAACCAAAAACAAGTCAAACCTTGACCTAAAATAGTCGCAAGGCATCTCAACTCATCATCAAGATGAGGAAAAAACCTCATTCATAGGTGGTTAAAATTAGGTCAAATATCAAGCAAGAACAAAAGAGAACAAATGAAAACCATTTAAAAACCCTTCCAATCATTTAATTCAAATTTAATTGAAAAAATAAATGGAAAATGAAATTAAAAATTATCAAAAATTAAATAACACATTAAAGTGTCAGAAAATATTTTTGGTGGAATTTTATCATGATTGTGTCGCTACTGCGAAAAAAGGTGTCGGCAATGACAGAAGAGTCGCCACCGTCCGTTATTTATCCCAACGAGGGAAAGGAAACGATCATAGAAAACCTGAAGAAAAATGGATAAGATTGGTCATCGCAACCGAATCTCGGGTTCGGGAGTCGGTTACGATGACAAATCTTACCCCTTTTTCGTCAGGTTTTCTCTTATCGTTTCCTTTCCCTCGTTGGGATAAATAACGGACGGTGACGACTCTTCTGTCATTTCCGACACTTTTTTCCACAGTAGTGACAGTTGGTGACTCTGCTGGGGATTATATCAAATCCTGCTGAGGAAGACGCCATGAATGGTCTTCCAGTATACAAACCTTCTGGAGAATAGACCACACACAGGAACCCGTCCACCTGCTGGGGAATCAACAACTATGCGGGGAATAACGATTCACCTCCCGAGATTGACCATGTTTTACCAGGGACATCAGCCCTGAATAGCCTGCCAGAATATAACATTCTGGGGAACAAGCACCTCTGCTGGAGAAACGACGCAAACTGCGAAGACCTAACCCCAATATACTGGGAGTACTCAATTGGGGAAGAAACGTTTCCCCTTCGGCTCCACTGGGGATAATGCAATGAGGGGATCAACATCAACCTCTGCTTGGGGAGATGAGGAATAAACTCATCAATGACAACTTAACCTCTGAGGGGATACAAAATCACCTGCTCAGACTCTGTGGGGATTACTTACTCTGCTGAATAAGCCAATCTTGCACCGCCGAGGAATGAGGGAACACAGACAACCTGCTGGAGCTAAAGGTGTACTGACCACTTGCTGGGGAAGACTCCACACCTGCTCAGTGGAAAGAAATCCAATCCTGACTTGCTGGGTAGTAAGCATATATTTGCCATCTGCGGGAATTAAATGTGTACCGACCAATTGTCGGAGACTAAGGTACACACTTAACCACTCATTTAACCTACGTACAACTCTACTGGGGATAGAGATGCAAACTCCAACTGCTGCGGAATGGACTCTGGTTGGGGAGAAAACAAATTTCATCCATACCTTTTTGCCCCCAAGGGTAATGACCCTGCAAAAAAAAACAGACAAGATATCCTACACGAAAGGAGCTATCTCAATCGTCATTTGTGACGTTGTTCAGTTAAATCAAAGTTTTAACAATTATTAGCCAAGGTCTGCAAGTTTATACATGTGCAAGTTTATCAAAAACATTGGGCGTTTTTCCACAAACAAAACAGCAAAAGCTAAATGTTGCGGTGAAAATTGGATATCAAGCTATTAAATTAACTTGAATCTTAATTTTTTTACAACCGAACTTTATTTTATCCAAAGGAAAGGTCTAAAGAAAGAAAAACCCTTTTCGGGATGTAACGACAATGCTAAGAGATCGGGGATCGGGGGTTGGTTATACCTAGGGAAGGTGTTAGCACCCTAAGCATCTGTAATACTCTACAGGAACCTTTTGTTTGTTTGTGTGCTAAGTTTGTAAAATATTTGCTATGGATTTAAGGATTGGAAAAAAGGTGTAGATTAAAACCTAAAGGTATATACACTAAGTTTGCTCGCAAAGACGTCACGTCCTCTGCCTACGTATCCTAACTAGGATAGAATCAGAGCAATCGTAGTTCACCTCACAAAGTTTGAAGAACAATTGATTATGATCAAGGTTCAAGGGGGAACAAACATGACAATGTTTGTGTGGAGTTTGACAAAACTCCCTAATCTAAGTTGAGACACTCAAGAGGGGGAAGTAAGAATTCATGATGATGATTCTTACATAGAGTTGACAAACTCTATCCTAGGGTTCTAGTTGAAGAACACTCCTAGTACAGGTGGGCTTCTTAGACTTAAAGCAAAGTCTAATGGTTCCTAAACTAAGGTTTAAGGTGACTTTAACAAAGTCAAGAGAAATGATTTAAGAGTTATCCATGACACAAGGGGTCAATGGAAAGACTTTTCCTTTGGAAGGAGAAAGGGGGGGCAACTTGGATGAGAACTAACAAGTTTCATCACTTGGGAAAAAAGGAAAAAACTTAACAAAGAAAATATCATGAAGAAAATAAGCATGGTGACAACCATTAAATGAACATGTTTAAAGGTAAAAACCAAAGATGCATTGATGACGATCAAAGCAAATAAGCAAAGCAAGAAATGTGACGACAGATCAAGCTTAAAGTAATTTCTCAGAGGAAACAAATTTTTTCATGGTAACAACCAACAAAAAATCCTATCATGTTGACTAGCACAAAGGGAATGAAAGATAAGCAAATGAACAAACATGAATAAACATGGTGAGAAAGAAATCCATCAAGACGTGCGATAACGATCTCAAAACGTAAACAACTTGCAAGTGATGAAGGGGTATTAAAAATACCAACAAAATGGAATTTAAAATTATCACATGAGTGTAGACTTTTATACGAGCACAACACAAAAAGAATGAGTGGAAAAGGATAAAAAATGAGCAAGTTATAAAAATATGAAAATTGAATGAATTAAATATGCAAAACATGGTTAACAAGTAAAAATGAAAAGAAAATGCAAGGGGTGGGAGTTGAACCCACGCCCTTTGGTTTGTAGGTAAGCGTTTTGGCCAATGGGGCACTCACACGCGCGCATGGTAGGATGAAAATGTGAAAAAGAAAAAAAAACAAAAGGGTTGATCCTCTTCAGGGATCAAACCCAGGCTAGCAAGGTGAAAGGCATGTTAGAGGCAAGGTTCTTACCACTGGGGTGGCTATACATCCGTTGATATAGCCACCCCTATAAACATATAAGGCATAGTTTGGTGGATTTCTGGGCAACATGAAACAGCCAAAACAAGGCAAGGCGTGAAGATTTGGAACTTGATCAAAACACCATGGATTTGAATGAAATTTTAGTGTAACTTGAGTATTTTTTAACAAGGAACACAATGGTGGTGTTAGTTTTGAAAGATCATGCTTCTATTTTAAAATTCGATAGTGTGTGCAAAGTGAGTGTGTGAAATGCATTTTGAAGTGAATCTCAAGTTCTAATCAGTTTTAAATCAAACCAGGTACATACACACATTAGAAACATATTGATGAATGATTGTGAGCAAAAAATTAAAGTCAAAACAGGTTCTGGTGAGAAATGACCATCAAGCTGCAATTGGTCATTTGTGAAATGCATAATAGAATGAAAGTCATATTCTAAGCAGGTTCAGATCAAAGCAAGTACATACACACATTGAAAGCATGCTAGTGAGTGAAATTAGACACAAGGGAGGGTCTCAAAATAGCCTGTGGTGAAAGTAGTGTGACAGCTGCAACTTTTATGAAGTGCATGAGAAAGTTCAAATCATGATTTATGCACAATTTTGTCAAATGAATCACACATACATACTACATACATATAGACAAATGAGTTTAAGCACATGAGCTGGTCCAAAACAGGCTGGTATGGAAAATGGTGATTTTGCTGCAACATGGTATTTTTTGAAATGCAAGTTGGAAATTCAAACAAGTTTCATGCATTTTCAGGCCAATCAAATTATGCATACAAGCTATACACATGTGGAAAGATAATTCTATGCCAAGGATTCAAGCTCAATCTCTTTAAAACAAAACTGATATGGTGGTGGCTCATTTTGTTTGAAAATGCATTTTGAAGGCAAGGAAACAAGTCATGTGAAAACAGTCCCTACCACTCACACACACACACATTATAAATATGAAAACAAAAAGGATCCAACTCACAAATTAAGCACATTGCATCCAAGACAGAATTTAACATGTTTGATGGTTATGCAAAATCTGTTTTGACAGGGCAGCAGGTGTTTTCCAAAATGAATGAGATTCATGCTAACCAATGATGCCCACATACCATATACATGAAAATGAATGTGGTCAAGCTCATAAAACAGGCATATTTCAATCATAGTGAAATTGGACATGTTGAGGCTAGGCACAAAGCAATTTGAAAATGCAGTTGGGCTGTGTATTGGCAGACATTGAGGTTTATTGAAAACAAGACACACATTTCATACACTAAAACAAGTAAGATGAGCCTAGAACTTGCGGTACATGGTATCCAAAATAGGTTTTGAGTTTCTCATGGAAAAGCATAGCATTTTTCTTTATGACAGTAAATGAGATTCAAGTAGGAAATGTTTTAAGCCAAAGTGAGAGCACATACACACCACAAATGTATTAACAGTCATGTAGAAACCAAAATTTGGGGCACATGTACTTTGATTCAAAATATAGCATCATGATGATAACAATTTGCAAAATGACATCAAAAGAAGCACCAACTGTCATAAAGCCAAGATAACAAGATATGCATATATTCTCATCCATACAAACCTCAAACATGTATCCAAATGTTTATGGGCATTAATATCAATCCAAAATCAGCTGTCATGAAAATTGGTATGCTCATGGTTCATATTTTTCAACATATTTCTCAAAAATGCCAAAACATGGAAAATGATGCAAAGTGCAAGATTCATAGACTACATACCTCTTGTAGACTATGTTGAACAAGTTAGAACACCAAGAAACCCAGAGAAACTTCAAATGCCACTCAGCTTTGGGGCTTTCTTCTTCTTGAAGCAAGAATGCAAACCTTAGGACAGTTGGAGAAATAAGCTACACCACTTGTTTCCAATGCTTTAGACAGTTGAGATAGGAGGTATATGAGGTGTGTGAGTGATTAGAACAGCAAGAATAAGTCTAGACAACCATTTGGCAGATTTTATGCATTGTGGTCAAAGTTGTTTGGTATGAAAGTTGACTTTTTGCAAAATGATGTTTTTGAGTGTTTTAATGGTTGGAACACCTTCTATACCATATTTGTGGATTGTGTGGAAGTTTTTTTGGAGAGTTTGAAGGTGTGGAAATGAGTTTAGGGGCTGGGCTGTCAAGACAGATTTTTTGGTGTTTTTGTGATTTTGGAGATTTTGTGAATTTGAAGTAAAAAGGGAAAGAGTAAGAGTTTTGTATTTCTCTGGTTTTTGAGAGGCTTCTGATGTGTGGAATAAGGTAGAGAGGCCTTCTATTTATAGGGAAATGAGAGGGAAAGGACAAATTGGAGGTTTCCTTCCTAAGAGGGAAATGTTTAGCAATTTGGATCAAATCTCTCAAAAGTGTTTTCTTGGCTTGTAGGTAAGCTGAAAGTCAAGTGAAATGATGAATTTAGAGTGGCTAAAGTGAGGCTAGAGAGAGTAGGAACATGGCTGGCTGCAGATTTTCACTTTCCACCTTTTACATATTTACATTATTTTAATGCAAGTTGCATTTACAACTTGCAAGCCAACTTGCCAAACTTCAAATTTCCACTTCCTCTGCATAACTCTCACAATTCAATGCTTCAAAACATCTAAATATCAGAAACAATAAGATTCAAGGGCTGAGAAATGGTCCAAGTGACCAAAGAATGAACTTATGAAAAATTACCAATGTGGGACTCAAGTATAAAAACATCATCTTGCCAAATCCATAACTCTCAGCTCACAAATGCCATTGAGATGTTCTAGTACTTTTTAGAAAGCCCTCAAATGGATCTAAAACATTCATGTTTTCATGACTTTCAAATTCCCAAAGGAACTTGGCCAAAAAGCCTCTCAAAGTTGCTAAAAAACAAGCTTAAAAGTGAAATTTCTCTAAGTCCTTTTCCCTTCTTGAAATGAATTTGATTATAACTCCAAATCTATGAATTTTCTGATCATGGACCAACTTGAGTATTTTTTATGATTTTTCAAGAGCTTTCCAATGAGCTTTGAACCACTTCATTTGGATGTGTGGTCAAGGAGTTATGGTCTTGCCCCTTTCGAAACCCTAATTCCCAACTTTTGCGATTACTCTTCAACCCTT
Organism: Lathyrus sativus; assembly: GCA_963859935.3. Classification (NCBI taxonomy): domain Eukaryota; kingdom Viridiplantae; phylum Streptophyta; class Magnoliopsida; order Fabales; family Fabaceae; genus Lathyrus; species Lathyrus sativus. Next base: position 597,114,206 of record OZ012737.1, on the reverse strand, counting down.
GATCCAATGGCCATGAAATTTTATGGGTAGATTCAATATGTTATTAGGAACATTTTTTATTCACATCTTGAGGTCAAATTCCTTATTGTTGAAGAGTTGACTTTTCGGTCAACCGAACGATCGATCGGTGGCTACCGAGTCGACTGTTGATGCTCTGGACCTCCTGAGGCTTTGAAACTTTTTGAATGGAATTTACCAAGCCATATGAACATTATGGGCCACAATCCCACCATTATAACACCTTTTAAGTCAAAAGTCAACCCACAGTTAACTTTTCCTGCTCGAAAAACCCTAATCGGGTATCCTGAATTTCACTGCTTTTGATTCCTGGGTGACAACCTCAAATTGGATTCATGCTTGATCCAATGGAATACTTTTGATGATGTGGAGACCCAACTTCAAAGAAAACCAATCCAAAACATTGACCGGTCAACCCTCGAAACCTCGATTTCAGCTGTATAAAACCCTGATTCTCTTGTAACTTGACAAAGACCACTTGGAAAGGGTTAAGGTTAGATAAACATGTCAATATGATTCTAAAATGATGACGGAGATCTAAGGGGTCAAAATTTGGGGTATGACACTAAAACAAAGCAAACCGATTACTGAATAGTATATGTTTATTGATAAACGGCCTGTAAATAGGCAAAGTTTTACAACAGATGCAACTCCTGAAAAGAGTAAGCTGCGTGGAAGCATACAGATATGTACAGAAATAAACAAAAGTGTATAGACATGTCGGTAATATGGTGTAGACGAACACCCTGAGTTGATCCCTCTATGACTCGCCTGACTTCGATGTCTTTTCCGATGCTCCGGATTCAGAAGAGATTGATTTAGATGAACGTCCCTCAGGTCTTCCCAAGCCACTAAGCAATGAAGTATCACACGCAGATTGCAGTCATTTGCTTTTCAATCCCTAACTTTTGCGTGAATCTCCCTTTCGGGTTTTCAATTCACCAGCATACCCTTTTTTGCCAAAGCCGCCCTTTCGGATTTTTGACTTTGCGGGTTTAAATCTTTTCATTTATATCCCTAATTTTTGCACGAACCCATTCTTTTTATGGTTCGCCGGGATGCCCCATTTTGCCTGGATATTCTTTTTTTGTCCAGCGGGTCATTTTTAAGCAAAGTATTTTTTAACCGCGTCCGCGTTCACAGGGGATGTAAAATCCTAACCATCCATGGTGGACAATAAAAAGGCTCCTCCCGAGAAGACCTTTCGTACGACATACAGGCCTTCGTAATTGGGAGTCCATTTGCCTCTGTGATCTGATTGTGGTGGGAGAATCTTTTTTAGCACAAGATCGCTCGTCTGAAAGCTTCAAGGGTGCACCTTCTTATCGAAAGCTTTCTTCATCCGGCTCTGATACAGCCGACCGTATGCAATAGACGTTAGCCTCTTCTCATCCAGCAAGCTAAAATGGTTCAATTTGTTTCCTATCCATTCTACCCCATCGAGCTTTACATCGACCAGAACTCTTAAAGAGGGAATCTCAACCTCTAATGGTAGGACAGCTTCCATACCATACACCAGCGAGAAAGGTGTCGCCCCAGTTGAAGTGCGTATCGTGGTACGATAACCGTGAAGAGCAAAGGGCAACTTCTCACGCCAATCCTTGTAGATGACAACTATCTTTTGCACTATCCGCTTGATATTCTTGTTGGTCGCTTCAATAGCGTCATTCATCTTCGGACGATAGGGCGATGAGTTATGATGCTCGATTTTGAAGTTTTGGCACAATTCCTTCATCATCTTATTGTTAAGGTTTGAACCATTGTTAGTAATGATCCTCTCGGGCACTCCGTATCTACAGATGATGTCCCTCTTTATGAACCGGGCTACCACTTGCTTCGTGACATTGGCGTACGAAGCTGCTTCGACCCATTTGGTGAAGTAGTCGATGGCGACCAGGATGAAACGATGGCTGTTGGATGCGGTTGGCTCGATTTTGCCAATCATGTCAATACCCCACATAGAGAAAGGCCACGGGGATGCCATAACATTCAAAGAGCTCGGCGGTACATGCATTTTGTCTACATAAATCTGGCATTTATGGCATTTCTTCGCAAATTTGAAACAATCTGACTCCATGGTTAGCCAATAATACTATGCTCATAATAGTTTCCGAGACATTGCATGCCCGCCGACGTGCGTACCAAAAGTACCCTCGTAGACCTATTCCATAAGCAACGCTGCTTCCTTTTCATCCATGCATCTCAATAACACCAGGTCATGGTTCCTTCTGTAAAGCACACCATCTGGGTTTAGATAAAAGTTACCAGACAACCTCCTCAGAGTCTTCTTATCCTGGGCCGAAGACCCCGCGAATACTCTTGTTTCTTAAGGAAGCTCTGTATATCGTAAAACCACAGCTTTCCATCGGCAGCTTCCTCAATGGCGAATACGAATGCCGGCCTGTCGAGGCGAGAAATGAAAATTCTGGGAGCATCATTCCATAAGTTCACTTTGTACATCGAAGCCAACGTAGCCAGAGCGTCTGCCATCTGGTTCTCCGCTCGAGGCACGTGATGGAACTCTACCTGATCGAAGAATGGCAACAGCCTCCTTGCGTAGTCTTTGTAAGGAATCGGATTAGGCTGTCGGGTTTCCCACTCTCCTTTGATTTGATTAACAACAAGCGCTGAATCACCGTACACATCGAGATTCTTGATCCTCAGATCAATGGCTTCTTCTAAATCCATGATGCACGCTTCATATTCTGCTTCGTTGTTGGTGCACGTGAATGTTAACCTGGCAGTGAATGAGATATGAGACTCATTAGGACTCATTCCACTTCCGTACAAATTAACAGCACCGTCAAATAACAATTGCCACTGAGAACTCGTCTCTGGCCCTTCGTCGGGTAATGGCTCTTCGCAGTCCTTTCTTTTAAGGAACATAATATCTTCGTTAGGAAATTTAAACTTCATTGGTTGATAGTCTTCGATAGGTTGTTCAGCAAGGTACTCTGACAGAACACTTCCTTTGATGGTCTTCTGAGAAAAATATTGGATGTCGTACTCTGTCAATACCATTTGCCACCTGGCAATTCTACCTGAAAGTGCTTGCTTTTCGAAGACATACTTGATCGGATCCATCTTCGAAATCAGCATACTTGTATGATTAAGCATATACTGTCTCAAACGTTTGGCAGCCCACGCGAGTGCGCAACACGTTTTTGCCGAATGGATCCAGGGACGTCCCAGCACACAGCTATAAGTTGGCTGAATATCCATGATGTAGAACGTTGTGTCAAACACCTCCGAACAGACCTGGATTGGCAAAGTCAACTCCCCAAACACGGACCTTCGAGTCCCATCAAAAGCTCGTACTACCAAGTCACTTGGAGTACACAATATACCACAGGTATCTAACTGCATCAGCGCTTTCTTTGGTAGCACATTCAAGGATGACCCTGTATCAACAAGCACATGTGACAGAAAGGCTCCTCGACATTCAATAGATATGTGTAACACACAGTTATGATTCTTCCCCTTGGGCATCAAATCCAAATCCGTGAATCCCAGCCCATTACCTGCGTTTACATGTGCCACAACTCCCTCAAGCTGATTCACAGATATCTCCTATGGCACATAAGTTGTATTCAGGATTTTTAACGAAGCGTTCCTGTGCGCTTCCGAACACAATAACAAGGACAAAATGGATATCTTGGACGGAGTCTGCTGTAAGTGATCCACAATCTTGTAGTCACTCTTTCTTATCAAGCGCATGAACTCCTCCGCCTCCTTCAACAAGGATTCCTTCTCACTAGCTTGAGAAGTCTCTTCAACCACTACTTTACCTTTCCCCTTGTCAGACTTTTCAGCACTCGCCTCAGGAGGCGAAAACACTCTTCCACTCCGAGTAATTCCATCAGCACCTACTAAGTTGTCCACAAACTCCACCGGTAAACTTTTCAACTCCTACTTCTGTCCGTTATAGTATACTTCGGCTCCGTAATTCCACGGAATTTCCTTAGTACTGTCATATGGTACAGGACCAACTTTGGTAATGATGATGGTTGGCAGCCTAGGCGGCGCAGAAATAGTAATAGTCTTGTATGGAATCGAGATTGTCACAACCTCATTCCTCTCTTCAACCATTAATTCCTCAGTCTTCTACTCAGTAACTCCGTTAAATTGCAAGACACCAACATTTATTAACTTCTGAATATGGTTTTTCAGCTTCTTACGTCCCTCGGGACGGCTCAAACATTCAACACAAGCTCCATCACAACCTGGGAATACCCCTCCCCTTAACAACTTGTCCTTTACAAAACTCAGCGGCGTCTTCAACTCATCCACATCCGACACCAAATTCGAGATCTCATCTTCGAGGATAGCACTGACCCCAGCTGCCCCATGATTAGGCATGGGGTTCTGCACGACATTGGGTGCGCCGTGAGAAAATTTTATAGCCTTACTGTCTATGAGATCCTGAACTTTAAGCTTAAACGCCTTACAATTGTCAATATTGTGACCCGGAGCGCCAGAATGAAACTCACATCGAGCATTAGTGTCATAACCAGGTGGTGGTGCACCTGTCAAAGGAGCTAGATTTCTCTTTTGTATCAACTGTAACTGTAACAAGTGTTGGAGCGATTGAGAATATGGCATCGGAGGTGCATCAAACTGCCTATTTACCGCCCTACCCCGATCCTGAAAACGATGATGAGCATAGTTCTGCTGATTCTGTTGTGGTTGTTGTTGTTGTTGTTGTTGTGGTACCGTAAGTATTGTGATACCTGCAACCTGCTACTGCTGTTGACGATAGTGTTGACGCTGATTTCTATTTCTTCCCCGGGAACTAGCTACTGCATTAGCTTCTCCTTCTCGCTTTTTATTACCAAAGACCTTTCTATTTCCTCCTTCTGCTGAGGATCATTCGCCAGCTTGAATCTTTCCTAACTTAATGTCGTTCTCCACCCTCTCCCCAGTGATAATTAGATCAGAAAAGCTTCCAGACATGTTTCCGATCATCTTCTACCTCTTGCTCCTCAAGACAATCTTAAGACTAGGAGGTATGCTTAGAGGGCGAAGTAGCCCGACAGAATCTTCAACCAGATCCTTATGACTTATGCTCAGTTGCTGCAACTCTTGCTTCAACTTCGAGTGGTTGAACTTCGGACTCTGGCTCCATTTACTGGTAAGCCACCATCAAGCTATGATGCAAGTGCTCATTGTGATTTTCATTCTGGGGCACCGGGGCATAATGTCGAGAACTGCAAAGCTTTTAAGCACAAAGTTCAGGACTTAATTGATTCAAAGGCAGTTGAGTTCACGTCGGGCGGTGTAAGCGTACCAGGTGGTCCTATCCCATTCGTTGCAAAAAAGGTGGATGTACCTATTCGCTCCCCTGAAGCTGCATCAGGTTAGGAGTATGTATTGCAATCTATAATCTCAAAATCTCCATGCCCACAGCTGTTGTCTGTTCCTAGGCCAAGCCTGAGGATGAAAGTACCTGAACAAAGGAAGTCCCCGATACCTCAGGCTCAGTCTCCAGATGTTTCAAATGCTCAGAGTCAACAATCTTTTGGGTCTTTGTATCAGATATCATTTTCTCGCCAGAGTCAACGGTCAAGTCGTCAGCAGCCGCGTCAGCACGCCCGACAAAGACCAAAGAAGCTAGAGAGGCACTTTACTCGGTTGCCCATGTCGTACAGTCAGATGTTGCCAGATCTGATCAGAGGTGGTTTGATAGTACCAAAGAGGATTAACCCAGAGATTCCTCCGTATCCGTCAAGCTTTAATGTCAAAACCCGTTGTGAGTACCATGCTGGGGCACATGGGCATTCAACCGAGGATTGTAAGGTGCTTAAAAGCAAGATTCAGACTCTGCTGGACTCCAATAGGTTTTCAGTCACACCTCAGGGAATCCAGATTAGCAATCTTCCTCCGTCTAGCCATGTGGGTTCAGCGGTTAATATTGTGGAAGAATTTACCGATGACAGAGGTTCGGAAGAGCATCAGATTGACTTAGACGAGCAATTCTGAAGGGGGATGATTTAGCAGCAAGTCAAGATTTAAAAGCCCGGTTCCCGGAAGCTCGCAATCTTTTTTTATCATGTCATTTCTTTGCATTTGTAGTTTCTTTTCTGTTAAAGTGCGAACTCATTTGTAAAACTTGTTGTTTTCAATTGATAATGATAATGAAATGAATATGCATGTTTTGGTTAAATCCATTTGTGTTCACTTATGTTTTTAATTGATGTCTAACGCTTGTTTAAGCGAAATCCTGGGAGGATGACGAAATTGAAAGACGCGCAAGCTTCTGATTATATGCTTTTGAATGAAACCTGCTGATGATGTACATGCATTATTTCAAATCCCTAAACACCAGAGATATAAGGATGATAATCCCTTGTCAACCCCTTTGAGCCTAGTAGTAGGAGTTTCTTTCTGAAAAACGAAAAAAAAACCCTCAATCTTAAACCGGTGCAGGGTAGGTGTTAGTTAATTTGACCAAGCGTCCAAATTGCCAAAGGAGTGTTCCCGTTCGAGGATCAATCACAACTCTATAGGTCGTGCCTAAAAAAAAGAGACAAGAAACCACAATAGTTATCCCTCGCCGACCAGGGAGCGAAACTGTCGTAATCCCTCTCAAACGAGTCAGACAAGCCGGTGTCACACGATTTGTTCAAGAAAAAAAAAGAGGAAAAAAAAGAATCAAAAGAAGACGCCTGCTAAGTCGAATCTTGAAAATAAGTGGCTTAGGCAAAAATTAGGGCATCCCGCTGGACATTGAAATCAAAAGAAGTTCAAAAGAGTCAGTCCAGGCAAATGTTAGGGAAAAAGCAGAAAAGTGAAAAGGATTACAAAAGAAAAATCCTCGAACAAATAAGTCGTGTGACTCCAGGCACCAAAAGACGAAAAGCGAGTGACTGTCACTCCAAAAAAACTTGTGGTTTCCCGAACCATCACTCCTGTCACTCAACCTTTGAAAGGTGAGCGCTAGTGTCGAATTAGCTGAACGTAGGATTGGAGAACATCAAGGAAAATGGGTGGGTTAGAATAAAGTTTGAGCCTTATATCCTTTCTTTCAAACCGTGAACCTGACCAAGTTACAACCTTCAAAAGTCCTAATTGAATCAGGGTTGTTTCAAAAGCATACTTTAGTAAAGATCGCGTCGAAACTGACTCTTAAAAGGATTCCTCTTACCATGTTGGTACTAATGTTGACATTATGATAAGTGATTCGTTCGCTTTATGTCACAAATGTTTTTCTAGTGAACAAACTTGGATTTCAAAACTGTCATATGCATTGCATTAATGTATCTTTTGTGCAGAACAATTTGTTTTACTTACGAGTAAACACTTGACATCAGGAGAGTTTCCACAGTGGAAATTTTGATCTTGATAGAATACAGAACTCCTGAATACTCCATTTAAACCGGGGAAAGCTATATCAAATGATCATATCATGGGAGTCAGCCATCCGAAAATCAGCCAGGGGGGCAAGGTCGTTGCAAGGCTGGGGCAGACCACCCCGAGAGCCCAAGAACTATTCTTATCCAGAAGGAAATTAACTTGAGTTACCTCTTCAAGGTTCAAAGTGCTGAAGCTGTTCATGTCAACCCGTCAGGGTACATAAATTTCAAGTCTTCTCGTGAGGAATTTTTTGTGGAGATCCCACAGGCTGGGGAAATTGAAAACAAAGGAACTATTCCTCCACATTTTCAGGGCTTAGCAGAGTTACTCAAGCAGGTTTAGTCGACCTTCAGGTTCAAGACGAATGTCAGGTATTCAGACAAAGCATTTCCCAATATCGGTTGTACTTGACCTTCCACAGAAAACCAAAAGCCCAACCATACTTGGCACAATCGTTCCCAGTGAATCAGAAGTACTGTCACCAGCGGGGGTGTGTAGGGTATCTCCAATAGAAGAAAGCTTTGACTCCCTGCAAAGGCTAATCTCCGATAGGGTGGATTTGTTCGCAGCATGATCCTAGCAAAGTAGGTTGAAGGATATTCCCTCGGCAGTAGGGTAGATTGCAATCCAGTATTATTCTCCTGCAGAGGCAACATCTTCGACGTCCTCTCCCCAACAGAGTCGACTTTCTGGTGTTTTCCCAGTAGTATCGGTATTCAGGGTTTCTTCCTCGAGCAGAGTTCAGTGTTGATTCCCTCGATATAACAGTGTTTGAGTAGGGCGTGATCCATTCCCCAGTAGAGTGGAGTTCTCAGTAGAAGTCCCTGATATTCCCATGAAGGGCGGTTTGTTACTTGTACGTCCCTAAATGGTGGATTCCCTTCCGAGCAGAGTGGAACAGCCAGTGTTGTTTTTGTTTCCCCACTGAGTGGAATGTTTGGTGTTTTTCCCAGCAAGGTGGAGTTTTTCTGGAAGGCCATCCAAGGTGTTTCCCCGGACGAGCCTTTCGTTCCCTGAAAGATTTTATCCTGGGGAGCCGTCAAGGATGTTTCCCTCAGCAGAGTTTGATTTCATCCCCGGCAGAGTTGGTCGCTTCTCTCCAGCATTTATTTTGCTGGAGTGGTTCCTTAGCATTTGCATTTTTGCATAACATTCTCTCAAATGTGTAGCATTTCCAATTTATATGGAGCATTACGCCATTTTCAAACATATGCATTCGAAGCATAAGCCAGGTTTGGTGCCAGAGGTTGCTTGATTCAGGAGATTTTCGTGTTATCCCTGATTGGTGTGGATCTTTGGGTTGGTCATTTTATTGGATTATTCCCAATTAGTCGTTTGGTTAAACGTCTTCTTTCTTCAGATGAGTCGTTTAGTTAAACTTCGTCGTTCTCCCCAGGTGAGTCACTTGTAGGCGCCTTCTTCCCTGGTCGAGCCTGTTGTTCAGATGTCTCTTTTCCCCAACAGATTTGTTTGGTGAACTGATGTTCCTTGACAGAGTCGTGTGTTTGAACCTCTCTTTCTCTGTTGGGACTTTCATTGCCAAGTGTGAGTCGGTTGATTCTGTTGCTTGCCTATTCTGGGTACGTTATCCCAACTTTTGGTTGGTAATCACCGACGTAGTCCGAATTATGGTCCTTGGTATTCCAACTTTTGGTTGGTAATTCTAGGGTGATTTATCCCAACTTTTGGTTGGTAATCTCTGGTTCCCCCTCGTAGAGTCTTTGCTCCAAACTTTGGTTGATAATCTTTGCTTCATTCCAACTTTTGGGTTGTGACCTGTTGGTGTTTGGATGTTATTCCAACTTTTGGTTGGTAACCTTTGTTGTGGTCAGTTCACTCTCGTTCAGCGTTTCCGGAAATTATAACTCTTGGTTAGTAGCTTGTATTCTAACTCTTGGTAAGTAGCTTGTATTCTAACTCTTGATTAGTAGCTCTTGTTCCGACTTTTGGTCGATGAGGATTTTTTTCCCTACGATCCTAACTATTGGTTAGTAGCTCTTGTTCCAACTTTTGGTCGATGAGGATTTTTTTCCTGGCAATCCTAACTCTTGGTTAGTAGCTCTTGTTTCGACTTTTGGTCAATGAGGATTTTTTTCTTGGCAGTCCTAATTCTTGGTTAGTAGCTTGTGTTTCAACATTTTGTCGATGAGGATTTTTTCCTGGAAATCCTAACTCTTGGTTAGTAGCTCTTGTTCCGACTTTTGGTCGATGAGGATTTTTTCCTGGCATCTTAACTCTTGGTTAGTAGCTTTTGTTCATACTTTTGGTCAATGATAATCTGTCTTGGTGATCCTAACTTTTGGTTAGTAGCTTTGTTTCCCAACTTTTGGTTGGCAGTTTTCCTTTCCTAGATTTGCTGTTCCAACTTTTGGTTGGTAGTCCTCCTCTATTCTTCAGCGGAGTTGTTATCCCAACCTTTGGTTGGTAATTGGTGACTTGACAGGTGTTTGTTTCCAACTTTTGGTTGGCGAGGTTTTATTGATTTTGTTCCAACTTTTGGTTGGTAATCTTCGGTGTGTAGGAGTTATCCCAACTTTTGGTTGATATTCCTTTGGTTTTTTTTTTGGGCGGACTTGTTGGTAGTATTGTTTGATTCCAACTTTTGGTTGATAGTGTTGTTTAATTCCAACTTTTGGTTGGTAGCCTTTCTTGTTATTCCCAACTTTTGGTTGGTAAGGTTTGGTTGACGTTGTCCCAACTTTTGGTTGGTAGTCTTTGATTCCCCAGTAAGGTCGTAATATCCGGTTTGGTCGTCTTGTTGACGTTATTCTAACTTTTGGTTGGTAACCTTTGTTTCCTGGTTGATGATTCCGACTTTTGGTCAGTATACCTCCCCAGCGAAGTCGCCTCACCGTTTAAATTTCGGTTAGTATTGTGGTGATTCCAACTCTTGGTTGGTAGTGCTTGGTTGTTATCTCTAGAGAGTAAGTATTATCCTATCTTTTAGATGGTATCTTGGGAGGGATGTTCATCCCGTGCAGAGTCGTCTAGTTAGTCTACTCTTTCCCCAATGAAGTTGCCACAAGGCTGCTTGGTTAATTTTCTCTTTTGTTCCCTAGCAGGGTCGTTATCCCAACTCTTGGTTGGTATCTTGTGGGAGTCGTTATTCCAACTTTTGGTTGGCATCCTGTGGTAGTATCCCAAATCTTGGTTGGTATCTTGTGGGAGTCGTTATTCTAACTTTTAGTTGGCATCCTGTGGTTGTATCCTAACTCTTGGTTGGTATCCAGGATTTGTTATCCCAACTCTTGGTTGGTATTCCTTGGTTCGTTATCCCAACTTTTGGTTGGTATCCTTCAGTTGTTATCCCAACTCGTCGTTGGTATCTTTGGTTGTATCCCAACTCTTGGTTGGTATCCAGGGTTTGTTATCCCAACTCTTGGTTGGTATTCCTTGGTTCGTTATCCCAACTTTTGGTTGGTATCCTTCAGTTGTTATCCCAACTCGTGGTTGGTATCTTTGGTTGTATCCTAACTCTTGGTTGGTATCCAGGGTTTATTATCCCAACTCTTGGTTGGTATTCCCTGGTTCGTTATCCTAACTTTTGGTTGGTATCTTTGGTTATTTTCAACTCTTGGTTGGTATCCGAGGTTTGTTTCATCCCAACTCTTGGTTGGTATCCAGGGTTTGTTATTCCAACTCTTGGTTAGGTATTCGTGTTTGTTATTCTGACTCTTGGTTGGTATCTGTTGATCTTTATCCCAACTCTTGGTTGGTATTCGAAGTTTGTCATCCCGACTCTTGGTTGGTATTCGTTGATTTTTATCCCAACTCTTGGTTGGTATCCTTTGGGCGTTATCCCAACTCTTGGTTGGTATATTTTGAATGAAGTTCAAATCGTATTGGATCGTTATCCCCAACGTGTCATATTCCAACTCTTAGTTGGTATTTGCTATTTTGCATCCCCGCAGGGTGCAAATTTTCGAGTTCTTTTGTATTCAATCACCTTATACCTTGAATGTTTGAAAGCGGATGCTTCTCATCCCTTCAGGTCCAAGTTGTTTGAATAGGGGCAGCTGTAGCACCCCAAAATTTGCCTTTCCAGTTTAGCAGCAACTGGCTTTTGTTTCTTTATATTTTCACATTTCCGCATTTGCATAGAATTCGTTCTTGAGACAGGGGATCAAGGCTTCCCGTGCCTCATTTGTCATCTCAGTGCATGAACCTGAACAGCAAGCATCAGAGGCTCTGGCATTTATTTTGCCCAGCGGTCGGGAGACCGATTTTATTTTATTTTGCAGGATATTTTCAGCTCAGAAAGCAGCATTCAGGCTATCGCAAGCATTTTCATGGTTATGATAGTCAAGAGCAAGTTTCGAAAGCTGAACAAAGCTCAGAACAACAAGAAACGGGCAAATGGGGAGATTTCCCACCAAAAGGCGCCAAATTCAAATTTTGAAGGTGTTAATCAATTAACACATATGGTTAATCGATTAACCAAGTCAAAATCAGGTAAAATTTGATGTTTTGAGGGTGTTAACCGATTAACCTATATGGTTAATCGATTAACCAGTGCAAATTTTTCCTTTGCACGTGAAATTTGCAATGCAAGCCACTTTGGGGTCCAATTTTGATCATTTGGAAATTCAATTTTACACTTGGGAAGGATCTAGAACCTATTTGAAATTTGGTTAATTTTATTTTCCCTCCAAATGCCAATTCCTAATTCCAATCACAATTTCACAAACCATATTCCAAACCTCTCATTTGGATCCAAGCCTAAGTGATATTTAAGTGATTTACTCCAAACCTCACACATCTAATCTTCATTTTTCACTCTCATTTTCAGAATTCATCTCAATTCTCTCAATTTCCAAAAACCCTCACCAAAGCTCTTCTCATTGAAATTGTTGATTCTTCATTGGAATCCTTAATTTCTAAGAGCTAAACCTTCATCCTTTCTCTCCATTGAATCAATTTCTTCATCCAATTTTCGTGCAAAATTGGATATGAACTTAGAAGTGATTTTAGAAGTGATTATTTGGCTTATTTTGGCTTGATCTTGGTGAATCCTCACTCCTACAACAAGACCATACTTGGATCTCGAAGAATCTACGGTTTTCTTGCTTCGATCTGCTTATTTCCAGCGAATCAACACTAACCGGAGCAAATCTCCGCTTTGTAGGTTGTAAATTCTTGATCCGAATCTATTTCTTAGTTTATTTGCATAATCATGTGAATTTTCATATTTGATTGAGTTTTGATGGATTCAATCCGTTTGATCCGTTATCTTGTTGTGTTAATTTGTTCATATGTTATTTAAATCATGATTTGCTGGTTTAATTTCGAGATTTAGTGATAATGCGATCATCCGGTTGATCGGATAAGTGCTTATTTGCTGAAAATGTTGTTCTATTGCTGTTTTTCTGTTGTTGGCATAGTGTTAATCGATTAACACATTTGGTTAACCGATTAACCATTACAGATATTCAAAATTTTCAAAGTTTTCAAGGTGTTAATCGGTTAACGCCTGGTGTTAACCGATTAACATGTACAAATTTCATGATTTTCAAACGTTTTTCACAGGCTAACCGATTAACCTCCAGTGTTAACCGATTAACATTGTGCCAGTAGGTCTGTTTTGCTGTTTTTCTTATTAGTTTGAATACCGTTTCACATTGGATCATCGTAGATCAATATGATGCATCAGCAGTGAAATGTTTTGGACATTTTGTCGCTGTTTTGATTGTATAATCGGGACTTTGTCGACACGCATTCGTTTTCCGCTTGGATACACATGTTTGTATGTGTTGGTCAAAGTGATGATGTGCTTGCATGTTCATGTTCGCTTGCTCTTATTGCGTTTCTCTTTTGCATTTTCATACGCATAGTTGAGGTCGAGACGCGCTTGTGGCGGCTGCTGCCCCACACTACTTTCCTCCCTTACTTTCATTCTAATTGTGCATTATATGTTTGCATACTTGCATTTTATTCTTCTTCTTCTTTACCATGTCCGCTTAGGATCTCTAATCCCTTGGGATTATGATAGACTTTAGGACTTAAACCATGCATGATAACATTAGGTAGTATCCCCCTAACCTCAATCATAGGGCCATTTTGCATGACAACTACTAGGTTTGAGTTAGTCTCCTTTTAGTTTGTCCTCTCTCCTTGTCATCTTCAAATCATGTCAAAACACTTAATAAAGGCTAATGAATGTTGTACGTTACGAGCCTTAAGTTACTTGGGAAATGGTGATTGGGGGGCTTCCTCTCAATGGCCTAGAGTGTTTAGTGTACACCCTTTTTCATCCTTCGGGATCTTAATAATGGAAAATCTTTTCATAAAAGATAGTGTTGTAAAGCATTGGTTCTACCGCAAACAGGCTTCGTTCCTAACTGCTAGAACGAAGATTTAATCCTACTCGGTTAAAACATTTGAATCAACCGGTGTTCTTGTGAGCCCGAACTACGTTTGCTCTGATTTCTCGTACCAGATGAGAATACGTAGGCACAAGACGGCGATGTCTTGGCGAGCAACCTTCCCCCACCTTTCACCCGTAGTTAGCCGAACTACGTTGACTCTGACTTTCCCATTGCACGAGGGAATACGTAGGCACAGAGCGGCAATGCTCTGCCGAGTCTCTTTTCTTTTCTTTTTGTCCTGTGAGCCTTTAGCTAGATAGATAAACACACCCTTTAGATAGACAACAAGCGTGGATCCCATCGAGTACGACGGACGTGAGGGGTGCTTATACCTTCCCCTTGCGTAAATGACTCCCAAATCCAGGACTTGGTTGTGATGACCTTGTCTTTTCCTTTTTTCGTTTAGGTTTTTCCGATCGTTTCCTTTCCTTCTCTTTGGGATAAATAACGAAAGGTGACGACTCTTCTATTTTCCGCCGGGTGTTTTTCGCAGTTGCGACAATTAGTGATACACGCTATTTAATTCTTAATTAGTACTTGGAATTTCATTCTTGATTGCATTAAGTGTGTTCTTTATTGAACAAATTTAATTTTTGTATAATCATCACTTCACACGCTTGTTTTGACGATCTTTTGACTCGCTTAAAAGATTGTTTGCTTGTTCTTTCCCTTTGATTAATTGATCGAAACCTTGTTTCGATTGGTTAATCCTCCTTTTTCTCTTTAAGTTAGACTTCCTTTATAGCTTCTTCTTCTTGGTCCCCTGCGGAGCTGGATGTCTGCACACCATATTTGAGCATTGTACAAGATTGCATTGTTACTCTGTCGGTTTCAATTTTCGCACTATACTCTGAGGGCTAGAGAAGGGATGAGAGTGGAGACTTCCTACACTCATTCTGATTATTTTGGGTAGGGAACGAATGATCCTGTGCCTGGAATAATCATTTCTATCTTCAGAATGTAGTGTCTCCCTTTCCCAACCGAGTCGATCTTTGATTAACCTTGATCTTTTAATCTTTCCTTTGATCAATCACCATTGTCTCTGGTTCAAGATCTTTGTTTCTTGGATTACTCATTCATTAGGTAATTTCAATTTTCTTCTTCCCTAGCAAAGTCTCAACCCTTTTCTTCAGTTAATTATAGTATTCCTGTTAAACACCAAATCCCTAACAAAGTTCACAACCTTCTCTTGGTTATCTCTCCCCTTGTCTTTCTTTTTTGTTGGTTAGTCATTGCCTATTAGTTAAAACACCAATTTGCTCCTTTCCTCAGTTAATCACAATCTGTCTGTTAACATACTGAGTTCCTCTTGGGCCAATCACCTTCTCTTAGTTAACCACTCGTTCTTTGATTAATCATGGTCTGAATGTTAAAATCAATATTCCTTGGATTAATCACCTTCTCTTGGTTAATCACTTGTTTCTCAGTTAACCATAGTCTATCTATTAACATACTGAGTTTCTCTTGAGTTAATCACCGTCTCCTAGTTAATCACTCTTTCTTTTTAGTTGATCATAGTCCTTCTGTTAAAACCAATACCCCTGTGAGTTAGTAACCTTTCTTTGGTTAAAACACTCAAACTTTTGGGTTAGTAACCTTCTTTTGGTTCGAATACCCTTTCCTTCGGTCAGGTACTACTTGTTCAGTCAGTCTACCGAACTCTTTTAGGTCACAATATTTTCTTAGTTTCACACTCGTCCTTTTAGGGTCACAACCTTCGCTTGGTTCCACACCCTTCCTTTGTGTTCAATCACTGTCTGTCTGTTAGAGACCAATTCCTTTCTCTTTTAGTTAATCATTGTTTATCAAATAACATACCGAGTCCCCTAGAGAGTCAAACACCTTCTTTTGGTTCAATACTCTCCTTCTGGTTCATCACAGTTCGTCTGTTGACACCAACCCTTGTTTTCCCCATAAAATCACTCTTTTATTGCTTCGGTTAACCATTTCCAGTCAGTTAATATACCAAACCCTTGTGTGTATCTTACCTTGCCTCGATTCAATTCCTTTGCTCTTTTATTTTCTTGGTTTCAACACCATTCCTTTGCTTCTTGGTTTTAACACCATTCTTTTGTCTTCCCTAGTGGAATCTTTCTACCTTCTTTCGCTCTTGATTTTGACATCATTTTCCTTTTCTTTCTCCGTTCTAGTTCCCCGAACTGCGGAGCTCTGACTTCCTCATTGCACTGTGAGGATACGTAGGCACGAGTTCGCGATATCTTGGTGAGCTACTTTCTACCTTCTTTTGTCCTTTTTATTCTCTTCCTTGGTTCCATGAACTACGAAGCACTGAATTCCTCATTGCACTATAAGGATACGTAGGCATGAGGGCCCCAATCTTCCACGAGCACTTCTTTCTCTCTTCCTCCTTCTCTCTTTCTCTTTCTTTATTTTTCTTTCTTGCTCCTCTTCTCTTTAGCTACTAGCCTTTAGATAGCTAACCCATCCAAGCCTTGAAGTAAGCAAAACGGTTCCTGTCGAGTACGATAGATGTGTGAGGTGCTAGTACCTTCCTCTCACATAACTGACCCCTTACCTGTTTCTCTTCCCTTTGGGTTTTATCGATATTTTCTCTATTCTTTGGAACTTAATAAAGTTCGGTGGCGGCTCTGTTGTATCTTTGAGTGTGTGATTCACTCAAATATAATCCCGCTAGCCTCATCATCAACTGAGAAACTACCTCTGTTACCTTGGTTGATTAACATGAAATGATTTATCAAACTCAAATCAAATATATGACATCCTTTCATATCTTCAAGGACACTACTCGTCAGCTTCAACATACCCAACTTCACACTATTATAAATTCAATACGAGAAAAGCGACTAGGTTTTACCATGAATCCCTTGTTTACCCCATGCTGGTGTTTAGTGCATTAGATGAATGGTAAAGTCGTTATATTTTTACGACGAATTAACAAAGCCATCACACCTAATATCTTGGTGTATATCTCACTAAATTATACTAGTGACTTCTTATCCCTATTTGGTGGGATAAAGTGAAGTTATGCGTTATTACGATGCATTAATTCAAAATCCACTACTAGTGGTCTCCTATCCATATTTAATCGACGAAAGTAGAGTAACTATCCTAGTACAGACTCATAGGTTTTGGGTCAATAATCCCTACTCGTCTAAGTTCATATTATCAATATGTCCATAAATAAGAAGCATTAAGAACAAAGGTAATTAAATATAAAATATAACTTTAATTATTCATAAAACATCAAACTAAACATATAATCTAACAGGTTCAAAACAAGTTCATTAGGTAAAACCAAATCTCGAGTAATTTAGCTACTCATAGTAATGCAATAATATACCGAGAGTTAAGAAGATGATTGCATGTGAAATCCTTGAAGAGTTTTACCTTCAATGGCTTCCAATACTCACAAATCTGCCTTTCTAGGACTCATTTAAGATCTTTTTTTTTACATGGCTTGCTTTTGCCCTTGCAGATAATATGGCTTATCTAAGAAAAATCTTTGATCTAAAGAAATAATAGAAGGTATGACTGCTCATACAACTTCCTTGACTTTGGCTCCTGCTCCTCCTCCAACTGAATATGGTGTCCCGGCCACCACTCTAAGAAGTTAAAGATCGGGGTTTTCCTCCTTATGTTAATAATAAAAGAGATCGGGGTGAGAAGCAGAACCCTCTTCAAGAATAAAGCTCAGACAAACATGCTCGGTTATTTAAAAACGCCTCTGCCAGGCTTGTTATAGCCATTACTATTTCATTGTCTCCTTTGCTTAATATGTCGACCATTCTTCTATTTTGGATTCATCATACCTCTCAAGAAGTGATTGCTTCTATATCTGAGGAAGATCTTGCCTATCTTCAGAATCTCCCCAAAGCAAAGAAGATGAAACTCTTTTCTAAGGCAACTTTCTATTCTTACTAGATAACTTCTTTGTTTTCCCCGACTGCTGCTACCCGAGGTGTTGTTTTGGCTAATTGAAACCCTTCAAAGGAGAGGGATACTTGGAAGAGTAAGTATGAGACAACTGAGTATGAGAAATTCCAACTCTATAAGAAAGTATTGGATCTTCAAGAAGAAGTAGACAAGATGATGTCTCTTTAAGAAGAAGTGAAGTTTCATGGGATTCCTTCTTCCCTTAATGTTAGGAATACTAACAAATCCTCCTTATAGAAGGAGAACTACATTTGGAAACCACATTAAAGAAGATTGTGTTAGAGGTGGAAGTTATTTTTATAAATACTAGTAGTAGTGAGGGAACTATTACAAATTCCTTTCAATATTATTTGACTAGCGATAAGGTAAGGTGGAAGATTGTTCCATATTAAAGGCACAATTATGATGATTTAGGTTGTTCTTCTTTGAATGTGGATAAAGGGTTTAAAAACTTGAGAAATAGGGACCTTCAGTGAGGCATTTGAAAGCATGTGGAGTCAAATATGGTTCTATACACATGCTTGCGGGCTTGTTAGACTACTTAAGTAGGAAAAAAGATCATTGTAGAAAATGGAGCAAGTGGCAAGATCAAAGTTGTTTAATAGTGAGTTCAACAAGGTGGAGAATAACTAGGTGGTTGATTAGTAAATTGGCATCACCATAATTTTCAAGTTAAGGTGGAGAATTGTAGAAGTATGCCAAAAACTTTGAGTGATGAAGAGAAAGGAAATATATTTTGAGATTTCCATAAATTAGAATGCCAAAAAACATTAGAGAATTCGCCAAAATATAACTAGGGCTCAGAGGCAGTATGGTGGTTGGTGGCCTATGGTGATGATGGTTCGAAGGCCTGTATGTATTATAGAAATTGCACTGATTGTCTAGTGCAAGAGGCGGAGGTCTGGTCGTCAAGCGACACGAGTATGGCTGGAAGTGACATGAGTCTAACTATAGATGGATCGAATGGGGCATCAAATAGGGGTCGGGTCCCATGTCAGTTTGTATCCATAAAGGTCTGTTCAATCGATTTCTATGTACAAAGATTGATTGTTTCAGTTTGCAGAGCCATTCGTTAATGGGTAGTGTTTTGGATTGTTTAAAATCTAGTGGCCTTTAGCTATTGTAAATATGTATCTCTATCATTCTTATCATAATAATCTTAAAAATGTAGTCTGAAAGATAATAGATATAGGGGGAAAACTTAAGGGAAACTTAGAGAGGCAAGGATACAAATTCCTTTTGTGTGTTCTTGGGATTTAGGAAACTTTTGAAGGTACCTAAGGAGATTGAGAATCACTTCTAATCAACATGGACTTATGAAATTTATATAGAGATAGTTGGAGAGATTGGGATACACTTGGATATAAAATAGGGTTTGTTCTTAGGAACTTGAGTGACTATTTTCTTGTAACTCTTTTGTGATCTCTGGTAACAATTCTTGGAAGATTTGTGAATACTGAGATTTGTTCTCTCCCTAAAGTAGACTAGTTTGATCAAACTTGGTAAAAATGTTGCTTATTGTTCTTCTCGTTTATACTCTTTTTGCTTGCTGGAGATTTTCTATCACTATTTATAGGTTATTTTGGTTGCCTGATGTTATTATTTTAGTTACCATAGTTCTTTGTCCCCCATTCATCTCTCCAACTCTCTATATATGAAGCACACATGATTACGTTTGTAGAATTTAATATTCAAGTCAAATTCAACTAGAGCTTGGTATTTTTTAAAAAAAGGAAAATAGTTATTATAATAATAAAAACCAGAAAACAGAGATGAATCCATCATTACAAATGCACGAATATGGTTCAAGAAGTACCAAAGTTACACCAAAGAATCCAAGAAAAAACAAACTAAAGAAGACAAATAAATACAAGCACAAAAAGTAACAAAAACCACCACGAGTCAAACTCCATAGAAACCCACCCTTAAAATTATACCACAATGAAGAAGAAATCAGATCTCAATCCAATAGAATTATCTACACTAGACCAAAAACTACTAGGAAACAGAAAGGAACACCCACACTCACAACCTAACCATAAATCTCAATCCAATATAGGTTAATTCAAAGGATAGGATTCTTAAGTCATTCTATGAAGGTGCAAGAGTTCTCAGCTGACCTCTCCAAAAACTATTTCCAAGCCAAAAAATACTTTTTCCTTGTCTTTCACATTTGTTGAAGACCCAGAAAACACAACTGATTTCCTAACCCTCCAAATGGACCAAAAATACCATGCCTTGATAGACATTTAGCAAGTGTACTAAATACTATCAAAGTAATAAAATAAATTTGTATCCACATGGATTGTTTTATCTTAACAAGAAGATTAAGAAGATATTCAAAGTAAAACTTGGGGTTTTTCAAAATGTTAGTTTGAAATAATAGTTTCGTAAATAAAAACTTGTTGGAAATTTAATTAAAATAAAGACGATTATGCATCGCTTCGAATGCATTGTATGTCACTATTGATGTTGGTTTCTAGTTTCCATATGTTGACTCCTAAATTATTATGACAAATTAACTTAGTGTTTATACACAATCTCTTGCTGTATAACTCACTATTCTATATTATACTCCCTAATCCTTTAGGTTAGTAGAATAGTTAAAAAAGAAAATATTAGGTACGTTAAACTCTAAGTCACAACTTATAATTTCATATCTCTAATTAGTTACTAATTAGAACACTTGATTTAGATCAGATTCATAGAGTTATGGTTAGTAATCATTATGATATCTAAGTTCATTATATGACTTTGTCAACACATATAAAGCAATGAACACAAAATTAATTAAATAATGAGTTGAATTAATCAAAAGTGCAAAGAGTACAAAAGAAAAACATATGATCTGATAGGTTCATATAGGTTCTGTTAGAACACAGATTGGTTCTTAATAATTACTCTTTGTTTTGATGATAACTGTTAGGAAATTTATATTTAAGAATTATATACTCTAAAATTTGTTTGAGAGTTTTACTGCAGATTGAAATTATATTAACTCTCTAGAAGCAAATCTGCCTTGAATACAAGAAGTTATTCTGACTCTGAAGCGCCAGATGCACCTATAGAAGAATCTGTTTGCTCCTTACAGAAGATCCTGAGCGTAGTCTCCAGAAGGATCTGAAGCAAGAAGCTCCAGAACATTCTGAGTCAGAAGCATCTGAAGATAATCAGAAGCATCTGAAGCTGAAGCATCAGAAGTATAGAAGAATATTGATTGAAGAGTTTCTCAAAGCATTAGTCTACAGAAGTTTCTGAAAGTACCTACGCTGCCAAGTACTGAAGTTCTGTGTCAAAATGCTCTGATAATCAACATGCTAGAAGCACACACGCTGCAGAAGACTCTGATACAGAATAGTTCTGAATCTCATTAGAAGACTCTGATCCATTTAGACTCTGAAGAACTTGCTGAAACTGAAGAAGTATTTTCAAGAATATATCCGTTGGAACTATTCAACGTCTCTTTCCTTATTTGTGCTAGACACACTTACACAGACAAAAAGGATTTTTCTGTGCCATCTATTTCAAGGAAAGGTCAGTTGATGTGAAGACAAAAAGGCTCAGACCTTTTGAGACTCTCTTTTCAACGTTCAACTTGCTTGGTTCAGCTGCCTATAAAAGGAGATCTTCACTTCATTCTTCAGTGCTATATACTTGCTGAAAAGAAATCATAGTATTCTAAAAGCTCTCATTCTTATTCTTCATAGAATCTCATTGTACTTAAACTTAAGAGAAAAATCATTGTTGTGATAAAAGCTTAATAGAAGCATTAAAAACTCTTGTATTTAATTTACATTGATTGTAAAGGATATTCCTTAAGAGGATTCAGTTAGAATCAGTAGCTCTTGAGAAGACTAAAAACTGTTGTTCTTAGGTGATACTATTGTAATCAGTTTGATTTAATAGTGGATTAAGTCCTTGTTGAGAAAGGCAAATCACTCTGGAAGGGTGGACTGGAGTAGTTGTTAAATGAACCAGGATAAAAATAATTGTGTGATTATTTTCAAGTCTTAATTTTCCATACTTATTCAATCCCCCCCTTTCTAAGTATTATCTCACCTTCAGTTGGCATCAGAGCTCCGGTTCTGAGTGTGCTATCACTTAACAGTGTCAGTAAAGATCCAGAGAGATATACTTTGATAAATATATTTATTTGTTATCGTGGCTGATAATTCAATGTCAAATATTAACAATAAATATGAAGAGAGGGATAGGATCAGCACCAAACCTCCAATGTTTGATGGAGAAAATTTTGATTACTGGAAAGACAGAATTGAGAGTTTTTTCCTAGGATATGATGCTGATCTATGGGATCTTGTCATAGATGGATATGTACATCCCACAGATGGGGATGGCAAAAAGATTGACAGAAAATCTATGACAGATTCTCAGAAGAAAGACTTCAGAAATCACCATAAAGCCAGAACTATATTACTGAATGCTATTTCACATACAGAGTATGAGAAAATCACAAACAGGGAGACAACTTTTGATATGTTTGAATCCCTTAAAATGACTCATGAGGGAAATTCTCAAGTTAAGGAGACAAAAGCTCTGGCTCTGATCCAGAAGTATGAGGCTTTCAAAATGGAAGACTCTGAATCTGTTGAAGCCATGTTCTCCAGATTCCAGATTCTCACTGCTGGGCTGAAAGTTCTGGACAAGGGATATTCCACGTCAGATCATGTAAAGAAAATCATCAGAAGTCTTCCCATCAGATGGAGACCAATGGTGACTGCCCTGAAGATGGCCAAAGATCTGAACAAGATCTCTCTAGAAGAACTCATCAGCTCATTGAGGAGCCATGAGATTGAGCTTGAGGAAGATGAACCTCAGAGGAAAGATAAAGGTAAATCTGTAGCATTAAAATCTAACAAAACTGCTAAAGTTTTGCAGGTCATTCAAGAAAGCTCTGAAGAGTCCTCTTCTAAAGAAGAAGATGAGTTATCCATGCTATCCAGAAGGATTAACAAACTCTGGAAGCACAAGGGAAAGAAGTTCAACAACTTCAGAAGATCTGACAACAGAAAGGAATCTTCCAGTCACATAAGATCTGCTAAGAAAGAAGTTATGTGCTATGAGTGCAAAGAACCTGGGCACTACAAAAATGACTGCCCCAAACTTCTGAAAGAAAAACCTAAGAAGAAGTTCAACAAAAAGAAGAAGGTTCTGATGGCAACATGGGATGACTCAGATGAGTGTGAATCATCTTCTGAATCAGAAGAAGAATGTGCAAACATTGCACTGATGGCCAGGACAGAAGATCAAGAGGAAGGTACCTCAGGATATGAATCAGAATCTGAATCTGATGATGATGCAGAAGAGGTAATGGCTAAACTTACCAAAGAAGAACTCATTAAAGTTGTAACAAAAGTTCTTAAAAGTTATAACAACATCAAACTCAAATACAAGAAGCTGAAAAGCAATCTTGAATCTGAGATTGATCTTCTGAAAACAGAACTTGTTGAGCAGAAAGAAATAAATTTAAAAATCAAAAATGACTTTGAAAGAACTCAACAAGAATCTGAATCTGAGACTAAGTCATGTGAAAATATTTTAGAAAAATATGACTCTAGTTTTCAGAGATTTCTCACTAAGAGCATAGACAGAAGCAAGATGGCTTCCATGATCTATGGTGTTAGTGGAAACAACAGAAGAGGCATTGGATATGAGTCTTCATCTGGAAGCAATCCAAAACATGTTGACAAACTTTTCATCAGGAAGACACCTCTGTATTCTCAATTCAAATTTGGTCACTTGAATGACATTAAACACACAAGCTCTGAGAAGAGTACTTATGTGTTTAAACCTAAGGCAAGTCAGAATAAACAATATGTTGCAAAACAGAAGTTTAGACAAACCTACAAACCAACTAACCCCAAAGGACCCAAGAAGATCTGGGTACCTAAAAACAAAATAAATCCTGTTGCAGATGTTCTTAGCAGCAAGGTCAGGACACCAATCATGGTACCTGGACTCTGGATGCTCACGACACATGACAGGAGAAAAGTCTATGTTCCAAAGCCTGGAACTTAGATTTGGAGGGGACGTGAAGTTTGGAGGGAACCAGAAGGGCAAGATCATTGGATCTGGCACTATTGGAAATGGTAAACTTCCCTCTATTACTAATGTTTTACTTGTTGAAGGGTTAAAGCATAACTTATTGTCTATAAGTCAATTAAGTGACAATGGTTATGATATAACTTTTAATCAAAAATGTTGTAAAGCTATTAGTCAGAAGGATGGCTCTATCCTATTTAGTGGTAAGAGGAAAAACAACATTTATAAAATAAATCTTTCAGAACTTAAAGTTCAAAATGTTAAATGCCTCTTGTCTGTGAATGAAGAGCAATGGGTCTGGCACAGAAGATTAGGCCATATTAATATGAGACGTATATCTCAGATTAATAAACTTAATCTTATCAGAGGACTCCCTAATCTGAAGTTCACTTCAGATGCTCTTTGTGAAGCATGTCAGAAAGGGAAGTTTTCAAAAACATCTTTCAAATCAAAAAATGTTGTTTCTACCTCTAAACCATTAGAACTACTTCATATTGATCTGTTTGGACCAGTGAAAACTGCATCCATCAGAGGCAAGAAGTATGGATTGGTCATTGTTGATGACTTTAGCAGATGGACATGGGTAAAGTTCTTAAAACACAAGGATGAGTCACATTCTGTGTTCTTTGACTTCTGCAAGCAAGTCCAAAATGAAAAGAATTTCAAAATTATAAAAGTCAGAAGTGATCATGGTGGTGAATTTGAAAATAAATATTTTGAAAAATATTTTTCTGAAAATGGCATTGCTCATGATTTTTCCTGTCCTAGAACTCCACAACAGAATGGGGTTGTAGAGAGGAAAAACAGAACTTTGCAAGAAATGGCCAGAACCATGATCAATGAGACAAATCTAGCAAAACATTTTTGGGCAGAAGCAATCAATACATCATGCTACATTCAGAATAGAGTTTCTGTTAGACCTCTTCTGAAGAAGACTCCTTATGAATTGTGGAAGAACAAAAAGCCCAACATTTCTTATTTTCATCCTTTTGGATGTATCTGTTATATGTTAAACACTAAGGAAAATCTGGGCAAGTTTGATTCCAAAGCACAGAAGTGTTTCATGCTTGGATATTCTGAACGCTCTAAAGGCTACAGAGTATACAACACTGAGACACAGATTGTGGAAGAATCCATTCATGTCAGATTTGATGATAAGCTTGGCTCTGAAAAGCCAAAGCAAGTTGATAACTCTGCAGATAGGGAAGTAGTCTTTATTGACTCTGAAGTTCCAGAAGCAGACAAACTTCAAGTGAAGGAACCAGAAGCAACTCCAGATGCTACTCCCTTAACTTCTCAGATGAATAATCTAAAAATTTCTGAAGAGTCAACTATCAGAGGATCATCATCCAAAATTAAAGCTTCTCATTCAGAGGATGTCATTATTGGAAAGAAAGATGATCCCATCAGAACAAGATCTTTTCTAAGATCGTCTGAGGCGTCTCTATTTGGACTAGTGTCAGAAATTGAACCATCTTCTGTAGAAGAAGCTCTGCAAGACAATGATTGGATTATTGCCATACAAGAAGAGCTTAACCAATTCAGCAGAAATGATGTATGGGATCTAGTTCAAAGACCTCAAGGATTTAATATTATCGGTACAAAATGGGTCTTCAGAAATAAACTAAATGAGAAAGGAGAAGTTGAGAGGAATAAGGCAAGGCTGGTTGCTCAAGGATACAGTCAGCAAGAAGGTATTGATTACACTGAGACATATGCTCCAGTGGCAAGGTTAGAATCTATACGCCTTCTTATTTCTTTTGCTGCACAGAATAACATCACTCTATATCAGATGGATGTTAAAAGTGCCTTTCTTAATGGTATTATAGAAGAAGAAGTTTATGTCCACCAACCTCCTGGTTTTGAAAATGAAAAATTTCCAGATCATGTTTTCAAATTAAAGAAATCTCTATATGGATTAAAACAAGCTCCCAGAGCTTGGTATGAGAGATTGAGTAATTTCCTTTTGGAGAAGAATTTCATCAGAGGCAAAGTGGATACAACTCTATTCTGTAAAACTATAAAGAAAGATCTTCTAATTTGCCAAATTTATGTAGATGATATTATTTTTGGATCAACAAATATTATGCTTGGAAAGGAATTTGCTACATGTATGCAGGCAGAATTTGAAATGAGCATGATGGGAGAACTCAGATTCTTTTTAGGAATCCAAGTTAATCAAACTCCAGAATGCACCTACATACATCAGACAAAGTATGTTAAAGAACTTCTGAAGAAATTCAACATGTCTGACAGCAAGGTGGCAAAGACTCCAATGCATCCTACTAGCTCACTTGGCAAAGAAGAGGTAAGTAAGAAAGTAGACCAGAAGCTCTACAGAGGTATGATTAGCACTCTTCTTTATCTTACTGCTTCTAGACCTGACATATTGTTCAGTGTTTGTCTGTGTGCTAGATTCCAATCAGATCCTAGAGAATCACACTTGACAGCTGTCAAGAGGATTCTAAGGTATCTGAAAGGTACTTCTAATGTGGGTTTATGTTACAGAAAATCTGATGATTTCAAATTAGTTGGATTCTGTGATGCTGACTATGCTGGAGACAGAGTGGAAAGAAAAAGTACTTCTGGAAGTTGTCAATTTCTAGGAAGAAATCTAATCTCCTGGTACAGCAAGAAGCAACCCACAATTGCACTTTCAACCATAGAGGCTGAATACATTGCTGCTACTGGATGTAGCACGCAGATGCTCTGGATGAAAAGTCAACTAGAAGATTATCAAATTTTTGAGAGTAACATTTCTATCTTTTGTGATAATACTTCTGCTATATGTTTGTCCAAGAATCCCATTTTACATTCTAAGGCAAAACATATAGAAATTAAGCATCATTTCATCAGAGACTATGTTCAGAAGGGAATCATAAATTTAGCCTTTGTTGATACAGATCATCAATGGGAAGATATTTTTACAAAACCCCTTGTTGAAGATAGATTCAATTTTATTCTGAAAAATATTGGTATGGATTTTTGTCCAGAATGATATTTATCAGAAGCAAATTATTCCAGATGCAAAAATGCTTAATTCATCTGAAGTATTTCTTCTGTTCATTCATTCTATTCTGATTAATATTTCTGATGTGAAAATCTGAACTAACCATCTTTAGAAGATCTGAACGTGACTAACGTTTCATTTCTTGAGAGAATTCAGAACAGCATGCAAGCAAACACGTGTCCCACAAAATCTGAAGAGGTGGCGTGTGCACAACTGAAAAGACGTTTGAGGTGAAATTTGAATAGTAAATATCTTGGTTTTCCCCCCAAAATTGTCAGAAGCATTTATTATTTGAAATGATTTTATTCTCTTCATTTAATGCTGCTCAAACGTGCGTTCTTTCTGTCTTTTGGTGTGCCTATGTGATTAGTATAAATACTTGTTGTGTATTCACTTTCACACTTTTCACTCTCAGAATTTGCATGCGTTTTCATCTATTGTTCTCTCTGCATAAAAACTCAAAACCTAAGTGTTCTAAAAAGCAATCTTCAATGGCGTCTTCTTCATCAACAACTGCACAGTTTCAATCCACAATGGCTGCTGTGACTTTAGATAACCTAGGTGCTGTTCCATATACTCCTCCAAAGAGAACTCTTCTTACACCT
This sequence comes from Lathyrus sativus, assembly GCA_963859935.3. Lineage (NCBI taxonomy): Eukaryota > Viridiplantae > Streptophyta > Magnoliopsida > Fabales > Fabaceae > Lathyrus > Lathyrus sativus. The sequence continues at coordinate 597,086,880 of OZ012737.1, read as the reverse complement.
GTTGATAAATTAGAAGTGTTGTGTGAATCCATGGTTGAATTTGATTCTCTGGCTGACAATGGGTTTGATTTTCGCTCCATTGTTAGAGCTCAAGGCTGGGTGAAATACTTTGATAGATTGTTTGGACCAGTTTACCCTCTACTTGTTAAGGAATTCTGGATTCATGCATCTGTGTATCCAAAGTTTATTTTATCATCTGTGCTGGGAAAGGAGATCATCATCACAGAGGATCTGATTAGAAGACTGATTGGTTATGAAGAAACAGATGGTGTTTCACATTTGCCAGCTGGGCGTGTGGATATGGATGAAGTTTATGAGGAAGTTATGACTGGTGGACAAGCCTCTAACAGATTCAAAGATCTGAAGCCTGATTACAAGATCTGGGCCAAGATCTTCATGGGATGCATACATCACAGAAAGTCAACAAATTCCCCAGATTATGTCAACAATGAACAGATCTATTTTATGTACTGCCTTAGTCAGAGCAATAAGGTAGATCTTCCTTACATTTTGTTCATGCATCTGTGGAATCACATAAATGCATCTAGAGAATCTGTAAAGGAAAAAGGCCAGAAGATCAGGACTTGGATACCTTTTGGAAGGTTGCTCTCAGATCTTCTCACTGAAAATGGTTTAGTGGCTGCTCTGTATGATGCTGGTGTTACAGAGGAACTAGAGTTCATTATGGGAAAGCCTCTGAACGCTAAAAGCCTTCTGAGACTCAAGATTGTAGATGAACTTACTACTGCTCCAAAGAGGTTAAATATGTCTGATTTGAATAAGAGGGTTCCAGTATCTGACTTTCCTCTATTCTTTGCTGAAGAACCTAGACACATTGTTCTGATGTATATAGAGGAATGCAAAAAGGAAGGAGTGCCTGTTCCAGCCAATGTGTTTCAACTTGTCAAGCAACCACTGCAAGATGCAGGAGAAGAAGAAGAAGAAGAAGTTCCACTTCAGAGGAAAAGATCTCAGCCTGTAGCAGAATCTGAACCTGTCCAGAAGAAGGCTAAGATTGCTGAGAAACCCAAGGATCTTTTAAAGAGAAAGGATTCTGGAGAAGCTGCCTCTGCATCTGCTAAGAGGATTAAACTTAAAGGTACTAAAACTTCTGTCATTTCTAAAAATGTTGTTATTAATGATTCATCTATTAAGTCTGTTCCCAAACCACCTGTTACTCAAACAACATCTGTTGCTGCCCCTAGTTCTGTCTCACCTCAGAAACAAACAACTGCTTCTGTATCAAAACCACCTCAACCCAAAATACACATCAAACACTTCACTCCACGTCCATCACCAACAGTTCCACAACCATCAGTTCCACAACCAACAGAACCACAACAAACAGAACCACAACCATCAGAACTACAACAAACTTCTGATAAACAAAACTCTGCTCAACCACAAACAGAAAATCAACCAAAAACTTCTGATCATCCAGAAAAACAAACCACAGAAGATCAACCAGAAAAAGACTCTGTCATACCACCATCAAACTTTCCATCTTCTGAACCTATTGCACTGGTTTCATCTGAACCACCTTCTCAACAATCTGATATTCCTTCAGAACCATCTCATATCCCTGAGACAGAAGTTCTTGATATCACTCCATTAAAAACAGTGTTTTAAGTTTCTTCTACCTCTTGTACACCTACTACATCCTCCAACTCATCAGAATCAGAAATTCATCCTGATTTTCTGATTAATCCATCTGACAAATATCCTGTACATGAACCTGAACCTGAACCTGAATCAACCTTACCTGCTAAAACTTCCATTTCAGACCCTTTGCCTCCACCTGCACCATCATCATCTGGAATATCTTGTGCCCAAGTGTCTTCTCTTTATCATAATTTATCTTATGGTTTCAAACTGAAAGATTTTTATGATAGAGTTGAGCCTTCTGAACCTTTGATACCTCTCAAACCAAAACTCAGACAGGCCCTTCCATCTGTAATCATTTCATATATTCAATCTATGAACAATGAAGGATCCTTAGCCACCATATCTGCTACATCTGGTAAAGCTGCTGTTTCAGCTCTGCATCCTGCATCTGATAACACAGTTGCATCTGATAAACCATCAAACTCTGCTTTCATACCATACTCCAATGCATTTTTTGATGTTGTTTACCCACGCACAAGACCTCAACCAACTCTGCTTAATGCTTTAAACAGATCCTTTCCTCAAAAACCAGAAATTCCATTCATTCCTTATGTTCCCCCTCCTCTGATTTTCATCTCAAAATCACTGATACCACCAACTCCCAAACCTAAACAGATGACTCTGTAAACCTTGCTTAAACCACCACCCAGACTTAATATTGATCATTTATTTCAAACGTTTTTGCAAGAAATACAGATGTCTTTAGGTACTGTTCAGACGAGATGCTCTGAAACTATGGATGCAAATGAGACTGACATCATCTGGAAAGGGTTTATCAAGAGATTCAACACTGTAGCTTCTAATCTGAAGAACATCTGTTCTGATGATGCAAAGCTCAGAGCTGAAAGAACTCAATTCTGGATTGTAAACAAGACTGAACCTCTGCTTTGTTTGGATGCTCCTCCTCCTCCTCCACCAGAACCAACTGCCAATGCATTGACTATGACTCTGGTAGAACCCTCTTCAGGATCTCCAGACCCTATGGCAATTGACTCTGTTCAGGATGCAGAACCTCCATTTTCTTCATCAGAGATAAAGACAGAAAATCCAGATTTTGGAGACAATATTGCTGCTCTAGAAGCTGGTCAATCTGAAATAAGATCTTGGATGGTGAAGCAAGACAAGAAATCTGAGGACATGTCAGAGTGGATGTCTAAACAAGATGAGAAGAATGAGACAATGACTAAGTGGATGTCAAAGCAAGAGCAATCACAATCTGAGATCACAGACCTATTGAAGATGCTTTTGTCAAAACACTCTTAGATTTTTTTTTCTCATATTTGTGCATCTGTTGTTTTGCATCTAAATTTTTATTGTTATATCTTCTGATATTTTCCAATGTACTTTTGCTCTGTTATGATTAAATGAACCAGCTTGTTATTCTCCATTGAATTATCTGCTCTTGTTCCTTTTATTTGTCTTTATTAAAAGTTTTTTACTTTTTGCTTATGACAAAAAAGGGGGAGAAAATAAAGATCTGAACTATTTAATATAATTTCACTAGAATGAATCTTCAGACATATCTACTCTTTCTAATATCTAAATTGACTATTTCAGAACATTTGATAAGAACACTCTATAGAAGAATCTCTGAGTTTCTCAGATCATTTATCTTTTATCAAACTCTGAATCTCATATCTGCAAGATAGTCTGATCCTTAATTATTACAAAACAAACAAGATCTGACTCTGAAGATTACTCAAGATAAAAAGGGAAGTTTCTATTCCTTTTTCATATTTAACTCAGGGGGAGATTCATCATCTCAGGGGGAGTTATAATCCTGTATGTTCAATTAAATAAAATTTCTGATACTTTTTGTCATCATCAAAAAGGGGGAGATTGTTAGAACACAGATTGTTTCTTAATAATTACTCTTTGTTTTGATGATAATTGTTAGGAAATTTATATTTAAGAATTATATACTCTAAAATTTGTTTGAGAGTTTTACTGCTGATTGAAATTATATTAACTCTCTAGAAGCAAATCTGCCTTGAATACAAGAAGTTATTCTGACTCTGAAGCGCCAGATGCACCTACAGAAGAATCTGTTTGCTCCTTACAGAAGATCCTGAGCGTAGTCTCCAGAAGGATCTGAAGCAAGAAGCTCCAGGACATTCTGAGTCAGAAGCATCTGAAGATAATCAGAAGCATCTGAAGCTGAAGCATCAGAAGTATAGAAGAATATTGATTGAAGAGTTTCTCAAAGCATTAGTCTACAGAAGTTTCTGAAAGTACCTACGCTGCCAAGTACTGAAGTTCTGTGTCAAAATGCTCTGATGATCAACACGCTAGAAGCACACACGCTGTAGAAGACTGTGATACAGCATAATTCTGAATCTCATTAGAAGACTCTGATCCATTCAGACTCTGAAGAACTTGCTGAAACTGAAGAAGTATTTTCAAGAATATATCCGTTGGAACTATTCAACGTCTCTTTCCTTATTTGTGCTAGACACACTTACACAGACAAAAAGGATTTTTCTGTGCCATCTATTTCAAGGAAAGGTCAGTTGATGTGAAGACAAAAAGGCTCAGACCTTTTGAGACTCTCTTTTCAACGTTCAGCTTGCTTGGTTCAGCTGCCTATAAAAGGAGATCTTCACTTCATTCTTCAGTGCTACATACTTGCTGAAAAGAAATCATAGTATTCTAAAAGCTCTCATTCTTATTCTTCATAGAATCTCATTGTACTTAAACTTAAGAGAAAAATCACTGTTGTGATAAAAGCTTAATAGAAGCGTTAAAAACTCTTGTATTTAATTTACATTGATTGTAAAGGATATTCCTTAAGAGGATTCAGTTAGAATCAGTAGCTCTTGAGAAGACTAAGAACTGTTGTTCTTAGGTGATACTATTGTAATCAGTTTGATTTAATAGTGGATTAAGTCCTTGTTGAGAAAGGCAAATCACTCTGGAAGGGTGGACTGGAGTAGTTGTTAAACGAACCAGGATAAAAATAATTGTGTGATTATTTTCAAGTCTTAATTTTCCATACTTATTCAATCCCCCCCTTTCTAAGTATTATCTCACCTTCAGGTTCATCTAGCAAGTCCTAATCATTAGAAAATTATTTACTCGTATAGATAGTAGCCATAGTTAAAGAAATAAAGAGAAAATACATGAATCTTCAGTTAGAAATCCGCTTCCGGTGATGAAAACCTTCGCTCCATAGCTGCAAAACTTGCTTTGTCGTCATAAATTTGTACCAAAAATTCCCACCCTTTTTCTCCTATATTTCTCCTATTTATAGAAAAAAAAACGTGTGGTAGATTAAGGAGGTCATCGTACAGTGATGTCGTAATATCACGTCCCGTTAGATGCTTGTCACGCCATAATGTGGCATCGATTTTTCCATAGGGAATTTGTTGTTTTCTTCATAATTCTTTTTTTTCCCTCTTTTTTCCTAAGTCTTTCGCTTCTTCATTTTCTTTCTATTTCTAAATTAAAATTAACTCAAATCACCATAAAACAATTAAAAACACATGCAAATACTTATATAAGTTACATGCTGACATAATTTCATCACAACCTCAAACTTACATTGTTACTTGTCCTTAAGGAACTCATTCATAACTTGACCTTCCTCATAACTTTGTACTTACCAAACCAATGATGGACACGCATAATAACAGAGTTATCACTTATATTCCTATTTCCAATCCATTATAATCCATAATGTTTTTCTTTAACTTTTTATGTACTCAATCTCACCGTTGACTCTTATTGGAACAATATGGTAAACAAACATTCACATTAAACATATGTATTTGCAAAACTTCTAAAAAAATTATTTTTGAGATCTTTCACAAATTGTAATGTGGCTTATGTAAGAGTGAGATATATTTGGCCATTAAGTTTAATTCCTTGGAGATAAGTACCTGTTGTCTTCCTATTTGCACACCATCCCTACATGCTCTTCTATTTTTTTAACTGATTGAGTACTAGATTCTCGAATCTATTTTCTTTCAAACATTTTTTTTCTTAAATTCTTTTTATTTCAGAAGCTTTAGATTTGAACATGATAACACTTTTTCAAGCGTACATTAATTCTTTTTTTTTTTTCAATTCTAGGATTCTAGTACCCCAAATCTAAACTTAAATTATTGATCGTTCCATAATGAAACTCAAACTTTACTTTTTGCATATATTATAACAAGGCATAGAAAAATAACAGTCTACTTAACTCAATTTGAGAGGGTGGAAACATTTCTCTTTTAGTTCAATTAGCTAATTATGTGGTTAAGTCACCAAAAGAATGGCTTAGTCTCAACAGTTTTAAAAAATATATAAAATTTTATTGTGTGCCCTAAGAATGGTTTTTATGTTAAATTAAACAATTTGCCTTGGCGTTTAATCAAACAGACAGACAACAATTAAGAAATAGATTAAATTATAGTAAATGAATAATCATATGGATATTCATAATATGAAAGAAGGTAAATAGTGGAATAATTTGACTCAAACCTTACTTACTGAGGTATCAGGTGAATGAGTAAAAGATGGTTGAATATTACTCTTCTTCTTACTTTGTCGATCCGCATTTGGAATTTCTATAACAACTCTACTTTTTCTTTTCTTTTGTTTTTCTTTTCTTGTGTATTTCATTATTTTTCTCATTGGTAAAGCATCATACTCAGAACCGAAGAAAATAACAGGAATAAACTCATTCATTAATTAAAGCATCAATATAGTTCACAAATCGGGAAAGCAAAAAAGAAAGAAAGAAAATAAATGAAACCAATCCGTGGGTTGCCTCCCACACAACACTTATTTAAGGTCCTTAGCTTTTATTCTCTAATCAGGTACTTCTCCCAAACTTGCATCAGTGTATCCAAATAGTTTGAAATCAAGCTTGATCTTATGCATCTAATTTCTTCCATTTAATTCTAGTATGTTCCATCTACGTACCTCCTTAATCTTTCTAAACACTCTTCTAGGCTTCTCTTTCTTCCAACTAGATAAATAGATATGAATTATATTAGGTGGTATTGATTGTTTTCTTAAGAGAACATGCTTTAGATGTGGAGGGGGCTCTTTCACTTCAAGGATAATGGATTTTTGACCTTTTGTTGACATTTCTTCACCAATATCTTCCACCAAACCAACCTGATAAAATTGAGAATAAACTTCTCATCTTTAAATCCTAATAAAATTTCACCTAACTCTACATAAGTCAAAGCTCTACCTGTTGCCAAGAAAGGTCATCCAAGAATCAAAGGTAATGTTGCATCTTCTACCCTGTCTAGAATAACAAAATCATTTGGGAATATAAAATCATCCACTTTAACTAACACATCTTCAAATACACCATAAGGATAAGCAAAGGTTCTAAATGTCAATGTGAGGTCATCTAAGTTAACTTAACCAAAATCAAGTTTTTTCAACATGGTAAGAGGCATTAAGTTGATGATATCCTTTAAATCTCAAAGTGCATACTCTATCTTTAGCTTGTCGTGGTAATGTTGAATCTTCTTCCATGTCTAGTTTAACAAAATTAGTTGGGGATAGAAAATTATCCAATTTAACAAATACATCTTCAAGAACGCCATAAGGACAAATGACATTAACCTTATGCTTGTTTACATTCTCCATGAACTTCTTGAACTGACAATCTTCCTTTTCTTTCTTCGAATTTTTCTTTCAAATATGATAAGTTAATTTCATATAATAAGGGGGTTCGAGATTTGGTTTTTGAGAATTTCCTTATTGGTTCTTCTTAAAGGTGAGATTCTATCAATTAGTTTTCCAAGTGAATATCCTCTTTCGGTGTCTTCCGCTTTTTCATCACTTTTTCTTCCTTTTTTTTTTCTATTTTTCAACTACTTCATCATCTACTACTTCCTCAACTCAATTTTTCTTTTCACTCCTAGGATTTTTTATTTTGGAAACTATCATGTCTCTCATCTCAATGACATTTCAACTCCCATTCTTCAGTATGGTATTTCCATAAAATCCCCCAATCTGAATTAGATTCTTGATGGAAACTTCAACGTTCTTACTCATAGTTTCTTGATTCTTGTTTACTTGATCAAAAATATCTTAATGGAAGCTTCAAGTTGAAATGGTTTCTTTTGTTGTGGTGCTTGAGGAGCTTATGGAACATCTTGCTTTACATTTAGAGTTTGATTGTTGATCCACTTGAAGTTGGGGTGATTTTTTCAACTAGGATTGTAAGTTATGGAATAAGGACTATTCTTCTAAAAGTTTGCATATTGAGCTTCAACACTCACTCCTTTTGGTAACCAATTTCCATTAGCATGCCCTTATCAATAAAAATCACACCGTAGTGTCTGAACCTGACTAACATTGGCTGGAACAATAATGGATCTAACTAACTGTTTCGAAATTATCTATAGTTGAGCTAACACTGTTGTATTTGCATCCAATTCCAGTACAACCTTTGGTTTGACTCATCTTTTACATTGTAAGTGATATTCATTCTTGCATATTTTCTCTCATGTCTTTCATATCGTCTTCATTCTTCATTTTGATGGTACCTCCAGTAGAGACGTTTAGAAGCATCCTTGCTTAAGCTTTCAGACCTCTAGTGAAATGTTGTATCTGTTCCACACTACTAATATTGTGATTCACACATCTTTTAAGTAATATTTTAAATCTCTCTCATGTATCAGATAAAGACTCAACATCACATTGTTCAAAATTTAACATCTTAGCTCTTCTTTTCAAAATTTGAGTGTTTGTAAATAACTTTTCTAGAAATTTGTCTTCCAGATCCTTCCATGTCTCAATAGTACCGTTAGGTAAACACTGCAACCAATCTTTAGCTCTGACTATTAGAAAAATTAAACAACCTTAATTTGATATGATCATTAGTTACTCCATCTGGTTTGGACATCCAACATGTCTCATAGAAGCGAGGCAAATGCTCCCAAGAATATGTGATAACTTGTTTGTGGAATTGGTTATCTCTCAATCTTTTGGTGTATAACCTACTATTATATACTACGCTCCATAATCCCTTATGTTAGTGGCTAGTTAAAACATGCAATATTCGGTACGTTAAACTCTAATTCACAACTTATAATTTCTTATCTTTAACTAATTACTAAGTTGATAAGTTGATTTGGATCATATTCATAGATTTAGAGTTAGTAATCCCTATGATGTCTAAGTTCATTAGACGAGTTCCTCAACACATATAAAGTAATGAACGCAAAATTAACTGAATATAGAATTAATCAAAAGTGTTATGAGTACAAATGTCAAACATATAATTCAATAGGTTCATACAAGTTCATCTAACAAGTCCTACTCAATAAAAAATTAGCTACTCATATAGATATCAGTCATAGCTGAAGAACTAAAGAGACAATACATGAATCTCTTATTAAAAGTTAACTTTCAATGATAAAAACCTTAGCTACAGAACTCCAAAACTTGTTTCGCTGTAATAAATTTATAGTAAAAACATTCACACTTTTTTCCCCTCTCATTCTTTTATTTATAGCAAAAAAAGAAAAAACATATAACAGAGAAAAAGGAGGTCATTGCATTGTGACGCATTTATATCGCATTGCGATAAGGTGCTCATCACGCCATAACGTGGCAGAGATTTTTTCATAGACTATTTGTTGTTTTTTTAATAATTTTTTTTTCTTCTTTTTTTTTCCTTAATTTTTTAAATTCTAAATTTTTTTTCAATTTCTAAAGAAAACTTAACTCAAATTACAAGAAAACAATAAAAAAAAAACATACTGATACTTATAAAAAAAAATTATATAATGACATAATGTTGTCAATTCTCCTCTAAACTTCACTCTATCACCATCATTTAAAGAGATAAAACTAGAGTTTGGTTTTATATGTTTTGAAATTATTAACAAATTCATTAGAATTAAAGTTTTCTTAACAAAATGAAAACATTACACCAATATTAAAAGAAAAACAAAATATCCAAAGGAGTGTTCATCTTCTTTATCAATAAGAGCATTTTGTTTCTCTTGATGTGGTTAAAGGGAATCCAACTCTCTGGCCTATGTACAACACTCTCTTTTATGACAAAGTAATTTATACCTGGAGCAATGAGTGTTATCATATGACTTCTTTATATTACTAGCACTGACATTTTCTCTCATCTATTTAGGTGGTACAGTTTTTACATTATGTGTAGGTTCCAATTATTGTTCAGATATAATTGTTTGAACAAAGTAATAATGTAGAATTATATGTCCAATTATTTACAAAGCATGATAATAATCCTATGGGTAGGTTCCAACGTGTAGGTATCTGTGTGATAATGTGTAGGTTCTAATTGTTTACGAAGTGATATATTCTTCATTTTAAATTTTTGATAAAACAAATATTATTTAACAATATCCTTTAATCCATACTTAAAGATATACAATACATGTTTGCAAACATTACTGAATCAACAACCTGAGACTGATATTGAACAACTTAACAAACAACCGCAGTTGCGCGGTTCTATGTCTTGTGCTATATTAATAATGATAAAAAGAATAACGGAAAATTATCATAAGCATTATTAAAGAAAAAAATATTGAAATAAATCATAAAGCAAAAAGGTTCTTATATTTGGCAACAGAAACTCAAATGCTACGATAACATCAAATAAATTAAAGCTTATGCAAATCGTGGAATTTTTTTCAAAAATGCCACAATTTAAAATTAAAAATATCATATTATCACATATTGAAAAAAATTCTAAAAATACTGGGCTCGTCCATGGAAAGGACGATCCAATGAAGTCCAGAAAAGATAATTGAGGTTCGGCCATCCATTTGCCGACCCTATACTACGTACTTTTTTTTGTTTTTTTATTTATTTTAGAAATAAATATATATTATATATATTATTATTTTATGTTTTAAATTGTTATTTATATATTAAAATCATTTAAATAATATTTTATATTAATAAATAAATAATTTAATTATTTTAAATAATTTTTTAATATTATTAAATATTTTTTATATCATCTAATTATATAATTTAATTATTTTTAATATTAAATATTGTTCACATTATATAATTTAATTATTTTAAAATATTTTTTAATTATATAAAATCATAAATTAAATCATAAATAAAGGAAATTTTATTAATATTTATTAGTGAAAAAAATACATAAATATTTTTCATAAATTAAATCATAAATCATAAAAATTTCCTTTATTAATACATAATAAAAATACATAAATTATAAATATTTTCATAAATTATAAAAATACATAAATATTTTTCATAAATTAAATCATAAATCATAAAAATTTCCTTTATTAATATATAAATCATAAATATTTTTCACTCAAAAATATTTCCTTTATTAATACATCATAAAAATTCATAAAAATGATGTTAAATTCACATAAATTCATAAATATTTTTCACTCATAAATATTAATATAAATATTAATATAGAAGGTATTGGATTCGAAATAAAGGAAATTTTATTAATATTTATGAGTGAAAAATGATGTTAAATGATGTTAAATAAATCGTTAAAAAAATACATCATAAAAATGATGTTAAATGATGTTAAATACATCATATTCTGTTGATTTTTTATTTAATACATCATAAAATGATATTAAATACATCATAAATTTTTTATTTTATTAATGAGATTTTAGGAGTGAAAAAAATACATCATAAAAAAAATGATGTATTAATATTAATAAAGGAAATTTTATTAATATTTGGAGATAAAAATGATGTATTTTTTCATTTATAAATTATAAAAATACATAAATATTTTTCATAAGTTAAATCATAAATCATAAAAAATTTTCACTCATAAATATTAATATAGGAGGTATTGGATTCGAAATAAAGGAAATTTTATTAATATTTATGAGTGAAAAATGATGTTAAATACATCATAATAATGATGTTAAATGATGTTAAATACATAATATTCTGTTGATTTTTTTATTTATTACATCATAAAATGATGTTAAATACATCATAAATTTTTTATTTAATTAATGAGATTTTTATAAGTGAAAAAAATACATCATAAAAAAATGATGTATTAATATTAATATTAATAAAGAAAATTTTATTAATATTTGGAGATAAAAATGCTGTATTTTTTCACTCATAAATTATAAAAATACATAAATATTTTTCATAAATTAAATCATAAATAATAAAAATTTCCATTATTAATACATAAATCATAAATTTTTTCACTCCTAAATATTTCCTTTATTAATACATCATAAAAATTCATAAAAATAATGTTAAATTCATAAAAATTCATAAATATTTTTCACTCATAAACATTAATGTAAGAGGTATTGGATTCGAAATAAAGAAAATTTTATTAATATTTATAAGTGAAAAATGATGTTAATTACATCATAAAAAAAACACATCATAAAAAAACACATCATAAAAATGACGTTAAATGATGTTAAATACATCATATTCGGTTGATTTTTTATTATAACATCATAAAATGATGTTAAATACATCATAAATTTTTTATTTAATTAATGAGATTTTTATGAATGAAAAAAATACATTATAAAAAAAATGATGTATTAATATTAATATTAATAAAGGAAATTTTATTAATATTAATAAAGGAAATTTTATTAATATTTGGAGATAAAAATGATGTATTTTTTTCGCTCATAAATATTAATAAAATAAAAGATTTTATTTATGATTTAATTTATTATTTTATATAATTAAAAAATATTTTAAAATAATTAAATTATATAATATGAAAAATATTTAATATTAAAAATAATTAAATTATATAATTAGATGAGGTGAAAAATATTTAATAATATTAAAAAATTATTTATTTATCAATATAAAATATCATTTAAAAAATTATTTATTTATCAATATAAAATATCATTTAAATTATTCTATCATGACTGAAGAACAACCCTTTGTTGATTTGAATCATATTTGAAATCATAATCATGATATGTGTGTATGGTTGTTTGGAACTAACTGCATCTGTTTTGCTTCATCATTCATAAAGTGCCACATTTTGCACTTTAGTGCCATAGATATGTCATCTTTGATTAAAAGGATAAAGTTAGTTTAAGTTTGAGTTTAGAATCATCTATTTGTGCATATATGACTTGTATGTATAACTGTTTTGGTTTAAACATGATCAGAGGATGGTTTGAATATTTCCATGAATGTACAAGGCATAACACCACAACTTGCGTATCATTTTATCATAACAGATTGTTTTGCTTCATTTTTGTTGCTTGAATAGACTTACCTACATGTATATGACTGATGTGTGCATGTAGTTTGGTCCAAACATGCTTGGAATCTAATTTGAGTTTTTCATGTATGCATAAAACACAATACCACAACTTGCATGCTATTATTCAAAACAGACTGTTTTAAATTGGCTCTTGTGCAGGAACACACCTATTTTTATATGTGAAGTGTGTATGTATGATTAATTTGATGGATTATGTCTCAAAACATGAACTGCCCAATTCTGTTGCACTCCACACACACACACAATTGCACATTGAGTACCATTTTCCATGACAGCTTGTGTTTAACTTCAAAATGTGTTTTGTGCCAGTCAATATCATGATTATGAGGTGTGTGTGTGTGTGTGTGTGTGATTAAACTGATCTGAAATCATTTTGAACTGAAAATAAGCATGTTCATGCATTTCACAAACACTAAAATGCATTTTGAAAACCATATCTTACCACAGTTTGTTTTTAATCTCAAATGATGTTCAAACTCACTCAAAATCATGTATATATGTTGTGTGTGTGGTTAATTGGATCAGAATATGCATATAACTATAACTTCATCTCATCATGCCTCATGTCTTGACAATTTGCATTTTGGGAGTCATTTTTCATATCAGCCTTCTGCCAACTCATTTTGATGTTCAAATTCACTTAATGTCATGTATATATGGTGTGTGTATACTTGGTTTGATCTACAACTGTCTTGAGCTGAATTGGCACATGATCATGCATCTCACAAAACACAAGCCTACACTTGACATGTCATTTTTCATAACAGTTTGCCTTGAGCTTGTTTTAGGTGTTAGGATCCCTCATAAGCATTTATATGAGATGTGTGTGTGTTTAGTTTGATGAAAAAACAACTGTAACATGAATTGCACATTTCCATGCCTTTCACACATACACACTTGCATATTGATCACCACTTTTCACACCAGTCCATTTTAAACCTTATCTTTTGATTGAAATCATCCAATACCATATGTGGGAGCTGTGTGTGTGATTTATTTGAGTTGAAATGCATTAAAACATAAACTGTACTTCATCATGCCTCTTACTTGCTAATCTTGCAACTCACATGTCATTTTAGATCACAGCCTGTTTAGGATCTATCTTTTTGCCCATAACCATTCATCAGTGCATTTGTAATAAGTGTATATGGTTTGTTGAATTTGAAACTGGCTGGTATGAGAGATTCACATCAAATTGCATTTTCAAACAATCAAAAGCAACTGCTATTGGGTTTTTAATTGGAGGATGAATTTTGAAAAACTGAAACCACCATCATATTCCTCATGAAAAATCCTTCAAGTTACACTAAAATTTTGTCAAAAAAGATGAAGATTTGAGAAAGTTATGCCACCCTAGTGGTAAGACCATATGCCTAAACACGCCTTGCAAGCCTTGAACCTGGGTTCAACCCCTGAGGAGGGCAACCCTTTTGATTAATTTTGTCATTTTTTACCAATCTTTGAAAAATCATATCTCTCTCAATTTTAATCATTTTTCACCCATTCTTTTTGCATTGTGTTCATCTTGATGTCTACTTTCATGTCATATTTTTTATTTTCATGTTTGCATAATTTTTCATCTCTTTTGACTATGTGCAAGTTGTGTACTTTCTGTGATCGTTTTGACAGATGCAGATGAAATTTTCTCTTGATGTACTTGTAATTTTTTGTGATACTTGTTTGCATTCATACCCTTAAATTTTAGCCAACATGTTAAAACTTCATATTTGATTGATACCATGTTCATATTACTTCATCTGTTAATTTCACCTGAACTTGATCTGTCATCACAGTTCCTGTTTTGTTTACCTGCTTTGATTGTCATCAAATGCATTTTCAATCTTATCAATTTCTCATGCTCATTTAATGCTTGTCACCATGAATGCATATTTATTATGTTATTAATTTTCTTGTTGTTTTCTTTCCCCAAGTGATGAAGCTTGTTAGCTCTCATCCAATTGCCTCTCCTGTCTACTTCCAAAGGAAAAGTCTGTCCATTTGACCCTCATGTCATGGATACATTCCTCATCCCTCTCTTGACCTTTTTTTAAGACACTTTAACCCTAGAGTAGAAGCCATTAGACTTTGCTTAAAGTCTAAGAAACCCACCTGTACTAGGAGTGTTCTTCAACTAGAACCCTAGGAAAGGAGTTAGTCAACTCTGTGTAAGAATCATTGTCATGATATCTTACTTTCCCCTTTTTTACAACTTAGATTAGGGAGTTTTGTTAAACACCACACAAACATTGTCATGTTTGTTCCCCCTTGAGCCTTGATCATAATCAAGTGTTCTTCTTCCCTTGTGAGGTGAACTACGATTGCTCTGATTCTATCCTAGTTAGGATACGTAGGCAGAAGACGCGACGTCTTTGCGAGTAAATTTAATGTATATAACTTTAGGTTTCAACTCATATCTTATCCCAAATACATAGTACATATTTCACACTTAGCAATCAATCAAACAAAAGGTTCCTGTATAGTACTATAGATGTGTGGGGTGCTAACACCTTCCCTAGGTATAACCAACCCCCGATCCCCGAATCTCTTAAGCGTTGTCGTTACATCGCGAAAAAGGTTTTTCTTTCTTTAGACCTTTCCTTTGGATAAAATAAAGTCCGGTTGTAAAATAATTAAGATTCAAGTTAATTTAATAGCTTGATATCCAATTTTCACCGCAACAGAAATTGCGACTTCACTGGGGATGTTGCTTTGAGGGTTTAGCCTATCTTGTTTGATTATTTGCTTATTTGTGAATGCTTGTAAATATGTACATATGTGATATGTTGGATCTTGGGAACTTGGAATGGTGAGATAACACTATTCCCGTGTTTGAGCGTACTTATGATAGGATGGTGGTATATTCAAAGAGACTTATAGGGAGTTGATTCCCGACCAAGTTGACTTGAGAAAACCACCACTCAGTAGAGGCCCTTCTGAGAGTTAGTATTGTTGATCGAGTATTCGTGAAAACAATGTTACTTTCTACATGGGAGCCCGTGATACTGAGGACCTTTAGATTACCTTTTCCCCACTATGGCTTTATTAGGATGTAGTGCAGTGACTATAAGGAAGTAATTCCAAAGTAGTTGATACGCGATACTACACTTGGACGAGATTCTCTTGAGAATATTATCGACCACCATGTATTTGGGAAATTGATAATATCCGAAAGATGGGTCGAGGACTCTGGGAACTATTTTAGAACCTTGCTCTACAGTTTTGAAGGCCTTAGTATATACCTTTGGGGTGGGTAGACCTTGACTCCATACTCATGTTCTCCAAACCAAAACCTTTATCTATTTACCCATGCATATGTGAATCTGTGCTTACCTGTGTTTGTACATTCATGCATTCATAAACATCATGTCATAAAAGTTTCATGGAACTCAGATCTCTTGTTTGTAAACATTAGGGTCATCATGGACAGTGAAAAAAAGAAAACTATGAAGTACACTTACAAAAGTCCTAACTTGGATGACATAGAAAGGTTGAGCACTTTGATAACAGATCTAGAAGGATTTAAGAGCAGGTATGAGAACTTATTGTCATTGTTGAGGGTAAGAAGGGAGATGGATCTGGGACTTCTCTCCACACTCCTCCAGTTTTATGATCCACTCTATCATTGTTTTACTTTCCCTAATTATCAGCTGGTACCTACACTTGAGGAATATTCTTGCTTGATTGGTTTACCTATTCTTGAAGACTCTCCTTTTCCAATCATGGAGAAGGACCCTAAGGAAGAAGAAATTGCTAAAGCTACACGTTTAGGATTGGTGGATATTCAGAAAACTATGGTTACTAAGGGAGGAGGCTTTGGTTTGATTGCAGAGTTCTTGGTTGGAAAAGCGCAATACTACGCTGATCACTTGAGTATGGATGCATTCGAAGCCATCTTTTCCTTGCTCATTTATGGGATCTTCTTGTTTCCAAGTTTTGATAACTTTGTGGATCTCAATGCCATCAAGATTTTCTTGAAGAAAAACCTTGTGCCTACTTTATTAGCTGACGCCTCTCATTTTGTTCACTTGAGAAATCTGCATAAAGGAGGAATGATTATCTGCTGTGTCCCTTTGTTATATAAGTGGTTTATTTCTCACTTACCTAAGGCTCATGCTTTTTGGAAGGAAGGTTGGTGGTCTCAGAAGGTCATGGCTCTTACTCACTCTGATATTGATTGGTACAGTTGTAGTTACGATGAGATAAAAATCATTGACAGTTGTGGAAGCTTTGGTAACGTACCTCTCCTGGGTACAAGTGGAGGAATCAACTATAGCCCTGTTCTCGCTCGCCGTCAGCTTGGATATCCTTTGAAGGACAAACCAAACAGCGCTCATGTGGAGAATATTTTCTTTAAAGGAAGTTCAGAATTGAAGGGAGAAATTCTAAAAGCTTGGGAACATGTACACAAGAAAGGAAAGGAAGCCTTAGGGAAACTTAATTGCGTCTCTCTCGAGCCTTATCTCCAATGGGTCCGAAAGAGAGCTATTCAGTTGAAGATGCCTTATTCTTAGCAGAAACCCATGGTTTTAGAGGAGGAACACCCAATGATCTTTATGTCTGAAGAGGAAAAGTTAAAGATTGCTTTGAGGAAATCACAACAAACTGAAGTAGCCTGGAAGTACAAGTACCAAGTGGCCATGGACGAAAATGATAAACTCCGTAGACAACTCCGAGCGAAGGATGAAGAAATGATTGCTTATAAGAAGAGGAAGACACAGGAAGGTTTATCTTCTTCCAACTCTCAGCCAACTCCATGGAAGCTAGTTGTGGACAAACTCATTCTTGAGAAGACTCAGATGGAAGAAGAAATCAAGAAACTCAAAGCAAAAGAAAACTTTTATTTAGAATACTGTCAGCCTTATATTTAGGACTTTTTTAAAACGTACTAGATATTTTGTAATGCAATCTTGAAAATCAATGAAATGAAATGATGTTTTGATCTGAGTTCCATGAAACCTTTGCATTTGCATTTACACTAATTAATCATTCAAGGAACTAAAGATTGTTTTGCAGATATTATAGGATGGATTCTGGAAAGAAAGCAGAGGTTGTGTTCCAAAGACCAAAATTGGAGAACTTGAAGAAACTGGTAAGTTTAGTAGAAGACCTCGAGGCATTCAGAGAGAGGCATGGGAATATGCTGTCTTTGCTAGAAGTTCAAGTATATGAAGAGATGTTATCCGCACTCGTGCAGTTCTATGATTCAACCTATCACTGTTTCACCTTTCCATACTATCAGTTGCTACCAACCTTGGAAGAATATTCCGCCCTGATGGGAGTAAACGTCACTCCTAGACCATTTTCTGGAAGAGAAGGGATTCCTAACGAAAGAGCAGTTGCAGAGGCCGCGTATTTGGAGATAGATGAGGTACGATCTCATATGATTGCTAAAGGAGGGTTGTATGGATTTCCAGCTATGTTCCTATATGAAAAATCTCAGAGCTATGCCTTGTCAAAAAATATTGAAGCATTCGAGGCCATCCTGGTTTTGCTAATTTACGGATTGTTCCTGTAACCAACCTGCTAATGATTTTGTGGACGCAAATGCAATCAACCTTTTCTTAATCAAAAATCATGTACCTACCTTGTTGGCTGATACGTACTTTACCATCTTGTCGCTACTGTGAAAATCGGCGCCGGCTAAACAGAAGAGTCGCCACCGTGCGTTATTTATCCCAAAGGAGGGAAAGGAAACGCTCGAAGTAAACCTACGGCAAAGACGGGAAAGGAATGGTCATCGCAACCAAATCCTGGATTCGGGAGTCGGTTACGCAAGGGGAAGGTATTAGCACCCCTCACGTCCGTCGTACTCGACGGGATCCACGCTTGCTTGGTTTGTCTAAAGGATGCAAAACAATCTATCTACGGCTGCTAAATCTAAACGGAAAGAAACTGACTCGATAGAGCGTCGCACTCTATGCCTACATATTCTCAAGAGAGAAAGTCAGAGTCATCGTAGTTCGGGAAACTACAGGGAATTGGCTCGCCAAGACTTCGCGTCTTGTGCCTACGTACTTCCACACAGCGTGAAAGATCAGAGCTTACGTAGTTCAGGCTAACTACGGCTAGACAGGGTGTTCTCAATCACACAGGAGTGAGAGATTAAGTTTGGCTTGAAAGGTACGGGAACCTACGGGAACTTAGAACTACGGTTTAGTCTCAAATGCACAAGGGCAAGAGAAAGGGAAACATCAGTCGTCAGCGGGAATGTCTCGATCGCACAACATCGAGAGAACAGAGAGGTTAGTTGTTAGTGTGCTTGCTAGGATATCGCATCCTATGCCTACATATTCTCATTCGGTATGAGAAATCAGAGCAGCTATAGTTTGACCTACTACAGCTAAAACGGATAAACGGGAAAAGGGAGAAGGGAGCTCGCTAGGATATCGCATCCTATGCCTACGTACTCTCGTCTGGCACGAGAGATCAGAGCTAACGTAGTTCGGAGGGAAAACGAGTCTCGATTGCACGGGGGCAAGAGAAGGGGTCTCGATCGCCTGAACGCGAGAGACAAGGGGTTTTGCTCGCACGGGGCGAGTAGAAAGAGGAAGCAGGCCTACGCCTAAACGGGAAGGAACTCGGGACACACACGCAAGAACCTAAGACGTAGGAGAGAATGCGTCACATGGCATCCTAAGGGTACCATACTAGACATCCTAGACGATTGAGAAGTAACTCCTCAACTGTCATTTCCTTCGTATCTAACGATGCAGCTCACAACACTCGACGGTTGCCTGAAGACTTGAGTACGACGATGATGATGTTGGACGAAGCAGCTCCTGGGCTCCTGACGTGCGCGCAAGCTCCATTCCAATCTTCTCCTCTCTGGGTCCTTGATGATGACGCTCGAATTAAGAACAATGTAACGCTTAGACCGTCATGGTTCGATTTATACGAGAAATCGAACTCTCAGAGGTAGCGTATTTATTTCCGTGTCAAAGACAAGATAGAGAAATGATATCGAAAATCATTCTCCAATTGAATCGTGTCACACGGCCCGCCAGAAATAAAATCGAAGATAAAATCGGATAAGAAACAAAAATAGGAGAGAAATCCAACACAAAATGGAAGTAAAAGTCTACTCCTAAAATACGGCAATTAAATTCTACTAGAAAGTATATCCTGAAAAGAATTAAATCTACAAATCTCCTTAACAAGAAATTAACTAAGTCCTAAATTCTCTTAAAAGAAAATTAATACCTAAAACTATATTCTAATAGTATTAAATCCTAACAAATTTTGAACTAAAGAAATTAATATTTACCACTATACTTATTCTAGGAATTTAAAGCAAAGTATTAAACTAAATCCATAAGAAAATGCAATTAAATGTAACAATACAAAAAATATTAAAAGAAAATGCAGGGAGGGGGTAAATGTTACAAATGGGAGTGTAAAGAGTAACAAATCTTTGGGCCCAGCCCATTAACCAAACACACACCCGGGGAGGGGGAAGTACACAAAAAAACGGAGGTGTTTATGGCAAAAAATGATAACAGGCCTAAGGCCCAATCCACCAGCCACGTATCTTCTTCAGAAAAAACCCTAAGGCCTTCAAACTCTCCCCTTTCACTGTTCACACGAGAGTCTTGCGCCGCTCCTCTCTCACTCTCAGACTCCCTCAATCTTCCCACAAACTCTCTCGCAAACTTCTCTCACAACACCTTACTACCAAACTTCGTTCAAATCTCACAAAAGAACAAATGAATCAAAACTACAACGTCATGAGAAATGCAAATCGCTGGAATCAACATCCATCCTTTGACGTTCTTGAGGACCGGTAGTCGCTGATGAAGCTTTGAAGAACCACTCGAAGGCGTAATGAAGGAGATGGTTAGAGATGAAGTTGAAGATGAACACCGTTCTTGAAAATCGGTGAAGATCCTAAGATCTGAAGTTTGGATGAATCTTGGAGCGAAGATGTTTGAAGAATTATTGATGAATCTGTTGCAGATCTGGACGAAAAAATCCTTGGAGATCATTTGCGAAATCTGGATCTACGAAGATCTCGCCTATTCTGGATGAACATCCCGTTGAAGATACTAAAAAAACTTGGAGGATCTTCCGGAGATTTTGATAGATCTAGAATGTTCTTATGAAGAACATGAAGCTGATGAACGCTTCCAAATCAGAGAAACAGTTACGATGAACTTTATGAAGTTCTTTGAGTTCGCGGATTTTGAAGATCCCTGTAGAATCATGAGGTTGATGATGTTCTTGGAAAGGATTTTCTGGAGATGTTTTGAGTTTCTGGATCAATTTCTGGAGAGAGTTGATGAACGGAGGATGATATTGATGAACGATGAAAAATTCTGGAAAAACCTGATGAACTTGGTTATTATTTTCTGGACGGAATTGATGGAGAAGATGAAGATTTTCTGGAAAAAAAAAGATGAACAAGGTGGAGGAGATGATGAAGATCTGCGGTGGTTTCTGGAGGATATGCGTTTTCCGGCGACCATTGCGGTGGTCCGGCGACAATTACTGTTCTCCGGTGGTGGCTGCATGGCCGGCGGGAGGGGTTGGTGAGGGGACACGTGGCTCTATACATGCGAAGAAGAGTGGACGCGTGGGGAAGACGCGTGGAGGGGGAAGGGGCTGCATGGGAGCCACGTGGTGGAGGGAAAAGAGAGAGAGATAGAGAGAGAGAGATAGAGAGAGAGAGAGAGAGAGAGAGAGCCACGTGTGCTGGCAGCAGAGTGGAAGTGGAGAATGAGGTGGCTGGGAGAAAAGATAGAACGTGGCACTCTTCTTTTATAGACACATGGCAACAACTATGGGCCCCCAAAAACGACACCTGGCCCATTAACTGAAGACTAATGAAATGAAAATTGATTAAACTGGATGTTAAACATGATTAATGGACTAAAACGGAAATGAAAGTTAATTGAACTCAGTTAATGGCATGATTAAACTAATAAAACGACAATAAACTAACTAATACAACTAATGGCCTAATTAGTCTAAACTAAAAAATCCTAATAAAAGAAATCTATTAAAACTAAACCATTAATATTTAATTAATATCTCTTTAAAAATCTATTAAAAAAATCTATTACATTTAATAAAAGAAAATCTATTAATATCTAATAAAAATAAAATCTATTTATCTATTCTATTTAATTCTATGAAAAACAAAAATCTATTAAAAAGAAATCTATTTAATTTCTAGGAAACTAATAATATCCTATTTAAAAATCTATACTATTTCTATATTAATAAAAAACATTATTCTAAAAACTATTTTTTATTAAAATTCTATTATCCTAAAAATCTATTAACTTCTTTTAAACTCTACATTTAACAATCATTATTAAAAATCTATTTAATTTCTAGAAAACCCTATTAAAACGAATAAAATTCTATATTATTCTATTAAAATCTAATAGTCTAAAAATACTATTAAAACAATTAAAATCTAGAAATGCTATTAATTCTAAAAGCTATGAAAAATCTTAAAAAGACAGTAAAGACAATTCAATTCAAATAAAAGAGAATGCAAGACCAGATCGAAATGAACGGTAAACCCAGACCCCAAAATCCTCAAAACAACTGCGTAAGCTGAAAACATCCGGGAGGCGCGTGACTTCTTAAAAATAGCCTCTGATTATCCGAACCGGTCTGAAATGCCCGAAATATAAAAATAGGGCTATAATCCCGATAAAATCAACATGACTGGACAAATGCACTGTATGCGGTATGCGAATGCGAAAATGTGTCGAAACATAAACCAGATATGGGAATCGGTTGGTCAAATTTTAGGGTGCAACAGCTGCACCTATTCAAGCGGCTTGGACCTGAATGGTTGAAGAGCGAACAACTTTCAAACAATCGAGGTACGAGACGGTTGAATACCAAAGAAACCCTGAAATTTGCCAACCGTGGAGATAAACTGCACAAAGTGCTTGAAGAACAAAATCCCCCAAATTATGCTCCATCTTTGCTATGGGGATTGATCTTATCAATACGCAATACAACTTCTCTGCCTATCATCGCAGTACTTGATTCTGGAAACTCACTATATACAACGTCTTTGTCTATTTACAACAGCTTATCCTTTGATGCAAACACAACTAATCACAGTTTTTTTTCTACGTGACTCCATCAACCAAATGGGTATGAATAATTCTGCTAACAGCATACAATCTTTCTGACGTTTTTTACTGGTAACTCTATCAACAACACCGGGAATAACTCTGGCGACTTCAACTGGGGAAATAACTCTGTCACTAATACAGGAAAATAACTCTGCCATCACTACGGGGAATAACTCCGCCATCACTATGGGAAAATAACACCGCCATCGCTACGGGTACACAACACCGCCATTGCTACGGGTAATACTCTGCCATCGCTACAGGAAAATAACACCGCCATCGCTACGGGTAATACTCTGCCATCGCTACAGGAAAATAATACCGCCATCGCTACGGGTAATAACTCTTGAATACAGCTCCTCTGCCTATCTTTGCAGTAGCTAACTCCATCAATCAAATGGGTAACACATAATGGCCCAATCTTTCAATTTTTAATACTGACACGACAATAAATCTGAAAAGGACTCTACTGGGGATTTTCTGAAATCACACTGCCAGACACTTACTGCGACATAAGTGGCAACTTTCACAAATTGATTCACGAAATCCTTTGATAATGGCATAACAACAATCTTGAAGAAATACTCCGCTGGAGGGGTAAGAGAAACTTAACCAAGCAACTCTGTGGGGAATAATGACAAGACGAACATTATCATCACATGTCTCATGCTGAGACTTTTAATATTTGGTAATTGATATGAGCAAGAGCTCTCTCCACCTGCAAGGGAAACAACACTTGAAAACAACAGGTTAACCAACCTGGCTTATGTTTCAGAATGCGCATGTTTGAGAATGATGCAATGCCCATATGGCATGGAAATGATATGCACATGTTTTGATAGATGCAATGCCCCATACGGCATGGATATGCTATGCGTTCTGGATAGGTGCAAATATGATGGTACATGCAAATGCAAATGCAGGCTCGAGCTGCCAGAGAATACCAGGTCTGAAACCACTTGGCAAAATAAATGCCGGAGGCAAAGTCAACTCCACTGAAGGTAATCGGGTATCACAGAATCATCTCAGCAAAATAAATGCTAGAAAAGGGAAGGATGGCCCTGCACGGTGATATTCTTTCTAAACCACTGGCAACCTGATTGTACTCTGTGGGGATTAATCAAACTGGGGTCGGTTGTGCACAGCGCACTGCTGAGAATGCCCCTTCTGTCACGGATATCAATCTGAATCTGCTGAAAATACTCCTGATCCTACTTCGATGCGGGATAAAATACAATCTCAACTCTTCCGGGGATAATACGTGACTTCCGATCTGCTGAGGAAAAGTACTCCTGATTTAACAACATCCACACGGAATTCAAACATTAATCCGGGAGCTGATATCAATCGAGCTTTGTATCGGGGAATGTGACAACATGCGAGTCACTGGGAATTACCGTGTTGGATATTTTTTAGGCTTTTTCTGGTTTAGGGATGAGAATTGGTTATTTACAAAATGGAAGATAGGGAAAATACTAGACGAGAACTAGCATTCAAGGGTAGACTACCAAACGAGAACTGATAGCAAAATAGATTAGGTTATCGGACGAGAATGGATTTGAACATCAGACGGGACTGACTGGATAATAGGTTAAGGAAAGGATGACCAGACGAGAACTGGCTGAGAGCTGACATGCACCAGACGAGAACTGGTACAACAAATAGGTTGAAGAAACGGTGACCAGACGAGAACTAGTTAAAAGACGACATGCACCAGACGAGAACTGATGCCACAATAACATACACCAGACGAGAACTGATGTTTACGGAAACGGTTGACCATACGATACCTGGTTAAACGAAGACAGGTACCAGGCGAGAACTGGCATTTACGGAAAGGTGGACCAGACGAGAACTGGTTACCGGTTTTCCAGGCGAGAACTGGACTTTGGAAACGATCTGGTTATAAATTTCTGACACGTAACAGGTTTAAACTGTAGGACAACGATCCAACGAAGGTAATGCCTTTTTCGGAAGGTCAAGGTTTTTTGACGAGGGTAATGACACGATTCCCCGATACTCAACTCTGGCTGGGGATAAACATACTGGCTTGAATAGCTTGCCCCAGTGCAACTCAACTTGCCCCAATCTAACTCTTGGGAATATCACTCTGAACAGCTTGCTATGAGACGACCTCGAGATTACTTGCCTCGGTATCTGTACGACATAAGGATTCGACCTCAATTAAACAACTATCGACATAGTTGGTTTCACTATTCCTGAACTGGCTTGCCCCTGAACGAGCGTCGAGCGACTTAACTTGCCCTGATCACATGCTGGAAGGATCTATCCTCAAATCACAGCATTTTGGATGATTTCCCCTGATTGGCTCTCGAGAAGACTCACTTTTGATCAACTGCTTCTCGAATAAACTGCTCCTGATCAACTGATACTTCGGGACTTGTCCTCAGACCAACTGATTCTAAACTCACTGGAAGTCAATGCCCCAGATTTACAGGGTTTCACAACATACACCATTCTGATTCGGACTGCTGAATTATTCAGTCCTGTTTGATTATTCCCTGTTGGAGTTTCCTTCCTGTCAACTACTGACCTGCAAGTAAAATTGTTCAATCCCGAATGGCAATTTTAATGCAGTGTTCATGCAGATTTTTAAAAAATTGTGCTGTCACTCATTTACGTATCATGATTGTGAGTGACGAATGAACCAGAGTTCAAACGTAATGCTGATTTGATCAGTGAAAAATAAACAAGGATATGACTAGCAAATCAAGAAGGAGTCAGGTTACTTAACCTTATCGTAATACGCTTTCAGCATAAACCCTACCTCAATTAGGTCTTTTTAGGGTTGCATCGTGGTCAGGTTCACGGTTCGTGAAACAAAGGATATTAGGCTCAAATTTTGATTTGTACCCACCCCTTCTACGTGATGATCTCCGATCCTAAAGTTCAGTTAACTTGGCTCAAGCGCTCGCCTCTTCGAGAGGTAAGTTGAATAGTAGGACTCATAGTTAAGGAACTCACAAGGTTTTTCGTTTTTTAGAGTGACAGCTACTCCTTTTTTTTGTTTTCGGTGTCTGTATCTACACGACTTTGTCCTTGTTCGAGGATTTTTCTTTTTCGATATCCTTTCTTTTTCATTCTTTTGATTCCCTAATTTTTGCCTGGATTGACTCCCTTTGAGTTCTTTTCGATTTTTTTCTTTTTAGTCCAGCGGGATGCCCTGATTTTTTGCCTAAGTATTAGCTTTCCAGCTATCCATTTCGTTTTACTTAGCGGGCTTTCTTATTATTTCTTTTCTTTTGGAACAAAGTCGTGTGACACTGGTTGTCTTGATTGCTCCGAAAGGATTATAACTGTTTCACTCCTGATTGGTGAGTTTTAGCCACTGTGGTTGACAAGGTACGACCTCTTGAGAGGCATAAACTGTTATTGGTCCTCGAATGGAACACTCCTCTGTAGGATTTGAACGCTTGGTCAAGCTAACTGACAACTACCCTGCCCCGGGTTAAGATGTGAGGGTTAAAAAGTCCGAAAAAAACTTCTACTTCCTGGCTCGAAGTGGTTAACAAGGGACTAACTCCTTATATCTCCAGTGTTTAGGGGATTTGAAACAATGCCTTGTACATCATCAGCAAGGTTTTATCTGAAAGCATACGATCATTGGTTATGAGTTTTCAGTTTCGTCATCCTCCCTCCATTCTTTGCTAATCATAGTGATAAAGGGGAGTAAATAAAATGCAAGTGGCAGTGCAATGCAGTAAATGAGCGACAGCGACATGATTAATTCAGAAAAATGCATAGTCACTTAATCAATATTACCATTCGAAACAAACAATGTTTACAACAAGTAGTAACTAACAGAAAAGAAACTACAAATGCAAATGATAAATGAAAGTCTGAGGACTGCCAATGCTGAGGGCGCCTGCCTGTCTGGACCACTGGCTTCTTGAAAAAAAACTCCGAATCTACGAGCTTAGACAGTTGAGAAGTTGGTATGAACAAACAGAAATCCTTCTCGAAAGGAAATGCAATCTTGGTCGATCAACTGTTGTACTTTTGCCTGAAAAGATTTACAATCTTCAGTCGAATGTCCTGGGGATCCGCCATGGTAACCACACTGAGCGTGGGGATTGTACCCAGGAGGGTAAGGTTCTGGGACAGGCTTAAGAGCTTTAGGTTCCACCAATGAACTCTGGATCAAAGATGGCAGTAGCTGGCTATACGGCATAGGCACTGGGTGGGAAGGAGCATTCCTTCGTTCCAAGTTGTTACGAGGTCTGTTCTGATTCTGGCGCTGATTCTGATAACCTCGACCATGAGTTCGCTGATTTGCAAGGGAAACGACATAAGTTTCCGGATAGGGTGCCCCAGGCACAGTTGTCTGTCCAGCATAACAAGGTACAGGAGGTACTGATCTCTGAGAAGATGAAGAACCAACAGGTTTCAACGACTCATCTCGAGGATATTCAACATCTGGCACGATTGCATTGATCACAACTCCTTCTTCATTCTGATAATCATAGAGAGATTCAGTTTCACTAGCCTGACCGTTTGAAATAATCTGAATTTTCCCGATTTTTAAGGCATGCTCAAGGCGTTCCCCAAATTCTACCAAGTCAGAAAAATTTAACGCAAGTCCAAGCATTCTTTCGTAGTACGGACTCTGCAGTGAGTTTACAAACATGCTTGTTAGCTCTCGGTCTAAAAGCGGTGGTTGCACTCTGGCAGCAAATTCTCTCCATCTCTGAGCATACTTCCTGATAGGTTCATCGTTTTCTTGAGACAATTCTTGCAACTGCATGCAATGAGGAGCCACGTCTAGGTTGTAATCATACTGCTTCAGAAAAGCTCTGGCTAAATCCACCCATGATCGAATCTGATTACTCTCTAACTGCATATACCAACGCAAAGATGCCCCAGTCAGACTATCCTGGAAGCAATGAATCATCAATTTGTCATTTTGCACAAATGAAGTCATTCTTCGGCAGAACATCACCAAATGTTGCTTCGGACAGCTATCTCCTCTGTACTTCTCAAATCTCGGCGCTTTGAACTTAGGAGGTAACACCAGGCCAGGAACCAAACACATGTCTGCAGCGTTCAGGTTAACAACATCTTTGACTTTCAAGGCTTTAACTTGTTCTTCCAACACTTGGAGCCTTTTAGCACACTCAAGAGCTCTTGGGTCTACAGTCCTTGATACTGGGATCTCTCTTCGGATACTCGGCACAGGGAAAACAACACCTTGACTGTTGATAAGAGGAGGTTGTTCATTGCGGACAACAAACTGCTCCCGTCAATCTCGGTCCATAACAGGAGGTTGCACAAACTGGTCTGCAGTAAGGTTGTTCACTTGCGGAAAGTCTGCCTCGGAAGTAGAACCATACAGAGGATTGGTCGTCATAGTGAACCCTGCCAAGGTGTGAGCAGACTGGAAGTTGCTCTCAGACATAGCTACCAATAGCCTTCAACTGACTTCACTGCTCGATTCGACTCAAATCTGCTTCAACCCCTTGGTCGTCTTCTAACAATCAATAGTTGCTCAGGCCAAACATTGGATAATCACCTTCAGAATCAACACAACGGCTGGATCAGACTCTGGCTAGCTGGAGACTGGTATGCAATATGATGCAACACGTTTATGCAAATGCAATACAATATGCAGCAAACACGGGATCACAACCCCCATACAATCTCGGAATACTGCTGCGCTGCTGACTGAGTACGTTCGCTCTGAAGAGAAGACCAAAATATCGGGTTGGCTGGAAGTTAGGTTTCCTACAAAACCCTCCCACTCACGGGTATGGACCTAATATGATACGGTACGGCATCCTATGCGGGTATCAACGTCACAGACTTTCAGGAGCAATAATACGATACCCAGAAGGTGTGGCATCATCATCCCTTGAAGAGGCCTCACTTGGTCGAGTTCCCAATTGATAGGTTCCCAGAGTCGACAATCCTCGGGTCAGACAACTTGTCGAGCCCTAAGGGCCAGGCAAGAAGCATCAAAGAGAATCTCGTCCGAGTGAGATTTCGCGGCTAGCTGGTGCGAGCTAAGCAAGCAGGCTAACCACTACTCTCTCTCTAAATCTATGTGTGTACTCAAGCCTGGGTTTTGGCTTCTCTCTCAAAGGAACACCCACCCAACAGCACAACAGCAACACATAATAGCAAAGTGCGAAAATTGTAAATACAGTAAAATACAACACACAAAAGGTAAACATCCAAAGACGAGCAAACAAGCGCTAGGATTGACTCGCATAGGGGATATTCCTGTCCCCAGCAGAGTCGCCAGCTGCTGGGGACAGATCCAGGCAGCTAGGAAAAACAGGGCGAGACTGCAAAAAGAAGATCCCCAGCAGAGTCGCCAGCTGTCACAACTGCGAAAATCGGCGCCGGCTAAACAGAAGTGTCGCCACCGTGCGTTATTTATCCCAAAGGAGGGAAAGGAAACGCTCGAAGTAAACCTACCGCAAAGACGGGAAAGGAATGGTCATCGCAACCAAATCCTGGATTCGGGAGTCGGTTACGCAAGGGGAAGGTATTAGCACCCCTCACGTCCGTCGTACTCGACGGGATCCACGCTTGCTTGGTTTGTCTAAAGGATGCAAAACAATCTATCTACGGCTGCTAAATCTAAACGGAAAGAAACTGACTCGATAGAGTGTCGCACTCTATGCCTACATATTCTCAAGAGAGAAAGTCAGAGTCATCGTAGTTCGGGAAACTACAGGGAATTGGCTCGCCAAGACTTCGCGTCTTGTGCCTACGTACTTCCACACAGCGTGAAAGATAAGAGCTTACATAGTTCAGGCTAACTACGGCTAGACAGGGTGTTCTCAATCACACAGGAGTGAGAGATTAAGTTTGGCTTGAAAGGTACGGGAACCTACGGGAACTTAGAACTACGGTCTAGTCTCAAATGCACAAGGGCAAGAGAAAGGGAAACATCAGTCGTCAGCGGGAATGTCTCGATCGCACAGCAGCGAGAGAACAGAGAGGTTAGTTGTTAGTGTGCTCGCTAGGATATCGCATCCTATGCCTACATATTCTCATTCGGTATGAGAAATCAGAGCAGCTGTAGTTCGACCTACTACAGCTAAAACGGATAAACGGGAAAAGGGAGAAGGGAGCTCGCTAGGATATCGCATCCTATGCCTACGTACTCTCGTCTGGCACGAGACATCAGAGCTAACGTAGTTCGGCGGGAAAACGAGTCTCGATTGCACGGGGGCAAGAGAAGGGGTCTCGATCGCCTGAACGCGAGAGAAAAGGGGTTTTGCTCGCACGGGGCGAGTAGAAAAAGGAAGCAGGCCTACGCCTAAACGGGAAGGAACTCGGGACACACACGCAAGAACCTAAGACGTAGGAGAGAATGCGTCACATGGCATCCTAAGGGTACCATACTAGACATCCTAGACGATTGAGAAGTAACTCCTCAACTGTCATTTCCTTCGTATCTAACGATGCATCTCACAACACTCGACGGTT
Source organism: Lathyrus sativus (assembly GCA_963859935.3). NCBI lineage: Eukaryota > Viridiplantae > Streptophyta > Magnoliopsida > Fabales > Fabaceae > Lathyrus > Lathyrus sativus. The sequence goes on along the minus strand of OZ012737.1, from coordinate 597,056,418 downwards.
GCCTGAAGACTTGAGTACGACGATGATGATGTTGGACGAAACAGCTCCTGGGCTCCTGACGTGCGCGCAAGCTCCATTCCAATCTTCTCCTCTCTGGGTCCTTGATGATGACGCTCGAATTAAGAACAATGTAACGCTTAGACCGTCATGGTTTGATTTATGCGAGAAATCGAACTCTCAGAGGTAGCGTATTTATTTCCGTGTCAAAGACAAGATAGAGAAATGATATCGAAAATCATTCTCCAACTGAATCGTGTCACACGGCCCGCCAGAAATAAAATCGAAGATAAAATCGGATAAGAAACAAAAATAGGAGAGAAATCCAACACAAAATGGAAGTAAAAGTCTACTTCTAAAATACGGCAATTAAATTCTACTAGAAAGTATATCCTGAAAAGAATTAAATCTACAAATCTCCTTAACAAGAAATTAACTAAGTCCTAAATTCTCTTAAAAGAAAATTAATACCTAAAACTATATTCTAATATTATTAAATCCTAACAAATTTTGAACTAAAGAAATTAATATTTACCACTATACTTATTCTAGGAATTTAAAGCAAAGTATTAAACTAAATCCATAAGAAAATGCAATTAAATGTAACAATACAAAAAATATTAAAAGAAAATGCAGGGAGGGGGTAAATGTTACAAATGGGAGTGTAAAGAGTAACAAATCTTTGGGCCCAGCCCATTAACCAAACACACACCCGGGGAGGGGGAAGTACACAAAAAACGGAGGTGTTTATGGCAAAAAACGATAACAGGCCTAAGGCCCAATCCACCAGCCACGTATCTTCTTCAGAAAAAACCCTAAGTCCCTCAAACTCTCCCCTTTCACTGTTCACACGAGAGTCTTGCGCTGCTTCTCTCTCACTCTCAGACTCCCTCAATCTTCCCACAAACTCTCTCACAAACTTCTCTCACAACACCTTACTACCAAAATTCGTTCAAATCTCACAAAAGAACAAATGAATCAAAACTACAACGTCATGAGAAATGCAAATCGCTGGAACCAACATCCATCCTTTGACGTTCTTGAGGACCGGTAGTCGCTGATGAAGCTTTGAAGAACCACTCGAAGGCGTAATGAAGGAGATGGTTGGAGATGAAGTTGAAGATGAACACCGTTCTTGAAAATCGGTGAAGATCCTAAGATCTGAAGTTTGGATGAATCTTGGAGCGAAGATGTTTGAAGAATTATTGATGAACCTGTTGCAGATCTGGACGAAAAAATCCTTGGAGATCATTTGCGAAATTTGGATCTACGAAGATCTCGCCTATTCTGGATGAACATCCCGTTGAAGATACTAAAAAAACTTGGAGGATCTTCCGGAGATTTTGATAGATCTGGAATGTTCTTATGAAGAACATGAAGCTGATGAACGCTTCCAAATCAGGGAAACAATTACGATGAACTTGATGAAGTTCTTTGAGTTCGCGGATTTTGAAGATCGCTGTAGAATCATGAGGCTGATGATGTTCTTGCAAAGGATTTTTTGGAGATGTTTTGAGTTTCTGGATCAATTTCTGGAGAGAGTTGATGAACGGAGGATGATATTGGTGAACGGTGAAAAATTCTGGAAAAACCTGATGAACTTGGTTATGATTTTCTGGACGGAATTGATGGAGAAGATGAAGATTTTTTGGAAAAAAAAGATGAACAAGGTGGAGGAGATGATGAAGATCTGCGGTGGTTTCTGGAGGATATGCGTTTTCCGGCGACCGTTGCGGTGGTCCGACGATAGTTACCGTTCTCCGGTGGTGGCTGCATGGCCGGCGGGAGGGGTTGGTGAGGGGACACGTGGCTCTATGCATGCGAAGGAGAGTGGACGCGTGGGGAAGACGCGTGGAGGGGGAAGGGGCTGCATGGGAGCCACGTGGTGGAGGGAAAAGAGAGAGAGAGCCACGTGTGCTGGCAGCAGAGTGGAAGTGGAGAATGAGGTGACTGGGAGAAAAGATAGAACGTGGCACTCTTCTTTTATAGACACATGACAACAACTATGGGCCCCAAAAAACGACACCTGGCCCATTAACTGAAGACTAATGAAATGAAAATTGATTAAACTGGATGTTAAACATGATTAATGGACTAAAACGGAAATGAAAATTAATGGAACTCAGTTAATGGCAGGATTAAACTAATAAAACGAAAATAAATTAACTAATACAACTAATGGCCTAATTAGTCTAAACTAAAAAATCCTAATAAAAGAAATCTATAAAAACTAAACCATTAATATCTAATTAATATCTCTTTAAAAATATATTAAAAAAATCTATTATATTTAATAAAAGAAAATCTATTAATATCTAATAAAAATAAAATCTATTTATCTATTCTATTTAATTCTATGAAAAACAAAAATCTATTAAAAAGAAATCTATTTAATTTCTAGGAAACTAATAATATCCTATTTAAAAATCTATACTATTTCTATATTAATAAAAAACATTATTCTAAAAACTATTTTCTATTAAAATTCTATTATCCTAAAAATCTATTAACTTCTTTTAAACTCTACATCTAACAATCATTATTAAAAATCTATTTAATTTCTAGAAAACCCTATTAAAACGAATACAATTATATATTATTCTATTAAAATATAATAGTCTAAAAATACTATTAAAACAATTAAAATCTAGAAATGCTATTAATTCTAAAAGCTATGAAAAATCTAAAAAAGACAGTAAAGACAATTCAATTCAAATAAAAGAGAATGCAAGACCAGATCGAAATGAACGGTAAACCCAGACCCCAAAATTCTCAAAACAACTGCGTAAGCTGAAAACACCCGGGAGGCACGTGACTTCTCAAAAATAGCCTCCGATTATCCGAACTGGTCTGAAATGCCCGAAATGTGAAAACAGGGTTGTGATCCCGATAAAATCAACATGACTGGACAAATGCACTGTATGCGGTATGCGAATGCGAAAATGTGTCGAAACATAAAGCAGATATGGGAATCGGTTGGTCAAATTTTAGGGTGCAACACATCCACCGTAGGAACCGTTATGGAGTTGGACGAATTGAGTGTTGCACCGTTCTCCTGCACAAGTGGTTTATTTCGCATTTGCCAAAAATTCCAGCCCTCTGGGATAAGCAAAATGGGCTCTCATGGACAGAAAAGATGTTATTGCTCAAACACTCGGATATTAAGTGGTATGACCCTATGTATGGAGGGATTGCCATGATCCAAAGCTGTGGAGATTTCTCGAATGTACCGCTTATCAGGGTCAATGGTTGCATCAGCTATAATCCTATTCTGGCTCGTCGACAGTTGGGGCACCCCATGGAGGATGAACCTGACCCAGACTTTTTGAGAAGATTTTACATTGAAGATGGGAAGAATCCCGCTTACAGGGCTCGAATTATGTATGCTTGGCGTTATGCCCACACGAGGGGAGTAAGTTCCCTAGGTTACCACAACTCTACTGTTTCAGAATCTTACTTATCATGGGTAAAAGAAGCAGCGTTGAAGATGTTTTATACTCGCTTTGAGCCTGACTCACCCAAACCTACTCTGGTAGAAGAATTGAAACCTGCTTTGGCAAAAGCTGAAAAAGAAGGAAAGACTTGGAGAGATAAGTATTTCAGGGCTATGCAAGAGAAGGAAGAACTTCAAGAATTAATCTGTCAAGGTGGAAAGAGAAGTCAGCCAGAAGACGAAGGGCCATCCAACCATAAGATCTAAAATCCTTTTTCTGTTTCATTTCATCATGTATTTTGTATTGAAAACTTGTATTTAAGTTTCAGAATCGTTGTTGTAAAACTCTCAATTATTAATCTATGAGGACTGTTTGCTTATTTCCCCATTGTTATAATTTTTGCAAATATTTCCTTGGATTCCTTGAATGATTAATTTTGCATTATTGCATTTTGCGTTCATAAGCATTGCATGTGTATGTTCTTGTATTGAGTCTCATCTGGCTGTCTTGTCTCCAGAAAGAATCACACTGAATCCTCAACACCGATACAACACCCTAGCCCAAGCTCGCCTAAGAATGGAAGGACAAAATTTGGATGTGGACAGGATTGATAATGAACTCGGAGAGCTACGAGGAGGCATGTGGCAGATCATGGAAGCCCTACAAGTCATTCGTGCAAAGTTGGACACTCAAGCCACTGTTGTTTCTGAAATCACTGGCATAGCTATAGAGCCGATCCCAACGACAGTCACTGTTGCAAATGTACCACCATACGGGTTATCGCCGGGTTTTGTACCTCCACCAGTAGTCAATAAACAAACAGTTCCTTTAGGGCCAGAAGTTCCTCAAGCTATTCCTACTTACACTCAACCTTCTGTTCAGGTTCAAGCGCGCCCTGTTTTTCATAATCCTCCACCAGTGTACGAAGGTCTTGATGGGTATGAAGAAGACAACGGACGACATGATAAGTTGAAAGAAAGTGTAGAAACTATCGGCAGGAAAGTCAAAGCAATGGAAGGAAATGACATCTTTGGTACTGATGCCAAAGATATGTGCTTAGTGTCTGGATTGGTAATTCCGCCAAAATTCAAAGTTCCCAATTTTGATCAGTATTCTGGGGCTACTTGTCCTCGGACGCATCTGATTATGTATTACCGAAAAATGGCTGCTCATGTGGAAGATGACAAGTTAATGATTCACTGTTTCCAAGATAGTTTGAAAGGAGCTCCTGCTAAATGGTATTTGGGCTTGGATCAGTCTCGTATTCATAGTTTCCAAGACTTGGCTGATGCTTTTGTAAAACTGTCGCTGCTCGAAAAATGCACGCAACGACGGGGAAGGCGAAAAGGAAAGGACAAAAGAGTCGCCACCGAACTTTATTTATCCCATGAGGGGAAAGGAAAATATCGAGAAAACCTTAAGAAAGAAATGGATAAGATGGTCTCGCGACCAAGAACGGGTTCGGAATCCGGTTATGTGAGGGGAAGGTATTAGCACCCCTCGCATCCATCGTACTCGATGGGAACCATTTACTTGTTGAATGTGTGAATTTATTTGCTTAAAGATTTTACTATATATAAAAAAAAGGGTGTTCCAAAAGATAGGGAGAAAAGGGTTAGAAATAGGGAAAGGAGGTAACAGGGAAGAAGAGAGAAAGGACGAACTAGGTAGGACTCCGCGGTCCTAGGCTTACGTATTCTCAACGGATATGAGAAAGTCAGAGTCGACGTAGTTCGGGAAACTACGGGTGATAGGGGGAATGTGCTCGGCAAGGATTGTGGCCCTTGTGCCTACGTATCTTTACTTGAAAAAGTAAAGAATTAGAGCAGCCGTAGTTCAGCCTACGATTTGTTGATGTTTTTATGGATGATGCTATCATACGCATTCTAGCAGTTAGGTGTATTGCTGCTCGCTCGTTGGAGACTTGGGCATTACCTGTTTGCGGTAGAACGGACGTATCATATCCTTTTCGAAAGATAAGTTTTCGCCATGCGAGGCAAGATGTCACATTTGATTTGTTGAATTATTTTTTTTAGGGGCGAGATAGGTCCTCGGATAGTAACCCCTACGGGTAACACCCAATTCTTCATCTCAAGGTTTTTGTTATGAAAGGGTGTGGCGAACATAGCATCTTCGTATTGAAAGACGAGTATCAAAACCACACACACTACAGTGAGCATCTCGACACCCGGAGAGGAAGAAGTCTACACTTAATCCTCTCTCTTTAGTTCAATACAAAGAGAACTTCATTCTCTTATTTAAGTGTTTTTGGTTTTGAATGGTAAGTGTTTTTGCAACAGAGAACCCTACGATAAACGTCAGCACTCGGGATAGGAGAAGGCCTACGCCTAACCACTCCACGACCATTCAAATTTTTGTTATGAAAAGAGTTTAAAAATGCGCTCGGTACGGGACCTAGATTTTTAGGTGACAAAGGTTACGGAAAGAAGTTGTAGAGGGAGATAGGTGGCGGATAAAGTCACGTCTTCGTATTGAAAGACGAGTATCGAGACCACCCACACTACAATGAATATCCCAACACTCAGAGAGGAAGTAGTCTATACTCAATCCTCTCTCTTTAGTTCAATACCAAGAGAATCGATTTATTTATTGTAAGTGTTTTGAAAATGCACTCGGTACGGGGCCGAGGTATTTTTAGGAGAAAAAGGTGTGGATGAAAACGTCTTCGTATTGAAAGACAAGTATCAAGACCACCCACACTACAGTGAGTATCTCGACACTCGGAAAGGAAGAAGTCTACACTCAATCCATTCTCTTTAGTTCAATACAAAGAGAACTTTACCCTTTTATTAAATATGGTGAATTGGCTTAACAATCGTTTGAGAAAATACGCTTGACGTTGGGTCAAGGGTTTAATTGCTTAAAAAGGTTTGAGGTGACACGAACAAGGTCGATGGCGGACGCACAAGGCGGCCGACTTACATGGTCGAAAATGGCTCGATAAAATCGAGAGTTTGTTTTTTTTTTGAAAATGGTTATGTAATCAAGAGTCAACAAAGACAATAGCAATATTCACACTAAAACCATGCAAACATATGGGTTAGTCGACAAAAAAAAATCGAGACATGCAAAAAAAACTGCCATCAGGGAGTTCGCCGTGCGAACTCCTTGAAAAAATTTTTTTTAGGTAAAAAAAAAAATATATATATATATATATATATATATATATATATATATATATATATATATATATATATATATATATATATATATATATATATATATATATATATATATATATATATATATATATATATATATATATATATATATATATATATATATATATATATATATATATATATATATATATATATATATATATATATATATATATATATATATATATAAGCAAACTGATCAGTTCGCGCCGCGAACTGAGAAAAGTTTTGATTCTGTTTTTGACAGTTCGCGCCGCGACCTGAAGCAAAAAATACAGTATTTGCTGTATTTTTGCTGTCTTTTGTGATTTTCTTCCTTTTTATTGGTTCTTTAAAAATGGTTTTTGGTCCCCTTAGAATCTTACATGGTATACTTAGTACAACAACACTTAAGATAAAAGACAAATGCAAGATATAAAGAGGGAAAAGTTTAAAGAAATGGATACCCCAAGAGCTTTTATCCTTCTCGCGGATACTCCACTGGTTTTGGTTGGCTGTGCTCCCCCTCTTCACTCTATATGGTGAAAGTTTTGATCTTCAAGGGTTCCTTGTCTTTCTATGGAACTCCTTTTTTGGTTTTCTCTCTTACTATTTTTCTGGTTTTCTTTGCAATGTGTGTTGCTCTCACTATTTTCTGTTTTTCTCTTCTCTCTTACTCTCTCAATGTTGTGTATGTGAATGATAGTGAATGAATAGATTTGTTTGCAGCTCCTTCCTTTTGTTGACAGCCCCTTTCCCCTCTCATCTCACTTTTTCTGCTGCTTTTTCTGCTGTACCAAACCAATGGCTCTTGCACAAGCTTCAATTTTTAGAATTTCAATTCTTGGCAACAATTATGGCCATTTTCTTGGTGCAGCCCCACTTTTTCCACTTCTAGTATGCTGCTTTTGCTGTATTTTTTCTGCAGCACTCCACCTTGCTATCCATCCTTGTGTCCATTGGTTGGTTATGCTTGGATATATTCATGTAACTAACACCACTACCTTTTGGACAGAATTTTCAAATTCTGATTTTTTTGATGTGTAGATGTATCAACATAAGCTTATAGCCTTGGTTTTGTGACATAAAATGATTTTGTAATATGATGCACATTGCCACTTCTTGCATGGGGCTGTTTTTTGGTCCATATTCAAATTGCCCATGAATGTATGCATAGCCTTGATCTTGAGATATTCCAACATTAAATTAGCTCTTAAATATTTTCCTTGCATGTTTGTAAGCACAAAGAGGACCACGTGGACTTGATGGAGCATGGGAGATACCATGACATGAAGTTGTTTTTAGAAACTTGAATTAAGACTAGAAATAACTTAATTTCCTAAGCATTACCAAGAGTTTGGATTTTGTAACAAATGTGACATTCTTGCAAATGTCATGAAATTTCTCTTTGTAAAATTCTTGAATCTAGCCTTGAATTCATGAACCTTGAATTTGGAATGATGGGCCTCCCTTATGTCATTGAATTTAAAAAAAAAATGAAGAAATGAGTCAAGCCTTGAAAGAGGGCAAATTTTGGGGTGCAACAAAAACATTACAAGTACAACATGGATTTAGCCCCTGATAGAAGACAGTTACTGAGTATGTCACAGAAGAGTTCGGAATCTTTCAAAGAGTATGCACAAAGGTGGAGGGAAACTGCCTCTCAGGTAGAACCTCCTTTGAGTGAAAAAAGAGTTAACAGATTGGTTCGTCGATACAGTAAGACCAGAGTTTTATGAGAAGATGATCAGTAGCGAAACCGCCAGTTTTTCTGATATAGTAGCAGTGGGGGTAAGAGTGGAGTTAGGAATGAAGAATGGGAAGGTGGCTAGTGGTTCCAGCAATTCTGGTAGCAACAATGTCAAGAAGCTCAGCAGTAATTTTCATAAAAAGAAGGAAGGGGCGACAAATGCAGTAACTATGGGAAGAAAGAGTCGCACCTGGAGACCGCCTTACCAACAATATCAGCAGAGTTATGTTCAACAATATCAACAAGGCTTTGTTCAGCAGCCTCAAGCAAGTTATGTTCAGCAATCCCAGCAACAACGACCAATGTATCCGTTGCAGTATGCCCAACAACCATATGTGGCAGCTGTAACTCCGGCTTTTAGCCATCCTATTCCCAGTTATCAGACAGTGCAACCGACACCTGTATATCAGCCAATTCAACAAGGGTATCAACGAGCGCCAACGCTCCACCCTATCAACAACATCATCAGCCTAGAGCTCAGGCACCCAGACAGAACTACCAGAATCGGAGACCAACAACAAAACCTCTACTTCCTCAGATACCGATGACTTACACTAAGTTGTACCCCTACTTAGTGCAGCAGGGATTGGTAACAACACAACCATTAAATCCAGACACTACATCTCCTCACTATAATCCAAATGCTCATTGTGCCTTTCACGAAGGTGCTGCCGGTCATGATTTAGAAGGCTGTCTTGCTTTTAAACATCTTGTCAGGGAGTTGATGGAAAAGAAGATCTTGTCTTTTGATGATGTACCCCCAAATGTCAAAAGTAATCCATTGTCGAACCATGGAGGGGTCAATGCAGTAAAAGAAGTGTCAGATGAAAGGATGGTTCAAGATGTATCAGAGATTAGAACCCCGTTGAGGTTGCTTCACGAGAAACTACTGAAAGTAGGATTGATAGAGGATACCCATAATGAGTGTGAAAAATGTTCTAGTGATTCTAGAGGGTGTGATGAGGTACGAAGAGATATACAAAGATTGATCGATGAAGGAGTATTCCAAGTGTGTAGTAAGGCGAGGAAAGAAGAAGTTTCAGTAATTGAGCCTGTTTTTAATTTATCAAAGAAAGGTGAGAAAGTTTCAGTGTTCAAAACGACCAACAAAAGTATGAAGCCGATTTTCAACAAGTCAGCTATCGATCAACCCCGACCGGTTATTATTTAGAAACCAAGACCGTTTCCTTTTGAAAGCACAAAGCCCGTTCCATGGAAGTATGACATGACTGTGATAGACCGAGGATCAGGGAAGGTTAGTCAGAAAGAGACAGTAAGAGACGACCAAGTGGACGTGACAAACATTGCAGGTACAAGCAAAATGACCCATAGTGGTCGCATCTATCAACCAAAAATGACAGTAGCCGCTCCAAAAGAGGTTACCCCTGCTGCGACAAAAGAACAAGAGGCACCAGGTACTGAAGGAGACGACGAAGAATTCTTAAGGATTATTCGGAAAAGTGATTACAGGGTTATTGATCAGCTCCACCAAACCCCATCAAAGATATCGATCTTGTCTCTCTTAATGAATTCTCCAGCTCACAAAGAAGCTCTGCAAAAAGTATTAAAACAGGCACATGTGACAAAAGACATAACTCTCGGACAATTTGATTCAGTAATAGCCAACATTACAGCCTGTATTACCCTGAGCTTTAGTGATGCAGAGTTGCCGAACAAAGGACGCAATCACAACCGTGCATTGCACATATCTGTCAGGTGCCAGGAAGACACAATGGCACGAGTTTTAGTCGATACTGGATCCTCATTGAATGTATTGCCCGACAGGTCGCTCGCAAAGTTAGCATATGCAGGGGCAGAAATGAAACCAACGTCTTTGATTGTAAAAGCTTTTGATGGTTCAAGAAGGACGGTTGTTGGAGAGATAGAATTGCCAATCATGATCGGACCTCATGTGTTCGATATTACATTCCAAGTCATGGACATTAACCCAGCTTATAGTTGTTTGTTGGGACGACCGTGGATTCACGCTGCTGGGGCAGTAACTTCCACCTTACATCAGAGAATGAAATTTGTTGTGAATGATAAGTTAGTGATTGTACACGGTGAAGAGGACCTAATGGTGAGCAATCTGTCATCGTTCAAGTATATCGAAGCAGATGAGGGCGCGTTAGAAACTTCCTTTCAGGCACTCGAGATAGCTAATGCAGTGATGTTAGAAGAAACAGTGGCTAAGAGTGGTCCGTCTTTTGCATCCGCTCGGAGCATCAAGTCTACACTAGAAGAAGGTACTCCCATGTGTTGGGGAGAGGTTGTTGAAGTAAAGCCAAAGATGGATCGCCAAGGGTTGGGTTACAAACCAACTCATGATGAAGCACCGACACATGACAAAGGACGTCCAAGGACTATAAAAGAAGTATTCATCAGTGGAGGTTTCCAAATCAGTGTTGTGGAAGAAGATTTTAAAGATGAAGACCTTGAGCAGTTAGTGTATCATTGCAACACTGCCTTGAGAATTTGGGAAGCTATTGAGATTCCTTTGGTCTTTCCTGAGTCAAAGTAATTTGTTTGTCCTTCTTTTCTTGTTTTTATTTTGAATCTCCATAGCCATGCCCAAGGCTATAGGAATGTTTTGTAAGGGCCCCGAGCTTTCAAGAAAATCAATGAAAAATGAACTATTTTGTTAATTTCCTTGTGTTATTTCCTTTACTGCTTTTGCTTTCATTTTAAAAAGAAAAATGGCAATCTTAAAAAACCAAAACAATTTTTCTCTGTTGTGTGTTGCATTTGTCTTTGTGTGTTTTAATAAATTAAGCCATTCCAACGTGCAGTGATGTCCTAAAACCCATTGAATCCCATGACTTTGCATTCCCTCCGGACTTTGATTCGCCAATATACCAAGCTGAAGATGAGGATGAATATTTTGAAATCCATGATGAACTGGTAAAATTGGCACACCATGAGTATGCAGAGCTTCAACCCTACAAAGAACAGGTAGAAGTCATTAATCTTAGCACCGAAGAAAACAAGAAAGAAGTCAAGATTGGGGCAGCTCTAGGGGCAGAAGTCAAGCAGCAACTAGAAGAACTTTTGAAAGAATATGTGGATGTATTTGCTTGGTCATACCAAGATATGTCGGGTCTAGACACCGACATAGTGGTTCACAAGTTACCACTTCGACCAGAATGCCCACCGGTTAAACAAAAGCTCCGAAGAACAAGACCTGACATGGCTCTCAAGATTCAGGATGAGGTGAAGAAACAGATTGATGCGGGTTTTTTAGCAGTGTCCAAATACCCCGAATGGGTGGCCAATATTGTACCTGTACCGAAAAAAAGATGGGAAAGTCAAAATGTGTGTAGATTACAGGGATCTAAACAAGGCCAGTCCGAAGGATGATTTCCCTTTGACACATATTGACACGTTGGTGGATAATACGGCTTGTTATGCAATTTTCTCATTTATGGATGGGTTCTCCGGTTACAATCAGATTAAGATGGATCCCGATGACATGGAAAAAACTACTTTCATTACTCCGTGGGGGACTTACTGTTACAAAGTTATGCCTTTCGGTCTGAAGAACGCAGGTGCTACTTATCAAAGGGCCATGGTAACTTTATTTCATGATATGATGCACAAGGAGATAGAGGTATATGTTGATGACATGATAGCCAAATCTCAAAGCGAGGAAGACCATTTGGAACATCTTGTTTTAAGAGACTCAGAAAATATCAGTTGAGACTGAATCTAGCCAAGTGTACCTTTGGAGTAAGATCTGGGAAGTTACTCGGTTTCATTGTCAGTCACCAAGGGATTTGAGGTAGATCCAGATAAAGT